>BSBM01000109.1:6472500-7125000 GCA_027924585.1 Larix kaempferi
TTTGAAGTTTAGCAGTCTTTACCTTGTTGAAACCTTGATAGGTAGTTTCTAGTGTGTCCCACGCTTCCTTTGCTGACTACGTTGCTACTACTCTTGGGAGTACTGATTCATGTGTTGCTTGATGTATGTGGAACCACGTCTTTCCATCTTTCTTTCTCTGTTCTCTCAAAACATCCTTCTCAGCTTGTGTGAGATTGTTGTATGCTGCTACATCTGCTGGTTTTGCATAACCATTCTAGACTATGTCCCATACATCTTGACCTCTAAACAAAGCCTTCATTGTTAGAGATCAATATTCATAATTTTTACCAGTAAATATTGGGGTTTGCATATTACCCGAAGTGGAAGCCATACTTAATCACTTTTCCCTTTTGTAAATACAAATTCTACTTTCCGTAAGCCAGGCTTTGATACCAGATGAAGGGAAAAGGGGCACGCGTAGTCAATTTAAAAGTTCATTGTGCGATACATGAATATTTTCTTTTTCTTTGCTAAGGACATGTGCTAGACCTAGCAAATGCTTAACTTTAATTTTCTTCCACTTTATAAGAACAATTTACTACAAAATGATCGCGTGGAGATTACATGTGCAATTCACCTTCATTCTTTTACCGCACAGAGATTAACTACGCAACTCAACCTTTTATTGTGCGCATATTAACTACGTGATTGCACTTTCTTACTGCACAAAGGTTAACTTTGCGCAAATGCACTAACCTTAACTTTGCACAATACTTTACTTTGCATAAATGCATGCTACTCTAACTTTGTGGAACTTCATATACCTATTTAAGTGCACACAACCCAAACTTAAATAAAATTGACTTTAAACATTTCTTCTTAAAACATGAGAACCGCAACATATGTTGAAACTTACTGCGCGTTAAACTAGGGCATTTACCAGAGTGAAATACTTGAGAATTCTTGATTTGATTTACTGCGCATAAATGTGAACAACATTCACACAACTTGTGAAGAAACTGCAATAATTAATTGATGCAAATACACGAGATATCATAAATAATAGAACTTAGAATCACTTTTATGTTGATCATGGACCACTTCGAGGGGGCAACCTCCTTTGAGCAAGCTCAATACAATTAACTTCACGGTGCCTTCAATGACCTCAACACACACTTATATACTAAGTCTATGCCCAATACTATGAGTCAAAACCATGGGACATATAATACTACGGGACGACTTACAAAGCATATGCGTCCAATACTATGGGTCAATACTATGGGCTAATATAAACTATGGATCAACAAATACTACGGGACGACTTACAAAGCATATGCATCCAACAACAATATACTAACATAGTAAAGAGAAGGGTTGACACGGGTTCCTAACATCCCCTCTCCATTAGACAAAGCTTTGTCCTCAAAGCTTTGGTTGGAGAAATTGCTACAAAATCTGAAGAAGTGGGTACCTGGTAGCATCCTCGGGTTGCATTTCGGGACACTGACGCCTTTGGAGTGTCAGGGAAGATTGCTTGGAAGGCTGTAGATGAAGAAGAACCCCATCAGCTGCACAAAAAATGTGCTTAGAACGGTGTTGATCGGCTTGTTGTTTTAGGTGAATTCTGGCCATGTGAAGATTGTCCTGCAGAATGAGAAGAATGTGATCACGGTTTCGAAGAACCGAGTCAATTTCCTGAACTGGGGAGCTGCTAAGTGTGTATGGAAGAAGAACTGGCGGTGTCTATCCATAGACTGCTTCATATGGTGTCCTTTGAGATGTGGTATTGTACCACCAGAGCGCTGCTAGGAGATCCATAGAAATAGTTGGCCAAAGCTATGTAGGGATGGGCAAGGGATTGAGCAATCCCAAAAGGAGTGTCGTTTCACCCTTGTTGACCTAGAAAGTATCACAATCAGCCACCATGTGTTGAATTGTCATTTTCAGTCCCTGCCAAAAGAAGTTACATTGTTCCCGGTCATACATTTTGAAGAACCTAGAGTGCCCTGCTGATGAAGAAGCATGGAGTTCATAGAAGAGATAGCCCTATTGAACATATTGCAACCAATTTGGAACAAGCAGAGAAAGAGCTGTAAGAGAAAATGGGTCATCAATTGTGCGAGAAGGAGCATCTGCCACCATATTGTCCTTACTCTTCTTGTAAGTGATCGCATAGGGATAACCCATGAGTTGGATAACCCATTTCAGGTGTGTTGGGGAGGAGACCCATTGTTCCAGAAAATTTTCCAGACTCTGGAGATCAGTCTTGATGCAAAAATAATTCCCTAATAGGTATGGCTACCACTTCTGTACTACATGCAAAATAGCCATCGGTTCCTACTAAGAGGTAGATGCAACTAAATTCTTACCAGAAAGGTCTCTTGAAGGCAGAAAGCTCATTGGTTCAACAAAGACACTTGCATATCTATCCAAGGAAGTAGTGGAGACCATTGATGGGTGCATCTCAAGGGAATGGAGCTGAGCGATGATACCATGTGAATTCTTCTTAAGAATTTTTTCCAGGCGATGTGAACTGACAATGCAGAGAGACCCTGGTTGTAATCCCATTAATTTGTGTTGTGCCCCATTTACTGAAACTGCATCCAAAGTTTTGAAAAATCCCATAAGATGGGACCAAGTGTGCGTAACCATTGAACACCCAAACCCACATCACATCTGCCTAAGGACAAGGAAAACATGTCAAAGCGCAAGTTATAATCTTCCATAGAGATACGCACATTGTGACACTTCCCCTTGCAAGGTAAGGTGCCCCCATTGGCAACCATGACTTCAAAGTTGGAGCAAGGATTGACAAAAAAATCATCCTATTTGGCAATCCGAGGGTCAATGAAGTTATGAGTGCTACCAGAATCAATGAGTATGGTAAGATGGAGCTTCTTGAAGTATCCCCTGACTCGCATTGTTTGTGGGGTGGTGACGCCAGTTACAGCTTGGAGAGAGATCTCGGGTGGGTCATCCTGAGATGGGGTGTCAATAGGCGGGTGTAGAATGTCGACATGATCATCTACTATATCCAGAGCTTCTTCATTAAATTCTGAGGCAGGCGGAGAATCGACATCCAAGAGATAGAGCTTTTGTTGAACACATCTATGTCCCCAAGCGAATTTCTCATCACAATTATAACGAAGCCCTTTTTCTTGGCGTGCCTGCATCTCTATTTCAAAGAAATGCTTGATAGGAGTTGGTTGCAGGGCAGGCGTGATGGGAGGTCATTGGGAACCCATATTTCTGAAGGGAACAAAGGTGGGTTTTGAGTGTTGTTGAGCTGCGATCTTGTCCTCTGCCAACTTAGCCAACCCTAGGACTTCCATCATTGTGTTGGGACAGAACATTTTGACCTCTGAGTGGATTTCATCCTTGAGACCACTTGTCAGAACCCGAGAATTTTCGAAAAATTTAAAATTTTTATGATAGCAATAAATGTTGTATAAAAGCAGTCCTTTAACTGTCTATTTTAACTTTCTTGATAGTGAGTGTGTATGAAGGATCTTTATTGTACTTAAGTATTATTATGAGTTTCTTAATTGTTTGCTGATTGTTTTCTGTTTTTAACCGCAAGGGGGAAATTGTCATTGCCGACTGGGCTTACTTAGCTCCCGAGCTATTGCATCCAATGTCTTTCATTTACAGGTAAGCAAGTGAAGGATGGTAAACATTTTAATTCTATTTGTTGTACCAAAATGCTCAATAAAACTTAAACATGCGAGGCAGGTTGTCAAATAAACAAGGTAGAAGTTTTATCCCTGTAATATTCATATATTCTCACTGTTAGAGGGTTGACCAACATTGTATGAAATAAGATATGTATTGTTCTTTTTTTTTAGACTGTCTTACTTACTCTCATGGAGTATTGTTCATGCTATTATTATTGTGTCGCAATAATATTTCTTAGCTCGTATCATGAAATGTCACGGCAAATGGAAATTAAATTATTTTGCTTATATGTGGTTACTGTATGAAGTATGACTTCACTTACAAAGATCTAGAAGTTTTTGCAGTGTAAAACTAACTTATTATTTGTATGAGATTCTGTCAGTTCATATCTTCTTATGGTATTCCTTTAAGGTTGTTTCGATGACCCACTATTCCTATTTCTAGAAATAAAACAACAAGGCTATTAGCTATCTTAACTTACAATGGTATCAAAGAGTTGTATGTCATCGTACTTGTCTTCACCTTTAATATTTTGTAAAATCACGGATTTTGACATACTCCTTGCTAAATATCATGAGGCTAGGTTAAGACGTAAATAATGATAATTTGTTCTATACTTTTTAAGGAATCTCTTTTCAAATAATATAATTGTTTTTCCATAACTAGATTACCTCCTAACTGAGTATTCAATCATCAATTGCATGAATAATAATTCATTGTTTAAATTAGAAAATGCTAGGTTAAATAAATATTATCATAAGGTGTGATTATGAAAGATAACATGTATCTATGTTGTTATAAATCTGAAGATTAGCTAATCATGATTTTTATTACTTGTATTATGATTTGATTTCATCAAACGATGATGAAGGTCTCATTACCCTTGCATTTTTATTGACGAGGTCTGATTTTAATATTTGTAGGATAGTATATGGTATGGTTGCCTATTCGTGTTCGAGGGCATAATGTTGCAATGAGAGGTAGTGTACGCTTCCACTATGGTACCATGACCATAAGGGAATATCCAAACCCAGATCAACGTTCGACTCCTCTATGATTTTTAATTGATTAACAACGGATTGTAGCCCATCAAAGAACTATAGGACGTAACCCATTGCATGAGGAAATATTAAAAAGGCGACGTGGAAGTCTCTACACCTAGTGTTTATGATATTTAAGAGTGGAAACAACCCTAACCCGGCATTTTCCTCTGCCTTCGGGCTTGATCCTCCAGTCGAAACCCTCCTGTCTGAATCCAAACCCTACTGAGAGGTGAACGAACACAGTTTTGCTGCAACTTTAAATCTTTCATGCTTAGCCACCTCGTTACCAGAGAGTTAATATGGTTGACGGTAACTGTAGTTGGTGAAATCCCAACATTTTATCCTTTTCATTTCAAGATTTAGTTCTGGTAATGCGATATCATATTCTCGGTTTTGTCAATGTGATAACTATTCTATCTCTACCAGTTCGTAACAGTTGTTGACGAGAGTGGGTTGGTGAAATCCGAGCATTTTATCCTTTTCATTTAAAAATTTAGTTCTGGTAATGCGATACCATATTCTCGGTTTGGTACTGCTAAAGTTTTCAATGTGATAACTATTCTATCTCTACCAGTTCGTAGCAGTTGTTGACGAGAGTGGGATTCTTACGCTTCCTTTGCTTGTATTTTATATGTCGGATACAGTGCTACACCTGCTTCTTGAAAGTGGTAAGTTCCAGGGCTTCACCTTGTATTTATGGTTTGAAAAATTATATTTTATATGAATACGTTTCATTAACTGGTGCTCGAATGTTCACGCAGGACTTGTCTGCTCATGCTGGGTACCTGGCGTTTTCCTTAATCGGTGGCTTCTCCGGGTAAGCCTGGTCGATAGCCATGGCCTTCCTCCTTGGTTGTAGATCTTAGGGTCTATGTTGTATGAAATGATATAGGGTTTTACTGCAGCATATGTGATGTGTTTTCTGAAAAGTTAAGGGCATTGCTCCGGGGTTGTAAATAATGTTACGGCCATGATTTATTTGGAACTCTAGTTTTATTTTGTGTTGAAAATTTTCTGTGGAGTAATACTGGGTAAAAGAAGACAGAAGCTTGGTAAAATAACTTTGGAGCCGGCCTGTAAATGGTATTATAGCCTCGTATTTTTTAATACGGGGCTTCAACAATGTACTCAGGGTCTGCTAATACAATTTAGTAATTTTACTGGTGAAATCTTGCTTTAATTCCTTGAATTGTTTTACTATTATGATTTAAAATTTACAGGGTTTCTCCATCTATAAAGTTTATGCATTTGTTTTATGAGCTGTATATAGTGCTAAGAATTACGGCCGTTATAAATTCGTAGTTTAATGGTTCTTACTATTTATTCTACAAGTAAAGTCAGAAAGTATGAATCAAAACCCAAAACTACGGTGATGGGTTGGTCTAAAAGTTAACCCTGTCATGATAATATTCTTTTGTTGATAATTCGTAGAACGAAAGAAAGATGATGTAGTGATAAAGAAATCTTGATAATGTGCTGAGAAGACTTCTGTTTGTTCCGTCTGGTTTGTGTAGACGTAATCTAGGGTTTCGTATACTGCTAAATTCCTATTGTTATAAACCGGCAAATAGAAAGGGTTGAATGAACACACCTTCATAATATGGTTTAGTTGCTTGTCAAAGATTCCTTGATTAACATCCTATTAAGTAGTATAAAAAGTTGCGACTGGGGTAGGGTCATTATATTACTGTTCAGAGTTTAAATGACTGAAATAAATTTCTTATTGTTAATAACTTAGAATGGTAGGGTTTGATTTTAAATGAAAACTCTGTGGATACAATTTTAAATTAGATGTTTAATCTATTGTTTAAATAGGACTCTGTTGAAACCAATTAGATTCGATGTTGAGCTAAACTTGATTTCTGTTATCTAACCTAAGTCAAACCATGTAATTTTGTTAACTGTAGAAAATACCTATGTCAATCTTCTGTTAGATTCTCTGTATCATGGTTTGGTTTAATAGTTAATATTTTCAGACGTTAACTCTAGTATTAGTTATAACTGACCCGAAAGGCATTGATAATTTGATATTAACACTGTGAGTCCAAAGACTATACCTATTACTGTTCCTTTGGTTATTTATCAAATTATAAAAATAAGAGAAAGAAAAACTAAGGTTAAGAATTTATAAGTAATAAATATCGCTTCAGTATATCTACTGTACAGTATGCATTGTGAACATTTTATAAAAATAATAATAGGAAGAAAACTGAAAACACAGTATCTCTGTAGTAAAAACTACTACTGGTATTTAGGAATTGTAAATTTCCTTTTTACTAAATTAATTACTACTCAGACAGAATGAAGATAAACATATCATACAGTCTTTTATAATAAATAAAATAGCAAGGATAAGTAGCAGAACCTATTTCAAACTGTGGAAAACAACAGCAATGGGAGGCTGTTCCTCCCTACCAACTCCTGGAGAGTGCCCAGATAGCACTTCTCAGGACCCCCGAGCTTGCTCTGGTCTCCCTAGCTGGAACTAGATGCAGCAAAACAATTCACAAAGCCAAATAGCTAAACCAGAACCAAGTTACTGCAGCTTCCTATCTCAAACACTTCCTTACTGTTTTCCCTCTTCCTCAATGGGACTCCTGAATAACATTCACCTGAATGTATTCTCCCTCTAGAACAATGCTCAACCCCCAGCTCAGTTCATTGAGTACTATTTAAAAGATTGCCTAGGTCTTAGTTGGGTTAACTGTCATTAATGAGCCACCTGCTCAGATTCCACTTTCTTGGGGAATCATGACCCCAAAATATAGGGAAGTTGCCACCTGCAACTTAGGAAGTGTTTGAGGATGCTGCCACTTGTCCTTTTTCCTTTCCACCTAGTTCCCTCCACCAGTTAGACCAGTAACCTCTTTTAACAGCTCTCCCATGCTGTTGTCTCCATAATTTATTTATTAAAAATAAAATATTCAGAATTTACATTCCATTTCTGGTGACTCTGCTGAGTCATCAATTCCTACTTAGCATTAAGTTTAACATAATGTCTCAGGAATATAATAAAATAATTACATTATTTTTGCAAAATTGGGGTATGTGACACCACTGATAAAACAACTCTTGTAGAATTCATCAGACAATCCTTCTGTGTGACTGGCCAATTTCTCAAAGTCTGTCTGATACTCTCTCACTGTGCCAATTTGGTGAAGTTTAGTGAGTGCTCCTGTGAAGTCATCAAAAGCACTAGGACCAAATCATGGCAAAAGGAGTCAGCAAAAATCTATCTAGTTTGGCTTGAGATGAGCTTTGATGTACCAACGGTACCATTGAAGGGCTTCTTGTTCCAAATGAAAGGATGCAAGTGGAACTTTCTGGACATCAAAAGTATTATGTAGACTGAAATATTGTTCTGCTCGGTATATCCATCCAGTCGGATCAATACCATTGAAGCGAGGAAAATCAAGCTTCGTCCCGCAAAAATTGTTGGAAGAAGAGAACACGGTGGCTCCAAAAGATTCTAGCTGTTGGTTATTGTTCATGGCCAAATGCCGAAGATGGAGGCTAAGAAATTTTTCATCCAAATCTTGGAGTTTGGTTTGGATGGCTGCAAGTGCTTCATCCATGGTTTTTTTTTTTTTTGGAAATGGATAGAAAAACACAAACAAAAGCTTATTTAGTAAAGGAAGATTTGGATTTGGGAAAAACTCGGATGGGTAATTGGGGTTTGACTAGGTTGTGGACACTTTCTGATGGATAAGAAAGCAAAAAATGGGGATTTCAGAAGCAGGGTGAAAGAATGAGAAAATTTGGTAGAGAGGGACAAAGAAGCAGAATTAGGAAAGGAACACGGTGGCAAAATTTGACAGCGTTTGGGTGAAAATTGAAGGAGTTATGGCAAACCCTAAAAATAGACAAATGTGAGATTTATGGTCTTGGGAAGTGGAATTTGGGATAGGGTCTTCAGGAATGAAAAATGTATAATGGGATTGCAGGGATGTTAGTGAAGTTTCAAGGAAAACAGAGTTGAAACAGTTAAGCAGATAGGGGTTATCCCCAGATCTGAACTTGCAACAGATGCGAAAAAAAATTTGGCAGAAATTCCACCCAATGAGCCCAAGAAAGTGCTCTGATAGTAGATGTGAAGAACCTGTAATAATTAATTAATGCAAATACATGAACTATAAAAAATAATAGAACTTATAATCACTTTTATATTGATCACGGGCCACTTTGAGGGGGTAACCTCCTTTGAGCAAGCTCAATATAATTAACTTCATGGTGCCTTCAATGACCTCAACACACACTTATATACTAAGTCTATGCCCAATACTATGAGTCAAAACCATGGGACATATAATACTACAGGACGACTTACAAAGCATATGCATCCAATACTATGGGCTAATATAAACTATGGATCAACAAATACTACGGGACGACTTACAAAGCATATGCGTCCAACAACAATATACTAACATAGTAAAGAGAAGGGTTGACACTGGTTCCTAACACAACTAAACATGAACAAGATGTGCGCAACACAACATTTAACATTCTTGATAATGAATATGCAAAACTATAGACTTATATATTACTCAGTAAAAACTTTGCGCACTTACAGAGAGATGATATTAACTTCAATCTTTCACCATTTACACAGAGCTTGGGCTCTTGAAACACTTCACGAGATTTACTTCTCGTCTTCTTCACTTATGTCTATCATCTCTACTTCTATCTTTGTGAATGATTTACATTTATAGAGTTTCACTTCACCGACTTAAGATGGCTTCACTTGGAAGCTACATGGTTTGATTAAAGACTGTAATAAATTCTACCTGCAAAAATCTGATCTTGCCAAATACAGGAGCGGTTACTTAAATATTAACTTGCCGTGACTGGGATTGGCTGCAAACTGACTGTCTGTCAGACATTACAGACTAAAAAAATGACCAACTGGGGTCTAACAGAGGCGGTGCATATCGGATATGCTATCAGCTCATTAATTATGATATTTCCAACCAATCCATACATGATCGGAGTCTAAGCAGATGATCACAGCACCATCGTTCTCACTTACATTACTTGTGTAGAGCTACATAATACAACGAGTTAAATATGTTCAGCGTCCCCTCGTATCTTAGAAACCACAAACAAATACCATCTTTGAGTTCGAAACGACCCATTTCAGATGAACGATGAATGGGGCTGGAAATGCATCTATGAACCATGTTGATTCATCCATGTTCATCACGTCAAATTAACGGCATCATTTATGCATCTAAATGTGTTATCATCATGACATGTTTATGTATCTTTACACTTTGTGCAAGTCAAATTAAATTAATGATAAATCACAAAAATGAGAATTAGTATTAAAGCATAATGGTTTCTTTAACCTTAGTCATTTATTAAACATTAATTATTTAAGACAATGTAAATATTTACTTTGGAATAAAACTAGAGAACACAGATTTTTTAGAATCAAGAAAACAAAGATATTTTCGAATAAAGAAAACACAATTTAAAGGAATTTTTAATTTGGAATAAAACTAGAGAACACAGATTTTTTCGAATCAAGAAAACAAAGATATTTTCGAATAAAGAAAACACAATTTAAAGGAATTTTGAGAAGTCTCATTAAGTCGTAAATTTAAAAATAAATCTTAATTCACACAAAAATTATTAATATTTTACAATTTATAAAGAAAAAATTGAAAATGAAATAATATATTTCTTTAAATAAAAATGTCTTATTAACTAATAGATAATGATAAAATTAATCAATAATTTACAATAAATCTTTATGCATTAATGATTAAATTAATAAATACATATAAACCATTATTTAAGTCTTTTCTCTTTTAATTTCTCAAAATTTTTACTTATTTAATTTATTGATAATGTACAAAAACAATAAAATTGAAAAAAGAAAGATTTTGTCAACCTTTACATAAAACTACAATACATTGCACTAAAACTAGAGAAAGAATTATTAATGTAAGGGTAGTTATGTATTTTACTCATATAATATAACACTATATTGAAATTAGAGAAAGTGGAACTGAAAAAATTGGCAATAGTATGCAATAAAAGTACAGAAATATCTATCTCATATATCACACAAACATGTTACATATGTTAACATTAAATTTATGAATTTTGTCAAAATTATAATTATTTATAAACATTTGTAAATTGAGATTTACATTAACTAGAGACATGTGTAAATTGAAATTTACACTATTTTAAATGATCATAACCAATTTACATTATTTTAAATGATCATAATCCTTATAAAGTAATTTAATTATTAATAAAATTTTTACTTATTAATATGGTTAATAGTGTAATCATTAATATGGTTAATAGTTGTACTAAATTGATTTAGATGTTATAATTAACTTAACTTATAAAGGAAATGGAAAATTCATAATTATTTAAAATGAAAAATGAAAAATAAAATATAATTTATATGGTAAAAATTTCATTTAAAAAATATATTAGAATTGAAAATATTTTGTACAAATTAAAATAAAAAATTTTAAAAAAAATTATTAATTAGTAATTAATTATTTAACAATAATATTGTTGAAAATTAACCAAATATGAAAATGAACGAGTAATTTGCAGTAAATCTTAATAACCAAGATTTCTTTAGGATAAATCACAAAACCCCGAAATATTATGAGTCAAACCTTTTAACCTTTAGTTATTTAATCAATATGGATAAAATAGATAATGCGGCATTGAAACTCAAAATGAAAGATTTATACAAGCCTTTACTCTTTTAATTTAGGGATAAACAGAAAGCGGGCATTAGTTAGCTTTAAAACCTGAGAAGGTGATTTCTTTAAGATTTAGTTATTTAAGTTCTTGATAAATCACAAGAGTACGAAATTAGTTGGTAGCTAAACTAGAAAAGAAAGAATTCTTTAAACATTTATGGAGAAAATACGAATACATTGCAGTAAAATCAGAGAAGAATGGTTTCTTTAATCCTAATCATGTATTTTTCTCCAGCGGTCTCGTCTCCTCTCTGGGTAATCACAGATACACAGAAAATAAGTAAACACAAAAAAATTTATAAACGAATAAACATAGTTAAAACTAGGCAATGTACTAAGTAAGTTAATTGTTAATTAGCAATAAATCACAAGACAGCAACAATTTTTACTCAATCAAGAGAACAAATATTTCTTTAAGAATTTAGTTATTTAAATTATACGTATAAGTGGCAAGTGTTTTCTAGTTAAACCAGAGAAAGCAAGGTTTCTCTAAGCTTTAGTCCTTTAATTTACAATTAACATACAGCACCCTGCAATAGAAACTTTTAGTTATATCATTTTTAAGGATGATTTCTCGCCAAATTAGATGTTTAGATGTAGCAATAGTTTAGAGTAAAACCAAAGGAGGAGGATTTCTTCAAACTTTTAGTTAATATCATTATTTTTAGGGATGATTTCTCGCCAAATTAGAGGTCTAGATGTAGCATTTAAGTTAACTCACGGGAGAAAAAAAATTCAGAGTTATTTTAAGAACAAAGCCTATTTTAAAAATATATATATTTTAGAATTCGAAAATGAAATAATAATTTACAGTAAATTTTTTACCTTTTCATATTGAAATCCTAATGACGGTCACCTTTAAAATCAGTCACCGATCTTCATTGCCGGACCCTATTCTCCTTCACCGATCTTCACTGCCTGACCCTATTCTCCTTCACCTAAAACAACAGAAAGAACCATTCCATTACGTTCCAAATGAGAATACGAAAAAAAATTGTGCAAAAACTTCAATATGAGTCTGACAATTAATTGAAACTGTTTAACGGCCACGAATTCCATCAAAACAAATATACAAAAGAAGAAAATAGACTATAAATAGTGATATGGCAATCAAAATCATGTAAACCTTTAAATCGGTATATAAAAAAGTCAATCTCTCCCATAATCAAACAAACAAACAAACAATTCTGATTTAAATAACGTCACATCTTTAAATCAGTAAATAAAACACAACAATCCCGCCCAGATTCAAACAAACAAACAAATACATCTGATCAATAACATCAAATCAAGTGGACCTGTGTTATATATATGGGCAAAATCAAGTAGTAAGCTAGTCGTGGAAAATAATGCCTAAATTCATACATTGATGGGCAGGAAAGGGCATTATTTCTGTTCTGTTTCATTATCACGGCGGCCGCTAGCTCCTAAAAACGTTTTGTTGCCTTGTCATCCGTGTTGTCGAAGTCACTGATGAAAATGACACTGCATATATATATATATAAGAGAATAACTCTGGAAGAAATTAAAGAAATTAAAATAGAATACAATAATTTGAGCATATTACCTTTAAACTAAGTTCATGAGCATATTACCTTTAAACCGTGAGATCGCATAAGCAATATTGAAACGAAATGAGATAGAAAGCGGAGGGAGGAGAAGATTTACTGATAAATCACAGAAAGTACCAATAGTTTGCAATAAAACTAGAGAAAGATCTATGTCAGTTACATGTTAGGGATAAAAGAGTATGCAACATATCAATAAAACAAAATTTTTAAATATACCATTGCCTTAATTTCGGAATCATGTCCTTGAAGGAAAGTTGAGGAGTGCTAATAACTCGTTAGTTTAATAGGAGATGAGGTAAAGAATCTTTGTGGTCGTCTCCTCCAGCAGCGTGGTCTCTTTTCAATGTGTTCCTCCAGCTGTCTCGTCTCCTCTTTTGGAAAAACCTCACAAACAAAAAAACATAGTGAAATGCAGCAAAGTGAGCGAGTTAATTGTTAAATTGCCAATAAATCACAAAACACAGAAACAGTTTTTAGTCAAACTAGAGAAGCAATATTTCTTGAAGGATTCCGTTATTTAAATTATAAATATAAGTCACAGACTGGGGCAATTGTTTGTAGTTAAACCATAGAAAGCAAGGTTTCTGTAAGCTTTAGTCCTTTAACTTTTAATTAACAGACAGAACGCAAAGAAGGATGATTTGTTTAAGCATTTAGTTATTTAATTTTCTGATAAATCACATGAACACCGCAATAGTTACTAGTAAAAGAAGAAAGAAAGGATTTCCTTAAGCATTTAGTGCTTTAATTTAGAGATGAAATACAGAGCATAGAAATCATAGAAGAATGATTAGAGATAAATTACAGAACACGACAATAGTTTGCAGTAAAATAAGATAGGAGAAGAAAGATTTCTTTAAACCTTTAGTTATTTAATTTGCCGATAAATCAGAAATCGGGTCTTTTTGATATATATAATTTAAGGATATAAAATCACAGTCGGAGTTCAGAAACTAAGAAATAGTCGGGAATATAATCAGAGAATAAAGATTTATTAAAATTTCATCTACTTAATTTATGATCACAGGCTTCCTCGAAATTTAAAAGAAGCCTGTAAGTCCAGACACAATCGGAGTCTAAGCAAAATCTTGGAGAAACACGGCATCATCGTCCTGACTGACATTACTTGCATTGCTTGCGCAAAGCTTCATATAACAACGATTTAAATGTGTTCCTTGCAAAGTTTCCTCTGCTCTCTCAGTAATCACAATTACGATAGAAAATAAAATACAGAACTTATCACAAATGTCCAAGACACAACACAGAGCGCTCTTCAATGTGCAAATCTAAATTACAGTACCTAAGAGTGAGGGAAAACAGAATGTAGAGAAATGAAGAGATTGATGCACATGAGCCATATCAGTCCAGTAGGGAAAAAATGTTAAATAGTCCAGTATGAAAAAATGCTAAAGAGTCCAGTAGGAAAAGAAATTGTTAATAGATTTAAGAGAAAGAAAGCTCTCTATCCATCTTTATACATATATAAGAAATTGTTGGCAATATGTTCAGAGAACAAAGATATATAAAAATTTAATCGACTTCATTTCTGATCCCGAAATTTAAAGGAATCTTTAACAGTGCCATTACCTGGTACGTTCGACCCTAAGTCCAGACTGGAATTACTTTTGCAAAGCTCCATAACACAACGACGAATTAAATTTGTTCGACGTTCCCTCGTCTCTCAGTAATCACAAACCTCCGACACAAAAATACGGCACACACAAGCAAGCAAACACAGCACACAGAAATCTAAATGAAAAAGTGGGAAAATAGAAAGTAGAGAAATGGAGAGATTAATGCCATTCCATCGGCTTTATGATCCACCGAGAATCAAATTTTGTAATTGAACCATTGGTCGAGATTTAATGTCATTCAGTAGTTGAAATTGAACCGTTGGATGATACTCTTGTTACGATCAAACGGTGAATTTATGTCATGCTTTTTTTCATGATCACTCACAAGTCACGATGAAGTTTATGTGATGCTTTTCTGAATCCAACTGCCACGTCAATAATTCAAATTTAACCGTTGGATTATACTCTTGTGATGATGGAACGGTATGATGTTTTTTGAATTGCACGGTTATGATCACTGACAACTGCAAGAACAAGATCGAACGGTGTTGAAATTCAAATTAAACGGTTATGATCATTGACAACTGTAATTCAAATTGAACGCTTGGACAAAATTATAATTACAAATTGAAAGCTTGGACAAAATTATTAAGTGATATCTTTCTAAATCCACGTGGTCAATTTGCAAATATTTATTTACTTTAAATCAAATAATATTCTTTGTTTATGTGTTAAAGGTAGGTGGATATGTTTATTAACATATTTTAAAGGAGAATAAGAGAGTCGCGTAGTAAAATTTTCTCAAATTTTTATATAATGAAAAAATAATATTAATGATTTTTTATTAAGTTAATAATGTTTTAGGAATCTATAAAAAAATTCTATTTAGATAAAAAAAAATGTTTTATGATGCAGATTCCCTTTTCATCATCACTAACAACTTGCAATTCATATTTAACCGTTGAATGATACTCCAATTGTCGAATGGTTAATTTAGGTAATGTTTTTTTCACTCCAATTCAAATTGAACGGTAATTCGAATGGAACTGTTGGAAAAAATTGTTGTTGTGATCATACGATGATTTTAAGTTTAAGTGATGTCTTTCTAAATCCAGGTGGCCAATTTGCAACTATTTATTTTTTAAAATCTAATACTAATCTTTGTTTATGTGTATGTGGTAGGTAGAAATGTTCATCACAAGTGGTAAAATTTTCTCAATCTTTATATAATATAATGAAAAGAAAATAATCATTGTTACATGTCATGCTCTTCCACAATGAATACAATATTGTTACTTCTTTTAACACTAGTTTGTTGCGTCGGTACCTATAGATAATTCAATTATTTTAATGTTATGCTTTTACAAATTATATCTCAACATTGTTTTTGTGTGGCCTTCATAATCGGGTTTATGCATACTTCTATGGGTTGGTACATGCATTTTCCATTTTTACCACAAAACGTTTTCTATCAAAACAGATTTTATTCGTGAGTTTAGACCCAATTCTGTTTTTATGCCTTTCAAAACAACCAATTTAATCATCTTCAATATGAAGTTCACCTTCAGAAAATATTTGAAGAAAATAACTTGTGTCACAATTTTCAACACGTTACTTTTTCTTAGTTCAACTTTTTAACTTCAATTTTCAATGGTAACAACACACTTTCATTTGCCAATTAATCTTGCTACAATGATTTTATCCTTTGATCTTCATATAATGAAGTTTTAAAAATCATTTACCTATTGACCAAGCGTGATGCAAACTTTTCTTCTAGATCACTTATTTGCTTAGCAGTGCAACAAACAAATTCTTGATGGACCTTTTATCATGTTCTCCAAGGTTAGATAATTTTCTCATTATTAAAGTATTTTGCATATTTTGTTTATGAAATCTATAAATTTTTGAGAGAGCATTGTCAAGATCTTATTGAAGTAGTGGATTTTTATTATTATTATTTTGTATCATTTTTCCTCCTTTACCCAATATAAATTACAAAGTGGTTCATATTTGCTTTTTAAAGAATCAACACAACAAATATATTATCTAGTACAATTGAACATGCATCTATCAATCGAGGGAAACAATTGTAGGGACATAGAGTACCACCAATCATGCACCCCAAGTGTTCGATCACTTCAATGTCTAAAAACTTTCCCTCAAATAAATACACTATTAACATTAACTTTACCTAAACTTACATCATGTCTTTGGCTTTAACTCAGACAACTAATCTTTGAATATAATTTTCACTAGCTTCACCTCTTCCATCAATAAGCTCTTAAATGATGAATTGATGTGAAGCTCTTAATTGGGATGCAACTTCTTCTTTTTAAAATTGAATCTTTCACTCATCATGAACATATAACAGTTGGTATTTCACTCATCATGAAGATACAACAGTGAATTAAGAAGCTCTTTCATGATCAATTTACTATGATATTAATGATGTGCCTCAAAGAAATTGAAGGTTGAATTTTCTACAAAGAAAAATATTTATATCAATGAGTAGAAATGATTGAAGGCTCACTTTTCTACAAAGAAAAATATTTATATCAATTAGTAGAAATGATAATGAGTTTACTCAAAGAATGTCATTTAGCTCCAATTGTTGAGCTCACACAACATATTCATTTTCTATCCTGACTTTGCAGTAAATAGCTTTCTTCAAATCTCCTCATTAAGATGCATTGCTACCATTTTTTGTGATTATGGTCTTATTGTGGCACTCAAACACTTCCTATGTATCCATCCATCAAAAAATCGAACCATGGATTGAACAACCAATAGAACAACCGTCCTTGGAGGGGGCTTATCTCTATAGGGAAAGGAATTCATTCTACATGTCCTTCATCGCCTCATAAGTAGATGACGTTTTCTTATCAAGAAATTTTTTAAGGATCCATAATTTTCTTAGTGTACAAACCTTTGTGAATCTTACTAATTCTAAAATTTCCAACTATAAAAGGTTGGGTAATATTTTTGTAACATCCCAAAATTTCACAAAAATTTAAAATTTTTCAACGTAGCTTTTAATGCATATATTAACTGTGCAGAATTATAGTAAATGCTTCTATGTCGTCTTGCTATACTAAATGTTTGTCATAATCATAAATGTATTGTTTGCGACATGATAATTAATATCTACATTTCGATGCTATTGAATGTTCTTCTCATCTCAGCTACATTTTTATATTACTTATGTCAATGTTCAATCGATATAGTGTTATAAGTGCTAACTGTTGTTCTTCTGTTGATGATGAAAGGGGTCCTAAGGGTACCCCAAGGCTTACTTAGCATTCATGCTAAAGCATTTGAATCGTTCCTTTCGCAGATTACAAGTAATAGCATTAATGTTTATGAAGTGTGACATAAGAGTTCCTAACTAGTTTCAGTAATCTCCAAATGTCTTAATGGTTTTAGAGAATAATAATGAAATGTATCCGAGTGAGATCTCTTCAGTTATAATCTGGTTTTGATTTTAAAATGCATGGTTTCTATACTTATTCTCATTTCCCATACTATTGGTTTCATACTTTGTACATTACATAAATAGGTTAATAATATTATAATGACTTGACTAAGACTTAAAAATTATGAGCTATTTACTTCGTGCTCTATCCTATGTTTTGCAAACCTTATGTAATTACCAAGCTGATTCTATTATATGCAAACTGTATGTAAATATCATACAAATCCTTTGATATATCGACTCTATGCAACTATTGTGCATCTCTATTGTGCAAGAACTATATGCAAAGTCATATGCATATCCTATAGTATAACTATACGTCATTTTACAATATAATTCCTAGAATGTAACTATATACAAATCCTTCAAGTATTTTCTATAGCCTAAAAACTATATGCATTTTATATGTAATTTCTATTTGCATATAAACTATATGTATGATATCGTATAGGTCCTATAGCATGCAAACTCCATGCAATAATTTATGCAATGGTCTTATGTATGAATTAATATAACCAAAGTATGAGCATCATCATGACCCTTTGAATCATATGATTGATGCCTAGTGACTTGATACCAATACAAACTATGACTTACCAAATGATATATGTTATGACAGGGTTGAAACCATATTCAACGTGGCAATGTGTGATAAGGTTTGGATATTAATGATGTAGTGGAAACTGTGCTGGTAGGAATCCACATCCACCCTTGTCATTTAATACTCCTATCTATCGGTTCAGTGGAATATCACCGTGGCTTCCATCGTGGTTCTTAACACGTGAAGGTATTGTGATAGAGCAGTCAATGTGGTCGGGTTGTATTTGATTTAGTTTGATAGTTGTCCTAGATGGTCTCCATGGTGGCCATGGTTATTAATGTTGTCATAACTATGGTGGTTGCTTGGGGATATGAGGTGCTTATCAAGTGATATCCACCGTTGATCATACGTGGGTCTTGGGATTTGGAACTCAACCCTAATCTCCACTACATTTCGAAGTTAATTTTTCCTTTGGCATTCAAGGTGTTGGAGAGTGGCTCTATGGAGAGGCCGACACGCCGAGAAACTCCAGGGTTTCGTTAACAGGTGTTTGAGAGCTTCTCCATGATTCAAAACCGTGACATGTTGGGTTTTCTAATACTAGATGTTAGTTTTAAGAGCCGAGCTTTACTATGAGTGTTTACAACAATTGTTTTGAAGTTTTGTAGACTCCAGGGTTGAAGATAAACTTGTGTGTAGGTTGAACTAGTGGTTGGTCTTCTTGTATGATAAGTGGTAAATATTAGAGTTGTTTTCAACCTTTGTTTCATTTGGTGGTGGGGTGATGGATACAGTTTACAGTGGCTATGGCGTTACTACTCCGAAAATAGCTATTTAAAGGTAATGTTTTAGGTTTCAAACATGTCTCCTTCTAAATTGTTTTAAGAGTTGCAGTAATTGTTATTTTGCCTTACTAAAACTTCTTTCATGATACTTGTTTGACCATACCTTATTCATGTGGTAGGTTCCTTCGACATTTGGTTCCTAAGCTTGAGTTTGGATAACTTGCAACTGCATAAGAAATGGTAAGTTTTGGTTGTTTCCTTGATGCTTTGGTTAGGTGACTGTTGGACCTTCTTGTGTTCTTAGCCGAGACTTCATGTTTATTGTGAGGCTATGGAAAGTGACCATCGTCTAAATGTTGTGAGCTATCTAGCAGCTTGAGGAGGATGAAATCCTTAACCCATTCGGCGTTAAGCCTGTGGTGTTTGTTTTCAGAGTAGATAATTTGTAAAAGGATGTAATTGTTTAGAGGGTTTTATCCCTCGGCTATTCTGGTTAAAAAAGAATTTGGTTCCAAACTTCATGATGTTTGTGTGTTTGAGACTGTGAGCGATGCTCCAATATATGTGATAATGTAATGTGTTCTTTTATGAACTGTTGTGTTTTTAAAAGATGGTTGTGAGCCATGGGTTTAGCCTTGTGGTGTGCAGTCAAAACCCTAAGTTGTAGGTTTCGATAGTAGCTTTGATAACCTGTGTTAATTAATATCAATGTCGTTGTTTTTTATGATGGCCAAGAGCCTAAACTCAATGTTTTTATTTGTAACTTTGAAACCCCAACCTATATGGTTCACGAGGTGACTGTGGAAAAAATTGTAATGTCAAATTTTGAAAATAAACATCTAGTTTTCGTGAATTCATGTGGTTTTGCAGTTAATGTTTACAATAGAGATGTGATACTGCTGTCTCATGTTGATGCCGAGATACTCATTTGTTTTAGTCTTAAGCAATGTATAAGATAAATGTTTTTGTGACTATAATTTATGATGTTGAAATGATTTCTAAAATGTCTAAGTATAGGAGTTAAGGATTATGATGTTAAAAGGATATTCATCCAAATAGACTTATTCTATGTTTAAGAAGTTTTGATAAAAGTGATACGAGTTAACTAGTTCTGGTTTCTCCATTTGACCTGTTAGTTACTTCGAATGTGGAAGTCAGTAATTGTTTTGACATTGAAAATAAAATATAATACATGAATGAATAGAAGTCTTTGCAAGGTTTCGAAAAAAACATGGAAAACATAAAACCCTAGATTATTCTATTCCTGTCAGAAGTAAAAATATAATAAAATGTTGTAAATACTATTTAATTTGCAGCTGTTATAATTTCCTGAATATTGAATTAAAGAAATACAATGAAACTATAACACTATACTCTTTGAAAAGAAATAAATGACCTAAAGTGTAAACCCTAGGTTTTTGTACAGAGATGAAATATTTACTTATATTACTATGTAACAGAAAATATTATAATGCTTGTATTATGAAATG
The DNA here is from genome assembly GCA_027924585.1 of Larix kaempferi. NCBI lineage: Eukaryota > Viridiplantae > Streptophyta > Pinopsida > Pinales > Pinaceae > Larix > Larix kaempferi. Next base: position 6,493,353 of record BSBM01000109.1, read on the forward strand.
CTGTTTATAATTCTTGAGTCTAAACATATATTTTGTATTATAGAATATAACTGATAAGAAATATTAATGAAATACAACAGCATTAATCTATTCATTCATTTGGAAATCTGCCTATCATTCATCTATCTTAATTATCTTTCTCTGCACTAGAGTACTATACAAAAAACAGTATGGGAAAAAATACAGAGAAGTTATTTGTTCAATCATTTCATTTACTTAATCATCATTACACAAAATCATGACTAGATCAGGATTCAAAACAAATACTTATGTGCAACTCCAATTTTTTTTTTTTTTTTCTTCTTTTGTTATTTTCCTTCTCTTAACTGTAAATAAACAATAACTGGATCTATGTATACATACACTTAGAATAAACATTACGTTCACATGCTGGACTTGCTCAAGTTCTGTCCCATGTATTTTCTTACTGGTTAGTAGGGTAATAAGGTTGACATGCCACTTACTTAGCTATGGCTAACTCTATTCCGCATATTCATGCAGGTGTACTTTATACTACCTCAACTTCCTAGGTCGCAAGTAACAGGGTTCTGATAACAAGGTATGCATTAAATCTATTTCACCTTCATCATTCACCCTATAAGGGCTACTTGTGAATTTCCTCTGTATTCATGCAATTCTAAACATGGAAATAACTATTTTAACAATGACCTGGAACGCAAATTACAAGGGTTGAAAAGATTATCGTAACATCCCTAAATTACCACCTATTTCCCTATGAGTTGTTGAATGCTCATCCTCAATGTTCTTACATAGTTATCTACCCCAACAAAAGGGGATTGCATGGTTTCTTTAATTAATGCAATATTAGCATAACCCTTCAACATGTCTTGTTTTTTTTTGGTCCAAAATCCTATTCTACGAGGGTGTTGGTAGTAGCAGACTACAAGTCCCATTCACCCGCTATAATGCTGCAACCTTAGCTTATATCCTTCGTTCATGGTAATGTGCAGGGTTTTCATGTAACAATTAAAAGCAACGTACGAGAGTTATTGAACATTAAGTTTTGCAGCACACCAGGGTACTCTAAACCAATCAGCGGATACTCTATCGGATTAGTCATGTGACACCATAAATTGTAAATTCTTGTGATGGTGCCACCTGCACTACGACTGGTTACCGTACTGGGGTGTATTTCAAAACGTTCTAGACTGGCCATGTGACCGCAATTATGAAATTCAAAGCGAGGGTGCCACCTGCACCTAGGAAATGACAGGGTTTGGATGTTCCTTTTCTTTTTAGAATTAAACTCTTCGTCACTTGTTTATCTTTCACCGGTTGTTTTCTCGCGGAGTTTTGAGGTCCTGTAGCTGACAGATCTATCTTTGCATTTTCTTCTTGGACAAGGTGTTATTTAACAACTCCAAGAGTTGCAGTTCCGGTGAGTGATCCTTGAAATTGACAGTGTATTAGTATTTCACTTTTTCTGAATCGGTTTAAAGAACAAGTCCTTTTAATCTCTACTAATTCATGTTGCAAATTGGATTGATGACCATGACCCTTGCTTACAGGATTCAGATCGATGGTGAAAGACCCCGATTACACTAGTGACTACGAGTCTTACTCATCCCCTTCAGCAAGTTAAAAGGATGGAGGTTTTTATTCAATACACACTACAGTCTCCATTTCCAGATACTTCACCTCGATACTCCGGAGGTAACCATACATGCCACACTTTAATCCCTTCTTTAATTTTGTTATTTTAAAATGCAGTCCTTAGCCATTAGATTGTAACGCATTGACCACTTATGATGGTAGGTATTCCCAGTTTGGAGCGGCGCAGATAACTGGTAAGTGGCATTGCGCCTTCACCCCATATAGGACAGGAACACTTGGGCCAGAATTTTTCCAACGACAGAAGAGTCTTTTGTTTTACAATTGTGGTTAGTTTGTCCGAGACTTCAAGGGTTCGTGGCAACCTAGGGTTTACTGTCACGAATACCATTGTAATAAATATTTTATGTGACCTTTTTCATGAAGTCCTAGGATTTAGGAAGGCGTGAAGGACTTGTATAACGTTTAAGTTCAAAGTCTTTCCAATTCTGTAAGTTCGAATGAATCTTGTTAAACTGTTCTATTTTACTGTAATTGTCTGGGAATCTAACTTTCCAAGGTTTCGTGTCCTCTGAACCTTTAATTAAGAGCGTGACTCCTGTGTAGTTCAGTCCTTTGTTTCCTTACAGTTTTAAAAGGTAAAATAGTTCGTATTTCGTGCATGTAATGTGGATCTGAGGAGAACCCATTCTGGGTTTAGATCAGTTTGTTAATTTGTGTATTTTCAGTGATAACTCTGTCCATCAAGAGCCGAATCCCAAACTGCCTTGAAATCTGCCTCAACAGCTACCCTTTCCTGCTTTCACTTGGAATTGGAACAATGCCAAACCCTAGGTTTACACAATAAAAACTAAGAAGGTTTGGTTAGACAATATTTACTCCTTAGTATAGATCCCTTATGGAATTAATAAGGTATTCGTAAATAAAAGATTTGTTTAACCTACAGGTTTAAATATAAGTGCTTTTAAAGCAAAAAAATCGATGGTGATTGTTTATGTTGGCGGCTCCAGGTATCGAGCTACCTGTTTAAAATAAATCTCTTCTAATCCCATATTAGCAGAATGTATGTTTCTTACTAAGTCTTGCAACACAATTTCCAAGGATGCGTCTATGCTTAAAATAAAGAAAATCTATCCTTTCGACAGAGAATAGAATGTCGATCTCCACACAGTCCAATTTCTGAACTTGGCTGAAATTAACAATGGCGACCAACATGGTAACGCCGAGCTATAACAAAGAGGATAAACCAGATCCAAAATTATTATTTGGATTCTATCCGATCTACAAGGATCTTCGTTTCGTCAAAACAAAGGTAGTTCAAGACTACCACGACTGCTGATATATAGTTGATGGAGGTCGAGGGTAGGGTTTTCTCTTCCATTCAACATGGAACCCTAACTCAGTTTTCAACTTTTGCTATTACAGAGGAGAATAATACAATTAATAGATCATCTTTTAATTAAACGATTCAAGAGGAGAATAATACAATTAATAGATCGTCTTTTAATTAAACGATTCAAGAGGAGAATAATACAATTAATAGATCGTCTTTTAATTAAATGATTCAATACTTCTGTAATTCAATTGTTGAGGGAATTTTTCTGAATACGTCCATCCCATTTTATCATTAAATATCTGAGTACAATGCCGATTAAAAATTACCGGTCTCAAGTTAGCTTAATCTACACAACTGAATAACTCAGGTTAAATAAAAGGGGAAATCTACACCGAAACATTTCACTTCTATTCTTTAACAGATCTAGCATTTTGATAGTAATGGAACTAACATTTTCTTCATGCATAACATCTTAAATTCATAAAAGAAAAACTGACATAATGGAAAGTGCTGAAGGCCTGTAATTAGAAAAACCTGGGACTGGTCACCCGAATGTAGCCGGAACAGCCACGTTCCACCCAACCGTAGATTAGGTACAAACTCCAAGTCTGACCGTAATCACCCCCGAGCCAAATGCGAGCATGGAAAGTGCAGACAGTTAAGCTTGAAAACTCAGTCACATCTCCAGAATTCCTTGCCTAACACAGAGTGCTCACCCAGCAAGTTCAATTCCTCTTCTGGCATACTAAGCAGCGTCCTGCCTCCCACATATGCCCTTTCTTTATAGTTTTTGCCTAGGTCTTCCATTAGCAGCCAATTCCTCATGGAATTTTCGCAGCTAAGTGAATCCCTGATTTTCAGGGGGTGTCTAGTGTCGTAAATACACTTCTGACACCTGTTCTGGTTTTCCCAAGGTTAACTCTCACTTGTCCCCCACTTTTCCATGCATGATCTCCTCATTTAACTTGGCTGTTCATGTTCATCCTTTTATTATTAAAACAATAATTAAAATTCAATGTTGTTTCTTACAACAGTCCTCCTAGGACTTATTCGGCAGATTTTTCATCTAGCCCCTTATTGAAACGAATTTCATAATGATAACAAAAATAAAAACATAATGTCTTATTGTTATTTGGGGGACGTCACATCCTTGCCCCCTTATTATGAACACTGTCCTCAGTGTTCTAGTTTTCCTCCATCGGTTCTGGGAACAAATTCGGATACTTTTCTAGTATCTCACTTTCCAATTCCCAGGTCACCTCCTCAGGACTAAAGTGCTTCCATTGTACCTTTACATGAGCGATGGCTCGGTTCCGAAGTACTGTTTCTTTCCTGTCCAGAATGCGTAAGGGTTCCACTTGAAATTCGCCTTTTGGAGCCTCCTGAATCAAATTCCAATCAATAATATGAGTGGGGTCATGAATATACTTTTTCAGTACTGAAATGTGAAAAATATTATGAATTTTTAAATGTGCTGGTAAAGCCAACTTATAAGCTACAGGTCCAATCCTCTCAAGTATTTGAAAGGGCCCATAGAATCGTGGTGCCAGTTTAGTGCAATTCCCTAGTCGGAGTGAGCTTTTCTTTGGTTTAACCCGCAAGTACACATGTTCTCCCACTGAGAATTCCTTATCCTGTCTTTTTAGGTCAGCATAACTTTTTTGGCGGTCCTGAGCCACCTTTAAATTTTTCTGCACCTTCTGGACTGTTTGTTCCATATCCCGCAGCAAATCCGGTCCTACCAACAAACGATCAACCGGGCTATCCCAGCTAACTGGGGTAGTGCACTTCCTTCCATAAAGAATTTCGAATGGACTCATTCTTGATGATGCTTGATACCCGTTGTTGTAAGCGAACTCTACCAGATGTAAATAGTCCTCCCATTTGGTGGGTTTTTCCATGACGTACATTCTTAGCATATCTTCAATGATCTGATTGGTACGCTCAGTCTGTCCATCCGTTTTAGGGTGATAGCTCGTGCTGAAATTAATTCTTGTTTCTAGACCTGCAAATAAGGATTTCCAGAATTTGGAGGTGAATTTTACATCCCTATCTGAAATTACCATCTTTGGTACTCCGTGTAATCTGAATATTTCTTTTAGAAATATTCCTGCAATATCTGCTGCCTTGTAAGTGGTTTTTACCGGAATGAAATGTGCAGATTTGCTAAATTTGTCAACCACCACCATTATAGAGTCATGTTGTCGCTGTGTTCTCGGCAAACCTGTGATAAAATCTAGTGAGATCACTTCCCATTTCCATTCAGGAATTGGTAATGGTTGTAATAAACCAGCAGGATGTCTATGGTCTGCCTTCACCTGTTGACATTCCAAGCATTTAGATAAATAATCAGTTAGATTAGTTCTTAATTTAGGCCAAAAGAACTGTTTTCTAAGGGCTGTTATCATTTTTTGATACCCGAGATGACCTGCAAAAGGGGGTTTGTGCATCTCATTTAGGATAAACAATTTAATTTCTGCAACATTAGGCATGTATAGCCTATCCTTGAACCAAATCAGACCTTTCTGATCCATTTTGAAATCTGTCCCGTTCATGTTTACCTCATTTTGCTGAATTTTACTTTGCAGATTTATGTATTCTGCATCCTGTTTGCTTGCCACTATTACTTTATCCATGAGATCACTTTCTGGTTGGCTCATTATTATCTCGTACACCTCGTGGGTCCTTCGACTAAGTGCATCTGCCACTGTATTTTCCTTGCCTTTTATATGTTTTACGTCAAAGTCGAATTCACTTAAAAAGGCCATACACCTTGCTTGTCTGGCATTGAGCCCTGGCTGGTTGAATAAGTTCTTGACGCAAGTGTTATCTGTTAGTAGCAAAAATTTCTTTCCCAGCAGGTAGTGACGCCACATTTTCAGTGCGTGTACTACTGCCGTTAATTCTAAGTCGTGAACCACGTAGTTGCGTTCATGCTCCTTTAGCTTCCGTGATTCATAGCACACTACATGTCCGTCCTGGGACAGTACTCCTCCTACTCCCTCTTTGCTAGCATCTGTACAGACCGTGTATCCTTTACCTGGGTCTGCTACTTTTAGCACAGGTGCTTTGGTCAGCAAATCCTTAAGTCGTTCAAAACTTTCTTGACACTTGCAGGACCAAACAAACTTAATCCCCTTTTTCTGTAATGAAGTAATGGGATAGGCGATCTTTGAGAATCCCTCAATGAACCTCCGATAATAACCGGCGAGTCCCATGAAAGATCTAATATCAGCCACATCTTTCGGTACTGGCCAATCCGCTATGACTTTTATTTTCTGTGGGTCTACTGAAATTCCTTCCGCAGAAATAATATGGCCTAGATACTGGATCTCCTTTTTAAAAAACTCACATTTCTCCAACTTTGCATACAATTTATGATCCCTCAAGGTTTGCAATACGATTCTTATATGTTGTTCATGTTCTTCCTCCGTCTTGGAGTATATTAGGATATCATCAATAAAAATCAGCACGAATTGGTCTAGGTATTTGTTGAAGATGTCGTTCATTAGGCACATGAATGTGGTAGGGGCATTGGTTAGACCGAATGGGATCACTACAAATTCATAGTGTCTGTATCGAGTTCGGAATGCAGTTTTACTGATGTCTTCATTTTTAATTCGAATCTGATGATACCCAGATCGAATATCCAACTTGGAAAAGACTTTGGCTCCCCCTACTTGGTCGAACAAGTCGTTAATTCATGGTAAGGGGTATTTATTCTTAACAGTTACCTTATTCAGTTTCCTATAGTCGATACATAGTCTTAGAGTCCCATCTTTTTTCTTGACAAAAAGGACCGGTGCACCCCAAGGTGAGACACTAGGTCTTATATACCCTTTGTCTAGTAATTCTTGAATCTGAATTTTTAATTCCGTTAATTCTGGGATGCTCATTCTATAAGGTATTTTTGACACTGGTGCTGATCCTGGTAAAAGTTCAATGGAAAAATCTATTTCTCATTGAGGGGGTAACCCCGGTATTTCTTCTGGGAATACGTCTAGGAACTCACCTAAGACAGGATGCTCTGCTATGGAAGCTTGGCTCCCATTGAGGATTAAATCGGATACTCGTACTGCATAAATCTTGCATCCTTTTCTCATGCACTTCTTTAACTGCATGGCAGAAATCTGCCTAACAGAGACGGGTTTTTGTTTTCCACTCACTGTTCTTAGAATTTGGTCTTCAGCAATGTAGGTAAAGTTTTTGGTAAAGCAGTTTAGTACTAACTTATATCTTTCCAGCCAGTCCATACCTATTATCATGTCGTATGATCCTAAAGGTAACACATTTAAATTGATCTTTGTTTTGTGGTCTTGTATTTGAAGTTCACAGTCAGATATATATTCAGTTACCTTCCTCTTTGCTCCTGTAGCTAACTGAACTAACCAGGGTTTAGGGTGCTATACCTTAATGAGTTGGCAGTGCTCCATCATCTTGGGAGTGATGTAGCTTAAGGTTGCCCCTGGATCAATTAAAACAGTACAAACATGGTCAGAAATTTTACCTTCAATTTCCACAATAGCAGATTGATGATCTACCTGTCGATCTTCCAAGGCTGCATTAATTCGATGATAACTTTTCCCAATGTCTCCCACTGTGGATGCCTCTTGTATATTATGCAACGTCCTATTTGCTTCATTGTATCGTGGACAATTTCTGCGTAGATGGGCTTCACCACATTCCCAACACTTCAGTGGTTCCTTAGGATTACCAACACTTCCTTTTACTCCCATGTTAGAGGGTTTAAAGGTTCTCTGCTGCAACTATTCATTCTTAGGAAATGAATTTCCTTGGAAGTTCTTGGGCATGTTCCTGAAAGGTGGGGGTTTGAAACCTTTCTTTCGCTGGTTAAACTTTTCCTGTTTCTTATCCTTCCATGCCTTAGTAGTATCATTCCTTTGTTTGTATTGCTCAAAACATAGTCTGACCTTTCTCAGTGCTTCATCTAAAGTTCTTGGATTGTCGAATTCAATTCGATCTTTATATGACTGTGGCAGACAGCTTAAGAACCGCTGTACCTTCAATTTTTCTTCTTTGATGTATGGAACGAACCGTAACAAGTCTAAGAATTTATTGATAAGATCTTCCATTGTCATTTGGCCCAGCTTCAACTCGTAGAATTCCTTGGTTTTTCTTTCGTAATAACTTTCTGATAAGTATTGTTTCTTGAAATATTTCTTGAATTCTGACCATTCAAGGTTCTTTTCTTTCAGTCCCTAGGAAATCTTCAGGTCTTGCCACCATATGATGGCCTTTCCCTTCAGATTATACACAGCCATTCTGACTTTCATATTGTTGGAGTAGTTGTAAATCTGAAAGTACTTCTTTATGTCCAGCAGCCAGGCTTCCGCTTCTTCGCCAGTTTTTGATTCTCCATCGAAGCTGGTAGGTTTTATCTTTTTGAATTCACCCTCCAGGTGGTCAACCTTCCTCTTTCCCATGGTCTTATCTTGACGCTCAGATTTCTGGGTCTCATTGGAGGAATTTCCCTTTTTCTCAGCGCTTTCATCAGTCTCTTCTTTCCTCTTCATATCCTCCTTGTGTTTTTCGCCATTATTCCTTTCGTGAAGACTTGGCAGCAAAATTTCGTTGATTTCTTGTTGTTTTTCCTGAGCTTTATTTAGCTGCTCATTGTCCACCTTGAAGCTTTGTATCTCCACGATCAAGCTCCTCATGGTTTCTAGTACCTGACTTGGTTCAGAATGTTCTTCTATTCTTGCCTGTTCGTTTCCTTCAGGCTCTTCTCCGTATTCCTCGTGCGAAGTCATCTGAAAAATTAAACTAGGACAAATGCATACAACATCCGAATACATTATTAGAATTTTTAGTTTTTTTTAAAGTGCAACAAAAGCTAGGTGTTTCCCAGGCGACAGGGTTGAATCTAGCTCTGATACCATATGTGACGTCTCCAAAATTTTTTTGTTTTTTTTTTGTTTTCTTCTTTTGTTATTTTCCTTCTCTTAACTGTAAATAAGCAATAACTGGATCTATGTATACATACACTTAGAATAAACATTACATTCACATGCTGAACTTGCTCAAGTTCTGTCCCATGTATTTTCTTACTGGTTAGCAGGGTAATAAGGTTGACATGCCACTTACTTAGCTATGGCTAACTCTATTCCGCATATTCATGCAGGTGTACTTTATACTACCTCAACTTCCTAGGTTGCAAGTAACAGGGTTCTGATAACAAGGTATGCATTAAATCTATTTCACCTTCATCATTCACCCTATAAGGGCTACTTGTGAATTTCCTCTGTATTCATGCAATTCTAAACATGGAAATAACTATTTTAACAATGACCTGGAACACAAATTACAAGGGTTGAAAAGATTATCGTAACATCCCTAAATTACCACCTATTTCACTATGAGTTGTTGAATGCTCATCCTCAATGTTCTTACATAGTTATCTACCCCAACAAAAGGGGATTGCATGGTTTCTTTAATTAATGCAATATTACCATAACCCTTCAACATGTCTTTTGTTTTTTTTTGGTCCAAAATCCTATTCTACGAGGGTGTTGGTAGTAGCAGACTACAAGTCCCATTCACCCGCTATAATGCTGCAACCTTAGCTTATATCCTTCGTTCATGGTAATGTGCAGGGTTTTCATGTAACAATTAAAAGCAACGTATGAGAGTTATTGAACATTAAGTTTTGCAGCACACCAGGGTACTCTAAACCAATCAGCGGATACTCTATCGGATTAGTCATGTGACACCATAAATTGTAAATGCTTGTGATGGTGCCACCTGCGCTACGACTGGTTACTGTAACATCCCCTACTACAATTCAGTCAGTATTTATGGAAGTTTTTTTTTTTTTTTTTTTTTTTTTTAAATTTTTGCCAATAGTACTACTTAGATTTTTGGCTATACTCATAAGAAACTTTGATAGTTTGCTTCATTGCTTGCTCAATATTTAAATTACCCCTATAACACTTTATTTTGTTACTCCTACTAACTCTTAGTCCACATTCCATCGATAGCAAGCTACCAATGTAAACAAGTAAAGTTTTCACAATCCCTTTATCTCCTTCGAACGATTACATATAAGTGAACTTCATAATAGTAATATGCTTCTATAGAAAATCTCTTTAATAAACCCATACTGTATAGGCACACTAGTTTATTTGAATCATTCAACACATTATTGTAAAACATGAATATACTTAAAACACAACATACCTTTCATGATTAATACAAAGATTATCTATAACTCATGTCTTACCAATCACCTAGTCAAGTATTGATGTAAACGACAACACCATCACAATATCTTAGGACAATTTAATCAAGTAAGGACACATTAGAAGGAGACACCAAATTTACGTGGTTCACCCAACTCTTTGGGCTACGTCCACCAACCGTTGTTGCATCATGTAATATTTATCCAAAGAATTACATCCTCGCAACTTCATTGTTGCTCTTACAGCTTATCTCACTGAGATTATTTTCTTTTGCGACATTCGTCGATGTAACTTACACCTTCACAGAGAACTTTCTCTATATTTATTATGTCTCCACAAGCTCTGGGCTTAGTACAAATCCCACACCATTAGTGCAGTTTATAACTACAGCCAGCATAGATATCTTACAGGTTCTACCTTCGAATCTTCGTATAAAAAAAGTTATCACTTAGCCGCAGATGTCTGCCAATTCAGATCTAAGAGAAAAGTATCACTTAGCAGCGGATATGCCATCTTAAATATTTCTTTTAACATTATCATTTTCAAATTAAAATAAAACAATTCTCATGACTCATTTCTGGTTTCATTCCACCATAATAACAACCATTCTCAAGATTTCTTCTGACTTTATAATTATCAAAATAGAAATATTTGAAAGCAGGATTTATAGTTTCCATCACAACACATACATATCTATTCTAATGGTTGGGAAACATAATCTATAAATTAATAACTACTAAGCACAGGCGACTGCATGAAAACAATGGTCAACAGCCGAGGTGTTGGGATGAAGTATGGGATACCTCTTCCGAGCACAAGTGGGACAGGTATCCCGTGATTCCTACCTCCATCAGGGCGATTGCCAGATTTCAATCAATTACCAATAGAATACAGAACTAACTGGAAGTCGACAATTTATGAAATAAATGCTAAATGACTGTGGCATACATTCGTTGATTACGCCTTACTCAACAAATTGCATGGTTACGTTGGAGATCCATAAGTCATAAGTAATTGACAGTTATAAAATAAATGGTGAATGACTGTGGTATACATTCATGAGTTACGCGTTAAACAAATACACTGCAATACTCTACAGGTGGTCAATCAGTCGTATAATCAATACTAACTTGACTGTCGGATACATGTAAAACTTATGGGGGAACAACACACGGACGCCTCCTTATACACAGAATACAAACGATCTAATGATCAAATCATGAATGAGAATGCATGATGGGGACAGATTTACAATTTCTTCATCCTGAACAGAGTACGGGACTTCTATTGCCAAGAAGGTAATTGAAGGTGCAATGGAGACTGATCCAATGTTTCTTCATTAGAAATAGAGTGTAAACTTCTATTGACAGAAAATATGGCTCAAAAATTTATATGAGAATAGATCTACCCAATTCGACAATCAAAATAGAGCACTAAGATTTCTATTGATAAAAATATGGCTCAGAAATTTATATGAGAATAGATCTACCCAATTCGACAATCAGAACAGAGCACTAAGATTTCTATTGACAGAAATATGGCTCGGCAATTTATATGAGAATAGATCTACCCAATTCGACAATCAGAACAGAGCACTAAGATTTCTATTGACAAAAATATGGCTCAGAAATTTATATGAGAATAGATCTACCCAATTCGACAATAAGAACAGAGCACTAAGATTTCTATTGACAGAAATATGGCTCGGCAATTTATATGAGAATAGATCTACCCAATTCGACAATCAGAACAGAGCACTAAGATTTCTATTGACAAAAATATGGCTCAGAAATTTATATGAGAATAGATCTACCCAATTCGACAATCAGAACAGAGCACTAAGATTTGTATTGACAGGAATATGGCTCAGAAATTTATATGAGAATAGATCTACGCCGAGAGCTATACAATTCGATTTTGAAGGCATTTAGTCAAACAGGGGAGTAATGTACATACGCAGAGAGCTTTACAATATGAGTTTCAAGGCATTTGTAAAGCCAAAAAATGGATCTTGTTACCCACAACCTACATTTATTACTCTAAGACAGAGGTATAATAATTGTAGAACAGAACTGAAATCGCATGGCTTTGTAAAGCCTGAAAATAACTCTTACTACCCTCGATCTACTTCATTATTCAAAGATAGAGATACAAAAGATATAGCACGGAACTGGAATGGTATGGCTTGGTAAAGCCTGAAAATACATCTTACAAGGGTTTCACCATTACACACGGTCTCTCAATCGAGATCCATATGCAAACGCAGAAGTAAAACATGAATTGACTGTGAATATTTAAAAACATGTTTCAGTCAAACATGAACATCAACACTAAGTTCGACATACAACAAACAACACTGGGATCGGAACCCAAGGTCGCCCCTTCCAATTATGTTCATCCACGGTGCCCTAACACTCTATCAAAATATTCACATGCAGGCAGAGTTTGCAATGTATTGACAATGCAGAATATTGAAATCTTAAATAAATTGGAAATGACAGCGTAGGTATGAGTTAGAGGTTACTGCGTTTGGTAGACCGATAATGCTGCAGAAAAAGGTAAACAAATAGCGATCTCCAGGGTCTTTCCCTTCCATGGCCGTGTAATTGCCCATTATAACGAAACTTCATCTATTATTAACAATGTTGATCCTTTCCCCTACTCCGTACCCCCAATCTCTAGAGTTCTGATTATTAAATAGATGATAATCCCTTTCCTCAGGCATATCACGTCCTCGGGGAGTTCTAGTTTTCAAGAAGGAGAAGACAAATGGCAATGATAAGGAGGCTCCACGATGGTTAGTAGAAAACCGTAGTGACGAGGTGTCATTTGCCCATTAATACTACTATTCTAGTGAATGGAGCGCGCCATTTGTATAGGAAGATAAATCTACTTAAGTAGTCGCATCTTCTTTATTTTTAATTACTCCATATGTATATAATGGTTTGTGTTATAACACTTCCATATGTGTTATTCCATTAAGTTAGTAACTTAAAGATGTAATAAAATTGCCTACAAGATATTATAAATAATATCTTATATATATATATATATATATATCTTTTCTATTCTTAAACTGTTCTATTTTACTGTAATTGTCTGGGAATCTAACTTTCCAAGGTTTCGTGTCCTCTGAACCTTTAATTAAGAGCGTGACTCCTGTGTAGTTCAGTCCTTTGTTTCCTTACAGTTTTAAAAGGTAAAATAGTTCGTATTTCGTGCATGTAATGTGGATCTGAGGAGAACCCATTCTGGGTTTAGATCAGTTTGTTAATTTGTGTATTTTTAGTGATAACTCTGTCCATCAAGATCCGAATCCCAAACTACCTTGAAATCTGCCTCAACAGCTACCCTTTCCTGCTTTCACTTGGAATTGGAACAATGCCAAACCCTAGGTTTACACAATAAAAACTAAGAAGGTTTGGTTAGACAATATTTACTCCTTAGTATAGATCCCTTATGGAATTAATAAGGTATTCGTAAATAAAAGATTTGTTTAACCTACAGGTTTCAATATAAGTGCTTTTAAAGCAAAAAAATCGATGGTGATTGTTTATGTTGGCGGCTCCAGGTATCGAGCTACCTGTTTAAAAGAAATCTCTTCTAATCCCATATTAGCAGAATGTATGTTTCTTACTAAGTCTTGCAACACAATTTCCAAGGATGCGTCTATGCTTAAAATAAATAAAATCTATCCTTTCGACAGAGAATAGAATGTCGATCTCCACACAGTCCAATTTCTGAACTTGGCTGAAATTAACAATGGTGACCAACATGGTAACGCCGAGCTATAACAAAGAGGATAAACCAGATCCAAAATTATTATTTGGATTCTATCCGATCTACAAGGATCTTCGTTTCATCAAAACAAAGGTAGTTCAAGACTACCACGACCACTGATATATAGTTGATGGAGGTCGAGGGTAGGGTTTTCTCTTCCATTCAACATGGAACCCTAGCTCAGTTTTCAACTTTTGCTATTACAGAGGAGAATAATACAATTAATAGATCGTCTTTTAATTAAACGATTCAAGAGGAGAATAATACAATTAATAGATCGTCTTTTAATTAAACGATTCAAGAGGAGAATACTACAATTAATAGATCGTCTTTTAATTAAACGATTCAATACTTCTGTAATTCAATTGTTGAGGGAATTTTTCTGAATACGTCCATCCCATTTTATCATTAAATATCTGAGTACAATGCCGATTAAAAATTACCGGTCTCAAGTTAGCTTAATCTACACAACTGAATAACTCAGGTTAAATAAAAGGGGAAATCTACACCGAAACATTTCACTTCTATTCTTTAATAGATCTAGCATTTTGACAGTAATGGAACTAACATTTTCTTCATGCATAACATCTTAAATTCATAAAAGAAAAACTGACATAATGGAAAGTGCTGAAGGCCTGTAATTAGAAAAACCTGGGACTGGTCACCCGAATGTAGCCGGAACAGCCACGTTCCACCCAACCGTAAATTAGGTACAAACTCCAAGTCTGACCGTAATCACCCCCGAGCCAGATGCAAGCATGGAAAGTGCAGACAGTTAACCTTGAAAACTCAGTCACATCTCCAGAATTCCTTGCCTAACACAGAGTGCTCACCCAGCAAGTTCAATTCCTCTTCCGGCATACTAAGCAGCGTCCTGCCTCCCACATATGCCCTTTCTTTATAGTTTTTGCCTAGGTCTTCCATTAGCAGCCAATTCCTCATGGAATTTTCGCAGCTAAGTAAATCCCTGATTTTCAGGGGGTGTCTAGTGTCTTAAATACACTTCTGACACCTGTTCTGGTTTTCCCAAGGTTAACTCTCACTTGTCCCCCACTTTTCCATGCATGATCTCCTCATTTAACTTGGTTGTTCCTGTTCATCCTTTTATTATTAAAACAATAATTAAAATTCAAAGTTGTTTCTTACAACAGTCCTCCTAGGACTTATTCGGCAGATTTTTCATTTAGCCCCTTATTGAAACGAATTTCATAATGATAACAAAAATAAAAACATAATGTCTTATTGTTATTTGGGGGACGTCACAACTTATGTATGATGATAACTTATAAATACTAAATCAATAATTGTAGAAAATAATTTAACTACTTAGAAACAGAAAATTCAAGTAGAACCTGTAACAGTTGATAGGGTCGAAAACACCCAAGCATGCCTGTTCCTCCCAACCTTCTTGAGAAGAAGGAGCCAAACTACTTGCCTCCTTTGGACCCCCGAGACTATTTACTGAACCACCAGGTAGATGGACTCTGTGTAGAATCAAGGCACTCAAAAATTGTACAGGAAGCAAACTATTGAGGCTTGCTCCTCAGCTTTTAGGACTCTGCACTCAACAGTATAATATGCAGACTTACACCATGATCAAAAACTAGCATATCCCCTCGTCGAATCTCTTGGGTGGAAGCAGCAAAACCCCAAGGTAAATTTCCTCTTCAAGAAAAGTGATGAACCTCAGTCCAAATGTCGATGGCTCTTTTAAAGATTTCCTAGGTATTTAGTGGTCAGTTTCAATAATGAACCTCAAGATCCAGTCCCATTTTTCAGGGCACTAAGACCACAAATCAAGGGAGTTGTCCCATACCAATATCTAGTTACTTGCCTCATGAAGCTGCCATTTGTCCATTACCTTCTACCCCAGATTCCATTCCACCTAGTGGGTCAATAAAAACTCTTTCTGTTAACACCCAAAAAGTGTTCACTACCTCATCTCCCTCATTACACTACTCATTTGTCCATATTTCCTACCATATTTACCTACAAAACCTTAAAAAACCACTAAAAAGCCTACAAAAGGCCAAAAAAACCATTAAAAAGCCTCCAAAAGGCCAAAAAACCATTAAAAAGACCTCCAAAAGGCCAAAACCCCCATTTTTTCCGGAAATAATTCAAATTTCCTCCAAAATAGCAAAAAACCTCTAAAAAGGGAATAAAAAATACAAAAAAGAGGAAAAAGAGGAAAAAAAGGAAGCAAAAACCCTATACAGTTAACCTAAAATATATTGTGCCCAAAACCATGGGTCAACACTTTACCACTAAAACCTATAAATAGGTGATGGAGGCTCCCCATTTGACATCACCAAATTTCTCCATCCTTCTACTGCCAAATGTTCTCTTGAAACCCTAGCTCTGCACTTGGAGCTAATTTCCAACTTGAGAACCCCTTTGGCCCATATCCAAAACACCTTGGAAGAAGGAGAAGGAACAACACTGGAGCATTGGAGCAGCCCCTGGACTACTACAAAGGCTCCACCAACCTCACATTTGAGGTATACTTAATACAAAACCAATTTTTAATATATTTTTGTTGTCTCGTGCACATGCTAGTTTAAGTTTACTGTTTTTATTTACTGTCTTGTTTTTACCATTTTTATTGAACTGCTACTAAGGAGTCCCTTCTCCTTAGTAGGTTCCCATTTGCACAAGCTAGGGTGAAAACCCTAGCTACGGTTTTGGCGACTCCACTAGTGTTCCTTTGAATTTTTGGTTATATTTTTTTAGAGGTTTTTAGTTTTCTGCAATATTTTTTTGTTTTCCCCTTCGCCTGTCCCTTTCGGTAGTTGGGTTTGCTGCCGTAAATAGTGTATTTTTTCCCCACAGTTGAGATCTGACCACGACTTTTAGACTATTACCTGCAATCCGACCATGGCTCTCAAACTGTTTTCTGCGATCTCCCCGCGGCTCTCAGCCTGTTTCCTATGATCCGACCGTGGCTATCATCCCTTTTCTTGCAATCCACCTGTGGCCTTAAGCCCTTTTCTTGCGATCCGCCAGTGGCCTTAAGCCCTTTTCTTGAGATCCTCCCGTGGCCTTCAGCCATTTTCCTATGATCTTCCCATGGCATTCAGCCATTTTATTACGATTCGCCCGCGGCCTTCAGCCATTTTCCTGCAATTCGCCCGCGGCCTTCAGCCTTTTTCATGTGATCCGCTCGCGGCCTTCAGCTTTTTCCTGCGATCCGCCCACGGCTTTCAGCCTGTCTCTTGCGATCTTCCAGCGGCTTTCAGCATGTTCCTTACGATCTTCCCACGGCTTTCCACCTATTTCTTGCGATGCCCCCTTGGCTGTCCGCTTGTTTCCCGCGATCCGACCGCCCCATTTCGCCACAAACCCGCGATCTATTTTCTAAACTTTTTCCCTGTTTGAACCCAGAACTTTGTTGCAATATTTTCTGCACGTGCACAGCCACCTGTCGTATCTGTAGCCATACTTACCTATAGTTTTTTTTCTACAGTTCGCTTTCTGTTCCATTTACATAATTTTTTAAAGTTTAAACATTTCAATTGAAAAAGAGAAAATTTTGCATTTCAAAGTTTAATTTCTGCATTGTTATTATTAGTTAGAAAGTTGCCCACCCTGTGGCACTTTTACTTGGGTTCATTATCTCACATGCACACACTCTGTCTTCTAATTCAAGTGAGCCTTAAAATACTACTTAACACAACCAACATTCTAACCCCACTTGGGGAACACATAAGAATATTGTAGTTAGGTAGGGTAGGGGGATAACCATCCAAATAACACCCCTTGATCGCTTACACTTGAGACATAGTTGTTGTCCATTAGGGAACTAAAGCTCCCTAGTATTTTTTGGCACGGTCATAACCATTTTATCAGAGGGCCTCTCCCTTAGGAGGGTTGAAGTAGCCAAACTGGTTCTGGAGGCCTGAGTGGAATAACGCAATCCATTCAGTAACCGAATGCTACCTACTTGTTGGTCTGTGTGTGGTGTTCTCTTTATGCCCAAACAGTGATAGGATCGAAGCTGCAGATTCACCTTTTCTGGATGTGTCATGAACGGGGTATCTTAGTTACCTTTCTTCTAGGATTGTCTTACCCGGTGTCCCTCCCGGTAGGGGGATATCTTTAGCCACTTGGCTCTACTATCCATATTGTCTGACTTGGATTTCATCACCTTGCAGAGGATATGTCTGGTTGAGTCAGAATACTATTTAGCTAGGTGTTTGCATGCTCCCTTACCTCCCTTTGGTCTAGTGAGTCCATTATTTTATTTTTTAGGAAACCTGCTGCTTGTTGGTATTCTGACCATTTTTGTTGATACTCCGCTTATTGTAGCACAGCTATTACAGCAAGTGTTTTGAGTTGGTTGTTGGCCTGAGTGCCATCTTTTTTGTGCTCTCCTTTTGTACACTCGGCTGCATTAGGGTTTTTTGCGCTCTCCTTGTACTGTGGCTTTGATAACCTGTGTTGATTTATATCAATGTTGTTGTTTTTGGTCATGGTCGAGAGCCTAAACTCAATGTTGTTATTTGTAACTTTGAAACCCTAACCTATATGGTTCAGGAGGTGACTGTGGAAAAATTTGTAATGTCAAATTTTGAAAATAAACATCTAGTTTTCGTGTATTTATGTGGTTTTGCAGTTAATGTTTACAATAGAGATGTGATACTATTGTCTGATGTTGATACCGAGATACTCATTTGTTTTAGTCTTAAGCAATGTATAATATAAATGTTTTTGTGACTATAATTTATGATGTTGAAATGATTTCTAAAATGTCTAAGTATAGGAGTTAAGGATTCTGATGATAAAAGGATATTCATCCAAATAGACTTGTTCTATGTTTAAGAAGTTTTGATAAAGGTGATATGAGTTAACCAGTTCAGGTTTCTCCATTTGATCTGCTAGTTACTTCGAATGTGGAAGTCAGTAATTGTTTTGACATTGAAAATAAAATATAATACAAGAATGAATAGAAGTCTTTGCAAGGTTTAGAAAAAAACATGGAAAACATAAAAGCCTAGATTATTCTATTTTTGTCAGAAGTAAAAATATAATAAAATGTTGTAAATACTATTTAATTTGCAGCTATTATAATTTCCTGAATATTGAATTAAAGAAATACAATGAAACTATAACACTATACTCTTTGAAAAGAAATAAATGACCTAAAGTGTAAACCCTAGGTTTTTGTACAGAGATGAAATATTTACTTATATTACTATGTAACAAGAAATATTATAATGCTTGTATTATGAAATGCCATTTATAATTCTTGATTCGAAACATATATTTTGTATTACAGAATATAACTGATAAGAAATATTAATGAAATACAGCAGTGTTAATCTATTCATTCATTTGGTAATCTTCATATCATTTATCTATCTTAATTCTCCTTCTCTGCACTAAAGTACTATACAGAAAATAGTATGGGGAAAAATACAGAGAAGTTATTTGTTCAATCATTTCATTTACTTAATCATCATTACAGAAAATCATGACTAGATCAAGATTCAAAACAAATACTTTTGTATGATGATAACTTATAAATACTAAATTAATAATTGCAGAAAATAATTTAACTACTTAGAAACAGAAAAGAAAAGTAGAACTTGTAACATATGATAGGGTGGACAAAAACCCAAGGAGGCCTATTCCTCCCAACCTTCTCTAGAAGAAGCAGCCAAACTACTTGCCTCTTTTGGACCCCCGATCCTATTTACTGAACCACCAGGTAAATGGACTCTGTGTAGAAGAAAGGCACTCAGAAATTGTACATGGAACAAGCTATCAAGACTTGCTCCTCAGTGTTTAGGACTCTGCACTCAGCAATATAATATGTAGACTTACACCATGATAAAAAACTAGCATATCCCCTCATCGAATCTCTTGGGTGCAAGTAGCAAAACCCCAAGGTAAATTTCCTCGTCAGGAAAAGTGATGAACCTCAATCCAAATTTCGAGGGCTCTTTTAAAGATTTCCTAGGTCTTTAGTGGTTAGTTTTCAATAATAAGCCTCAATCTCCAGTCCCATCTTTCAGGACACTAAGACCACAATTCAAGGGAGTTGTCCCATACTAGCAGCTAGTTACTAGCCTCATGAAGCTGCCATTTGTCCATTGGCTTCTACCCCAGATTCCATTCCACCTAGTGGGTCAGCAAACACTCTTTCAACAGTCCCCTTAGGTGTTTGTCTCCTATTTAATTTATTTAATAATAAAATATTATGCAAATTACAGTCATCCTTGGACACTTGTCCAATATAAAACTTTACAATAAAAGTTAAGATAATGTTTCCAACATAAAATGTTTTTTTAGCAAAATGGGTATGTTACAATTTTTCTAAAAAGATTGAAATTTTGAGGGATATTATATGGTTTTTGGACAATTTTTAGAGTAACCCATGGAATTTGGGAAAATTAATTTAGCAAAAATTGGAAAATGACAAATCGTTTTTGAAAAAAAATGTCAAAAATTATCCCATGGGCTAAATTTTGCCCCTAAAATTTTTCTTGGTTATTATGGTGCAAAATATACCAAATATAAAATGTACAGAGTCAATTTAAAATTCTAAAGAGTTACCTCAACTGTATATAGTGAATTTTGAGCATGTGAGATCGATGCATCTCCAAATGATTAAAGTCAAACCAACTCACCCTTTTGAATTGGAAATTCCCATATGTTAATAGCATATGTGTTAGCATTGATCCTAGACAATATTGTGTCATGCATCTACAATGCTCCAACATTGACAATATTGCTTGGGAAATATACACATATCAAAATATACAAGAATTAAAAAGTACCTTTTATTGATCACACTAATTAGACACTGTAAAGAGCATTGATTTGACCAACCTTTTAGATTATTGATGTGTTGCAGTAGGAACCTACAACTCAACTTGTCCACAATTCATCCTCTCTCGTAGATTGTGTTTCCTCCTATGCACACGTGGGTAACGTGGTAGAAATATTCAAGCCACTTGGTGTGTCCTTGGGGGCAAGTATTGAGTCAAGTACTATCAATTGATCTTGACTCTTCCATTTATGATAACTCCTAATGAATCCAAGGGGGGTAGACCCTAAGAAAATTTATTAAGGCTTTTTAGTTCTTAGATGTTAAAATGGGAGTAAGTTAATTAGGATTTTTGAGATTTAGTACTAAAACAAGACAAGTGAAAAATATATGAATTTGTTCAACATCATATACAATATAACATTGAAAACAAGGAAATGATTGAAATAAAATAGTATTGTTGTAAAGTAGATCTGTGCCGATGGAGTCAAAATAAATGTTGTTGAAAGGTAAATATTTTGCAATTGTATCTTGGTCAGTTTTAGAATTATTATGATGAGTGGATTATGGGAAGGGAGTTCTAATATACCTGTAAGGTATGTGGAATATGTTCAGACTTTTCCCAATGTGGTTCTACACAATAAAATGTGGGCTAGATCGTATTCGTGAGGGTGTGTCCAACACTACACCAATTGAGGGTGCATCCTGATGACACCCCACGGTCACTATCTAGTTGTTCTCGCTTTCTTTCCAAAATTTTCCCATAGAAGGTAAATATCGTGACGCCAGATTTTCGTCCGTTTAGGGGATTTTATTTTTATTAAAAGTGTGTTATTAATTAGATGTGAAAAAATATTGAGTGCAAGATCCCTTTTTGGTTGTTCCAAAGATTAGACAAGCCTAAACTAGTCTATGATGGATAAGAGCATACTTAAGGGTAATGCAAATATTAATTCCAATTTTGAAAGAAAGATGATCTTGTAAGTGCAAATAAAGTAAATGAAATTGAAGAAAAAAGTATTGTACTAATTACTACTGACTATGTGTCAACTCTCTGATTATCCACCACTAATCGACAAAGCCTTTAGGTGGTGGCGAGAGAATACTTCATGGAAACAAGTCGGGTTTGTTTATTTACTTGTAAAATAAATGTGAAATAACTAACAAAATTATTCTTTCACAAATGAAACTAAACTAACTTGGAAAAAGGAAAACTACTCTAAGGGTTAGTACTGAAAAACAAAGTAAAAAGGGAAAGTCACACCAAAAAAGGAGGCGATACAAGTTCCCACAATGGGGAATGGGGTGTGGGCATTGTGTATCCCACTTGCTTCTTTTATTAATGAATTTTTACAATTATTAAAGAAGGACTCTTTATCATTATAAGTTCGGATGAAAGAGGTGACAAAAAAGAGATGGAAAATGCCCTTTTGGAGAGGGCTTTGAGGAGGCGCTAAGTTGGAAGGATCAAATCTTGAAATTTTCTTTAGCACTTCCACTTGACCTATCTATAAATGAAAAAATATAGAAATCTAATTTTTTAAAATGTTAATGGTTTAAACAAAACTAAAATAAAAATCTAACACTACTTAGTACTTGGAAAAATATTGGAAAAATTGCAAATTCAAGTACTAAAACCATAGATCTAGGATTTAAGATTATGAATGAAGTGAATCACTCTAAATCTATATCTTTCCAATAACAAGTAATCTTATGAATGAATCTATAAATCTGATATATACTTTTTATCATATGAGGAACTAGTAACCAAGTAACCAAAAAGTAGATTTTAGTTCAAGAGAAAGAAGGTGAATAATCCCAAAAACTAGAATGAAGAATCTTGAAAGTTCTTTGATTTTGGTGGAATGTACAGGATTTTTTTCCTTGAAATAACTTGAATATGAGGAGGATTCAAACAATATCCTTCTCCTCTCCAAGTAAGGCTACCTGCAAGCTTAACAATCCTTTCACAAAACCAATGGTTAAATGAGGGTATTTGCAAACAACAAAAGATTAGAAAGTATACAAATCAAACAAGAATGCATGCATATCAAATAGATCTACCACTAAAAAATAATTAAGAGTACAAATCAAACAAGAATGCACCCTTACCCTAATGGGAGGTATCTCCCTTATGTAGGCCCACAACTTAACCAATGAAAGCAAGAAGAAATTAAGAAAGATTATACCTCATAAGAGTTTGAGAACAAAGCATCCACACATGAAGTGCACTACACCAATGATGAGCCTCCAAATATTTATTTATTCATAAACAATACAACAATGATCATAAAGAGTTTCAGTATAATAGCTTCACTACATCCATTCCAAGAGAGGAGGAAAAGCTTACTTTTATAGGGAAAAAGGCCTTCAAACCCTTGGAAGGCGAAATTCCCAATGGAGGAGGTGGATTGGGGGTTTTAGAGAGTGTGGAAAGTATCTTTCGAGCAAAAAATGGGGCTGCCACCTATCATGGGAGGATTCCACCACTCATGGGAGGCTTCCACCTCTCATAACCACCTCCAAAAAGAGATCCTCATGCGGAAAAATGTCCTCCTTTGGAGGAATTGTGCCCCCCTTATGGAAACACATCAAATCCACTCTGAAGAGGTGGAAAAGATGCTCCAAAAACTCATGTATTTACCCATATAAGATTCCAACCAACATGGACACCTCAAAGACAAGCTCCCTTTGATTTAGGAAATGGATTTTCTCCATATTTCCCAATTATTTGACCCAAAATGTCATTTTGAAGAGAAAATCAAAATTAGTAATTGAAAATCACCAACTTGACTCTCAAAAGTGGGTTAAGGGGTTAAGTAGGGGCTCTGGGTCCAAAAACGAGCATCCACATGAAAAATCCCCCCCCCCCCCAGACCCACTTTTATGACTTTTTGAAAATTTACAATTAAAATACACCTTATCGATGATTTTATTAAAAATCGTAGGGGGGACTTAGCACATTTTCACGAAACTTTGGGATTATGACTAGCATGTTAATATACATAGACTCAAGTCTTGAAAATTCAATACCATGGTCTTTAATAACCCTCCTAAGTAGTCATCGTCACTTTCACCACCCCAGCTTTAGAGGATTTTGAGTGAAAAATTCAAGCATTACGTGTCGCTAAAATTCGTTGCATAATTACCAAGCAAAAAACACTCTAGGGTGATTAGTTTTATGACTAAGTCCTAAGAATTCCAAGCCTTTTCCATAAGGTCATCATGCTACATCATTTATTACAATCCCCCCAAGGGGGCGTGAACATGCGAAAAACATAAAAAGGGCCAGAATGACATGTATGGACTTCTGATCTTGAAATATGAACAACTGACTTATTCATTCTTTACATGCTCACTTGAAATCTAGCTAAGTATAACTTAGTAGGAAACAGGTTGGTTAACCACAAATTTCTATTGTAACAATGTTCTTTTCAGTTTACAAAACCTTGTATTTCAATGTATTTCTTGCTCTTCGAGTTCCTAGTGAAGAGGAGAGGGAAATTCAACAATTTGTTGCTAAAAGGATAATAGATGAATTTGCTTCAAATATAGTGAAAGATAGACAAAAGCAGGATTCTATCTCTCATGATGTGTTAACAACAAATCCTAGTGGTAGTGTAGGGATGGGGACTGTTGAGAAAGGGCCTAATCCAATGGATGATGAGAAAAACTTTTAGAATAGACTTTATAAATGTCAATGGATAGTTCTTCATATGCTCAATCTAGTATCGTGTCAATTTTAGACACACATATGATGGAAGCGATTTCCAAGGATCAATATTTTGCTTTCACTATACAAAAGTTTGTATAAGAGAATGAAAAATCTTATTAAAAAAAAAGAGATGAAAAGCATTCTAGGTGACCATGGTTTTTTGTCATCTATTCTTGCATCGCTTTATGGGGTAGAGCCAAATGATCCTTCTCTTAAGGACTTGGTAGAAACTTTACAAACATAGATCCCTTTCCAACATTTTTTTTGTCATGTTCAGATTCACGCAAATTCATTGTACCATGATTCTAATGCCTCAAATTTTCTTTGATTTGAATTCTTTGAGAACTCATATCGATTATAAGGCTCGGACCATTTAATAAAATGTTTCCAACACAATCACCATCATCAATTGTCACTTTGTTTGACACGTCGCATCGATCACACCATAATCTTTGATATCATTTATTGGGAATTAGAGAATCCCAACCATGAAATCAATCACACACATTATTGAACCATAAACCAAAAATATATTTCAAACCTCACATTTTATTGATCTATCATCAATAATATATTTTTGTTTTAACAATAGAGTACAATGAGATCCTTTTATATAACAATAGTGAATCATAATAAACATGACTTAATAGAATTTAATGTTCAACCATATGCATAACTATCTCCCATAATATATGATCTTCTTAAATCTCTCAAATGATCCCATGAGATCTTCATCCCAAAATTATCTCTCTTATCCTCATCTTTGAATTATACATAATTATAATCATTTGTTTATAATAAATTTAGTATTACATATTATAATATATTATTCACATTATCCTTCAACTTCACTATACATTTATGTATTTACATCATAATTATTAATACTTAGTAATAAAAATGAATGAAGTTCTCAAACTTGAAGTTTTTTTTACTATCAATTGACTATTTAGTAAGAAGGTTACCCAAAAAAATTAACCTTCTTTTTAAAACACTCAATTTATAAAATCCCAACCCCATGGGAAAACAATTTAGTAGTAATCATGAGGGACGGTTTGGTTTTGGATAATGACGCTTTTGTTTATCAAACAATCTATTTATATGTAAATAATGTTCTGAAGAAAATCAAGTAATTAACTTCAAAATTTAAATAAAATGAAAAATTGATAAGTTATGTTTATTTAGTGTGATTATGATCTATATTATTGGAAAATGAAACAAAGGTAGTGATATAAAACATAAATATACACAAGTATTTTGCAGAAAACAAGGTAGTACAATAAAACCAAAATTCTATTAATGAATGGACTCAAAAAATACTATAAACTATAAAGTAATACAAACTAGCTCTAGATGGTGGTAGCTCATCTCTTAAAAGAGATGTGTCTACTACGCTCATCCACAAGAAATGAGTTACAATGATGTCGGGAATTCCTTTTAACATAAAGCATAATTGAGAAAACCCTAAACATAAAAAACCCTAACCTAGGGAGATGAAAATCCAAAAGGTTTCTGGGCCCCGATGTGGTTAGTTGATACATCAACTTCTCGAGGGTGCAACTTTTGCATATGATCTTCATTTAGGGTGCTTGGTGTCCTCTCGGAAAGGTTTGGCTGAGCAAGACTCTATGATTTTGCATTGTTTGGGTGCTTCCATGGAAAAAAAAGGTCGTTTAGGGCCTCAAAACGACTCCAGAAGATTGGGAATTGAAAAACTGTAAAAAAACTACTATGCTGGAAAATTGTGTCTTTGAGCTAGTAGACTAGGTGGGTGGCCACCAATGTACATGTGGATAAGATTATTTATATAATATTATAAAATTACTTTGATTGTGATGATGATGATGATGGTTAACATCCACTGAAACTACTTGGTTCACTGTAAAATTTTATTTATATGCTCAAAAAGCTTAGAAAGAAGTGTAGTGAGGTCAACATAAATTTGAAAATTTATAAGATTAGAGAGGTTAGTATTATAATAAAGATTGTGAAATTGTGATCTAATGTGGGTGTATTCAGGGTGCCCTAAGGAAAAGTGACTTTCATCATTAATTCTCTTACTCTCACAGAGATGACAAATCCTTTTCTCCCTAGTTAGTGTTTTAGGAACTTTCTAACACCATGTTTCACTATGCAACTCATGAGAGTTTGTTCTTATTTTTGGCTATATTAATCTTCTTCTTCAAGCTAGTTAAAATAGAGAGATATGTTTGATCTTCTAAATTAAGTTTAATGACCTCCTTATAGTATCTTACTTTCCATTTAACCTCTAAAACATTTTCACCCCACATTTTCTATTTAAACTTAACTGTAATAGTATTGTTAATGTTATTGATATTTTGCAGAGTGGCATTCTTGCTAATCCCCCAATGGTTTAACCAAGCCATGGTGTATTTATGCCAACCTCTCTTGAGCCATAGGTGATCTTGACTAGATTTTAAAGTAATTTTATGGAGTCTTTGGTATCCATGTCATTTATCTTGTACTTGTACATTGGGTACCTAGTCATACTGATGCTCTCAATGGGAGGAAGAACCACATATATATTTTTTTTGTAATGTTGTAAAAGTTCTATTAAGACAAAAGAGTGCAAAATACAAGTGTTTTTACAATCTGTGGTGTCCTAAAAGAATATGGACACAAACCCAGGACCATGAAAAGATCAGAGTGATGCTTATCAAAATTACAAAAACATGACTTGTGTAAGAAGTCTAGGGTAGTGTTGAAAAAAAAAGAGCTGTCAGTGCGGACTAGAAAAACTGTAAACTAGAAAACGATTGATCATAGCATGAAATAAAATTTGGGAGACGCAGGGAGGGGCCCAAATTTTCTCAGCTATATACATCCTAAGAGGAATTAGCACCAATAGCCTGCCTATTAGTAGGAAATTCTTCCACAATGGGGCATGGAGGATACTCCTCCACAACGGGGTCATTCGATGACAGTTTCACAGGCAGGTGCATTGTCTTCCTGAAGGGAATGAACCCCTGTTCGTTGCGAACATGTTTATCTAGAACATGACCCACGGTGGTGGGGATGGGGAAGGTCAGAGGAGATTTTCCTTTGGAAGGATTCAGATGCGCAAGCTCGCTTGTTCCTTCCATGGAGGAGAGGTCTAGGAAGTCATTCTTACAAGTTTTGTTGTGAGGGGAGGGTCTAGAAGGGGCATAGGACTGCAGTTGAAGGTGCCCTCCAGGTTTCCCATAATGGACTCCATATTGGGCAGGGTGGCCTTCAAATTCTGGGTGGCATTTTTGGCAATCACCCAGTTGGCAAGCAAGTCCTCCATTAGCAGCGCAAGCATAATCTTAACAAGCCAGTAGGGGTCAATTTTCTTACCAGGACTTTTGGTGGAGAGGCATTCTGCTAATATCCTAGCTTCCCAATTGTCTATCAGTGGGAGGACTGGAATGGTGACCTCCTCCTCGTAACCTTTTTCCAAATTTTCTGCATCATTCTTGGTGGCACTTTTCTTTCCTCTTCCTCCGAAGCCTTTTGCCCTGCCCATCGTTGAAGGCTGGAGGGAGAGCGATGCAAAAAGGGATGGAAGCACTATGTAAAGGCTCAAGTGCATTGCCTATGGAACGTCACTGTGGAGCCAAATCCATTTCGCAAGAAGATCTAGCAAATGGATGGTCGCAAACAACAAGAACTAGAGAGCAGGAAGCACCCAATTTGTTGGTCTATGAGAGTTGTGAGACATTGCACTGGTGCACCAGGGATGGGGATGCATGGTTATCAATGAGCTAAGGTGACAACAGCCAGGGTTATTTAAAAGCACACATAGGAACAACCTGGAGTAGGTATGTCGAGGTCGCCTCCAACAAGAATGAGGGGACATCACCGAAGAGTGGGTTAATGAACTGAGCCTTGGGGTGGACGTCGAGTTAAGTGCTCTCTTTCTGGAGTGCCACGGGTCCCATCCCTTTGCCTGTGTGTCTTTTGGCTGGTTTGTGTGTCCTCCAGCTCATCCCATCACCCGCATCCGGGGGAAGAACCACTTATATTAGGATAATAGGGTAAGGTGCATTTCTTTTAATTGTGAGGTTATAAGTTAAAAACACTTATGTATTTGCTCAATTTTTATTCAAGATTCTCTAGAGATGTTGCAACCCCAAAATTCACAGTCGTATAGTATAACAAGAGTGGAAAGAGTTTCAAAGAGAAAATTCTTTTTATCCCATATCACAAGGTTTGTTGATTTATAATTGGACCAAAATAATCTTTCCACCCTCCATTAATCATTTTCTCAATACTATAGTTCTAGTTGAAGCTGTGATGAATATCAATTCTGAGATATTTATAAGAAGAAACTTCTTCCAAGTTGTTATTTTCATATACAAAATTAACATTAATGACCTTCTTGGGCTTGATAATCATAATTTTTTTTTTGTCATTGTTAACAGTCATATCCATGTTAGAGCATAAATCCACATTAGAGTTCTTAATTGCTTATCAATATCGAAGGGACACGTTGCCATAAGAACAGTATCAACAACATAAATGAGAAGGATTACAACAATTCCAGCTAAGGTCATGCCAAAACAACTTACTTCTTCTAAAAAACCTTCTATCTTATCAATGTAAATGTCAAAAAGGGTAGGGGAGAGAGGGAAACCTTGCATAACTCCAATATTACAATTAATATCTTTTGACAACCCTACAATGTTCTTAAATTTGGAAATGACAGTCTCGTACAATCTTATCGTGGTAGCCCTTCAATGGAGAGGAACCTTTATCTCTTCTAACCTATTCCACCAATTGTTTACAATATTAATATATTTTTATATCAAAAATTGAATTTATTGCATGAGGGTAATGAGGGGATGTAGCCATGTAATGTGGGTAATGAAGTAACATGTTTTAATCCTAAATATCCATTTTCGATTTATATTTTACAAAAAAGTTATAATAAATCAAAACTATCATAAATCCATTTCAAAACAATATTTACCAAGTACTTAGAGGGATCTAATTTATTGATGTGTAGATTTTTTATCTTAATTTCTTTATAAATCAAGAAAAAAAATTACCCCTTAATAACTTAGACCTCTCTAATTGCTTCTCATTGCTATTCATTATTTTAATAATATATCTAATCTAATATTATCTCTAATAAATTAAACCCGATATAATGAAACTAATACCAAAATGGGGAGTGTGGGCCTCCCATACAGATAAAAAATGATACACTCAAAACAAGTAATGAAACCACACAAAGCAAATGAAAATGAATCAAAACAATATAATTACGAATTTAAATGGGGGACCCTAAATTTTTTTGTGAAAATTTAAAGGTGGGTTGTTGGGTGCCAACAAGATCTCATGGACTAGGTCACACTCAAAGAAACATTAGAAAGAAAACAAAAAAATATTCAACAAAATATAACAATTCATGTAAGAGGATGCTAAACACAAAAAATCCATTCAGTGAATCTTGCAAGATCTCTCATTCTGTGAATTCCTGGTGACCTAATTGACACCCAATTGGCATTTGAATGGGATCTAAACCAACACCCCGAGTATAATGCTACCTTAGTGTATTCATCAAAGGGTTCTATAATAGTGTGCTCGGATGCTTGTTGGTTAGCGGATGTACTCCATTCCTCAGGGTATTTTGCACTAATTGTCGGAGGTTTTTACATTAGTGCCTTACTCCTTGTATACTTTGTCTACTTTGTCTGTGCTATTCTTTTGTCATTCCTCGACAGATTTTGCAATAATTGTTAGAGGCTTTTACATTAGTGCTCCAATGTTTGTATGTTTTTCCTTCATTGCACGCACTGGCCCCTAGCTTATAATTTTTTACTCCGACATTCTTTAGATATACTGCAACCCAGCTTTTTCTTGTTTATTATGCCATAGGCGTTTCACCATGGAGAAGGATAACCTCCACCTGGGCTAGATTCCTCGCTCATAGAGCGAATGGAATGCTACCACGTGGATGGTGTCATCTATCCATTGGATCAATGCCCAATTCCCGTTGGATCAATGTCGTGTGTCCTCGCTGATGGTGTTGTCTGTCCGTTGGATCAATGTCGTGTGTCCTCGCAAAGCGGATGTCCATTTAGTCTTTTCTGGGTTTTTCTTTGTTCCTTCGAGCAACTTGGCTGTCATGATGAGACAGACAATAACAACACCCTTTTCTTGAACTCGTTTTTGGATGCAGTCAAGAAACACCGTCGAGGTTTCCATCAGAGTAGCCTTGATCCTGGAAGAGCTTCATGTCTGTGTAGAAAAGGTAACGCTTCATGACATGGATCTACTGCAGGACGAGCTGGAGAATCCTGGTGGTAAACGCAGTATTCTCTATCATAGAATTTTCCATAATGAGAAACTCTCTCACGAAAACGTTCTCTTTCCGCCAAGTCCTCTTTCCGCCAGTTGTCTAATGTTTCCAACGTTATTTTCAACCAAGAGTAGACCTTGTGACGAACGTAAGAGCTTAACCAGAGAAGCGACCACCTGTCACGATTGGAGTATACAGAGAAGAAAAACATAGAATAGCAATCCAGATCTAAACTATGGCGAGGATTGGCAATAAAAGACAACTATATAAACCCCAATTGATTTCTGCTAAACACATATGGGATAGCTAGAACAAAAAGATGGACTACTGGGATACCCACAACAAAAACCGTGCAATTTTAGCCATACCCAGAACAAAACCACGGTTGTCTCTCATAGGCTCTTTTGATCCAACATAAAACGCTCAAGGAAACGAAACTCTCACTACCAGCGTGAGATTTGCCATCGAAACTCTCTCTGAGACTTCAGCAAGTAATGCAACCACGGGGAGAGTAAGGTAAAATAATACAATACATACCTTACAAATTTGAGGCCGAAAAACTCCTGATCCGCTGCAGGGGATTACCGATATGCGATAATTTGCCTCTACCTTTGAAGCAGCAGCTGCCTATTCTAGCGTCTCCAAATAGGCTACAACCGGAGCTACTTTCTCTGGATTGCCAAGCCCAAAAAACAAAATAAAGAAGCCTTTTAAACAAAAAACAGACTAGCATAACCAGAAGCAATAGAAGCAAAACAAGCAATAGCAATATCGGTGGGAGGAGTAGGTTAGCAGGCAGTCATACTCATGAGCCCTGAGCAACCTTACTTGTCTCGGCAGCGCTTTGGGTGATACCTTCCCCTTCATGGGGCCAACATATAGCATGGAGATACTTGTCCAGAGGACAACAACCAACATCTGTTATTCCCTTATGGACAGGAGCTACTGTTTAAAAACCAATTGTTGTTTATTCCATTTCTGTTGATTAAGAACCAGCACCGACTGAAGCAGCACCAGTAAATGATCGCACAGAGACGGAAGCAAACTCGCCTTTGAAGCACCTCCTGGTTCTGGCTATATATTCCAAATGGCTTTTCCATGCCCTTCGTGTCTTGCTCGTTCTCCCACGTGTAGGATTGTATATATATTTTTAGTATAATTTTTTTGGCATCCTATTAACGAGACATTAGAGATATCTGAATCAATATCTTTGTCAACAAAAAAATGATTGTATATAGTATAATTTTTTTGGCATATTATTAACGAGACATTAGAGATATTTGAATCAATATCTTTGTCAACAAAAAATGGTCATTGGTGGCTGGTCTCTTGGATGAAAAACTGTTTAATGCCGACTTGTGTGGTAGGTGAAGGGTACTACTTCTTCTTAATGGGCAATAGTTATAAGAATTATTTTCTGAACAGTGGAGGGTTTGAGAATCCATCGGTTCAGGAATTGGAGAGCTACGCCATTTACAAGTCCGAGGAGACCACTAGAAACTACTTCGCCAGCACAGTGTCCCCACAAGCCATATTCTATTTTGTTTTTCGTGGAAGGCTCAACCCTGTCCCATCATAGAAGATTATATAGTTTTTCATTTTGGCAGGGTCGAAACCTTTTGTAGCTATAATGTAATGAGTGAGTAGGAATCGAATGTAGGTTGGTTTAAACGACAACGTAACAATTTTATATATTTATAAAATGGAAAAATAAAGATCACAATAAAATATGAGAAATCCAAGTGACGAGTTTAACCCAGTTTGGACTAACGGCTATTTTTTTGGTATATGAGAGGGTTCATTGATGAGCTCCGATGATGATTAAAGCTGGCTGTTTATGTTAGTGTTAGTTATACCATAAAAATAAATATAGGTGCCGACTGAAGTTTGTCTATGAACTTATGCGCAGTTTAATGTTGCAGCAATGCATGATTTAGTTGCAACAATGGACTGTTTTCTATGTATCTAAGCTTTCTGTGTCTTTGTAATACGTTTCAATCAATAAATGATGATGCCAACAAGTTATACCTAGTTTATCGTTTCATTTCCAATGAGTCTGAACAAATTAAAACTTTCTCGCTTTCCAGGCTTTTCAAAGGTTTTATCCAGTTAGTGAGAATGCTTTTTATACATACAAATAAGTGGTATATATATATATTTTTAGACTGACCTGGAGCTAAAAATATTAAATAAGTGACATTTTTATTTTAAAAAAATTATTTGAAAATATTTTAAAGGCGAATTTACAAGCTTAAAGGATGTAAGTTACAGTGAAGTATGTGTTTTGTTTTTCAAAAAATAGTTTTTTCATGGAAAAAAAACGTTACTTTATGGGTTTTCAAATACAGAGAGTTTGATGCAGTATTTGGGTTATTTTTGGGATATTTATGAAGCGTTTTAATTAAACAGATTTCAACAATGTGAAGTATTTGAGCGTTTATGGAAATGATTGAAGCTTTTTAATTAAAAGGATTTCAATAGTATTGATGAAAAATAGCCAAATATGAAAATTGGACTCTAATTTCAAAAATTGGAAATTAAAAATAGAAGATTTTATATATTGTAGATTTATAATATATAAATTAAATATAATATAAAAGAAGACAAATTAAAAAGGTATAACATTGATATACAATAGTTATGTCACACATGGAAAGGAAGAACTAAAATAAAGTTATGTCAAAGTGTTAAATGTTACAAAGTAAATAAAAGTAAATAATGGTAGGTAAAATTATCAAAATTAAAAATTCTAATTAATAAGTATTCAAAATTTTCAGCTAGAGATTTAAGTGTGTGTCTCGGTTAATTTTCACAAAACCTATTATATAAATCGATTTTAAAGCTATTATATAAATAGATTTTAATTTTGTGATGGTTCAATAAAGGATTTAGAAACACACTTTTTTTGTTCTTCTATGTTTGTAAAGGAATGGGAATGATGATTAATCTTGAGAAATCCTTTATTTATGGTGAAGGTTTAGATAATCACGTTGTGAAACATTGTCATAATTTTTTCCAATTTATATTATCCAATTTTGATTATGGATTGAAGTATATGTGGGATTTATTCTCAAACTTGTTGCTTATGGTATAAAAGATTGGAAGTGGGTTGGTGGCTAAGTATGAGTAGTGTATACCAAATCGATATATGAGATGGCTTTCAAAAGGTGGAAGATTAGTTCTCTTAAAATCAGTTTTAGAAGACATACCTATATTTTTGCCAGGGAAAAAAAAATGCACCAAAGCCTTGGCAACAAAAAAATGTGTGACATTTGATTAATGGTCTGGTCAATGGTCTTCAACTGTCTATCAAAAATACATTGCTCCGTATTCAATTTTGGATTGGATTCGTAATCCCTCAAAATCTGTTCAAAATGTTTCTGTGTTTTGGAAGGTGACAATTTTATCCTTTGAGCTGACCGGGAATGGTCTTGGTTGGAAAGGTGGAAACGGTCACCTTGTTAGAGTTGGTGAAGATGCACGGATTCGATGTAATTATGCTCATGCAGAATACAAATTAAAACTAAAAATTAAGCATGCATATGACAAAGTTTGCAGCAACAACTTTGGTGTTGGCACTATTATATCTATTATCTATGGATGCTATCAAATATCTTTAAGCGATGGTAGTTTTGCTGAAATTTTTAGCGAGAGTTTGATGAGACTAGGGTTTGAAGTTTCTAGGGTGCTCAGGTCTTTCAGTTTTGTATTTATAGGTGGACTTGCTCTGCAAAGAATGCCTCGATGAAGTTCTTGCAGAGGAGTTGAATATGCATAGCGTCAAATTGCATGACGAGACGCAATGTCAACAGGTCATGAGTGCTTATTTTAAGAGAGTAGATGTTGAGGTTTTGTCTAGTGGAATCATTTGCATAAATGACTTCATAACCCACAAAAGAAACAACGAGTGCTTCAGCGGGTAGATGATGCAGACCTCTACTCAATATCTTCTTTTACCTCAGTTAATTCCATTGCATTTCATCGAACTGTGCTCAATAAACTCAACACCCAATTTCACTTTAGTATTAAGCCACAAATCTCCTCGATCAACTACTTGCCTTTAATGATCATTTGTCTCAGGTTTATGCTCTGTTTTTTATTTCTATGTATATGATCAAACCTCACAGTGGTTTCATGTAGCGTTTCCTAATGTAGCTCGATCCCCTGCAATTCCAACACATCACAACTAGGTGTCGGATTAGATCACACTTCCCATAGAGATCAAATCCCCTGTCTTCACCTTTATATTGGGTGATTTCCTTTATTTTTTCCATATTACACGGAATCTGATCATGCCTTAGTCAATGATTCAATGCCCAAAAGTCCTAATTCACCTTGACATTGTTCCACTGCTCAACACAGAGAAATGCTCAAGCCAACAAAACTGAGTACTTCAGATTGTATGTAATAACAAAAGCCAACCAATTTCTTCATGAGCTTTAACATTGAGGTTCAACACAGCCTCAATGTCCCAAAACGTGGCCCTTGATTCTCGTACAGGACATCATCTCATAGATTAACCACATCACACAAAGTTAAATATGAAACTATGAAATGAATAACCATAAATTGAAATGCCCAATGTTTACCAACGATCTCCCACATAACCAACGCACATAACCTTACCAATCACAACTAGAATTTGACTTTGCATAAATAGACGGAATATATATCTCTTAACTTCAACTCACTTCCAATGGACGATTCATATCTCTACAATTATACTCTTCGGAATAATTACTACACCTATGTTTTCCCAAACTCCAGAGGTTCAAAACGCAGGGTCAAGTATCATAGTTTCATTTCCACTACCATCATTCACAATCTATTATGAATTGACCATTTCACATTCAACGCAATCTTCTAACACAAATTTCCAAAACAAGGGTTCACTTACACATAAGTGGCGATTTCAACCCTCCAAGATTTTTATCAATGAAATCTCTAGATTTCACTAACTTGCCAATAACTTGCACATACAGGCTTCACCATCTATCAATGAGTCTCCTTCACATCTTGTAGGTTTATATTTATACAGATGCTTCACTAATTAACTTTATCATCTTAATTAGTGGATTTGTGAGACAGTCAACAAGAACAACTACCTTTGTATGAATTATCCATAGCGCAGTGTCGATTAAGAATTTCATGTTATATGAGTGACCTTTTATGAGTTTGCATTTCCATTTCACTGAAAATCCCATCAAACAAGTAAATTTAGGTCACATTAATAGATCTACATGACTACGATAATTTTATCCTATATGAAAAATCTTAAGATGATTTAGACTCTAATGCAATATGCAAAGTGACTTATTGTATTTTTTTAGTTACCGAGAAACCAAATGTCCAGAGTCGTCACAATTAGGACTTCTAGGTTTCGACAAACCTAATACTGAAATTGATAGTACATAGGAGAGGGAATCAAAAGAATTGCATTGCCAGAACTGTGATCGCGATTTTATAGGATCTATGAGGGTAGAGGAGACATCACTTATTTGGTTCCCAAGAGGGGGGTGGTGAAACAGTACGCGATGTAGAGGAAAATATTGGCGAAATGGACAACGAAGGGTAGGCCGAGCAGAAAAGAAGGATGATTACCACAAGATTATTGAACTCCCGCAACACTCAAGGTTTTGTTTCACAATTTCTTGAAAGTGGCCTCATATTTCCTCTTATTTCTCTGCATGTAGTTATCACTTAGTATTATTTACTATTTTGACCATGCAATCAATACTGTACTTGGATAAATTGAAGATAAGCTCGCTTTCTATTTTACATTCAATATTGTTTTCTTCATCCACCCATGATTTTTGTTTTTCATCGGAGTAGTGGGGATGAGGCTTGATGAAATGATAAATGGGGTTGAATTTCCAATTGCAGGAGTATGTTTTTGCACTTGTTTGTCATGGAAAGGAACATGATCAGGTGGGTGGGCAACTGTTATGATTTTGACCTCTTTTTCGACGATTGGAGCTGTGATCTGTCTCAGTTGACATTGGATTTTTTAGCTCATGGACAAAGACTTTGCCCTACATTTTGGGGTATATCTTGGAATAGTTTTGGTGAAAGAGATTTAACCAATACTTACGTGACCAGTAGACTATCAAAATCAGGAGCAGAGACTGTTTTTTTATCTTTATTTTTGATAAAATTTCATAGTACTGATAACTCATGGCAATGTTTTGTGAATTATGTAATATGATGTTTAAAATTTATCTTGATGTAATAATTTTTCTTCCTGAGGGTTTCATTGAAATTTAAAGAGTATGGTCCAAGTACATACTATATGTGTATTTTATTGGCAAACTTCTTGCCTTTGTTTTTTTGGAAAATTTAAGGTACTTGAATTTTGAGTGCATTTATTTGCCGATAAAATTAAAATTTCAAACTTGGTCAGACAGCTCACTTATTAGCCATAGAAGCTATTTTTGCAATTTATTAACTTGGTAACAACCTTAAGCTTCAACCCATATGAGAGTCTGGAACCATACAATACTAATATTTTTAATTGCATGGAATGCCTTGAAGAAAAACCTGGATTGTAGTCCAATTGAATGTGAGCATGTGCTTCTTGTTCCAAGACTATTACACTACATGCCCCAATGCATTGACCATGATAGCATACTGTTAGCTTTGCATTTGGCTGCTGAGGCTGGCAACCCATCTTTTCATCTTGGGTACAATAGTCAAGGAGAGTTTACAACTATAAACCATCTACACTTACAAGTAGGACTGCTATTATATTAAGAAAATTTGACTCGTTGGTCTATCAAACTGTTTCTATGTAACTTTTGGCATCAATATAGAAGGTGGCATGGGACAACACTCATTTTTCCCAATGACTCGGAGGTGCACTATGAATCGAGAGCCCCATGTTAATACTATGTTCCTTATGCAAAATCACAACCCTCTCAATGCAATTGTGGTTGGCCTTAATATCAGGTTGATCTTGATCTTGATCTTGATGTGAGGAGATGATGTTAGCGTCGCCCAAAGAAAAGGATCAAATCCTCTTACTCAATCTATAAATGATAAGTTTCGTATATAATAAATAACAAAAGAATAACCATTGGAAAGTTAATGGGCCTTAGCTAACATCATGAAAGAGTCGTATTACCATCACAAGGTGCAAAGGGATCTATCAAAACTCCTCCTCAGAGTTTGAAATCCCTAGTCCCTTGCTGGTGTGTATCTAGGATGTTGCCTTTGCTTGCCGACTCTTGTCATGGGCATAAATCTAACTATATTTATAGGGATTACCAAAGATTGGATAGAAGCAGTGGAAAGATTATAGAGGTAACTTATGTGGGGTTTGAACCTTTTTACAATTGTATGTTAGTATTAAGTAGTTGTAATATAGTGGGGTTTGCACTAAACGCTTATAAAATGCTAACAAGGTATGTGGTTGGACAGATGATGAAGTACATCATTGGGAAGGATGTTCAGAAAACGCTCAAGCACAAAGACAACGAAGCCGTAGAACACGGTCAGAAAATGTGCCCCTTTTCCTTAATGAAAAAATTGGAAAGTTTAGAATTAGGGCTTCTAGTGAGCTTATGTATGCTTGATTTTGCTTCTAGCAAGTAGGAACTGCATGATTTAATAATTAGGGAAGTTTTACTTTAATCTATTTGGCATATTTTGTCTATGTGTGGATTCATATGCATATATCTTACTTGCAAATAAGACGACTTCATGGAGTTCGAATTCCTGATCGCTGACTTGCAATTGGTGGTCTTCAATCACTCGATCGGACCCACTTGATCCCATTTTTTTATCCAGGTCTTCTTTCTAGGATTCCCATGTTTGGGCCAACTCAAGATCAAATTCAATGTCAAAACCCAATTCGGCATTGAGGCTTAGGTTTTGACTTATGACTCTACTGAATTGGATATGTTGATCTCTTATTGGAAGTTGCTCCCCAACAACCTTTAGACCATATCCATTTTGCTAAAATTGTTTCTTAGTGTTCAAGGTATAGTAACCAGGTTTTACAGGACCTGGCTCAGGTTCCCCACCTTTCAAACTGACCAAGCCTCCAAAAATTTCAAAAAAATTGTAAGAATAAAGAAGGAAACCAAAAACTTAGATTCAAAAGTCATAAAAACTACTTCTTCGAGCTCATACATATCTATGTTTTGAATTTCCACTTTTATGTATGTTTTATGTATTTCTCTATTTTTATATGAATTTTTTAGTAATGTGTATACTTTCAGGTGTTATTTTATATTTTCCATATTTTCAAGCCTTTCAATATTTTTTAGCAATCCCAGACTTTTCCAAACCTTCCCCTCCCCTAACTTACATAACTTTTTGAATTTGGTAGCTATGTATAAAGTTGAGGGCACTTTTGCATTTATTCTTATGTCCTCTATGTATAGTCTGTGTAGGACTTAAATTTTTACATGCAATTTCTCCGAGTGTTTCTATTTTCAGATTTATTTGAAGGAAGCTTGGGTGCAACAATAGACATCCAAGTTTGGGATTTGGTATGCATTGGGTGCAAATGTGTAATGCTTGGATAGAGTTCTAAATCCATCTCTATTCCAAGGATTCTTCCACTCACTATATGCCATTTTTTTTCGTTGAGGCTTGTGTTATGCGTGCAAGTAAAATGACCCATGAGATGGGGTGTGGTGACCATTGCATGTAATACTTGCGCTTGGCTAGGCTTTAGCTGCTTGTGTTAGGTAATTTGATTGCTAATACAAACTCTCTAGTTTATGAATGGAGTGCTTTAATTGGTACATTTTGACAGAAGACGAGAGAATTTTTTTTTCATTTTTGCTGTTGTTCTTAGAAAGGCCTAATTTTTGAAGGGTAACCATCATGTTGAACCTCTCATCATTGATAGAAGTTCTTTAATGTGTCACTTAAGGAAAATTGTATATTATTTCGAAAAAAGGTATTAGATTTATAAAATACAGTACACTCAAGAAATCCCGTTGGCCACACTTTCTGATTAATCAAAACTAATCAAAAGCTTACTACTATAAATTGGACAGTTCGACATCCAACGAACTCATAATTTTTAGTTGTAAATAAGGTGGTTTTTCATACTCTATGGGAAACTTAATGTTTCGGCTATTTGATATTATATATATATATATATATATATATATATATATATATATATATATATATAGAGAGAGAGAGAGAGAGAGAGAGAGAGAGAGAGTAACAAAGACAGTGCTACAAAATTCATTATGTACATTTTGTCCATCTTTGTGTGTATTGCAGGTACAAATGTTCCTATTCTTTAACATGGTATTAGGGAAATACATGTTTGACACTCTCACAAGTGGGGTCCATAGTTATGATATTTTCATAAGCTTAATCCTTGCAGATTAGAGGGTTTGGGTGGAGTGTAGACATTAGGTTTTAATTTTTCTGCTTATCTTTGCGGTTTGAACTGAATGTATTTCCAAAGGAAGAGTTTGTAGTTGTGTAGAAGCAAAGAGAGTTTAAGTGAAATGATGTACTATTTGAAATGTGTTGTAGCTGTTTGATTTATTGTTGGAAGAATGTGAAATGAGTACTCTGTGGACACAGGTGCCATTTTTTTGTTGGTTGCATTTATGATTGGAATTTATAATTCTCCTAATAGTTTGGTTGGTCAAAGCTTTTGTAATCCATGATTGAATCAACAGCTATTGTGCAAAATATTTGGAGGTAAATGCAACTTCAAAGATTTCAGTTTTGTACCCTATTTGCATAGAGTCTTGCTGACAACTTACTTTATTTCAGTCCCATTCACCACTAGAATTTATTTACTAGGGTGCTTGCTTTGTCTGCTGCTTGACCAACTTTTACAAAATTATATGATATACTTACATTACTGCTAAATTCAATTTGTTCTCACTGAAATCTAATATTTATGGATGGTATCTTTTAGTTTAGATGTTATGAAGGATTTCTTTGCAAAAATTGCTAGGGTTTAAACATGCACTTCTCTGGTTTAGGGAAGATATTTTCACTTTTGTTGATTTTGTCACCAAATGGAAATAAACCTTACCTTTGTGTTTCTTGGTTGAACAAGAATCTCTCTTCTTATACTAATTAGAATGTACAACTCTAAAATAGGTCATGGAATTAGAGGAAATCCTTGTAGGTTGTATCAAGAGACAATACCTCCTCTCGCTTCTTCCTTGTAGCTACATGCAATGGTGTGTCGCCATTTTTGTCAAGTAGCATAACTATTGACGCATCAACCTGAAGTAGTCACTTCCAAATGGTTGGATCCTTTGGATTCCAAGTGCAATGTTGTGTTGCCCTTCCTGTTTGTTCTTCGAGCCATTTGTGGATCCTTTGCTAGCAGAGCTTTCACAATATATGTGTAACCTTTTCTTGCATCCAGATGCAATGCATTCTTTCCATTGCTATTGGAAATCCATGTCAACTAACTGTCATTAGAAAGAAGCTCATTGGCCACCTGAACATCACCCTTAGTTGCAACATAAATAAGAGGTGTTGCATTTGATAAATCCAAAGTTTTGTTCAAATCATGTTGGTGGTTCATAAGCTCCTTGAGAATACCTATGTAGAAATTATTAGTGAACCTCATATGAGTGCATTACGCTGCAAATCCATATCATCATTCACAATATGTTATGCCAGAAATCAATTCAGCCTCATCATATCACAAGATGAATTCAACTATTTAGTAGACTACAATGCACATGCATCAAATGAGATAATGGCATATAGATTTCTCATATGGCATGTCAGATATCAAATTAGGAAGAGGACATAATATAAGAATTTGATTTTGTATGCATTGTTGTTTTGAAATTTGACCTAAAATATTTGTTAAACAGTTGCAAGGGGAGAGTATGAGTACTTCAATTTCCTTGTTGGCAATGGCTTTTCAATCTAAGCTCATAATGGATTATCCCAGGCAGTAGTGATATAAATATTAATCTCAACTGATTTGTAAACTTTGTACTCTCTTTTACATTCATAAAAGCGACCTCTCCTCATCTACCTCCACGTTGAATAAATACAACCTTTATGTTGAGAGCTACAACCAGTCCTATTGTATTGTAAGTCTGCATTTTATTGTGATTTGTTGTGAACTATATATATTGTCAGAAGACATGTGAATCCTTGATGCGGTGAGAGTCATTGATAACCAGTTACTTCCTTGGTTTATTAGTGATTTTAAGAAGATTAATTCATATAGTGATAGGTATGTTTGCCTTTACATGGTTGAGAAGCATGTAAAGTTTTTATTGTGGACTTCAAATCCTCAATGAGAAGAAATAAACATATCTCGGTTTCCGAGTGTATCTTCCATTCTTGAAGCAAGCATAACGAAGATTCACCACTCCTATTGTGTTGTAAGTCTGCATTTTTATTGTGCTTTGTTGTGAACTATCTATATTGTCAGAAGACGTGTGAATCCTTGATGCGGTGAGAGTCATTAATAACCAGTTACTTTCCTTGGTTTATTAGTAATTTTCAGAAGATTAGTTCATGTAGTGACAGGTTTGTTCGCCTTTACATGGTTGAGAATGATGTAAAGTTTTTATTGTGGACTTGAAATCCTCATTGAGAAGAAAGAATAATATTTGGTTTTTCCACTGTATCTTCCATTCTTGAAACAAGCATAACGAAGATTCATTCACAACTTAGATTGTGGCACTATCAAGATTTGGTCCATGAAAGAGTTCTATACCCATGCTTGTATATGGAAATTCCTAAATTTATTGCTACAACACATGGCATGAAAGCAAACTTTTGTTCACAAGTAGTTTGTGCAGTTTATGAGCTATTATAATCATTGTTTTCATTGATATTATTGCAGAAATATTTTTTCAAATTGCTTATATATTCCAGATATAGTAGTAATCTATAGTGTTGAGATTACTACTATAGAGATTGTGAGAAAAGCAATTGTAGTTGGCTAAGTGTGTTGATGAACTTAACATTATTTTTTGTTATGAGTTGAGTGCCTATGTCTTTGTAATCTGAGATTGTTACAAACTTTGCTCTTTTCCTACGAGTATCCTTCGCTGCATGTGCCTATGTTTTTGTTCCTTCTAACTTTCCTCT
The DNA here is from genome assembly GCA_027924585.1 of Larix kaempferi. NCBI lineage: Eukaryota > Viridiplantae > Streptophyta > Pinopsida > Pinales > Pinaceae > Larix > Larix kaempferi. The sequence goes on from BSBM01000109.1 coordinate 6,536,073, forward strand.
TTTCCTACTGGCGTTCATTTTTGCCCCTCAAGGGGCAAATGCTAGTATATACATATTCTACACTGTCCAAAATTAAACATATCACCACCGTAAACCTACTTAAAGGTACATTATTTGGTGGCTTATGAAAAGGATGTAGAGTAATAAACAACAATGAATATTGAATGGCGTATCCATTTGGCCCCACTTTAGGTATCGAGTGATATCTTTTATTGAGTGTAGTTATTTGAAATTCTTTAAAAGATATTGGACAGCTTGTTTTTCATTTTGATTGATAAGTCTTACTGTATATTAGATTGAATTTTTAGATTGAGTTGTTTAAGTATTCCAAGTCTTATTTTATATTAGATTTTTTTATTGATATAATTTTTAGATAAAGTTGTTTATACATTTTAAGTTAGATAATATTATTAGTTAACACAATTTTATTAGTTATAATTACATTACTTAAATTGATTAGTTAACATAATTTTATTAGTACTTATGGAGTTTTAAATTGATTACTTAACATAATGTAATATTTTGTATACTTATTCACTATCTATTCTACACCTCATAAACGACTACAACTATTTGTAAAAATTCTTGATCAAGTTACTTTGATATTATTATTAATCAAAGGTTACAGCAATGCAATGTTCAATATTGATACCCTACCCATCCATATTTGTTGGACAGTTGAATTGTGGGAAATTGACACCCGATCCACATCATCTAGGTGGTTGTTTCTGTGTCCCTGGTTTTAGATGAGTTGGGCCACAGTTATTTATTGATTTTAGAAATCACGTTTATGGTTGTATTAGCTATACAAGTTTGGCTTACTGGACTTTTTTGTTTTTTCTTTGCATCTACCTGCTCGTTTGATGCTTTTGCATTTATTTATGTTTGGTATGTACAACCTCTTAGAGGCTTCGTATTTATGAATGTTTCATGTCTTAATCTCAAATTCTTCCAAGAAATGGTAAAATGGGTAGAAGACTGTTTTTATGTAAAGGGTTTGTACTCATGCCGAATATTCATCAGAAACGCTCGTTTCTGTAGACATTCTTATTGATTAAAATAAAATTGTAGGAGATAGAAAATAGATTCTTAAAGTTATCTCATTTAAAAAAAATAAATTATAATTTTATGCAGTTTTTAATATCCAATAAAATTTATAATTATAAATTAAATGTATATTTTAATATTTAAATAAATGTTATTTCATAAGTTTACTTGACAATCTTGGCCATATGTATAGTGACTTATTTCATAAGTTTAATTGGCAATATCTATAGTGACATTTTATTTTAAAGAAGAGTTTAAAACCTTAAAAATATGAACATTGAATTTATGATAGTGAAACTGTATTTACTAGGTGTTAAATAACATATTTATAATTTTATTAATTATTAATGTATAAGTTTTAAAATTATTTTGTTGAATCTATTGATATTCAAATTGATGTAGGTAAAAGCACTAAAGGAATGCCCTTAGAGTACTATAAGGAAAACACTTATGGTTGGAGGTTTTTACGGATGTTTTTGTCTTCGATACACTTTTTATATATAAACGTGCCAATGTGTTTTAACATACATAAGAACACCAAAGAGTTAAATTGTTCTCCCATTTAAATTTTGATTTCAAAATTAAAATAATAAATAAAATCGTCAGTGCCTCTAATATATGCACGGATGCGATTTAAACAAAGTGCATTGTATAATTTAAAAATAAAATAAAATTAAAAAAGTATTTTTATAGTGTGTTTATAAAAAATAACCACACGTGTGTTTTATTTAACAATACAGACCAATGCGCCAGAGTAATTGAAATAATTTAAAATTTTAAAAATAATATATCCATTACCCAATGTGTAATGTGCCAAACAACACATAGGTGCATATATATTTCATAATGTACACCGGTGCGTTATCTTGAAACACATCAGATAGCTAAAATGTCTCGTAAATTTATATTTCATTTTTAAAATAAAAGTAACGGTTTATGTCACAAATATAGATGCATCAGTTCATTTTATACAAGCACACCCTATGACTTATATTGAACCGTTGGTCGAGATTTAATTTTATTCAGTCGTTAAAAATGAACCGTTGGATGATGCTCTTGTTTCGATCAAACGGTGAATTTATGTGATGCTTTTTTCATGATCACTCATAACTTCCAATTCAAATTTCATGATCACTGACAGGATGAAGTTTATGTGATGCTTTTCTGAATCCAACTGCCACGTTTATGACATAGATAAAATAATTCAAATTTAACCGTTGGGTTATACTCTTGTTATGATGGAACGGTATGATGTTTTTTGAATTGCACGGTTATGATCACTGACAACTGCAAGAACAAGATCGAACGGTGTTGAAATTCAATTGAACGGTTATGATCATTGACAACTGTAATTCAAATTGACGCTTGGACAAAATTATTACGTGATATCTTTCTAAATCCACGTGGTCCATTTGCAAATATTTATTTACTTTAAATCAAATATTAATTTTTGTTTATGTGTTAAAGGTAAGTGGATATGTTTATTGCATATTTTAAAGGATAATAAGAGAGTCTAATAGTAAAAAATTTTCAAATTTTTATATAATGGAAAAATAATAATAATGATTTTTTATTAAGTTAATAATGTTTTAGGAATTCATAAAAAAAATTCTATTGAGATCAAAAATTTGTTTTATAATACAAATTCCCTTTTCATCATCACTAACAACTTGCAATTCATATTTAACGGTTATATAAAATTGCTGTTATGATCACAAGATGCTTTTCTAAATCCAATTGCCACGTATACTCAAATTGAACCGTTGAATGATACTCCAACTGCCACGTAGATCAAATTGAACGGTTATGATCACTAATAAGTACAATTCAAATGGAACTGTAAATCCAGGTCGCCAATTTGCAAATATTTATTTATTTAAATCTAATGCTAATCTTTCTTTATGTGTATGTGGTAAGTAGAGATGTTCATCAAGTGGTAAATTTTTTCACTCTTTATATAATATAATGGAAAGAAAATAATGATTGTTTCTTAATTAAATCAATAATATTTTATAATTTAATAAAAAAATTGTTTTATGATATAAGGATAAATAATTATTTTTATAAATTGCTATTTAAAATGATGTTATGATTAATATATGTCACAAATGTTATATAAACTTTAAAACAAATCATTAATGATTAAGTTGTAATTTTATATTGTATTTTTCATAATTATTCATAGTTTATATTTTTTATTTATTCATACTATTTATTTATGGGTGAGTATAGTAAGTTAATGCTTCTTTTTTATGTTATGAATTAGTTGTACTATCGATAGATTTGAATGTTCTTAGGGTGGATCTTCAATATTCATATGATGAGTCTGTGTAGATCTGCATTTTCCATGTGGTAGATCGATCCGTGACCCTGTTTGCTTGATTGTTTTTGCTTAATTGTTGTTAGGTTCGAAAATCTTCGATCTACCCATGCTTGAAACCCTGCATCTGTGTTTAGTAATAAAATGCTAGTGAACTCTACATCCCTTAGAGTAGCGACTTCTACCTTGTTGTATGATAGCAGTGTCCTTTGATATCGCCATCTTTTGATAGAGATGCACTCTAGGCCTATAGCTAATCGATAGAAGTTCTAGTCAATCCCTAGAAAAATGCATGGTAGGGATGCGATCTCAGGTCTCTGTTGTTGAAGAGAGTTTATCTCTATGCTTTTCTTTACTCGACAGTAAATGCCTGCGAGAGATAGGTGACAGCGATCTCCACTTCCGATAGTTGGAAGTATTTCTTTATATATATATATGATGTTTTCTTTTTATAATATTCTGACTTGTGTAACAATGTGTATGTGCTCTTGTTGATAAAGCAGTCCCTAGCTTAATAAATGATTAGGTTTGTTGACTAAAGGTTAATAACGTCTCGACCCTTTAAATACTTATGGTATGATAGTGATCCCATTAAATATACAGTCATTATATATATAGCGATTTCATAGATCGGCTGGAATAAGAGCACCTCCTCTGTGTTTGATGATAGCATGTTGAATCATAGCGATCTTAGAGATCTCTTATATGAGAGCGACATTTTTCTTGTTTGATAGTAGGGTATTAAATTGTTGATAGAGTTATCAATTTATCTATATATATATATCGATCTCTGCAAGGAGATCTTTGTTGTGTTGTTGAAACCATAGAATCTGAGATGTGGAAGCTCGCTATAGTGTTGGGATTAGACTAATGTTCAGGATCTTAAGCTTTCCTTTATAAATTTCTTGTACTGTTATATAAGCATGATGCCAAAGAGTTGGCTCTAACCTAATTGATTTTTTCTTTATTTATTTAGTGTTGTCATATGGTTCGGCTGCCACGAAGTTGGATTTATTCCTGTGGGAATTGTTCATACCTTATAGTGCCACACTTTCGGTTGGCACTGAATGTTGGTGAAAGGATCTGCAGGATACTATCATGCTTGGGATAGACCTTTGTAGTCTTATTATTGATAGTACTTTTGTCTTCAAGAAATTGCTATCTATGAGAGGCATGGAGAATGTGGAAATCTGCAATAGCAGTTTTGTAAGTTGTAACCTTTCACTTTGATTATTAAGAGAAAATATGACCTTTCATGGACGTAGCCCAAAAGTGGGTGAACCACCTTAAAAATGTTATTTTTCGGATGTATCCGAATGTGTGTATATTCTACCCTCTTATGTGTTAAAATGATTAGAAATTGCGATAGCTTCGTCAATTGCTTAATCTAATTGAGTATATGATTAGTAAAGTACAATGGAAGTTAAATTTTCTGAATTGATCATGGATATTGTATTGGGTGAATTCATGTTTACAAATATGTTGAATGAAGTAAAGAAATTATTGGGATATGTGTTTTTTAGAACAATTTTCTATTTTAGCATATATTGGCCTTAAATATTGGGTATGTTACAAGTGGTATCAAAGCATTAAGTTACAACACTAGGACCTAATGAGCTCGACATACGGAGGTTGTTAAGTTTACTAATCAATTGTTTTTGTTTCATTATGGATGCATGGATGGTACTGGACGAGGGGAAAATGAATCTCCAGGATCAACTTCAAGTTTCTCGAGCCAGCTTGGGGATGATCTCTCGGTGGGAAAACCATTACACCTAACAGAGATCAATGGATGAGAGATCAATAGATGGGAGGAACGTTGAAGTCAAGCTTCGAATAGCCCTATTCTACAATCCTAAAGATAAGTGCTCTTCCCATTTAATTTCAAGGAAGTAGTTTTATTTTGTATGTATTTAATGTTACTTTCAAGGATAGCAATAGTCGCGAATTGATAATGATTATGGATTAACAAAAGTATATATTGCGCATGGTCTGTCATTTATTAATGTATTGAGAAGTTTTAATAGTCTTAGTTCTCTTAGTGGTCCAATTTCCGTATTTCCTACTACAAATCAAGGCAATGTAAATATAATGTTTAGTAGTTTTTCTCCTATGATATATACTAATTTGTTCTGAAATTAAAATTTATATATATATATGCCAACTTCAAACAACCAAAAGGTTATTATCTCTGCATCATTGCGTTAAGATTTCTCAATGCCCATCTCTGCGATCATAGAATTGTTGCTTTAGACGGTCATTTAACACTGCCGTGGATTGATCTCGGTATATTATGAAATGGTAATTTTGTAGGTGTTTTTGATAGAGTTTTACCTAAGAGATTTGTAGTCAACACGACCTCTGTGATGGTTAAATTGGTAACCTGATATAAATTGGTGAGCTGTGATTCCGAACAGCAAATGCTTTTAAAACGTTTCACCCTTTTTTTTTGTAGGTCTCTTCCCAACTCGCGTGAACTAGCAATACATAAACTTTTCATTAAAATAGACTTGTACAGCAAAGCATGTTTCCCTTGTCTGAGATATCTAGAGCTCTACGTTTTGTGTGAGCTCTCTAAAATCCTGCGATATTCTCTATTTCTGTAGATCGCCATTTACACAGGTATGCAGGTCGTCGTTTGCCCTTTCCGCGTGTTCCCCTTCTGAGGACTCGTGCCCATTCCATTACACATATTTTGTGCCTTATTCCTGTAGAGTGCAATGGACCGACCCATTGACTGCGTGTTAATCCGCGTTTCCTGTCCACCAACAGCATCCTGTGTTATATTAATTGTTTAAATAAAAATTCTGCTGACTCTCAAGCCCTTTTTTTTTTTTCAAAGATTATAGTATGATTATATTATGGGCATGAGAGTGGTTATATATGCCTGTGTTTCATTTTAACCAAAAGTTTTCTATTGGTTTTACTACCAATCACTACAGATAAGTAGGATATTCCGACGAACCCCACTATTCGTAGAAGTGGAGTTCCATTACTAGTGGTGGTTTCTTTTAGTGTAATTCCTAGTGACAAATATTACGTATATAACCATGAAGACCCAAAGCGATGTGGATGAGTAGTAGATATATTAATAAAATATAGAATTTTATATTATTAATAAATAGAACCCGGGATAGAGGTTTTATAATTACTTTATATTTCCCAGGATGAGATATCTTGGTGTCTAGTTTTATTTAAAAGACGATATATGTCTAATTGTAAATGAAGGAATTTAATTCCCACAATGGAAGTCCTTTAGTGGACTAGGATATATATATTATATATATATAGGATGCAATTCATTCGTTTGCATATAAAGGTAAGAGAGTAATTGCATGGTTAATATAGTTTTTGAATTTTCATTTATAATCGAATTTTGTTTTACATTGGGTCAATATGCCTACGTAATTACAAATCAATTGACCTAAAGCTACAGGTAGATATACGTGTAAACTTATATTTTCTGGTAAAAGAATTAGATTTGTTTTGAATTTGGTTTTAAATTTACCAAGAGTTATTAAATTATATAAATTTGAAAAATATACTATGTTTGCATATAAAAATTGACAGTTGACTTAATATATATGCGTAGAAGGATATTGGATGATTATTTAAATATAGCCATTGTTTTCATATATGAAATATACATATGTTTGAGATATGGTCATTTTCTTCCATACACAAAGGTATACATGTAAAAGGCAATTAGATAAACTATTCGTGAATAATAATATATGTATAAAGTTGTTGGAAAATGAATATTTATTTAATGGTTGATAATTAAAAGTCATATTGATACATGGATATCTAATGTTCAATAGAATCCATTAAGCATGGGATTATGTGTTTTTGATTAAAATACATTATGTATAGATGTTGAAGGGAAACCCTTTAAAGTTATTTAAGTTATGGACATATAGTTAGAGATACTAAATTATTAAAAAAAAAATAAGAAGAGTAAAGCATGGTTATATATAGAGAGAGTACATTTGAATTATATGAAGAGAGAAAAGTATTGAAAAAGTATAGGGTGTTGGATAGTTTAAAACTCCTATTTGAGTATAGTTTATATATATATAGTTATTGTTGTAGGATTTTTATTAAATGGATGTTAGTATATCTATCCCAAGTGTAACATATACATAATCTAGTTGAAATTATATTTGTCAAAAAAAGAGTTATGGATTATATAGAAGAATGTTGGATTGAGAACAAAGATCTTATATACGATCAAGATAGGAATTTGATTTATGTTATGTTTTTCTTTATAATGAACCAAGAAATTATGATGTGAATAACTTTTGGCAAGATATTGTAAGTAAAAACATGCAGATGCATGCGGGTACGAGAGACTTCACCAAGACCGGTGAATGAGAGGTAATACATGAGGTATTGCTCGACATGAATTATGATTCAATAACTATTTTTGAACCGATAGCATAATGCAAATTTACAATAGACTGATGATAGTCATTTGCATGAATGAGTTAATAATGTTTATAAAGAAACTGAATGAAAAGCAAGAGGACTTTGTAGCATCATGACTATTAACCTATTATATGGGTTTGATGTTGAGTCGGGAGGGACTCTGGAACATCATGGTCACTTATCTAAATTTTAGTATGGTGTTGAGTCGCGAGGACTCTGGAGCATCATGACTATTAACCTAATAAAGAGGTTTGATGTTGAGCCGGGAGGGACTCTCGAACATCATGGTTACTTATCTAAAATATAGTATGGTGTTGGGTCACGAGGACTCTGGAGCATCATGACTATTAACCTATTAAAGAGGTTTGATGTTGAGTCGGAGGGACTTTGGAGCATCATGGAATTTTGAAACAACTGTGGGGACGCCCAAGTTGTATGAACATCCTGAAGAGCACTGGTAGGAGATATACCTAAAACTAAATAATAAAGTGAAAGGGTATCGTCTTCGTGTTGGATGGGCATGTTGCAGTAACGAGCCGTCTGGAGGCCCGGGAAACCTCAAAAGCACACATAAAGGGGTCTTGGACTGCACCGTAGTATAATACCACAGTCCCTGGAAAGGTATTATTAATGACTGTTGAAATAGGCAAGAGATCAATACCTTGGGTGCGTCTTATACTCACAGATTAAACTATGTATATATATCTAGTACTATTAAAAATATGATTTTTGTTATGTTATGCTCAGGTTATGAGCATTGATATGATTGATTTTGGGGAAAAGCGGGGAGAGAATGACTAAAGATGCACGAAATTACAAGGAATATATCTATCAATGAAAACGACTTACGAAATTCATGAAAGTTCAAAGATAAAAAGAAGATCGAAGCAAGCAAATATGACTCAAGAGTGGAAGACGAACTGCTAAGAAATATGAACACTGAGGACGGTGTTATTTTTAAGGGGAGGAGGATGTAACATCCCTCCTTTTTGGACCCTAAGATTTTGTAAATAAAATTATTGTACTTGTTTACTGGTGAGGAGTTCAAGGCCAAGGCCCCACCAGTAAACTTTGTAAGTTGTGTCTCAACTCCTAGAGTCGTAAAGTGTAAAACTTAGGAGATTAAGAGCAGTCACACTTTTAGACGACGACAACCGGATTCACTAGGGGAAGAAGGCATAATGACCGGGGGTCATCCTAGTGCTACAAGTATTGGAGCAATGGTAAAGAAACTTGACTAGTACCTTAGGTGATGAGGTCATCACCTAAGTTCGGGATAGCGACTATTCACAGCGTGCTAGATTAACCTCGACGACTTACCTATTAGCATGACGTTACACGTTACGCACGAGTTCAAGTAATTATCCTAATTTACTGCAAAGTATTAATCCTACTCCTACGATATATGCTAGAAAAACACAAATTGAGCTAATAAAAAGCTTAGCCTATTAAATATTGTATTAGTGTTTCACTATAGGTTATACCATGAGATAAATAAATTGATATTTATTTGATATATGGGTAAACTAGTATAATTAACTATTTTTATACAAACACTTGAGGTGAAATAGTTAATTATAAAGGTATCCTAAATATTTGATACAATATATATTTGTATTATGTGTAAAGAAATAAGTAATTGGGATATGGTGTAATACACCTATCTATTTAAAAAATAAAGAAGAAGAAAAACGAATTAATATATGTATCTAGTATAAATATTCTACACCAAATCGGATGGCGACATTCCCGAGGTCAACAAAAAACAGTGACAAGCTAACTAAGCAAAAGTAAGATATGAGTCGCCTTCCCACACCCACATGGCACTTTGAAAACGTTGTCTTACAAATGGCAGAAGTTAGGTGAGCGGAACCTGGGAAGAGTAGACACGAGTATTCTATACTCAGCTTGGAGGGGGATGGCCGTAATGATGGTAAAACAACCCCTTCCCAACAGGAGTTGATCCGAGGCGAAGGAGCGAACCTTCCTGGCGATATGTGGGAAGAAAACATGAGTTTAGCATTCAACGCTGCAATGGAAGAAGTTACCCGCATGAACACCATGTCTCTGTTGTAAGCACTCAACTAAATCCGCTCTCGGGTGAGTAGAGTATCATTATTTTTGGTTTAAGTATTGTTCTTTTTACCTTGCATGGATCTCTGTATTGAGAGAGTAAGTGTCCCTCCAAACCCGTTACATTGATGAGTAGAGTATGACCTTTCTAGTTTAAGTATTTATGTGTAGCCAGAATAAGGGCCCAACCTATCTAGCTCTCGATGTGACCAAAGCATTGTCGTTTTTTCGTCTTAGTTATTTCTGTATTTTCACCCTTTCTTGTCGTATAAACAGAGTCAACAAATAGCCCCAACTAGATCTCCGTGTTGTCCGTGCAGTAGATCTTAGTAGTTTAGATCCTTGTTGAACTTAGAGTCTCTACGCCAAATGAAGAGGGTAGATCCCTGCGATTTTCTTATTCTTCATATCGAGCATGCTAGTTCCACATTAAGCTTGTATTGAGACCTGCATAGTTTCTAACAAGAGATTTGAATGTTCTTAGGGTGGATCTTCAATATTCATATGATGAGTCTGCGTAGATCTGCATTTTCCATGTGGTAGATCGATCCGTGACCCTGTTTGCTTGATCGTTTTTGCTTAATTGTTGTTAGGCTGGGAAATCTTCGATCTACCCATGCTTGAAACCCTGGATCTGTGTTTAGTAATAAAATGCTAGTGAACTCTGCATCCCTTAGAATAGTGACTTCTACCTTGCTGTATGATAGCAGTGTCCTTTGATATCGCCATCTTTTGATACAGATGCACTCTCGGCCTATAGCTAATCGATAGAAGTTCTAGTCAATCGCTGGAAAAAGGCATGGTAGGGATGCGATCTCACGTCTCTGTTGTTGAAGAGAGTTTATCTCTATGCTTTTCTTTACTCGACAGTAAATGCCTACCAGAGATAGGTGACAGCGATCTCCACTTCCGATAGTTGGAAGTATTTATTTATATATATATCTGATGTTTTCTTTTTATAATATTCTGACCCGTGTAAGAATGCCTATGTGCTCTTGTTGATAAAGCAGTCCCTAGCTTAATAAAGGATTAGGTTTGTTGACTAAAGGTTAATAACGTCTAGACCCTTTAAATACTTATGGTATGATAGTGATCCCATTAAATATACAGTCATTATATATATAGCGATTTCATAGATCGGCTGGAATAAGAGCACCTCCTCTCTGTTTGATGATAGCATGTTGAATCATAACGATCTTAGAGATCTCTTAGATGAGAGCGACCTTTTTTTTGTTTGATAGTAGGGTATTAAATTGTTGATAGAGTTATCAGTTTATCTATATATATCGATCTCTGCAGAGAAATCTTTGTTGTGTTGTTGAAACCATCGAATCTGAGATGTGGAAGTTCGCTATACTGTTGGGATTAGACTAATGTTCAGGATCTTAAGCTTTCCTTTATTAATTTCTTATACTGTTATATAAGCATGTTTCCAAAGAGTTGGCTCTAACCTTATTGAGTTTTTCTTTATTTATTTAGTGTTGTCATATGGTTCGGCTGCCACGAAGTTGGCTTTATTCCTGTGGGAATTATTCATACCTTATACTGCCACACTTTCGGTTGGCATTGAATGTTGGTGAAAGGATTTGCAGGATACTATCATGCTTGGGATAGACCTTTGGAGTCTTATTATTGATAGTACTTTTATCTTCAAGAAATTGCTATTGAAATTGCTATCTATGAGAGGCATGGAGAATGTGGAAATCTGCGATAGCAGATTTGTAAGTTGTAACCTTTCACTTTGATTATTAAGAGAAAATATGATCTTTCTGGACATAGCCGAAAAGTGGGTGAACCACTTTAAAAATGTTATTTGTTAGATGTATCTGAATGTGTGTATATTCTACCCTCTTATGTGTTAAAATGATTAGAAATTGTGATAGCTTCGTCAATTGCTTAATCTAATTGAGTATATGATTAGTAAAGTACAATGGAAGTTAAATTTTCTGAATTGATCATGGATATTGTATTGGGTGAATTCATGTTTACAAATATGTTGAATGACGTAAAGGAATTATTGAGATATGTGTTTGTTAAAACAATTTTCTATTTTAACTTATACTGGCCTTAAATATTGGGTATGTTACAAATAGAGACCATGCCAAGCTCCTTCTCCGTATGAGCCAGAACCAGTATGAAAAAGTGGCAACGAGAGTTATTGAACTACTGTGGATGCCCTTCAAATATAAATAACTTAAGGCGGGTAGGTGAGACTAAAATCATCAACCGGACTTCAATCTTCTGGGTAGCTAAGGATTCATCGACGGATAGGTATGACTAAAGAGATTACTAAAGAATGGTAAGCCATGTTATTTAAAAAAAGAAAAATAGAAAATGAATGTGAGGGCATAAAAATATAGTGTTATTTGGACATATTTTTCTGCAATTGCTAAAAATCAGACTTCAACTCCCAAGTTCAAAAAAAATATGATGAAATATTGGGAATAAATCAAATCCTAAAACACATTAACATAAACAAATATGAGATTCTCGCAAGAATCCTTCATAGCAAGATAAGAAAATTTACAACAATAACTAATTATTATGATAAAAAGGAATCATAAAGGAGGTCCTTACCTAATATATATAGACATTGGATTAAAAAATAAATTCTTCATTTCCTGTATTCATTTTTTTTATCTATATTTTTAGTTTTCATTCTTCATATATCATCCTTGATTTCCAAGAAAAATATTATTTATGATTGCCAAGAAAAATAGCAAAAAATCCTTTAAATAAAATTACAATCTAAATTTAATATAGAGAAAACAAAATTAAATAAATACAAAATATACAACCCTTCCTTATATTAAGATAGAAAATGAAATTGAATATTCCATGTGGTTGAATTAGTTACCCATTATTAATAGTTGTTTCATGAGAATCCCACACCCACCACCATCAAAGAGAAGGCAATCAACACGAATACATCATCGCATCCTACGCAAAAAAGAAGGAAACCCAAGTAATGTTAACGATGTTTTTACATACTGTTTTTTTCTTTGGATATCTGTTATTTGGATCAATCGTCTTAAAGCAGGTTCTTGAACATGACAAAAATCTATTTAGTTTATTAAATATAATTTAATTAATTAGAAAACCCAAAATGAATTAAATTTCCAATAAAACCAAGGTAGAAAAATTACAAAATATTTGGAATAAATAACACTAAAATACTACATCAATAATTTTTTTCCATTCTTAAGAGAATTTATCGAAGTTTTTTTTTTCATTCTTAAAAGAATCTATCATAGAATTTTTTTCCATTCCCAAAAAAATCTATCAAATTTTTTATGTAAAAACAATAATTATGACCAAAAAAGCAAGAAGCTATAAAATTAATTACTATATAAAGAGAGCATATAAAATTATAGCTAAAATGAAGGGAGACCAAGTACTACCTAATAAATAGACACTTAGTTGAAGAAAGAATTCCTTTTATGTTCTTGGGGAATCACATGCCATACAAAATATAGAAAATATAACTTAATTAAATATCATGAAAAATAAATGACTTCTACTCACAACAGAAACATAAAGAGAATATAAGGGAATATTAAGAATAAATCAAACTTTAAGAATAAAATTAACAACAATAACTAATTATGATAAAAAGGAACAATGGAGATTGAAGGATAAATATACAGTGGATTGAAGAATGAATTCCTCATTTAAAATTTGCACTCTTCATGTATCATCCATTATTGAAAGGAAATATAATAAAAAAAACAATTAAATCAGTTTACAATTTAAACTTAATTTTCAAAACAACAAAATTAAATAAATAAAAAATATACAACCTTTCCTCTAAATCAAGATTGAATATATTAATTACTTACCCAATAATATATGTTTCAAAATCCAGATCTCAATCTCAACCCACCATCAAGCAAAAAGCAATCAATACAAACTCCAATGTTAAGTCTCAAGCTTCCCAACCTTATCAAACAAGGAGAGTAGAGCAATTGACAAAGAGAAGTCACCTTAATTAATTTAATTGAAACAAATAACACTGATAAAGAATCCATAGCTTTCATCTTATTATACAACGACTTTAAAAGAAATGTATAAAAATTTAAAATCCTTTCTCACAAGAGAAAGCAAAATCCTCCACCATTTAATTAGGAGAGCCGCTGGAAGCCAAGACTTAATCAATTAAAATTAAAATTTACAAAATTAACTCCCACTTACTCCATTTTTAAATGAAATAACCCTGTTAATCCTCCACCATTTAATTTGGAGAGTCCTTTGAAAGACTTAATCAATTAAAATTAAAATTTACATTCTTTTTAACCAATTAAAATTTACAAAATTAACTCCCACTTACTCCACTCCATTTTTAAATGAAATAACCTTCTTAACCTATTATTCCATTTTTAAGATATATATTTGTTATTCAATTTTTAAGATGTATATTTGCTGCTCAAGCAACTACCCACCACATACGTTGAATTCGTGGTAACAAACGTGCTATGTGGAAATCATTGAGTTGAGGAGTTTGAGGTTCTTTGAGAGCTTTTGGACATGAGCTTTTAATAGGGAATAACCGCCTCCATCGACATTAAAGTTTCCTTGGTTTTAGAGCCAACAACCTAACAGTTTGCTGATACCTATTGTCTAGTAATCATAAAGTTAAAGTTGTTGAGTTGTAGCCTGCTGTCATCCTACGTAATGGCAAGCCCCTGAGCTGATTCCAACGAATTTTTTAATTTTTTTAGATATATATATATATTGCTTGCTTGCTTCTCCAACAAATTGTTGCCTTAATGATCCATGATAATTGACGCTTTAATAATCCATGATAAAGCTTTCATTTTAATTTTTGTTGAATGATGGAAGAACTTCTCCTGTGAATCAACTGAATTGAAGAGATGTCATTTTTTTTATCTTTGTTTTTCTCGTTACCCTTTTTTTTCTACTCTATTTTATCTTTGTTTTTATCGGACTGACTTCGATTCCAAAGAGGTTTAGATTATATATTTTATCTTCTTTCTAAGATATAGAAAGAAAGCTCTCTGTCCATCTTAAGATATATAATCTAAAGAAGAAATAGTTGGCCATATATTTAGAGAACCAAGATATATTATCTATAGAAGAAATAACTGGCAATATATTAAGAGAACAAATATATATTAAAATTTAATCTACTTAATTTCTTATCCCGAAAATGAAATTAGAAATGTTTACGAGTGCCATTACCTCGAAAGTTTGACCCAATCCATACATGATCGGAGTCTAAGCAGGTGATCACGGCGCCATCGTCCTCACTTACATTACTTGTGCAGAGCTACATAATACAACGAGTTAAATATGTTCAGCGTCCCCTCGTATCTCAGAAATCACAAACAAATACCATCTTTGAGTTCGAAACGACCCATTTCAGATGAACGATAAATGGGGCTGGAAATGCATCTATGAACCATGTTGATCACGTCAGATTAACGGCATCATTTATGCATCTAAAAGTGTTATCATCATGAAATGTTTATGTATCTTTACACTTTGTGCAAGTCAAATTAAATTAATGATAAATCACAAAACTGAGAATTAGTATTAAAGCAGAATGGTTTCTTTAACCTTAGTCATTTGTTTTACTGTGTTGTGTTTAAAACTTTAAGTATTTAAGACAATGTAAATATTTAATTTGGAATAAAACTAGAGAACAAAGATTTTTTATGAATAAAGAAAACACAATTTAAAGGAATTTTGAGAAGTCTCGTTACGTCGTAAATTTAAAAATAAATCCTAATTCACACAAAAATTATTAATATTTTACAATTTATAAAGAAAAAATTGAAAATGAAATAATATATTTCTTTAAATAAAAATGTTTTATTAACCAATAAATAACAATAAAATTAATCAATAATTTACAATAAATCTTTATGCATTAATGATTAAATTAATAAATACATATAAACCATTATTTAAGTCTTTTCTATTTTAATTTCTTTAAATTTTTACTTATTTAATTTATTGATAAATTACAAAAACAATAAAATTAAAAAAAAAAAGATTTTGTCAACCTCTACATAAATGGCTACAATACATTGCACTAAAACTAGAGAGAGAATGATTAATGTAAGGGTAGTCATGTATTTTACTGATCAATCATATAATATAACACTACATTCAAATTAGAGAAATTGGAAGTAGAAAAATTGGCAATAGTATGCAATAAAGTATAGAAATATCTATCTCATATATCACACATAGATGTTACATATGTTAAGCTTAAATTTATGAATTTTGTCAAAGTTATAATTATTTATAAACATTTGTAAATTGAGATTTGCATTATTTTAAATTATAAAACTAGAGACATGTGTCAATTGAAATCTACACTATTTTAAATTATAATAACCAATGTACATTATTTTAAATGATCATAATCTTTATAAAATTATTTAACTATTAATAAAACTTTTACTTATTAATGTGGTTAATAGTATAATCATTAATATGGTTAATAGTTGTACTAAATTGATTTAGATGTTATAAGTAACTTAACTTATAAAGGAGATGAAAAATTCTTAATTATTTAAAATGAAAAATGAAAAATGAAAATTTATTTAAAAATAAAATATAATTTATATAGTACAAATTTCATTTAAATAATATATTAGAATTTAAAATAAAATTTAAAATATTTTGTACATATTAAAATAAAAATTTATAAAGAATTAATTTTTTTTATTATTAATTATTAATTAATTATTTAACAATAATATTGTTGAAAATTAACCAAATTAATATAATGAAAATGAACAAGTAATTTGCAATAAATCTTAATAACTAAGATTTTTTTTAGGATAAATCACAAAACCCCGAAATATTATGAGTCAAACCTTTTAACCTTTAGTTATTTAATCAATATGGATAAAATAGATAATGCGGCATTTAAAGTCAAAATGAAGGATTTATACAAGCCTTTACTCTTTTACTTTACGGATAAACAGAAAGCGCGCATTAGTTAGCATTAAAACCTGAGAAGATGATTTCTTTAAGATTTAGTTATTTAAGTTCTTGATAAATCACAAGAGTACGAAATTAGTTGGTAGCTAAACTAGAAAAGGAAGAATTCTTTAAACATTTATGGAGAAAATACCAATACATTGCAGTAAAATCATAGAAGAATGGTTTCTTTAATCCTAATCATGTATTTTTCTCCAGCGGTCTCGTCTCCTCTCTGGGTAATCAGAGATACACAGAAAATAAGTAAACACAAAAAATTATAAACGAATAAACATATTTAAAACTAGGCAATGTACTAAGTGAGTTAATTGTTAAATTACCAATAAATCACAAAACAGACCAACAATTTTTAGTCAATCAAGAGAACAAATATTTCTTTAAGAATTTAGTTATTTAAATTATACTTATAAGTCAAAGAAGGCTGCAAGTGTTTTCTAGTTAAACCAGAGAAAGCAAGGTTTCTCTAAGCTTTAGTACTTTAATTTACAATTAACATACAGCACCTTGCAATAGAAAATTTTAGTTATATCATTTTTAAGAATGATTTCTCGCCAAATTAGATGTTTAGATGTAGCAATAGTTTAGAGTAAAACCAAAGGAGGAGGATTTCTTCAAACTTTTAGTTATATCATTATTTTTAGGGATGATTTCTCGCCAAATTAGAGCTTTAGATGTAGCATTTAAGTTAACTCACGGGAGAAAAAAAATTCAGAGTTATTTTAAGAATAAAGCCTATTTTAAAAAATATATATTTTAGAATTTTAAAATGAAATAAGAATTTACAGTAAATTTTTTACCTTTTCATGACGGTCACCTTTAAAATCAGTCACCGATCTTCATTGCCTGACCCTAATCTCCTTCACCGATCTTCACTGCCTGACCCTATTCTCCTTCACCTAAAACAACAGAAAGAACCATTCCATTACGTTCCAAATGAGAATATGAAAAAATTGTACAAAAACTTCAATATGAGTCTGACAATTACCTGAAACTGTTTAACGGCCACAAATTCCATCAAAACTAATATACAAAAGAAGAAAATAAAAGAAGAAAATAGACTATAAACAGTGATATCACGAGCTTAAATTGCAACTAGTAAAACTTAAATTATAAGGTGAAAAATGCAGCAAATATATCATGAATTAATTCATGGCAATCAAAATCATGTAAACCTTTAAATCGGTATATAAAAAAGTCAATCTCTCTCATAATCAAACAAACAAACAAACAATTCTGACTGAAATAACATCACAACTTTAAATCAGTAAATAAAACACAATAATCCCGCCGAGATTCAAACAAACAAACAAATACTTCTGATCAATAACATCAAATCAAGTGGACCTGTGTTATATATATGGACAAAATCAAATAGTATGCTAGTCGTGGAAAATAATACCTAAATTCATACATTCATGGGCAGGAAAGGGCATTATTTCTGTTCTGTTTCATGATCACGGCGGCCGCTAGCTCCTAAAAACGTTTTGTTGCCCTGTCATCCGTGTTGTCGAAGTCACTGATGAAAATGACACTGCATATATATATGTATATATATATATATATATATAAAGAGAATAACTCTGGAAGAAATTAAAGAAATTAAAAGAGAATACAATAATTTGAGCATATTACCTTTAAACCGTGAGATCGCATAAGCATTATTGAAACGAAATGAGATAGAAAGCGGAGGGAGGAGAAGATTTACTGATCAATCACAGAAGGTACCAATAGTTTGCAATAAAACTAGAGAAAGATCTATGTCAGTTACATGTTAGGGATAAAAGAGTATGCAACATATCAATAAAACAAAAATTTTAAATATACCATTGCCTTAATTTCGGAATCATGTCCTTGAAGGAAAGTTGAGGAGTGCTAAAAAAATCTTTGCGGTCGTCTCCTCTAGCAGCGTGGTCTCCTCTCTTGGAAAAACCTCACAAACAAATAAACATAGCAAAAATGCAGCAAAGTGAGCGAGTTAATTGTTAAATTGCCAATAAATCACAAAACACAGGAACAGTTTTTAGTCAAACTAGAGAAGCAATATTTCTTGAAGGATTCCGTTATTTAAATTATAAATATAAGTCACAGAATGCGGCAATTGTTTGTAGTTAAACCATAGAAAGCAAGGTTTCTGTAAGCTTTAGTCCTTTAACTTTTAATTGACAGAACGAAAAGAAGGATGATTTGTTTAAGCATTTAGTTATTTAATTTTCTGATAAATCACATGAACACCGCAATAGTTACTAGTAAAAGAAGAAAGAAAAGATTTCCTGAAGCATTTAGTGCTTTAATTTAGAGATGAAATACAGAGCATAGAAATCATAGAAGAATAATTACAGATAAATTACAGAACACGACAATAGTTTGCAGTAAGATAAGATAGGAGAAGAAAGTTTTCTTTAAACCTTTAGTTATTTAATTTAACGATAAATCGGAAATCAGGTCTTTTTGATATATATAATTTAAGGATATAAAATCACCGTCGGAGTTCAGAAACTAAGATTTATGATCACAGGCTTCCTCTAGGATTTATGATCACAGGATATAAATCAGAGAATAAAGATTTATTAAAATTTCATCTACTTAATTTATGATCACAGGCTTCCTCGAAATTTAAAGGAAGCCTGTAAGTCCAGACACAATCGGAGTCTAAGCAAAATCTTGGAGAAACACGGCATCATCGTCCTGACTGACATTACTTGCATTGCTTGTGCAGAGCTTCATATAAGAACGATTTAAATGTGTTCCTTGCAAAGTTTCCTCTGCTCTCTCAGTAATCACAATTACGATAGAAAATAAAATACAGAACTTATCACAAATGTCCAAGACACAGCACAGAGCGCTCTTCAATGTGCAAATCGAAATTACAGTACCTAAGAGAGAGGGAAAACAGAATGTAGAGAAATGAAGAGATTGATACACATGAGCCATATCAGTCCATTAGGGAAAAAATGTTAAATAGTCCAGTATGAAAAAATGCTAAAGAGTCCAGTAGGAAAAGAAATTGTTAATAGATTTAAGAGAAAGAAAGCTCTCTATCCATCTTTATACATATATAAGAAATTGTTGGCAATATGTTTAGAGAACAAAGATATATTAAAATTTAATCGACTTCATTTCTGATCCTGAAATTTAAAGAAATCTTTAACAGTGCCATTACCTGGTACGTTCGACCCTAAGTCCAGACACGATCGGAGCCTAAGCAGGTGATCAGGGCGCCATCGTCCTTACTGGAATTACTTTTGCAAAGCTCCATAACACAACGACGAATTAAATTTGTTCGACGTTCCCTCGTCTCCCAGTAATCACAAACCTCCGACACAAAAATACGGCACACACAAGCAAGCAAACACAGCACACAGAAACATTATAACAAACATACAGAGAGCTCTTGAACGTGCAAATCTAAATGAAAAAGTGGGAAAATAGAAGTAGAGAAATGGAGAGATTAATGCCATTCCATCGGCTTTATGATCCACCGAGAATCAAATTTTGCAATTGAACTGTTGGTCGAGATTTAATGTGATTCAGTAGTTGAAATTGAACCGTTGGATGATACTCTTGTTACGATCAGACGGTGAATTTATGTCATGCTTTTTTCATGATCACTCACAAGTCACGATGAAGTTTATGTGATGCTTTTCTGAATCCAACTGCCACGTCAATAATTCAAATTTAACCGTTGGATTATACTCTTGTGATGATGGAACGGTATGATGTTTTTTGAATTGCACGGTTATGATCATTGACAACTGCAAGAACAAGATCGAACGGTGTTGAAATTCAAATTAAACGGTTATGATCATTGACAACTGTAATTCAAATTGAACGCTTGGACAAAATTATAATTACAAATTGAACGCTTGGACAAAATTATTAAGTGATATCTTGCTAAATCCACGTGGTCAATTTGCAAATACTTATTTACTTTAAATCAAATACTAATCTTTGTTTATGTGTTAAAGGTAGGTGGATATGTTTATTGACATATTTTAAAGGAGAATAAGATAGTCGCGTAGTAAAATTTTCTCAAATTTTTATATAATGAAAAAATAATGTTAATGATTTTCTTATTAAGTTAATAATGTTTTAGCAATCTATAAAAAAATTATATTTAGATAAAAAAAATGTTTTATGATACAAATTCCCTTTTCATCATCACTAACAACTTGCAATTCATATTTAACGGTTATATAAAATTGTTGTTATGATCATACGATGCTTTTCTAAATGCAACTGCCACGTAGACTCAAATTGAACCGTTGAATGATACTCCAATTGTCGAATGGTTAATTTAGGTAATGTTTTTTTCACTCCAATTCAAATTGAACGGTTATGATCACTAATAAGTGCAATTCGAATGGAACTGTTGGAAAAAATTGTTGTTGTGATCATACGATGATTTTAAGTTTAAGTGATGTCTTTCTAAATCCAGGTTGCCAATTTGCAACTATTTAATTTTTTAAATCTAATGCTAATCTTTGTTTATGTGTATGTGGTAGGTAGAAATGTTCATCACAAGTGGTAAAATTTTCTCCATCTTTATATAATATAATGAAAAGAAAATAATCATTGTTACATGTCATGCTCTTCCACAATGAATACAATATTGTTACTTCTTTTAACACTAGTTTGTTGCGTTGGTACCTATAGATAATTCAATTATTTTAATGTTATGCTTTTACAAATTATATCTCAACATTGTTTTTGTGTGGCCTTCATAATCATGGTTTCCATTTCTTGGGTTTATGCATATTTCTATGGGTTTGTAGATGCATTTTCCATTTTTACCACAAAACGTTTTCTATCAAAACAGATTTTATTAGTGAGTTTAGACCCAATTTTGTTTTTATGCCTTTCAAAATAACCAATTTAATCATCTCCAATATGAAATTCACCTTGAAAATATTTTGAAGAAAATTACTTCGGTCACAATTTTCAACAAGTTACTTTTTCTTTGTTCAACTTTTTAACTTCAATTTTCAATACTAACAACACACTTTCATTTGCCAATTAATCTTGTTACAATGATTTTATCCTTTGATCTCCATATAATGAAGTTTTAAAAATCATTTACCTATTGACCAAGCGTGGTGCGAACTTTTCTTCTAGATCACTTATTTGCTTCCCAGTGCAACAAACAAATTCTTGATGGACCTTTTATCATATTCTCCAAGGTTAGATAATTTTCTCATGATTAAAGTATTTTGCATATTTTGTTTATGAAACCTATAAATTTTTTAGAGAGCATTGTCAAGATCTTATTGAAGTAGTACATTTTTATTATTATTATTTTGTATCATTTTCCCTCCTTTACTCAATATAAACTACAAAGTGGTTCACATTTGCTTTTTAAAGAATCAACACAACAAATATATTATCTAGTACAATTGAACATGCATTTATCAATCGAGGGAAACAATTGTAGGGACATAGGGTACCACCAATCATGCACCCCAAGTGTTCGATCACTTCAACGTTTGAAAACTTTCCCTCAAATAAATACACTATTAACTTTAACTTTACCTAAACTTACATCATGTCTTTGGCTTTAACTCAGACAACTAATCTTTGAATACAATTTTCACTAGCTTCAACTCTTCCATCAGTAAGCTCTTAAATGATGAATTGATGTGAAGCTCTTAATTGGGATGCAACTTCTTCTTTTTAAAATTGAATCTTTCAATCATCATGAACATATAACAATTGGTATTTCAGTCATCATGAAGATACAATAGTGAAATAAGAAGCTCTTTCATGATCAATTTACTATGATATTAATGATGTGCCTCAAAGAAATTGAAGGTTGAATTTTCTACAAAGAAAAATATTTATATCAATGATTAGAAATTATTGAAGGCTAACTTTTCTACAAAGAAAAATATTTATATCAATGAGTAGAAATGATAATGAGTTTACTCAAAGAATGTCATTTAGCTCCAATTGTTGAGCACACACAACATATTCATTTTCTATCCTCACTTTTCAATAAATAGCTTTCTTCAAATCTCCTCATTAAGATGCACTGCCACCATTTTTTGTGATTATGGTCTTACTGTGGCACTCAAACACTTCCTATGCATCCATCCATAAAAAAATTGAACCATGGATTGAACAACCAATAGAACAAGCGGCCTTGGAGGGGGCTTATCTCTATAGGGAAAGGAATTCATTCTACCTATCCTTCATCGCCTCATAAGTAGATGATGTGTTCTTATCAAGAAATTTTTTAGGGATCCATAATTTTCTTAGTGTACAAACTTTTGTGGATCTTACTAATTCTTAAATTTCCAACTATAAAAGGTTGGGTAATATTTTTGTAGCATCCCAAAATTTCACAAAAATTTAAAATTTTTCAACGTAGCTTTTAGTGCATATATTAACTGTGCAGAATTATAATAAATACTTCTAATTAATATCTACATTTATATCTACATTTTGATGCTATTGAATGTTCTTCTCATCTCAGCTACATTTTTATATTACTTATGTCAATGTTCAATTGATATAATGTTTATAAGTGCTAATTGTTGTTCTTCTGTTGATGATGAAAGGGATCCTAAGGGTACCCCGAGGCTTACTTAGCATTCATGCTAAAGCATTTGAATCGTTCCATTCGCAGATTACAGGTAAGAGCATTAATGTTTATGAAGCGTGACAGAAGAGTTCCTAACTAGTTTCAGTAATTTTTTTTTTCCAAAAGAAAAAAGCGTAATTCCATTCATCCTTAGAGATCCGAATTACATTTAGTATTCACTGTAAAGTGAATGAACCATGCCCAAATAAAATGGTTTCAACTTGATGAGACTATAACGTCTACTTTCAAAACTACATATTTCCTGCATTATCAAGTTATTTCTGTCCCACCGGACTATTTTGCTTTTACATCTTCTCAAGAAAAACATTGAAACTTCATTTTCAAAAATTATGAAACTACATTAAAATACTCATCATTCAATAAAGGGTCTGTGATAGAATTCAGTTTGCTGTCCATTGAATTCTTCAATTACTTTCCAAGTGCCAAGAACCATGAGTTGCCCATCTTTGGATGCCTGGTCCGCCTGTTGGTTATTTTCCCTGTATACATGCCGGCATATGAATGAATCAAATGATTGTTTGACCAGCTATATAGAGTTGATAACATTTGCAATTCTAATAACTCTGCAGGCTTGGGTTTGGTTGGTCCAATTAATAACATTCATCGAATCTCCAAAGACTGTCAACCTAGAGATACCCCGCTCATTTGCAAAAATGAGTAATAATTTTAAACTCATGACTTCTGCAAAGTTATTGGATCCCGCTCCAAGACCCATCATGAGAGTGTAGAAATGAGAATCAGAAATGTATAAGATTGCTCCCCCACCACAAATCTCATTGCTAGCTGCACCATCAAAGAAGCCCCAGGGAGAAGATTTATCTATCTCAATAGCCATGTCCCGTCTCTGTTTAGCAGCCCTAACGTATTCAGGACAAGCTTGAAAAATGCCCACAGAAATTGCACAGAGCACTTCCGGAAGACATGGTTTTTCCTGAAAAATCGCACCATTCCTAGCCAGCCAGATCCCCCATATAATCAACAATGGTAAGATCTTCTATTTTTTATCTGTTGTCCGTCTCCACCAGTTTTCCCATGCATTGTCCACAGAGTTTCCTTCCCATTTTCAATCAAAGCCCATCAATTTAGAGCATTCATGCCACACAGCAGTCGTAAACTGGCAATGTATGAAGAGGTGAGTGATCGTTTCTGATTCATTCTTGCACAAAACACACCACCCCGGTCCCTGGAAATTTCTCTTCTGCAGATTATCCCAGGTCGGTACCCGATTCATAAGAGCACACCACATAAACAATCTGTTTTTGGATGGGCATTTAAGTTTCCACAGTAAGCGCCACCACCAGATCTCTTCCCCGATTACATCACCTGCGCTGAGCATTAAATATCCCATTTTTGGTGTGTAGTCCCCAGCCGGATCAGGTTCCCATATCAGCACATCCGCCTGTTCCGACAGATGAATCTGTGCCCTTTTCAATCCATCGATATAATTATTAAGATACTCCACCACAGGTGCCTCCAAGCCCAACAGTTCAGCGTTAGTCCAATGTTGTATCCACGGGTCATCGGGTCTCTGTATAGCCAGCTGGTTTAGTGTGAGTATGCCCCTATTTTCCAAAGCATTTACTACCATATCAGGCAACAAATGAGAGAGTTCACTCCCAATCCAAGGATCTCTGCCAACTCTCACCTATGCGCCATTACCAACATCCCACGCCAGATATCTCTCCACCAGATCGAAGGATTTAACCACAGCTTTCCAAATTACGGATCCCCCATTATGAGACTTCCGAGGGCTCCTAATCCATTCATCCAGACTCATGTCTGATAAATACTTTCCTTTGATAACCCTGGTCCATAAGCTGTTAGTTTTGATAAGTCTCCATCCTCCCTTGGCTGCCAGCGCATGTGCAAAAAGAAAGATGTTTTTTAATCCCCACCCCCAAAGACCCTTAGGTACAGCAATTCTCTTCCAGTTGACCCATGGGGTAACCTGATCCTCCTTCTTGCCACTCCACAGGAATCTAAAGCATAACCTCCTGATAGATTCAAGAATACCCTTGGGTATCCAAGACAAAGACATCCAGTAGACTGGAATGGCTTCCAATACAGACTTAACCAGCACCAGCCTGCCAGCTCGTGACATCCACTTATGACTCCAGCCTTTCAGTCGTTTCTCCACCTTACCAATGAGCGATCGCCAATCCTTCTTATAATATACGTTGGCTTTAAGGGAGAATCCCAGATATTTCATTCCCTCATCAGTAATATCCAAATGTCTTAATCGTTTTAGAGAATAATAATGAAATGTATCCGAGTGAGATCTCTTCAGTTATAATCTGGTTTTGATTTTAAAATGCATGGTTGCTATACTTATTCTCATTTCCCATACTATTGGTTTCATACTTTGTACCTTACATAAATAGGTTAATAATATTATGATGACTTGACTAAGTCTTAAAAATTATGAGCTATCTACTTCATGCTCTATCCTATCTTTTGCAAACCTTATGTAATTACCAAGCCGGTTCTATTATATGCAAACTGTATGTAAATATCATATAAATCCTTTGATATATCGACTATATGCAACTATTGTGCATCTCTATTGTGCAAGAACTATATGCAAAGTCATATGCATATCCTATAGTATCACTATACGTCATTTTACAATATAATTCCTAGAATGTAACTATATACAAATCCTTCAAGTATTTTCTATAGCCTAAAAACTATATGCATTTTATATGTAATTTCTATTTGCATATAAACTATATGTATGATATCGTATAGCTCCTATAGCATGCAAACTCCATGCAATAATTTATGCAATGGTCTTATGTATGAATTAAAATAACCAAAGTATGAGCATCATCGTGACCCTTTGAATCATATGATCGATGCCTAGTGAATTGATACCAATACAAACTATGACTTACCAAATGATATATGTTATGACAGGGTTGAAACCATATTCTACGTGGCAACATGTGATAAGGTTTTGATATTAATGATGTAGTGAAAACTGTGCTGGCAGGAATTCGCATCCACCCTTGGCATTTAATACTCCTATCTACCAGTTTAGTGGAATATCACTGTGGCTTCCATCGTGGTTCTTAAAATGTGAAGGTATTGTGACAGAGCAGTCAATGTGGTCGAGTTGTGTTTGATTTAGTTTGATAGTTGTCCTAGCTGGTCTCCATGGTGGCCATGGTTATTAATGTTGTCATAACTATGGTGGTTGCTTGGGGATACAAGGTGCTTATCAAGTGATCTCCACCATTGATCATACGTGGATCTTGGGATTTGGAACTTAACCCTAATCTCCACTACATTTCATAGTTAATGTCTTCCTTTGGCATTCAAGGTGTTGGAGAGTGGCTCTTTGGAGAGGCCGACACGCCAAGAAACTCCAGGGTTTCGTTAACAGGTGTTTGAGAGCTTCTCCACGATTCGAAACCGTGACCTGTTGGGTTTTCTGATACTAGATGTTATTTTTAAGAGCCGAGCTTTACTATGAGAGTTTACAGCAATGGTTTTGAAGATTTGTAGACTCCAGGGTTGAAGATAAACTTGTGTGTAGGTTGAACCAGTGGTTGGTCTTCTTTTATGATAAGTGGTAAATCTCAGAGTTGTTTTCAACCTTTGCTGCATTTGGTGGTGGTGTGATGGATACAATTTATAGTGGCTATGGCATTACTACTCTATAAATAGCTATTTAAAGGTAATCTTTCAGGTTCGAAACCTGTCTCCTTCTAAATTGTTTTAAGAGTTGCAGTCATTGTTATTTCGACTTAATGAAACTTCTTTCATGATACTTGTTTTACCATACCTTATTCGTGTGGCAGGTTCCTTCAACATTCGGTTCCCAAGCTTGAGTTTGGATAACTGGCAGCTGCATAAGAAATGGTAAGTTTTGGTTGTTTCTGTGATGCTTTGGTTAGGTGACTGTTGGACCTTCTTGTGTTCTTAGCCAATACTTCATGTTTATTGTGAGGCTATGGAAAGTGACCACCGTCAAAATGTTGTGAGCTATCGGGCAGCTTAGGGAGGATGAAATCCTCAAGCCATTCGGCATTAATCCTGTGGTGTTTGTTTTCAGCGTAGATAATTTGTAAAAGGATGTAACTGTTTAGAGGGTTTTATCCCTTGGCTATTCTAGTTAAAGAAAAATAAAAGAATTTTGTTCCAAACTTCATGATGTTTGCGTGTTTGAGACTATGAGTGATGCTCCAATATATGTGATAATGTAATGTCTTCTTTTATGAACTGTTGTGTTTTTAAAGGATGGCTGCGAGCCATGGGTTTAGCCTTGTGTTGTGCAGTCGAAACCCTAACTTGTAGGTTTCGATAGTAGCTTTGATAACGTGTGTTAATTGATATAGATGTATAATTCTCATGTGATTTGTTCATGATTCTTATGCTTCCTCTTCCTAGAACAACAATCAATGTCACTGTTGTCATGAACAGAATTATAATTACTTTGATAAGATTCAGATGAAGAGTAATTATTATTTTTACCATTCTTTGCTTTCTTACTCTTATGTTTGTGAGACACTGTACTGGAATCGGAATTTACTTTTGATTTCCTTCCTCTTTCCTCGTTATGGTATTTCTCCATTAAAATTTGATTTAACTCATCATGTGCCTTCATAATTTGTTCATTCTCTTCTTTAACAGTCCTTATTTCATATTTTAAATCTTTTACAGTACGTAGTAGTTCAGAAGATTGATTATTTAATTCTACGTAAATTCCTTCATTACCATTATTATGTGCATTGTTATTGTGTTCATTATGTTGAGGAGATCTGTCCTTTGCTGATTCCTCTGGTATATCCATACCTGCAATTTAAACGTCAAACTATTATGTGCAGAGACAAAATTTAAATAAAGTCAGTAACTAAGTTTTTTGTTTTGCACATGTGAATGTATTTCAGGCCTAGAGTTTGAACTCACGCTCTGATACCACATGTAACATCCCAAAATTTCACAAAAATTTAAAATTTTTCAACGTATTTTTTAATGCATATATTAACTGTGCAGAATTATAATAAATGCTTCTATGTCGTCTTGCTGTACTAAATGTTTGTAATGATCATAAATGTATTGTTTGCGACATGATAATTAATATCTACATTTCGATGCTATTGAATGTTCTTCTCATCTCAGCTAAATTTTTATATGACTTATGTCAATGTTGAGTCGATATAATGTTTATAAGTGCTAACTGTTGTTCTTCTGTTGATGATGAAAGGGGTCCTAAGGGTACCCCAAGGCTTACTAAGCATCCATGCTATATAATTTGAATCATTCCTTTCGCATATTACAGGTAAAATCGTTAATGTTTACAAAGTGTGATAGAAGAGTTCCTAACTAGTTTCTATTAATTTTTGAGCATTAATTCAACATACTCTAGGATCTTTACTAAGAGAATAACATGTACAGCATATCAGGTATAACAATGCATATCAATCACACCAAGCAATCACATTAGACAATAGACACATAGAGTTTCATTGGGGAAAACCATAAAGGTGAAAAACCCCACAACTTCCTCAGAGACAGATAGAGCAATGATACAACCAAACTACACAGAGATAGTCATCCTAGCAGCTGAACCTCCTCCTCCACTAGTGCACCACTTTCTAAGTAGTGTAGAAGTGAATAATGAGATGATCAAATAGAGTGCCTCTCGCACTCTATTTATTCATGACCTGTCTTGCCTAATAAGCTAGCAGGGCCGACTTGTCTAACTCAGTCTAATAACCCATGGTTATATTAATCCAAGCCGACCCCACACTTGGTGGTCTAATAACCCATCACATGCAAGTTGCGACACTTGTCAATACAAATGACGACACTTTCATATAGAGGAATAATAACATCTCTATAGGAGTACAATATACATAGGTGAAATACATTCTGAAGTTACAATTACATCAACACTCCCTCTTAACTAGGAAGGTACTTCTCGAGACAGATCTGCTAGCACAAGTCTTCTTCTCTGGATCATCATCAACAAATCATCGTCATCGTCACTGCTACTGCTATCTCAATCAATCTCCTATCTACTAGTCATAGGAAGTTCTACAGAGCTAGTCCTTTTTCATACTGGATGTACGCCCACCACTTATAGGTCTTCATCATTACTAGCCATACTGTGGAATCCTCAGGACTTATTACATGTGTCAAGAAAACCTTGAAAGAGCATCCCAAGACTGATTACGAGCT
The DNA here is from genome assembly GCA_027924585.1 of Larix kaempferi. NCBI lineage: Eukaryota > Viridiplantae > Streptophyta > Pinopsida > Pinales > Pinaceae > Larix > Larix kaempferi. The sequence continues at coordinate 6,565,700 of BSBM01000109.1, forward strand.
TACTGCTCAACCTATCGTATCTCCCAATATCTTTTACATGTTGACCTTCACAAAACCTACTAAGAGCATCCCATGATGTTACGAGCAAACCTCTCTACTTGCCTGGATCTCGATAGAGCATCCCAGGCTGTTACGAGCACACCGCTCTACCTATCCGGATTTTAAAGGATCTTTTCTATGTGAACTTTCGCAAAACCTACTTAGAGCATCCCAGGATGTTACGAGAACACTGCTCTACATGTATGGATCTCGATAGAGCATCCCAGGATGTTACAAGCACGCCGCTCTACCTGTCTGAATTTTAAAGGATCTTTTCTATGCAAAACCATAGCAAAACCTACTAAGAGCATCCCAGGCTGTTATAAGCACACCGCTCTACTTGTCTGGATTTTAAAGGACCTTTTCTATGCTACCTACACAACTTTTCCACGGCCACAAAGTATCAACCCGATACTCATCATACATCATCCTGATGTACATCATCACATGATCAACCTGATCATCATAATAGCATCAACCTGATGCATATCATCTAGAGAAACATCCTGAAGCTCATCATCTGTGATCATCGTAATCATGATCATATCATCAACCTGATGCATATGATCTGGAGCAACATTCTAAAGCTCGTCATATGTGAACATCCTGATCATCATCATAGCATCAACCTTATGCATATCATCTGGAGCAACATCCTAAAGCTTGTCATCCATGATCATCCTGATCACCAATATAGCATCATCGTGATGCATACAAAGTATCTACCTGATCATAAAATGCATCCACCTGATACATACATAAGTACATGATCTACCTGATCATACAGTGCATCCACCTGATACATACATAAGTACATGATCTACCTAATCATAAAATGAATCCACCTGATACATATACAATAATGCATGATCCACCTGATCATACATTGTATCCACCTGGTACATAAATACATGATCCACCTGATCATATCAAGCATCCAACATGATTCATATACAAATACATGATCCAACTAATCATATCCAACATGATGCATATACAAATGCATGATCACACTGATTAAAGCATCCAACATGATGCATATACAGGTACATGATCAAACTGATCAAAGCATCCAACATGATGCATATATAGAGCAGTAACTGGAGTATCGTCTTGATGCTCATCATCCACCGCTTACATCCATAGCCATGGGAAGGATCCTCCTCTCACCATGCTTGGAATGGCTCCTGCAAATGTATCCATCACTTCTTCCTCGAAGTGTCGTCAATATGAAGAACACCAAGCCTCTCTCTGAAGTATTCAAACTTCACTATGGCTAGTGGTTTCGTCAGCACATCTGCAACCTTCTCATCCATCGCAACATACAGGAGCTTCACTGCTCCTCTATGCACCATATCCTTGATATAGTGATATTTGATCTCAATGTGCTTCGACCTATCATGGAACACCAGGTTCTTAGACAGCTTCACACAACTTTGGTTGTCACAAAAGATACTAGTAGCCTCCAACGTGAGATCAAATAACTTTGACAATATATTCCTCAGCCATACTGCCTCACAACTAGCCAAACAAGTTGCAACCACGAGATCACACCTGATCCCATACTGAAGCAACACCCAGATGTGCTCTTCCTATCTACAGCACTGCCTGCCCAGTCTGAATCAACATAACCCTGCAAGTTAAACTTTTGATTCGCATCATACCTGAGCCCATAATCAATTGTACACTTCAGGTACCTTAGAATATGCTTTACAACAACTAGGTGAACACCTCTGGGATCCGTCAGGAACTGGCTCAATGTGTTCACTGCAAAGCAAATATCTGGTCTAGTGTTCGTCAGGTACATCAAGGACCCAATCATCTGACGATACATAGTGACATCAACTGGATCAGATGAAGCAACACACAGAAGCTTCAAGTTCGATGCCATAGGTGTGTCTATGGCCTTGCATTCCATCATTCCGAACCTCTTCAGGATCTCTACTGCATACTTCCCTTGTCCAAGAAATATCCCATCTGCACTCTACCACACCTCCATGCCTAGAAAATAGTGAATCATCCACAAGTCCTTCATCTCGAACTCGGCAGCAAGATTCCTCTTGGTATTGGCAATCAATCCATCCTCTCCTATTACAAACATGTCATCCTCATACAAAAATAGTATCACAGGATTTCCTTCCTCAACCTTGTAGTAAAGGTTGGAATCTGCTTTACTCTTGGTAAAGCCCAAACTGGATAGAAATCTATCTATCCTCCCATACCAAGTTCTAGGAGCTTGCTTCAAGCCATACAAGGCTTTCTTCAACCTGCACACATATGACTCCATGCCATGTGTCTCAAAACCAAGTGGTTGCTCCACATACACTTCCTCCTCGACTACACCATTAAAGAAAACAGTCTTGACATCCATCTGGTGTATCTTCCATTTCATCACTACATCCAGGGCGAGTACTGATCTGATAGAAGTGTACCTGGCTACAGGAGCAAAAGTCTCTTCATAGTCTATACCCTCTTTCTTGAGAGAAGCCACGAGCTACAAATATCGCTTTGTACTTTTCTATGCTGCCATCTACAGCATGCTTGATCTTGTAGATCCATTTGGAAGCTACAACCGACTTCCCTTCAGGTCTTGGGAATACATCCCAAACATCATTCTTCATGATCGACTGGTATTCCTCGACCATGGCATCCTTCAATTCTTTCTTTTCTGCTGCTTCTTCATAACTGGAAGGTTCTTTGTTCATAATATCACAGAGTAGGCCAACATAACTGGTATGTGATCTAGTTCTTTTCCTTTAAGAAACTGAAAATAAACTCTTTAAGAACCAAAACTTACACCAAGCTTGAACTTAGATTTGTGGGTTCCTTTGAAATTTTAGCTTGAGTGGGACCAATTGCATATCAACTAGCACTACCCCCTGATATTAGAATTCATGACGTTTTTCATGTATCTCTGTTATAAAAATATATCTCTAATGAAACTCATGTTACTGAATAGGATGTGCTCTAGGTGGAACCAGAAGGAGAGGTTCTTATAGAACCAGTACATATCATATACAAGAGAGAAATAATGCGTCGGAAGCAGGCAATCACTCAAGTTAATGTAAAATGGGAGCATTATGCTATGGAAGAATCCATGTGGGAAAGAGAAGATTATATGAGACAAGCATATCCTTTCCTATTCCAATCAGAAGATGTTGATTAAATTTCATTGAGGATGGTGAAAGTATTTAGGGGGGAGGATTGTAATACCCCCAGTTAAAGATTTAAATACTGAGATGGGGATGTAAATGATGGTAGTTTCCATGATAAAGTTTATGACTTTGATGACTTCAAACAACAATGTAAATAAATAACTATTCAATGATTTCAATTAAATTATTGTACGAGTGTGAGCATTGTTGCACTGAATTGATAGAAATCAGATTTAAGTTAGTTCGTGATATTCTACTCATCCCTAAGGGGACAAGTGGCCAAATATGGGCGAAGTAGTTACTAGCCAAGAAAGTCCTAGGAAAATAAAAGGCATGCCCGAGGAGGAAAAACACCCCCCTAATTCACGGAAGAAGAGAGCATTCAGGATCTACAATAATTAATATACTAGGCTTGGAGATAAAGAAATACATTAGATCTCTCAGGCTCTGTATATTGAGCTATCATGCTCAAAAAGGAAAGATCAGATCTCCTAGGATCTATAATGTTTGAGCTTCCATGTTCTTTGTAGTAACCCTTCTTGGACAATTTGGTGGAACTTGAAGAGGAATGATCGACAAGTTAAGTTTGAGTTATGGGCAAGGGGGTGGATACTTCAAGGTCATATTGGCTTCTAGATCCTAAGGTCGGGTGGAGAGTGGATGCTCAATACTCGGTATCATTGGTTTATCTACAAATAAGTTTTGGTCTTTATCTCAAGATTAGAATTGACTAACCTGCTCTTGTAATGTTTTCAAGTGTCATTTACCATTGTTAAGATAGTGTTAGTACAGTATGGAAAAATTCATTATATATATAAACGTGAATGAATTAACCCTGTTGATTTTGTTGGAAAGGTAGTCAATGGTTCTTGAATACGTGAAAAATAGTTTTTAAGATCCACTTTATATATCTTACACTAATATTAAAACCCAAAAATATGAAAACTTCTGTAAACTTATAATTTAATATAACCATGTGTTGTTAACCCTAAGGAATTATCAGGAACCAATGAGGTTAAACTTAAGCCCTACTCTTCATATTCTGGGATATATGTGTTAAATAAAACCCCTAACCAAGGTCAAACCCGAGGAAGTTATTCATAGCGTGTGCATGAGGAATAACTACAAACAAGTATAGTATATTACCCACATGCATAAAAATTTCTACAAACACTCTTCGTGAATTAATTAGAATCACCCTCGCTTGGTTTTAAGAATTTACATACCATTAACATTTGAGTAAACAATAAACATAACAAATATAAGTCTTGTTAAACTAATTAAGCAACTTATCTGAATACAAACCCGAACTTAATCTTCAAGGGGCCACGATTACAGGATTTGTGGTGGTTGCAGTCATAAAAGAATGTAAATATAACTTAGGCAACGTCCCTTAAATATAGGGAAGCCAAACATTAGGGTTCAAACAAAATGGGAAGAATCAAATACAAATCGAAGGAGACAGTTGAACCAAACAACAATTTGTAACTAAATTTCATTATTTTGTTTACAAAACGGAGAAGGGTAATATAAACCCCTTTCTTTCCTATGTCCAAAAGAAATATGGGACTGTAAATCACTTTATGTAACAAGGTAACTTACGGTCAGGTACTTGTAATTCTACCTTTTACTTAGAGCAAGAAATTGATGCTATGGTTAATTCAACTAGGTAAACCAAAGGAAAAGGTTCGAGGGTTAGTAATGCTCGGATCGGGGCTAATTACCAAGTTTGGAACTCTTAATCCTTTTTTTGATCTCTAATGAAAACCTTCTTGTTAGGGGTAGTTCAATAATGAGTAGTCTTCGGAACTATGAAACAGCAGTTACAAAACAAAAATTCATTAGGGTTTGTAATAGCAAACGATGAAGGGAACATCAAAGGAAATAAGACTAATTAAACCATGGTAAGATTATATGAATAAATAATTTTCATTTTGGAATGATTAACCCCGGTAGGCTATAAGATTAAGCTTTACGGAGAATACCTACATAAACAAAAATGGGGTTGTTAAGTTAGAAGTTAAGTAAACAATGTTGCCAACTTTTTTAATATGAATATTGTCATGTTAATAACATAAAATTTTCTCTTAGTTGGAAACGAGGTCCCTTTCTTTATTAATTTTAATGATATATAAAAAAATAAAATAAATTAATTAAAACACTAAGACTTAAATAAGGACATTACATGCTTTAACACCATATTATTTTTTTTCAGCAAAAAAAACTAAACTATTGATATTCATATATGAATCAAATAGTAAAAATGAGCATAAGTCCAAGTAATAGACTTATCATACAGCCAGAAAGAAATTGTATACCCTTTACAATTTTGACATTCTTCTAAGATTATATTCCTATCCCAAAAAACCTTTGAAAAGTTTGAACTTATCATTCATCAATTATCAAAGAAGGGAAATAAAAAAAGGTAATCTGATCAGATATCATAGACCTGGACCAACCCATAATCTATCAGCATAGAATCAAAGTGCACCTCCCAACAGATAACACCTTCATCTCCAGAATAAGCTTCCTTGGAGAGAGTGTCGGCCAGGGAATTAAACTACCTGTAGATGTGTTCTAATGTAATATGCTCAAAGTGCTGATGTAAGTCTTTGATCTGGCTACACCAATGATAAAGAGGTATATTGTTCATATCATATTCACCTCGAGCCCATTTGATGGTCACTCTGGAATCTCCAAAGATCGCCACATCGGATAGTCCAAAATAAAATGCAACCATGAGGACACACCATAGACCAAGGATCTCAGCTTTCATATTGGTGCGATGTTCGCAATTTAGTTTCAAAGTAAAGTAATGATTCATATTAACGAAAATGACCCCACCAGAGGAAGATTTCCCACCAGTAGCTGCACCATAAAAAAAGATCACAGATTTATGTTGTGGAGAATAGAAAGTGGTAACCTTTTTAGTTCTCACCTTATTACAATCTAAGCACTGCTCCGAAAGCATCTTGACAACACAATTGATAGTCCAATCAATAATCGGATGTCGATCATCAAAGATATCTAGGTTTTGTGTCTTCCATACTACCCAAGCAGTCACAATAAGAAAGAAGGGGAGCGTATATGTAGACCTGTACCATTCAAGTGTACTCTGAGCAAAAGAAGCTACACCCCACTGTATATTCAATTTATAATAACGCAGAAGCGAATGCTAAAGTTCCCTAGCAAACATCCAGTCAGCAATAATATGGTTGATAGATTCAGACATGCGAAAACAAAGATAGCATATATTCGGGCCCTCCCATCCTCTTTTGACCAAATTATCCCATGTTATGAGTTCACCCCTCAAGGCGCGCCACATGAAGCATTTAATTTTTAATGGAATTTTCCAATTCCACGGGGCCTTAAACAACCAATTTGCGGGGAAAATGCACTGAGTGTTGATGACACCTTTATCCATGATAGTACCAAATTTGTTGTTGTTTAGCCACATCACCTTATCACTATCGGAAGATAGTCTGCAGCCAATCTCATTTAATCTCTTACCAAAAAGATTCCATTCAGAAGCAATATCATCTTCAAACCCCAGCTCCAATGAACTCAACTAATAATTTTGATTCATATGGTGGTTCGTATTCCTTATCTTATTAAGAGTTTTATAATCAAAATGATGGAGTGTGTAAAGAATCTCATCACACAGTCTAAAACCATCCTCCAATCCAAGGATTGGATCAATGCCAACCAAAATGTCTTGGCCATTACCAACCTTCCACGCTAGATCCTTAACCATCCAATTATAAATTTTTAAAAATCCAATCCAAATTATGGACACACCAGAGATTTTCTTCACAGGGTTTCGAAGCCAGCAAATAGCATTACCATTCAAATATTTGACATAAATCACCCTCAACCAAAAAGTGGATCTGAAAAGAGATCTCTAGAAGCTTTTCATTCTCAAAGCAATACTGAAGTATGAAAGATCATGAATGCCCCATCCACCGTGACAAGTAGGGAGCGCAATAGATTCCCATTTAGTCAAGACCAGTTTGCTACGGTCGGAAATCCAGTCCATACGAAATTGAAATATAACCTTTTTAATTTGGATAGAATAGACATAGGAATTTGATGAAGCGAAAGCCAATAGACTGGGATGCCGGTGAGAATAGACTTTACCAAGATCAACCAACCACCAATAGTCAACATTCTAAAAGTCCAGTGGGAAATCCTCTGCTCAACCTTTCTGAAAAGCCACAACCAATCATTAATCCTATATCCGTTTGGCTTCAGAAAATAGCCAAGATACATAAACCTTTCTTCCATTTGTTGAAATTTCTAAGGCATGAAGCTTTTTTATGCTTCAATCCGCTATTGTGAAAGTCTAAAATGATAAATACAGTATTTTCTAACACTTACCTTCATGCCTGAAGCCGCACTGAAATTAGTGATGTTGTCCATAAACTTATGCCACTCCATATCAATATCTAAACCATCAAGTAAAACATCATCAACAAATAAGACATGAGTGAAAACCAACTCCTGAGTGAGTTTGATTCCTGAAACATTCCCATCAACTTTTTCAACATTGATCATTCTGCTAAGTACTTCGATAATTAACAACAATAACAAAGGTGAAAGAGGACACCCCTGGCAGATCCCCCTAGACATGCTGAAAAAACTAGAGGGAGCTCCATTGATAAGCACAGCGAAACTGGCAGAGGCAACACATGCCATAATCCACCGAATGACTAATGGAGGCATACCAATCTAGATAATTACCAGCCTTAAAAAAGACCAGTCAACTATGTCATATGCTTTCGGAAGATCCATCTTGAGAAGCATGGCCTTCATCTTCTTCAATTTGGCAGTATGCATAATTTCTTGAGTAATTCCAATGGCGTCGAGAATCTAGCGATCTTTTAAGAAACAATTTATTGTTCGGCAGAGATATGGACATATAAAATTGGTTTCAAACGGTTTGAGATAATCTTAGATATCAACTTGTATGCCAAATTACATAACGTAATTGGTCGAAAATCTCCAAATGTAGAAGGCTTTCCTTTCTTTGGGATAAGTGTGAGAAAAGTTGAATTGAGCCCTCCAGAAATGTAACCCTCAGAGTGAGAGAATTCCACCATCTTTAATATATCAGCCCCCATAGTATCAAAAATTTTTAAGAATAGCTAAACAGTCCAGCGATCCGGGCCGAGGCTTTTATCCTCGACAAAACATTTAAGAGCAACTTCGACTTCATCAAGAGTAACTTCTTTCCCTAAAGCTTCAGCATCATGCTCCATTAAGAAGGCAAGATAAAGTCTTGCAACATTGATTTGATGTAATAAATCACTTTGACCAGTATCATAATATAACTTACCAAAAAACTCATGAGCAGCATTATGAAGTGCATCTTGACCAGTAATCATATTCCCCAGATCGTGATTAAGATCCCAAATAGCATTCATATTTCTTCTATGTGAAGCATATGAATGAACAAAATTTGTGTTACCATCACCATGACTGATCCATATGGCACGAATTTTGAGTCTCCATTGTCTAGCTTCCTGAGTCAACAAATCATCTTTTTTCCTTTCAATGAGTTTAACAATATCAAATTCCTCTTCCTCTAACTCTTCATCAATATTCCTGTTGTGTAAAGCCTGTAATTGTTCCTCTAGTGAGATGAGTTCCGAAAGGTCAGTTTTCTTTCTGTTTAATCCACTTTGTGCAAATACCTTTGGGTTACGCAATTTTTGGACAAAATCATCTATTGGGTTCAAATCAAACTCATTGCTATATTTTATCCAGAAATCCTTAATAACACTGCAAAAATCTTCATTACTCAACCAAGTACAGTTGAACTTGAATGGATGATTTATTTTTACAGAAAGTAGTGTCAATCTGAAAGTAGACTGGCCAATCTAAATCTAGCCCTGCCATAGAGTGACCTCCCAATGTGTTTTATAAGCAAGAAAGTTGAAAATTCTTTGCATTTCACTTAATGCAAAAATTGTTATTTTTCAAAATTTTCATTGAACTAATTAATAACATCATATTTTATACATTCTCTTTATAAAAAAAACATTATCTTACTATACACACTTAAATATTATAAATAAATAAAAAATACAAAAAGTGAGCAATTACAAAAAAAAAAAAAACATAACATAAAGTTGCAACTTAATGATCATTACAAATAATTCATAACATTTAAAAATAAATCAAAGATAAACTTACTATACTCCTCCATAATTAAATATTACAAATAAGAAAAAAAAATTGTTTATGAAAAAACAAAACATAAAATTGTAACTTAATTATCAATTATAAAACAATATCAATTTAATGAAGAGACCATTATTATTTTATTTTCAGAATAAAATTGTGTATAAAGAAAGTTTAACTTTTACCACTCGACTATTGTTATCTTTACAGAGACATTACAAATATTTAAAAATTTAATTGGCGTTTTATTTAATAAAACAACAAATATTTAAAAATTGGCGTTGTGAGATTTAGAAAGACATCGCCTAAAAATCATAACCGTTCAATTTGAAATGAAGTTGTCAGTGATAATGAAAAAGACATCACCTAAATTCACCGTTTGATCATAACAACAGTATCATCCAACGGTTCAATTTGAATTACTGACTGACATCTATGTCGTCCACATGGCATTCGGATTTAGAAAAGCATCACATAAACTAATCTTGTGATCCCAGATTCACCTAATTGACTGTTTGAGAACCTAAGTTTACCGTTTCATGACCTAAAAAGAATGATCCAACGGTTCAATTTGTCGTTTGAGAACCTAAGTTTACCATTTCATGACCTAAAAAGAATGATCCAACGGTTCGATTTGAAATTTAGTTGTAGTTGGATCATAAAGCAGATCCAATGGCTGCGTTTAATCTACTTTCTTCATGGCTCATATGCATCGATCTACTTTCTCAATGGCTCATATGTAATATGTGAAGTCTCACAGTTACTGTAAATTCTCGGTATCTCGGTTGTATTCTCATAATGGAACTGAGAGGGTTTAGCTTTGTTTAAGACCTGTCCATAATGGATGAGAGTGACGGAAATGGATGAGAGTGACGAAAATGCAACGGAGAATGTCACCTTGCTACTCCACTCCAGGTTTGTATTCATCTTTGTCTCCTTCTGTCTCTCTGGTTTTTCATTTTTTGATTGTTCCTCCTCTGCATGTGTCACTAAATCAAATCTAACCTAGGAATGAGTTTAGCTAATTTTCATCCCAACTAACGCCGCAGCTTCTATCAGTTTATCGGCCCTATTAACCCTGCCCTTTCTCATATCTGATGTAACTACGGCATAATTGGATGGTCTCATCTATTTTTCGGCCTTCTCCTTCTCAATGGGAATCGATGCTTTTTGGAATAGATCGCCCGCTCAGTGGTTTTCTGCCTGCAGTTTCCATAAGTGGACACCATCTTGTCCTAGTTCTGGATTGGACGTTTATAGGTTTTAGCTCGGTAAATAATCCGTTGCAAAGAACTATCCTGGCTTCAGGACCCTGCCCCCTAAGGGCAAGCCGAAAGCAGCCATAGGTAGGTTTAAAGCAGCCATAGATGGAAAGGATGCCGTTATTTACCCAGTTGGATAACCAACATCAAAGAATATGTAGGCGTCCAATCAATGTATAGGTTGAGGGATTTATGGTACTGTTTTGTGATTTAGTACATCTTATTAGTTGGCTTACTATTCCAACCATAACCATAGCTCGCTCAATTAGCGTGCCAATGAGAGATCTTGTTCCAGATACATAACCCTAACCAGAAAACATAGTTGATGACCTAGATATACATTTTCCGTACCAGATTTGATTCCATTCATTGAAGATAGAAATCCCTTTGTTGCATAGCTAGAGCTGATCCCACGCCTGGTCTATGACCAGTTCCATATCGAGAAGATGTGGCCATAAGCCTTTATAGATGGCTGATCTAGCGTTGCTAGGGCTGACTTTAGCCGTTCTAGGAACCTCCAACATGGCAGCAGTAGAGGAAATGAGTACTAGGCATGTCGAGTGGATCTTTATTCCTCGTTTTCGTGGATACTAACAAACTGGGCTTCATATTCTTTGAGAAAAGAGCGGCCTCCAATCAGTTTCTTGTTGTGGAGGGAGCATTGAACTTGGAACCCATTTCACATTCTCCCTCAACCCAGCAGGCACCCGCCTTCATCGTTGATGCCTGTGATCATAAATTAAGTCGATGAAATTTTAATAAATCTTTATTCTCTGATTATATTCCCAACTATTCTTAGTTTGTGAACTCCGACCGTGATTTTATATCCTTAATTTCTGATATATCGGCAAATTAAATAACTAAAGGTTTAAAGAAATCTTTCTTCTCCTATCTTATTTTACTGCAAACTATTGTCGTGTTCTGTAATTTAGCTGTAATCATTCTTCTATGATTTGCATGCTATGTATTTCATCTCTAAATTAAAGCACTAAATGCTTCAGGAAATCTTTTCTTTCTTCTTTTACTAGTAACTATTGCGGTGTTCATGTGATTTATCAGAAACTTAAATAACTAAATGCTTAAACAAATCATCCTTCTTTGCGTTCTGTATGTTATTTAAAAGTTAGAGGACTAAAGTTTACAGAAACCTTGCTTTCTATGGTTTAACTACAAACAATTGCGGCACTCTGTGACTTATATGTATAATTTAAATAACGGAATCCTTCAAGAAATATTTCTTTCTCTAGTTTGACTAAAAACTGTTCCTGTGTTTTGTGATTTATTGGCAATTTAACAATTAACTCGCTCACTTTGCTGCATTTTCGCTATGTTTATTTGTTTGTGAGGTTTTTCCAAGAGAGGAGACGAGACCGCTGTAGGAACACATTTAATACAAGGAGACCACGCTGCTGGAGGAGACTATCACGAAGATTTTTTACCTCATCTCCTATTAAACTAACGAGTTATTAGCACTAAGGACATGATTCCGAAATTAAGGCAGTGGTATATTTAAAAATTTTGTTTTATTGATATGTTGCATGCTCTTTTATCCCTAACATGTAACTGACATAGATCTTTGTCTAGTTTTATTGCAAACTATTGGTACTTTCTGTGATTTATCAGTACATCTTCGCCTCCCTCTGCCTTCTATCTCATTCCGTTTCAATAATGCTTATGCGATCTCACGGTTTAAAGGTAATATGCTCATGAACTTAGCCTAGTCGATCAAATTATTGTATTCTATTCTAATTTCTTTAATTTGTTCCAGACTTCTTCTCTTATATATATAGTGTCATTCTCATCAGTGCCTTCGACAACAGGGTTGACAGGGCAACAAAAAGTTTTTAGGAGCTAGAAGCCGCGGTGATCATGAAACAGAAGAGAAATAATGCCCTTTCCTACCCATGAATGTATGAATTTAGGTATTATTTTCCACGACTAGCATACTATTTTATTTTGCTCATATATATAACACAGGTCCACTTGATTTGATGTTTATTGATCAGAAGTATTTGTTTGTTTCTTTGAATCTCGGCGGATTAATTGTGTTTTATTTACCGATTTAAAGATGTGATGTTATTTCAATCAGAATTGTTTGTTTGTTTGATTATGAGAGAGATTGACTTTTTAATATACCAATTAAAGGTTTACATGATTTCGATTGCCATGAATTAATTCATGATATACTTTAATTTAAAGGTTTACACGATTTTGATTGCCATGCATTTTTCACCTTATAATTTAAGTTTTACTAGTTGCTGCATTTTTCACCTTATAATCGAAATTTTTGTACTGTAATTTTTTCGTATTTTTCACCTTATAATTTAAGTTTTACTAGTTGCTGCATTTTTCACCTTATAATCGAAATTTTGGTACTCTAATTTTTTCGTATTCTCATTTGGAACGTAATGGAATGGTTCTTTCTGTTTAGGTGAAGGAGAATAGGGCCAGGCAGTGGAGATCGATGAAGGAGAATAGGGTCAGGCAGTGAAGATCGATGACTGATTTTAAAGGTGATGGTTACTAGGATTTCAATATGAAAAGGTGACTGATTTTATTTTTAAATAATTTTTCATTTTTCACTTTTTATTATTCTTAAATAATTCTTTTTCTTTTCATTTTTATTTTTAAATAATTATGAATTTTTCATCTTTTTATAAAATAAGTTAATTACAATGAAAAATCAATTAATATAACTATTAACCATATTAATCATTACACTATTAACCACATTAATGACTACAAGTTAAATTATTTTATAAGGATTATGATCATTTAAAATAATGTACATTGGTTATGACTATCTAAAATAGTGTAAATCTCAATTTACACAAGTCTCTAGTTTTATAATTTAAAATAATGTAAATCTCAATTTACAAATGTCTATAACTAATTATATAAATTGGTTATGATCATTTAAAATAGTGTAAATTTCAATTTAGACATGTCTCTAGTTTTATAATTTAAGATAATGTAAATCTCAATTTACAAATGTCCATAAATCATTATAGTTTTGATAAAATTCATAAATTTAACCTTAACATATGTAGTATGTGTGTAACATATGAGATAGATATTTCTCTAGTTTTATTGCATACAATTGCTTCTTTCTCTAGTTCCACTTTCTCTAGTTTTTACAAAATTCATAAATTTAAACTTAACATATGTAATATGTGTGAGACATATCAGATAGATATTTGTCTAGTTTTATTGCATACTATTGCCACTTTCTCTAGTTTCAATGTAGTGTTATATTATATGATCTATAAGTAAAATACATGACTACGCTTAAATCAATCATTCTTTCTCCAGTTTTAATGTAATGTATTGTAGCTTTTTATGTACAGGTTGACAAAAATCTTTATTTTTCTAATTTTAGTGTTTTTATAATTTATCAATAACTTAAATAAGTAAAAACTTAAAGAAACTAAAAGAGAAAATATTTAAATAATGGTTTATATGTATTGATTAATTTAACCATTAATATGCTTAAAGCATAAAAATTTATTGCAAATTATTGATTAATTTTATCTTTATAGATTGGTTAATAAAACATTTTAATTTTAAAAATATATATTATTTCATTTTCAAATTTTTCTTTATAAAATGTAAAATATTCATAATTTTGATGTGAATTAGGATTTATTTTTAAATAATTTCATTTTTTTTGTCCTAGGAATTAACTTAAATACAATATCTAATTTGCTGAGAAGTCATTTTAAATAAAATCATATAACTAAAAGTTTAAAGAAATCGTCCTCATATAAATAAGAGTTTAATGTTTAAAGAAATCATCTTCTTTGGTCTTTGGTTCCACTAAAAATTGTTTTCTAATATATTGATAATTTAACAATTAACTAGCTCAATATATTTCCTCGTTTTTTCTATGTTTATTTCTTTATGATTTTTTGTGTTAACTTATTTTGTATTCGTGATTACTCAGAAAGGAGACAAGACCGGTGGAGGAAAACATTTAATGCCTTGTATTATGAAGCTCTCCTCAAGTGTCTCGTGCTTCTAGTGCGATTTTATACCGGTATCAAATTTACGAGGTAATGAGACTTCTCAAAATTCCTTTAAATTGTGTTTTCTTGATTCGAAAAAATCTTTGTTTTCTTGATTCGAAAAAATTTCTGTTCTCTGGTTTTATTCCAAGTTAAATATGTACATTCTCTTAAATAATTAAACACAGTAAAATAAATGACTAAGGTTAAAGAAACCATTCTGCTTTAATACTAATTCTCAGTTTTATGATTTATCATTAATTTAATTTAACTTGCACAAAGTGTAAAGATGCATAAACATTTCATTGATGATAACACATTTAGATGCATAAATGATGCCGTTAATCTGACGTGATCAACATGGACGAATCAACATAATTCATAGATGCATTTCCAGCCCCATTCATTGTTCATCGTTCATTTGTGATTTCTGAGATACGAGGAAACGCTGAACATATTTGGGTCACCTGCTTAGACGATGGTGACAGGACGCCGAACACATTTAACTCGTTGTATTATGAAGCTCTGCACAAGTAACGTAAGTGAGGACGATTGTGCCGTGATCACCTGCTTAGACTCCGATCATGTATGGAATTTCTAATTTCTGAGATACGAGGGGGCGCTGAACATATTTGGGTCAAACTTTCGAGGTAATGGCACCCGTAAACATTCCTAATTTCATTCGTTTGTGATTTCTGAGATACGAGAGGCCACTGAACATATTTAATCCTTAATCCTTAGATATTTAAACAAACATATTCTGTGATTTGTTTGTTTGTGATTTCTGAGATTGAAGTCCGGTTGATGATTTCAATCTCACTTACCCACCTTATATTTGTTTGTTTGTGATTTCTGAGATGTGAGGGGACGCTGAACATATTTGTGTCAAACTTTCGAGGTAATGGCACTCGTAAACATTCCTAATTTCATTTTCGGGATAAGAAATTAAGTAGATGAAATTTTAATATACATCTGTTCTCTTAATATATTGCCAGTTATTTCTTCTGTACATAATATATCTTGGTTTTCTAAATATATTGCCAACTATTTCTTCTTTAGATTATATATCTTAAGACGGACAGAGAGCTTTCTTTCTATATCTTAGAAAGAAAGATAAAATATATAATCTAAACCTCTATGGAATCGAAGTCAGTCCAATAACATTTTTCATATGGAATAGAAAAACAAAGATGAAATAGAGTACAAAAAATGGGTAACGAGAAAAACAAAGATAAAAAAAATGACGTCTCTTACATTCAGTTGATTCACAATAGATGTTCTTCTATCATTCAACAAAAAATAAAATGAAAGCTTTATAATGGATTATTAAGGCATCAATTTGTTGGAGAAGCAAGCAAGCAATATATATAAAAATTAACAGAATATAAAAATTTGTTGGAATCGGCTCAAGGGGCTTTTTCATAGGGGCTTGCCATTACGTAGGATGACAGCAGGCTACAACTGAACAACTTTATGATTACTAGACAATAGGTATCAGCAAGGTTGTTGGCTCCAAAACCAAGGAAACTTTAATGTTTATGGAGGCGGTTATTCGCCGTTATTCCCTATTAGAAGCTCATGTCCAAAAGCGCTCTAAAAAATGCCCTATATGAATGTAAATTTTAATTTTAATTGACTAAAAAATAATGCAATTTTAAAATTAAAATTACCATTATAGTTTAGAAGTAATGCCCTTGGATTTTACTTTTACCATTTAATTACGATATTATATTTCTGCTCAGTTTCTTTTATTTACCGTGGTAAAATTACGATATTATATTTCTGCACAGTTTCTTTTATTTACCGTCCTTATTTCCAGCGGCTCTCGTAATTAAATGGTGGAGGATTTTGCGGCTCTCGTAATTAAATGGTGGAGGATTTTGCTTTCTCTTGTGAGAAAGGATTTTAAATTTTTATACATTTCGTTTAAAACCGGTGGATAGTAAGATGAAAGTAGTGGATTCTTTATCATTCTTATTTGTTTCAATTAAATTAATTAATGTGATTGCTCTTTGTCTTAGGTTGTGTGTAGGCTGGTTTGCAGGCTCTGGGGAAGCCTGAGACTTAACAGCGGAGTTTGTATTCATTGCCTTTTGCTTTGGGTGTGAGATTGAGATCTCAGATCTCGATTTTGAATCATATATTATTAGGTAAGTAATTAATATATTTAATCTTGATTTAAAAGGAAAGGCTGTATATTTTTTATTTATTTAATTTTGTTTTTTTGAATATTAAGTTTAAATTGTAAATTAATTTAATTATTTTTTTTATTATTTTTCATTTCAATAATAGATGATATAGGAAGATTGCAAACTTTAAATGAGAAATTCATTTTTCAATCAACTGTCTATTTATTCTTTAATCGTCATTCTTCATTTTTATCATAATTAGTTATTGTTAATTTTATTCTTAAAGTTTGATTTGATCTTAATATTCCATCATATTGTTTTTATGTTTTTGTTGCGAGTGGAAGTCATTTATGTTTCCTGATATTTAATTAATTTATATTGAATTAAGTTTCTAACCTAAATAAAGTTTCCATTTTTTTAATTATGTTATTTTGTAGTTGTGAATATTAAGATTCAATTGTAGAAGGATTTAATAGATTTTCTATATTTTTCATGGCAGGTGATTCATAAAGAACATAAAAGGAATTTGTTCTTCAACCTAGTGTATCTATTGATTAGGTAGTTCTTGGTTTCGCTTTATTTTAGTTAAAATTTTATATGCTCTCTTTATGTAGTAATTAATTTTATAGTTTCTTGTTTTTTTGTCATAATTACTGTTTTTACATAAAAAAAAAAAATTATAGATTTTTTTGAGAATGGAAAAAAAAAAAAAATTGATGGATTTTTTTAAGAATGGAAAAAAAGATATTCGAAAATTCTTATGAGAATGGAAAAAAATTATTGGTGTAGTATTTTAGTGTTTTATTTGTTTTAGTGTTTTATTTATTCCAAATATTTTGTAATTTTTCTACCTTAATTTTATTAAGAATTTAATTCATTTTGGGTTTTCTAATTAATTAAGTTATATTTAATAAATTGAATAGATTTTTGTCATGTTCAAAAACCTGCTCTAAAACAATTGATCCAAATAAGAGATATCCAAAGAAAAACATAATGTGTAAAAAAGGCGCTATAACATTACTTGCTTTTCCTTCTTTTAGGCGTAAGATGCTATGATGTATTCATGTTGATTGCCTTCTCTCATGACATAATTATTAATAATGTATAAGTAATTCAACCACATAGAATATTCAATTCGATTTTCTATCTCGATATAAGGAAGGGTTGTATATTTTGTATTTATTAAATTTTTTTCTCTATATTAAATTTAGATTGTAAATCTATTATTTGTTATTTTTCAGGGCAATCATGGATGATATATGAAGAATGAAAACTAACAATATGGAGAATACAAGAAAAATGCAAACAGGAAATGAAGAATTTATTCTTTAATTCAGTGTATATATATTAGGTAAGTACCTTATCTATAATTCCTATTTGTTTATGTTAATATGCTTTAGGATTTGATTTATTTTCAATATTTCATCATATTTTTTTTCTAAACTTGGGAGTTGAAGTCTGCTTTAGTTGGTAGCGACTGCAGAAAAATATGTCCATATAACACCATATTTTTATGCGGTCACATTCATTTTATGTTTTCTTTTTTTAGAATAACCTCGCTTACCATTTCTTAGTGATCGCTTTAGTCATACGGGTCAGTCGAATCCTTACCTACCCAGAAGATTGAAGTCTGGTCGATGATTCCAATCTCAGTTACCCACCTTAAACTTTTTATATTTGAATCGTATCGGCAGTAGTTCAATACCTCTCGTCACCACTTTTTCATGCAGGGAAAAGCGAGCTTGGGATGGTCTCTATTTCAGGGGGTTAGACCAAGCAGTTTCTATTCGAAATGTTGTTTTCTCCACGAATCAAAGGCTCCTAATAGCTGTAGTCCACATTAGTGCTTTACCCCTCACCGTGGTGTTCGGTAGGCATCCCGATTATAAACGTTTCATGATGATAACACATTTAGATGCATAACGTGATCAACATGGTTCATAGATGCATTTGCAGCCCCATTCATCAGAAATAGATCGTTTCGAACTCAAAACTTTGTGTCCCATGCCCACTTAGCGAAGGAGATCAAATGACGGAAATCCATCAATCAATGAATCAACTGGCGAAGATATAAGTAAGAAAAATCATGTTTCGTATTCTTGGCAATTTCCCTTCCTTACCAATTTCCTATGCATGGCAAGGATCTTCCCCTTTACTAGGACTTCTTTCCCTTGGGGACAGTGGATATAGGATCTGAAGTTGTATTATAGGATCAATCAATTATCCAATTCAGATCCCTAAATCATCGCGATTAGATATAGGAGCTCAAGTTGTATATCGGTGGAGAATTGGGTGTTGATGAATCGCGATTAGAAATGGTTGTTGCAATTTTCAATGGATTAAATGGTTTAAATCCTTGGTTTGGTTAAAACATACTTTTTTTTAAATTTGTACAATTATTGGATTTAAATTTGTCCAATTCAGACCCTTAAATCATACCCAAATACAAAACTAAATCATATCCAATTCAAAAATGCAAAATCAATATAATGGTGGATTAAATCTATAGAATTCAGACCCTTCGATAAATCTAACCGTCAGGATTTTGTTTGTTTCAAAGCTTTTAGTGCAAACTTCTGACTTTCTTCTGATTTATTAGTAAAACAAATAAATAAATCTTACCAATCTAATTTGGGTTCTGTGGTCTAACAGTAAATTAAATAACTATATAGTTATATTATATGGATAAATTGCATAATGAAAATTTAAAGAAACATTTATTATCATTTGTAAAGCAATCCTTTTGAATCTTATTGCAAACTAATGCTCCTTTTGAATCTTATGAGGCAGGTGCATTGTTTTGTTCTTCTATATGGATACTCAGAATTTGACGAAAAATCGACACTCTTCCCTCTAATGTATTCTGAGGTAAAATCTTCTCATTTTGTATTTTAGTTGTAAATTAAATAACGAAGGTTTAAGAAAATCTTTCTTTGTTTTGCTTATCTTGCAAGCCCGACAAATCATGTGTTTTATGCTTTTTAATTAAATAACTAAAGTTTTAAAGAGATCTTTCTTCCCCGTTTTTACTTATTTTAGTAAAGTAACCATTTATTTTCCTAAAAAGAAATGATTAATTATTTAGGTTTATTGCCAAATATCTGTTTTTTTACAAATTTTTACTGTAATTTACACATTTAGAGTCTGATTTGTTATAAAACTTCTGTTTACGGTGTTCGTTACGGTGTAAAAATCACCGATTAGATTACCAGAAAAAGGCGTTCTGAATAAAGCTAAGCGTTATTCATCTCAGCATTATTAAATTGTATTTGTGGCAGCGTCAACGTCGTAGGTCCGATTCTAAATTCGATTCTCGGTAGAGTGACAGTTCAATCTATTGGAGGCTCCTTTTTTCCATTAATTTTTGCACAAATCACTTACCGCAATGATTAGTAATTGACCTTGGTTCGAAGGGATCAAAAATTCACAATATTGCAAAAGGCATCCATGAAAATAATTATTAAATCACGGAATGGAACAGTTAAATAGAAAAAAATATTTTGCCTTCAATTCTTTCCGATAAGTTCATCTTATCCGTATATCCAACTATCCATGTTACTGGTTCTATTCCCTTCCAATTTTGTCCTCCAATTAAACATTACATTTACATTTCACATTGTTATCAGTATATAATTGTCTTTATTTCTTTCATTAAATTATTTTATTGCTTCTATTATTGTTCTCAATTTATTAGCTCCAAGTTTAACCTATTCTCAGTTTGATAAACTATATCTTAAATTATAAAATTGCTTTATAATCTTTTCAGAACTCTTGCCATTTAAACACTAGAGTGTCTTTCTCTCCATGATGGGATGGGATGCAAATAGCGCGGGTTGTTTTCATTAGGTTGATTTCACTAAAACAAAACCTGCATCTTTTTCTTTTCTTATTTATGTATATCGAGGTCTCGGACAATAAACTTAGAATGATCAGGATATAAAACTTAGAAGCATAATAATTTTTAAATTATTGTTTATTTTTTTTATAAAGGTATAAAGGGTTGGGCAATGAGTTTTGATTCTTGGGCGGTCTTCTCTTCATAATCTAAATGAATGGTTAAAGGGTTAAAGGTAATTAAAAATTAAAAAATAAATTTTGTTTTTATTTTTATTTTGCTAATTTTTCATATTTTTACCAAGCATTGTAAGATTTTCATAATTTTCTTGTAGTATTTTAGAAATGAACATTTAATTTTCCATATTATTTTCTTGTATAAAATTTTAAGAGATGTGAAATGTATATTTTCTTGTAATTAGTACTATGATGTTGTACATGGACACTTGTTCTACTTTTTGTCAATGTTAATCTTAATAATTTAGTTTTTTTTTCATACTAAAATAGTTAGGATTAATAATTAAGAGTTTGTAGAAATAGTTTAGATTTCAAGTAGTTTGTTGAAATAGGTTAGAGTTAAGTTAATCGTTCTTAGTTTAAAGCTTTGTTGTATTATAAATTGCTATCTTGTTTACTTTTGGTAAATTGTTTTTCAATGTTTTTTCATGGTTATATATATAAAAATTTAGTTGGAATATTTAAATGAGAAGAACATAGTAGAAAATATTTTTTTATGAATATTAAATTCTATATATTTTTTATATTGTTTACATTTAGTACATTGACCATAGGGCTTTTATTGAAAGTCTTGTATAGAGTGTTTTCAAAGGACCATTTTGGGAAATTGCCTCGAAACAATTTCTTAACTCGGTATCTTGACACATGTGCCTTTGTTGTAGCTGGAAACTGGGACGCCGTTGCGCTAGTAATAGGTGGAGGGAAGTAACTCCCAGAGAAGCCCTCCCAGTACGCCCCAAGTTGGGTGGTCGACCATGTATACACAAGGTTTTTAAAGTGGTCTAACGAGGGACCCCCCTTTGTTGACACTCTATTTCAAGCAACGTAGGAGTTAGGATTTCTTGCCTTCGTAATTATAACTTTAACCTCCTCTAAACCATACTTACATTAGCCACTGTTTCTCTCTTTGTCTCAACCCCTAACTCCCAATATATCTATCTCTCTCTAAACAACTAACCCCACCCCTAACCCCCAATCTCTCTCTCTCTAAAACCCTGATGCCCAATATTTCCCTCTCTATTTTTCTAAACCCCTAACCAACAAACTCTCTCTTTTTACCTCTCTCTCTCTTTCTCTCTCTCTCTCTCTCTAAAATGTTAGCCTCAAACCTCTCTATGTCTTGTTAAACCCCTATCTCTCTATCTCTAAACCCCCTAACCACCAATCTCTCTATTCCTATCTCTCTCTCTCTAAACTCAAAACCCTCAATATCCCTCTCTCTCTCTAAGACCCTAACCACCATTCCTCTCTCTCTCTAAACCCCTTTAAACCCCCAATCTCTCTAAACAACCAACCCAGAATCTCTCTCTCTCTCTCTCTATATATATATATATCTACTTGAGCCCCTAACCCACAACCTCTCTCTCTCTCTCTAAACCCTAAGCCCCAATATCTCTCTCCATAAAACCCTAAGCCCCAATATCTCTCTATATAGACCCCTAACCTCTAATCACACACTCTCTCTCTCTAAATCCGTAACCTCCAAATATCTCTCTCTCTAAACCCCTAACCTATGATTTCTCTCTCACTCTCTCTCTTTGCCATTGAAATTATAACTCCCAATATCTCTCTCTCTAAACCCCTAACCCCCGATTTCTCTCTCACTCTCTCTCTTTGCCATTGAAATTATAACTCCCAATATCTCTCTCTCTAAACCCCTAACCCCCAATCTCTCTCTATCTACCCATAAAACTCTAACCTCCAATCTCTCTCTCTCTCTCTCTAAATCCCTAAACACCAATATTTCTCTCTAAACCCCTAACACTAATCTCTCTCTCTCTCTCTCTCTCTCTCTCCCCCCAAAACCCTAACCTCTTATCAGCCTCTCTCTCTCTTTAGCCCCATAACCCCCAATCTCTCTCTCTCTCTCTCTCTCTCCCTCTTTGAATGTATGTATCTAAACCCATATCCCCCATTCATTCTCTTTATTTATCCCCTAACACCCTCTCTCTCTATATATCTCTCTCTAAATTCCTAAACCTTATTCTCTCACTCTCTCTCTAATCCTGGAACCCTCAATATCTCTCTCTCTCTCTCTTTATAAACACCTAAACTCCAATCACTCTCTCTCTCTAGATGCATACCCCCCCCCTCTCTCTACCTAACAATTATATATCCATCTAAATGTATACCCCTAGCCACCAATATCCCTATATCCATCTCTCTCTCTTCAAACCCCTAAACCCCAATCTTTTTATCTCTCTCTAAACCCATAACCCCCAATCTCTCATTCTCGAAACCCTTAACCCCCCAATATCCCTTTTTCTATCTCTCTATCTGTAAACCAATGAACACCAATCTCTCTCTCTTTTTGAACATCGAACCCCTTATCTATCTCTTTAAACCCCTGGCATCCAATCTCTCTCTCTCTGAAACCTAACCCCTAAACTCCAATCTCTCTCTCTCTCTCTCTCTCTCTCTCTCTCTCTCTAAACCACTTACCCCTAAACTCTCTCACTCTGAATCCCTTATCTCTCTCTCTCTCTAAACCCCTCATGACCAAAATATATCTCTCTCTAAACCCTAACTTCCAATCTCTCTCTCTCTCTCTCTCTCTCTCTCTCTCTAAACCCATAGCCCCTAACCCCCAATCTATCTATCTCTCTCTCTCTCAATCCCTAACACCAAATATCTCTCTCTCTCTAAACCCCTAACCCCCAATCTCTCTCTCTCTCTCTCTAAACCTCTAACCGATGATATCTCTCTCTCTCTCTAACCCTCTAACCGATGATCTCTCTCTCTCTCTAACTCTTTGCCTCTATATATATTTGTCTCTCTCTAAACCCTAAACCCCCAATCTCTCTCTATCTCTCTTTCTAAACCCCTAACCTCCAATCTCCCTATCTCTCTGTACAACCCGAACCCCCAATCTCTTTCTCTCTCTCTAAACCACTAATCCCCAATCTATCTCTCTAAAACCCTAACCTCCAATCTCTCTCTCTCTAAATCCCTAAACCCAAATCCCTCTCTCTCTCTCCCTAAACCCCTAATCTCTCTCTCTCTCTCTATATATATATATATATAGCTCTATCTAAACCCCTAACCCCCAATCTCTCTCTCTCTCTCTAAAACCTTAACCCACTAGCTCTCTCTCTCTCTTTAAACCCTAACCACAAATTTGTCCCTCTCTAAAATGCTAACACCCAATTTGTCTATCTTTCTCTCTCTAAAGCATGAATCCCCAATCTATCTTTATCTCCCTCTCTCTAAAATTCTAACAGCCAAGGCCTCTGTCTTTCCCTTTATAAATATGTAACCCCTATCTCTCTTTCTCTAAACCCCTAACCCCCAATTCTCTCTCTCTCTGGAAACCATGATACCTAATCTATCTCTCCTTATTTCCCTCTAAACCCCTAGCCACCAATTTCTCTCTTTCTATCTCTCTATCTCTGTCTAAACCCATAACCCCCAATCTCTTTATGTTTCTCTAAATAACTAACCCCCAACATCTCTCTCTCTCTCTCTCTAAACCACTAAACCCCAATATCTCTCTCTCTCTCTCTCTCTAAACGACTAACCCCCAATCTCTCTCTCTCTAAGCCTCTAAACCACAATCTACCTCTCTTCAAAACCCTAACCCCAAATAACTCCCTTCCTCTCTCTCTCACAAACTCTATATCTATCTATCTATCTATCTAAACCCCTAACCCTGAACCCCCAATCTCTCTCTCTCTCTCTCTCTAAACCCTAACCACCAATCTCCCTCTCTTTAAACTCCTAATACCTAATCGCTCTATCTTTATCTCTCTAAACCCCTAACCCACAATATTTCTCTCTCTAAACCCTTAACCAGCATTATCTCTCTTTCTCTTTCTCTCTCTAATCCCCTAACCACCGTTCTCTCTCTTCTATCTCTCTGTTTAAAACGTTAAGTCGTAATCTCTTTATCTCTCTCTAAACAACCAACCCCCAATCTCTCTCTCTCTCTACCTATCTATCTATCTAAGCCCCTAACCTCCAATCGCTCTCTATGCCTCTCTAAACCACTAACACCCTCTCTCTCTCTCTCTTGCTATCTCTCTAAACTCCTAACCCACAATCTCTCTCTCTCTAAACCCTTAACCACCATTATCTCTCTTTCTTTCTCTCTCTTTAAACACCTAACCCCCAATCTCTCCATATTTCTCTAGAAAACTAACCCCATCTTTAACAACCAATCTCTCTCTCTCTCTCTCTCTCTCTCTCTCTCTAAACCCCTAAACCCCATTCTCTCTAACTCTGTCTCAATCTAAACCTTTAACCCCTAATCTCTCTCTCTATCTCTCTCTATCTATTTATCTAAATCCCCTACCCCCAATAACTCTCTCTCAAAACCCCTAGCCCCTAATCTCTCTCTCTCTCTCTCTTACTGTCTCTCTCTTCAAACCCCCCATACATCATCTCTCTATCTCTCTCTTAACCCCTATCTCCCAATCTTTCTCTCTCTCTCTAAGCCCCTAACCCCCAATCTCTCTCTCTCTCTCTCAAAACCCCTAACCACATATCTCTCAAAAATGGTAACCACCTATCTCTCTATCTCTCCAAACCACTAACCCCAAATCTCTCGCTCTCCATTAATTTATCTGAGCCCCTATCCCCCCAACATCTCTCTCTCTCTAAACCATTAATACCCAATATCCTTCTCGATAAAGCCCTAACCCCTAATCTATCTCTCTTTAAACCCCTACTCTCCAACCTCTATCTCTCTCTAAACCCCTAACTTTCAACCTCTCTCTCTCTCTCTCTAAACCCCTAACCTCCAAATATGTCTCACTCAAAATCTCTATCCCCTAATCTCTCTCTCTCTCTCTCTCTCTCTCTCTCTCTCCATAAAGTGCTAACCTCTCTCTCTCTCTCCCTCAAACCGTAAACACCAATCTCTCTCTTTCTATTTCTCTTAATTGAAAACCCTAATCCCAATCTCTTTATCGCTCTCTAAACCCCTAAACACCAATATCTATCTCTCTCCCTCTAAACCATTAGCCACCAATCTCTCCCTCTCTTTCTCTCTCAAACCCTAACCTCCAATCTCTCTCTCTCTAAACCCCTAACCCACAATCTCTCTCTCTTTCTCTCTCTCTCTCTCTCTCTCTCTCTCTCTCTCTCTCTCTAATCACCTAACACCCAATATATCTCTCTGGCAAACCACCTAACTCCTAATATTGCTCTCTCTGTCAACCCCTAATGCCCAATTTCTCTCTCTCTAAAAACTTAACTCCCTATATCTCTATTCCTATGTATCTTTCTAAAATGCTAACCTCCAATCTCTCTATCTCTCTCTAAATGGCTAACCCTCAATCTCTCTCTCTAAATCCATAACCACCAATCTCTCTCTCTCTCTCTCTCTCTCTCTCTAAACCCTAAGCCCTAATATATCTCTCTCCATAAAACCCTAACCCCCAATCTCTCTCTCTATAAACCCCTAACCTCTAATCACTATCTCTCTCTCCAAACCCGTAACCTATAAATATATCTCTCTTTAAACCCCTAACCACTGATATCTCTCTCACTCTCTCTCTCTTCCTTTAAAATTACAACACCCAATATCCCTCTCTCTAAACCCCTAACCCCCAATCTCTCTCTATCCACCCATAAACCACAAACCTCCTATCTCTCTCTCTCTCTCTCTCTCTCTCTCTCTGAATCCCTAAACACCAATCTCTCTCTCTAAACCCTTAACACTAATCTCTCTATCTCTCTCGAAACCCCTAAACAATAATCTCTCTCTCTCTCTCTCTCTCTCTCTCTCTCTCTCTCTCTCCCCCCCCACAAAACCCTAACCTTTTATCACTCCCTCTCTCTCTCTCTCTGAATGTATGTATCTAAACCCATAGTCCCCGTTCTTTATCTTTCTTTATCCCCTGACACCCTCTCTCTATATATCTCTCTCTAAACCCCTAAACCTTATTCTCTCACTCTCTATCTAAACCTGTAACCCCCAATATATCTCTTCCTCTCTCTCTATAATCACCTAAAATCCAATCTCTCTCTCTAGATGCATACCCCCTCCCTCTCTCTCTCTCTACCTAACAATTATCTATCTATCGAAATGTATAACCCCTAAAGTGTCTCTCACTCTAAACCACTAACCACCAATATCCCTCTTTCCATCTCTCTCTCTTCAAACCTCTAAACACCAATTTATTTATCTCTCTCTAAACCCATAACCCCAAATCTCTCATTCTCTAAACCCCTAACCCCAAATATCTGTTTTTCTATCTCTCTATTCGTAAACCAATGAACCGCAATCTCTATCTCTTTTTGAACATCTAACCCCTTATCTCTCTTTCTAAACCCCTGGCATCTAATCTCTCTCTCTCTCTGAACACTAACACATAAAACCCAATCACTTTCTTTCTCTTTCTCTCTCTCTCTCTCTAAACCACTTACCCCTAAACTCTCTCACTCTGAACCCCTTATCTCTCTCTTTAAACCCTTAATGAGCAATATCTCTCTCTCTCTCTAAACCCTAACCCCTAATCTCTCTCTCTCTCTCTCTCTCTCTCTCTAAAACCATATCCCCTAACCCCCAACCTATCTCTCTCTCTAAACCCCTAACATGAAATATCTCTCTCTCTAAACCCCTAACCCCCAATCTCTCTCTCTCTCTCTAAACCTCTAATCGATTATCTCTCTCTCTCTCTCTCCTTAACTCTTTGTCTCTCTATATATATTTGTCTCTCTCTAAACCCCAAACCCCCAATCTCTCACTCTAGCCCCTAACCCTCAATCTCTCTCTCTCTCTAAACCATTAATCCCCAATCTATCCCTCTAAAACCATATCCTCTTTCTCTCTCAGTCCCTAAAACGAAATCCCTCTCTCTCTCAATCCATAAAACCAAATCCCTCTCTCTCTCTCTCTCTCTCTCTCTCTCTCTATCGCTATCTCTCTATCTAAACCCATAACCCCGAATCTCTCTCTCTCTCTCTCTCTAAATGCCTAACCCACCATCTCTCTCTAAACCCTAACCACAAATTTGCTTCTCTCTCTAATATTCTAAAACCCAATTTGTCTGTCTTTCTCTCTCTAAAGCATTAATCCCCAATCTATCTTTATCTCTCTCTCTGTCAAATTATAGCTCCCAAGGTCAATGTCCTTTCTCTCTATAAAGCATTAACCCCCGATATCTCTTTCTCTAAACCCTAACCCCCAATTCTCTCTCTCTCTCTCTAGAAACCATGATACCTAATATTTGTCTCTCTATTTCTCTCTAAACCCATAACCACCAATTTCTCTCTTTCTGTCTCTCTATCTCTTTCTCTAAACCCATAAACACCAATCTCTCTATATCTCTCTAAACCACTAACCCCCAATATATCTCTCTTTAAAATCCTAATCCCCAATATTTGTCTTCCTATATCCCTCTCACTCTACACCCCAAACCCCAAATCTCCCTCTCTCACACCAAACCCTAACCACCATTCTCTCTCTTTATGTCGAAATTCCTAACCCGCGTTCTTTCTATCTCTCTCAAAACCGGTAACCCCCAATATCTCTCATCATGTCACTCTCTCTCTAAACACCGAACCCCCAAGATCCCTCTCTCTCTAAACCCCTAACCAAAATTCTCTCTCATCTATCTTTCTCTGTGAACCTATAACCCCCAATCTCTTTGTCTCTCTTTAAATAACTAACCCCTAACATCTCTCTCTCTCTCTAAACCACTAACCCCCAATATCTCTCTCTCTCTCTCTCTACACCACTAACCCACAATCTCTCTCTCTCTCTAAACCTCTAAACCCCGATCTCCCTCTCTCCAAAACCCTAACCCAAATATCTACCTCCCTCTCTCTCACAAACAAACTCTCTCTCTCTCTCTCACATACTCTCTCTCTAAATATCTATCTATCTATCTAAACCCCTAACCCTTAACCCCCAATCTCTCTCTCCCGCTCTCTAAACCCTAACCACCAATCTCCCTCTCTCTAAAATCCTAATACCCAATCGCTCTGTCTTTATCTCTATAAAAAATTAAAGCTCAAATTCTCAATATCTCTAAACCCTTAATCCTCGACTGTCTCTCTCTCACTAAAACCCCAATCTCTCTCTCTCTCTCTCTCTCTAAACCCTAACCACCAATCTCCCTCTCTCTAAAATCCTAATACCCACTCGCTCTGTCTTTATCTCAATAAAAAATTAAAGCTCAAACTCTCTATCCCTCTAAACCCTTAATCCCTGACCATCTCTCTCTCGCTAAAACCCTAACACCTAATATTTTTCTTTTTCTCTCTCTCTAAACCCCTCACCACCAATCTCTCTCTCTCTCTAAGCTACTAACACCCAATATCTCTCTTTCTTTAAACCCCTAACCCCTAATCTCTCTCTTCCTATCTCCCTCTCACTCTAAACCCTAAACCCCGAATTTCCCTCTCTCGCTAAACCCTAACCACCACTCTCTCACTTTCAATCTCTCTATAAAATTTTAACTCCCAATCTCTCTATGTCTCTCTAAACAACTAACCCACCCCTAACCCAAAAACTATATCTCTCTCTAAAACCCTAACACACAATCTTTCTCTTTCTCTCTCTAAACCTCTAACCAACAATCTATGTATTTCTATATCTCTCTCTTAAAAACCCTAACCCCCAATCTCTCTATCTCTCTCCAAACTCATAACCCCCACTCTCTCTCTCTTTAAACCCCTAACCCCCAATATATCTCCTCATATATTTCACTTTCTCTCTAAACACCAAACCCCAATTTCCTTTTCTCTCTCTCTCTCTAAGCCCCTAACCACCATTCTCTCTCTTCTATCTCTCCCTTTAAAACACTAAGCCGTAATCTCCTTATCTCTCTCTAAACAACTAACCCCCAATCTCTCTATATGCCTCTCTAAACCATTAACACCCTCTCTCTCTATCTCTCTCCCTTGCTATACGTCTAAACCCCTAATTGTCATGTCCCAAATTTGGTATTGGGTCACAATGGCCTAATCACATTGGCCCTATTCATTAGAGTTTGTCAAATTGATGCTAAAGGTCAAATAATTGCCAAGGAGGAAAATTACTAGTTTCCTAGGTTTGGGGTGGAAGCTTTGGGATTTGGAATAATGGGGATAATAAATGATGTTTGAACATTAGAATGGCATAAATATTTAATAAAGGAGCTAAATAAATATATACAAGTGGAAATCAAAGTGGCATTTCATCATGAAGACACATGGAGGAAGTGGGACCCACATATGGCTAGATTTCCCCACTACACTTGGCATCATTCTCTCACCAATTCGAATTCAAGGTGAATGGTAACATACTTGGGGGAGTCCAAAAGGTATTATTCATTGCATGACTCATCCAAGGTCGAAATATAGAGGAAGAGTAACTCCCATGGAAGAGGAAGAGGCAATTTGGAGCTAGTGAGACACTTGGGCTAGATTCCCTAGCTCTATGACAACAATGATGAAGATGCTATGACACCTATGACACAAATCAGACCTGAAGGCTGACATATGACATATATGACATGTCAGGGCTAAAAATAGACTCCAAGAGGGCGCTCAAGGGTGTTAGGGCAGCTAAGATGCTTCCACATGTGATTTGGTGGAAGTGGGAGACTAGGAATTGTTGTACAAGTGGCGTTCTTTGGAATCTCTTCCCAACATGAGTTGGCATGAGTCTCTTGGAATGAATTCGACCCATGGAGGACATTAGAAGTTTATAAATGTCAATAACAAAGAATGAAACCAGCTTTTGATCATTTGTAGAATTTGCAATTGCATTTGTGAAGAGGGAGAGCTAGTGGATGACTAGTTTCTTGCCTTAGCCAATTTCGAGGGTGAAAGATTCCCATCCAAGTTGGTAATTGGAAAGGCCATTCAGACCTTTCATTTGGAGCTTTAATGGAGTCTTTATTTGCAGGTGTAAGCTACAGGGCAGCTCATGGTTTCTTCTATTGCATCTCACTCCTCCAACCATTTCCAGTTTTGATGGCATATTCTTGATCCTTGAGGGAGGGCGTTTTTGGTGAGCTATTGTACTCTTTGGGGAAGCTTTTAATGCCCCATTTATTTTTTAATATGACGTAAATACTCTGTTATTCATCTCCAAAAAGTTTCAGGTCGAAATTCCAAGTAGAAATGTATAAATCTCAATTTTAATGGAAGAACAATGTCATTTCCCCACTACCTTGTTGTGAGCCAATGTATTGATGATTATTTCGAATGAATGGATGATTCTCTGATATATTTGTGATAAATATACTGCCATGGATGTCTTCTACAAGTTTCATGTACTGTACTTGAGCATTTGAAGCATTTTTACTCAGTGTAGTTGTATTGGGAGGTGAAATAGTGCCATTTCCCCAAGGGTCGAATTGGGGATTTTTGCAGTTGAATGGGAGAGGGTGAGAACAGTTGTAATAATCCATTAATGGTTCATATGAGACTTTAATAACATACTTAACACATTAAATACCTCTGTTCATAAATTTGAGTGGGTTTGGAGGCATTTGGGAAGCCATTTTCATTGTTTACCCCAGGGGGATTTGAACCCCAAATTACTAGTAAAATTGCATAATTGGTCCAGAATATTAAGAGAGTTTGCAGAGGTCTTTTGGTGGCCATATGTCATCCATAAACATCATATTCAAGTTATAATATCATTCATACACCTTCCTTGAAGATTTGAAGGCATTTGGAGTCAATTTGAGACCTAGAGACCAATACTAGTCAAAGGAAAATCACTAGTAAAGTTACCTACATTGATCAGAATTGAAAGAGGATTTGCAGAAGTATTTTAAAGGTCCAAAGGCATCCCTGAAATACATATTTATGTTCTAATATCATTCATACACCTTCTCAGAAGATTTGGGATCATTTGGGGCAAATTTGGGACCTAGAGATCAAAACTAGTCAAAGGTCGAACAAGGGAAAAAAAGTGGAAAATTGCAATTTTAATAAAATTCCTAATAAGGGACATTACAGTGGTATCAGAGCATGATCTTGGCACCTGATGTGGTATAATATCTATGAGGAAAAGAATTTAGGTACCACCATTATATATTGAAACCAAAAGTGCTTTTGTTGAAGAGGAAAAAAAAAGTAGGAGAAGAAGAGCAAATTTTTTGAGGGAACTATGACTAGGGATGAAAAGGGAGCCTCATATGATGGTGAGGAGCATATAAAAATTATGAAAACAATATTTGAAGATATGACCAAGCAAATTAAGGAAGGATTCGAATTGTTTTCTATCGAACTTGTGGAAAAAATTATTGATTTTAAGGAAACCAAGGGGCAAAATGCAACAGCTTGCTTGAAGGAGCAAAAGGAAGAGACATCACAAGATAGTGAAGAATATTCTATTGAAAATATGGAAGATCATTTCGAGACACCTTCTAGCTTAGACATGAACCAAAGAGCATCTACTGATGGATGTTTAAACTATGAAGGAGTACCTATTGATGGGTGCTCACACCTCTATGTTGGTGACATAGAGATCACTTTTGAAAGTGTTGCTGCAAGCCCAAGTTCCATTAAGCATGATAATGAAGACCTTGCAGCAGTTGAAGAAGAACCAAGATCAACTTCCCCATCACCACTTGAGCTTCATGAAGTTGGTCCAAGAAAAAATGAAGAAGATGAGGAGGTTCATTTGCAAGAGCCTCATTTTCTTGAAGGGTCCTTAAAGATGAATGAAAAGAAGATCCAAGAGTCCCTCAGCATTCTCCATGACACTCAAGCATTGGTGTCAAATTCTTGTTGGAGAGCTACTTCATTGGAGGAAACATCCTTCCTTGAAGACATGGAGAAGATTCAAAGAGCAATGTGCCACATCAAAGGTAATTTCATGTCTTTGCTTTTTGATAGAAACCATTTGTTTGAGCTTAATGAATTGTTACATGATGCATACTTGAAGAATAATGAGGATATTCATAAGCTCACAATTCAAAATGAGCAACTTCTTGAAAAGTTGCAAGATACTTGTTTTTCCTCCTATGTTTCAGATTGTCAAATGGTAGATTGTTTGGAGGATTCTCATGACATGGTGGATCATGAGAAATGTGAAAATTTGAATGTTCTTGATGTGTTTGAAGATGAACTTGAAGAGATCCAAACACTTGATGTGGTGGAAGAGGAATTTGAATTGCCTCTTGATGAAGGTTATGCAATTTTTAAAGAAGAGCATGATTCCTCTACATTGGAACCAAACTATGACAAAGAGTTCACACTTTTGAAGGAGCTGCATGATACTACCCATATGGATCCTTCCCATGATGAAACTTCTGCACTTTTTGATCATTTGGGTGAGTTAGTTCATTCTCCTACTTCCTACAATTCCATGTTTTGCAACATTAGTCTCAATGAAGTATGGGTGAAAGGGTTCTTTTTGATGGTGCCACATGAGGAGCATGGAACTCCTAGATTTAACTTTTATGATGACATGGTTGGAGCACATTCTTATTCACATTTGCAGCAGCATCATTTGTCACTTTATGATGATTCACATCTACATGGATGTACCTATGATATGGATTTGAGTCACTTGAAGACTCATGGTTTTTCTTGCTCAACACTGGGTTCATTTTATGTTAGAGGAACTTCATCCAACACTTGGGTGAATAGATTTATGATGGGAGAACATTTTTGTTGGCAGCCACATACTTTGTTACATCTTTATGATTCTCACATTCATGGATGTATGGGTGAGACTTCTTTGAGTCATTTGAAGTCTCCTTGTTTTTTCTGCTCATTATTTGGTTCAGATTTTAGTGGAGATTCTTCATTCACTTCTTGGATGAAAGAATACATGGTTGAATATTTTGATGCATATCACATCCTTTTGGAGCAGCATTATAGGACATGGGATCCTCACCTATGTCATTGGAGCAGATTTGATTGGTCACTTGAAGCTTGTATGCACTTGGAAAATGGTGGTCTACTTGCTTGGAGGTATAAGCACCTTCATGCCTCTTTGATTAAGCATATCTTTGATGTACATTTTCATTATGTTGTTATGTACTTTGATGATATATATTTGGTACTCATGATGTTTGGAAGGATGCATACAAGAAAATGGGATCCAGGAATCCTCTTAACTAATGGTGTGGGTTGGAGAGCACTCTTAATTATTGGGGTGCAATACAAGCAATGGGACCCTGGAATAATTTTTATCTCATTGGTTTCAAATTTTTTGGGGAAACAAGCAGTATGGGATATGGATTTCCCCACTTAATAAAGTGATTTTTATCAGAGTAGTGCAGCAGCAAGCATGGTGGTTCCTCTCTAAAATCTTCATGGAAACTCAAAGACTCAAGGTTGGGCAATTCAATGGCAACTTCAAAGAATTATACAGAAAGCAGGTTCTTCAACACCCATGTTTAAAATTGCTTGAGGACAAGCAATATTGGGAAGGGAGGATTTGTCATGTCCCAAATTTGGTATTGGGTCACAATGGCCTAATCACATTGGCCCTATTCATTAGAGTTTGTCAAATTGATGCTAAAGGTCAAATAATTGCCAAGGAGGAAAATTACTAGTTTCCTAGGTTTGGGGTGGAAGCTTTGGGATTTGGAATAATGGGGATAATAAATGATGTTTGAACATTAGAATGGCATAAATATTTAATAAAGGAGCTAAATAAATATATACAAGTGGAAATCAAAGTGGCATTTCATCATGAAGACACATGGAGGAAGTGGGACCCACATATGGCTAGATTTCCCCACTACACTTGGCATCATTCTCTCACCAATTCGAATTCAAGGTGAATGGTAACATACTTGGGGGAGTCCAAAAGGTATTATTCATTGCATGACTCATCCAAGGTCGAAATATAGAGGAAGAGTAACTCCCATGGAAGAGGAAGAGGCAATTTGGAGCTAGTGAGACACTTGGGCTAGATTCCCTAGCTCTATGACAACAATGATGAAGATGCTATGACACCTATGACACAAATCAGACCTGAAGGCTGACATATGACATATATGACATGTCAGGGCTAAAAATAGACTCCAAGAGGGCGCTCAAGGGTGTTAGGGCAGCTAAGATGCTTCCACATGTGATTTGGTGGAAGTGGGAGACTAGGAATTGTTGTACAAGTGGCGTTCTTTGGAATCTCTTCCCAACATGAGTTGGCATGAGTCTCTTGGAATGAATTCGACCCATGGAGGACATTAGAAGTTTATAAATGTCAATAACAAAGAATGAAACCAGCTTTTGATCATTTGTAGAATTTGCAATTGCATTTGTGAAGAGGGAGAGCTAGTGGATGACTAGTTTCTTGCCTTAGCCAATTTCGAGGGTGAAAGATTCCCATCCAAGTTGGTAATTGGAAAGGCCATTCAGACCTTTCATTTGGAGATTTAATGGAGTCTTTATTTGCAGGTGTAAGCTACAGGGCAGCTCATGGTTTCTTCTATTGCATCTCACTCCTCCAACCATTTCCAGTTTTGATGGCATATTCTTGATCCTTGAGGGAGGGCATTTTTGGTGAGCTATTGTACTCTTTGGGGAAGCTTTTAATGCCCCATTTATTTTTTAATATGACGTAAATACTCTGTTATTCATCTCCAAAAAGTTTCAGGTCGAAATTCCAAGTAGAAATGTATAAATCTCAATTTTAATGGAAGAACAATGTCATTTCCCCACTACCTTGTTGTGAGCCAATGTATTGATGATTATTTCGAATGAATGGATGATTCTCTGATATATTTGTGATAAATATACTGCCATGGATGTCTTCTACAAGTTTCATGTACTGTACTTGAGCATTTGAAGCATTTTTACTCAGTGTAGTTGTATTGGGAGGTGAAATAGTGCCATTTCCCCAAGGGTCGAATTGGGGATTTTTGCAGTTGAATGGGAGAGGGTGAGAACAGTTGTAATAATCCATTAATGGTTCATATGAGACTTTAATAACATACTTAACACATTAAATACCTCTGTTCATAAATTTGAGTGGGTTTGGAGGCATTTGGGAAGCCATTTTCATTGTTTACCCCAGGGGGATTTGAACCCCAAATTACTAGTAAAATTGCATAATTGGTCCAGAATATTAAGAGAGTTTGCAGAGGTCTTTTGGTGGCCATATGTCATCCATAAACATCATATTCAAGTTATAATATCATTCATACACCTTCCTTGAAGATTTGAAGGCATTTGGAGTCAATTTGAGACCTAGAGACCAATACTAGTCAAAGGAAAATCACTAGTAAAGTTACCTACATTGATCAGAATTGAAAGAGGATTTGCAGAAGTATTTTAAAGGTCCAAAGGCATCCCTGAAATACATATTTATGTTCTAATATCATTCATACACCTTCTCAGAAGATTTGGGATCATTTGGGGCAAATTTGGGACCTAGAGATCAAAACTAGTCAAAGGTCGAACAAGGGAAAAAAAGTGGAAAATTGCAATTTTAATAAAATTCCTAATAAGGGACATTACACTAATCCACAATCTCTCTCTCTCTATACCCTTAACCACCATTATCTCTCTCTCTCTCTCTCTCTAAGCTTGTAACCACCATTCTCTCTCTTCTATCTCTAACTTTAAAACCCTAAGTCGTAATCTCTCTATATCTCTCTAAATAACTAACCCCCAATCT
Organism: Larix kaempferi; assembly: GCA_027924585.1. NCBI lineage: Eukaryota > Viridiplantae > Streptophyta > Pinopsida > Pinales > Pinaceae > Larix > Larix kaempferi. Next base: position 6,602,066 of record BSBM01000109.1, read on the forward strand.
CTCTCTCTCTCTCTCTACCCATATATCTATCTAAGCCCCTAACCCCCAATCTCTATCTATGCCTCTCTAAACCACTAACACCCTCTCTCTCTCTCTCTCTCTAAACCCTTAACCACCATTATCTATCTTTCTCTCTCTCTCTCTAAACTCCTAACCACCATTCTCTCTCTTATATCTGTCTATTTAAAACCCTAAGCCGTAATCTCTTTATCTCCCTCTAAACAACTAACCCCCAATCTCTCTCTCTCTCTCTCTCTCTATCTAAGCCCCTAACCCCCAATCTCTCTCTAAGCATCTCTAAACCACTAACACCAACTTTCTCTCTCTCTCTCTCTCTCTCTATCTATCTATCTAAGCCCCTGACCCCCAATCTCTCTCTATGCATCTCTAAACCACTAACACCAACTTTCTCTCTCTCTCTCTCTCTTGCTATCTCTCTAAATACCTAACACACAATCTCTCTCTCTCTAAACCCTTAACCACCATTATCTCTCTTTCTCTCTCTCTCTAAACCCCTAACCAACATTCTCTCTCTTCTATCTCTCTCTTTAAAACCCTAAGCTGTAATCTCTTTATCTCTCAACAACTAACCCCCAATCTCTCTCTCTCTCTCTCTCTCTAAGCCCCTAACCCCCAATCTCTCTCTATTCCTCTCTAAGCCACTAAGTCCCACTCTCTCTCTCTCTCTCTCTCTCTCTCTCTCTCTCCCTTTCTATCTCTCTAAACCCCTAACCCACGATCTTTCTCTCTCTAAACCCTTAACCAACACTGTCTCTCAATCAATCTCTCTCTAAACACCTAACCCCCAATCTCTCTATATTTCTATAGAAAACTAACCCCACCTGTAACCACCAATCTCTCTCTCTCTCTCTCTCTCTAAGCCCCTAAACCCCATTCTCTCTCTCTCTCTCTCAATCTAAACCACTAACCCCAATCTCTCTCTCTCTATCTATCAAAACCCCCTACCCCCAATAACTCTCTCTCAAAACCCATAACCCCTAATCTCTCTCTCTCTCTTAAACCCTATCTCCCAATCTCTCTCTCTCTTTCTCTCTAAGCCCCTAACCCTTAATATCTCTCTAACTATATTTCTCTCTCTCTCTCTAAACACCTAACTTCCTATATCGCTCCCTCTCTAAACCCCTAATCCCAAATCTCTTTGTCTCTCCTTGTCTTTCTCTCTCTCTCTCTAAACCCCTAACCACCAATCCTTTCTCTCTAAATCCCTAACCACCATTTTGTCTCTTTCTACCTCTCTCTATAAACACCTAACCCCCAATCTCTCTATATGTCTATCTCTTTAAATAACTAAACACACCACTAACCCCTGATATATATCTTTCCCTAAACCCTTAACACCCAATCATTCTCTCTCTCTCTCTCTAAACACCTAACCATCATTCTCTCTCTCTCTCTCTCTCTCTCTCTCTCTCTAAAATCCTAACTCCAATCACCTTATCTCTCACTAAACCCATAACCCCCAATCTCTTAGTCTCTAAACCCCTAAACCCCAATAAGGCTCTTCTTATATGTCCCTCTCTAAACCTTTAACCCCCAATATCCCTCTCTCTATATAAACCCCTAACCACTATTCTCTCCCTCTCTTTCTATCAAAACCCCTAACCTCTTATCTCTCAAAAACTCTAACCACCTATCTCTCCATCTCTCCAAGCCTCTAACCCCCAATACCTTCCTCTCCATCTATCTATCTAAGCCCCTAACCACCAACCTCTCTCTCTCTCTTTAAACCATTAATCCCCAGTATCCTTCTCCCTTGACCACTAACCCCCAATCATTCTCTCTCTCTCTCTCTCTCTCTCTCTCTCTCTCTCTCTCTCTCTAAAATTATAACCCCCAATCACCTTATCTCCCACTAAACCCATAACCCCCAATCTCTCAGTCTCTAAACCCCTAAACCCCAATAAGGCTCTTCTTATATCTCCCTCTCTAAACCTTTAACCCCCAATATCCCTCTCTCTCTCTAAACCCCTAACCACTATTCTCTCCCTCTCTTTCTCTCAAAACCCCTAACTTCTTGTCTCTCAAAAACCCTAACCACCTATCCCTCTATCTCTCCAAAACACTAAACCCAAATACCTCCCATTCCATCTATCTATCTGAGCTCCTAACCCCCAACCTCTCTCTCTCTCTCTTTAAACCATTAATCCCCAATATCCTTCTCCCTAGACCACTAACCCCCAATCTTTATCTCTTTAAACCCCTAATCTCCAACATCTATCTCTTTCCAAACCCCTAACTTTCAACCTCTCTCTCTCTCTCTCTAAACCCCTAACCTCCAAATCTGTCTCTCTCAAAATCCCCATCCCCTCACCTCTCTCTCTCTCTCAACCTCAAATCCTCAATCTCACTCTCTCTAAAACCCTAACCCCCAATCTCTCTCTCTCTCTCTCTCTCTCTAAAACCCTAAACACCAATCTCTCTCTCTCAAAACCCCTCATCATGATCTCTCTATTGCTCTCTAAACCCCTAAACACCAATATCTCTCTCTCTCCCTCTAAACCATTAGCCCCCAAATCTCTCCCTCTATTTCTCTCTCAAACCATAACATCTAATATCTCCTCTCTAAACCCCTAACCCGCAATCTCTCTCTCTCTCTCTCTCTCTCTCTCTCTCTCTATGTATGTATGTATCTGAACCCCTAACTTCCATTCTCGCTCTTTCTTTAATAACATAACACCCAATATATATCTATGTCTAACCACCTAACCCCTAATATTGCTCTCTCTCTAAACCCCTAACGCCCAATCTCTCTCTCTAAAAAAAAATTAACTCCCTATATCTCTATTCCTATGTATCTTTCTAAAATGCTAACCTTCAATCTCTCTCTCTCTCTCTCTCTCTCTCTCTCTAAATGCCTAACCCTCAATATCTCTCTCTCTATAAACCCCTAATGTTTAATCACACACTCTCTCTCTCTAAACCCGTAACCTCCAAATATCTTTCTCTCTAAACCCCCTAACCCCTGATATCTCTCTCACTCTCTCTCTTTCCTTTTAAAATTATAACTCCCTATATCCCTCTCTCTAAACCCCTAACCCCCAATCTGTCTCTATCTACCCATAAACCGCTAACCTTCAATCTCTCTCTCTCTCTCTAAATTCCTAAACACCAATATCTCTCTCTAAACCCCTAAACCGTATTCTCTCACTCTCTCTCTATCTAGATGCATAACCCTCCCCTCTCTCTCTACCTAAAAATTATCTATCTATCTAAATGTATAACCCCGAAACTCTCTCTTACTCTAAACCCCTAACCACCAATATCCATATTTCCATCTCTCTCTCTTCAAACTCCTAAACCCCAATCACTCTATCTCTTTCTAAAACCCTAACCCCCAATATCCTTTTTTCTATCTCTCTATCTATAAGCCAATGAGCCCAAATATCTCTCTCTATTTGAACATCTAACCCCTTCTCTCTCTCTAAACCCTTGGTGTCCAATCTCTCTCTCTCTCTAAACCCTAATCCATAAACCCCAATCTCTTTCTTTCTCTTTCTCTCTCTCTGTGTCTCTCTAAACCACTTACCCCTAAACTCTCTCACTCTTAACCCCTTATTTCTCTCTCTCTAAACCCTGACCACCAATCTCTCTCTCTCTCTCTCTCACAACCTATAGCCCCTAACCCTCAATCAATCTCTCTCTCTCTAAACCCCTAACACCAAATATATATCTCTCTCTAAACCACCATTATGTCTCTTCTATCTCTAACTTTAAAACCATAAGTCGTAATCTCTCTATCTCTCTCTAAACAACTAACCCCCAATCTCTCTCTCTCTCTCTATCTATCTATCTATCTAAGCCCCTAACCCCCAATCTCTCTCTATGCCTCTATAAACCACTAACACCCTCTCTCTCTCTCTAAACCCATAACCACCATTATCTATCTTTCTCTCTCTCTCTCTAAACCCTTAACCACCATTCTCTCTCTTTTATCTCTCTATTTAAAACCCTGAGCCGTAATCTGTTTATCTCCCTCTAAACAACTAACCCCCAATCTCTCTCTCTCTCTCTCTATATATATATATATATATATATATCTATCTATCTAAGCCCCTGACCCCTAATCTCTCTCTATGCATCTCTAAACCACTAACACCAACTTTTGCTCTCTCTCTCTGTCTCTCTCCCCTGCTATATCTCTAAACCCCTAACCCACAATCTCTCTCTCTCTCTATACCCTTAACCACCATTATATCTCTCTCTCTCTCTCAGCCCGTAACCACCATTCTCTCTCTTCTATCTCTAACTTTAAAACCGTAAGCCGTAATCTCTCTATTTCTCTCTAAACAACTAACCCCCAATCTCTCTCTCTCTACCTATCTATCTATCTAAGCCCCTAACCCCCAATCTTTCTCTATGCCTCTCTAAACCACCAACACCCTCTCTCTCTCTCTCTCTCTCTCTCTCACTATCTCTCTAAACCCCTAACCCCACAATCTCTCTCTCTCTAAAGCCTTAACCACCATTATCTATCTTTCTCTCTCTCTCTCTAAACCCCTAACCACCATTCTCTCTCTTCTATCTCTCTATTTAAAACCATAAGCCATAATCTCCTTATCTCCATCTAAACAACTAACCCCCAATCTCTCTCTCTCTCTCTCTCTCTCTCTCTCTCTCTATCTAAGCCCCTGACCCCAAATCTCTCTCTATGCATCTCTAAACCACTAACACCAACTTCTCTCTCTCTCTCTCTCTCTCTCTCTCTCTCTCTCTCTCTCTCTCTTGCTATCTCTCTAAATACCTAACACACAATCTCTCTCTCTCTAAACCCTTAATCACCATTATCTCTCTTTCTCTATCTCTCTAAACCACTGACCACCATTCTCTCTCTTCTATCTCTCTCTTTAAAACCCTAAGCTATAATCTCTTTATCTCTCAAAAACTAACCCCCAATCTCTCTCTCTCTCTCTCTGTTGCTAACCCCCAATATCTCTCTATGCCTCTCTAAACCACTAAGACCCACTCTCTCTCTCTCTCTCTCTCTCTCTCTCTAAACCCCTAACCCATGATCTTTCTCTCTCTAAACCCTTAAGCACCACTATCTCTCATTCACTCTCTCTCTAAACACCTAACCCCAAATCTCTCTATATTTCTCTAGAAAACTAACCCCACCCATAACCACCAATCTCTCTCTCTCTCTCTCTCTCTCTCTCTAAGCCCCTAAACCCCATTCTCTCTCTCTCTCTCTCTCAATCTAAACCACTAACCCCAATCTCTCTCTCTCTATCTATCGAAACCCCCTACCCCCAATAACTCTCTCTCGAAACCCATAACCCCTAATCTCTCTCTCTCTTACTATCTCTCTCTTAAACCCTATCTCAAAATCTTTCTCTCTCTCTCTCTAAGCCCCTAACCCCCAATCTCTCTCTAACTATATTTCTCTCTCTCTCTCTCTAAACACCTAACCTCCTATATTGCTCCCTCTCTAAACCCCTAATCCCAAATCTCTTTGTCTCTCTTTGTCTTTCTCTCTCTCTCTCTCTAAACCCCTAACCACCAAGCCTTTCTCTCTAAACCCCTAACCAACATTTTGTCTCTTTCTACCTCTCTCTATAAACTCCTAACCCCCAATCTCTCTATATGTCTACCTCTTTAAATAACTAAATGCACCACTAACCCCTAATATATATCTTTCCCTAAACCCTTAACGCCCAATCATTCTCTCTCTCTCTCTAAACACCTAACCATGATTCTCTCTCTCTCTCTCTAAAATCCTAACCCCCAATCACCTTATCTCTCACTAAACCCATAACCCCCAATCTCTCAGTCTCTAAACCCCTAAACCCCAATAAGGCTCTTCTTATATGTCCCTCTCTAAACCTTTAACCCCCAATATCCCTCTCTCTCTCTAAACCCCTAACCACTATTCTCTCCCTCTCTTTCTCTCAAAACCCCTAACCTCCTATCTCTCAAAAACTCTAACCACCTATCTCTCCATCTCTCCAAACCACTAACCCCCAATACCTTCCTCTCCATCTATCTATCTGAGCCCCTAACCCCCAACCTCTCTCTCTCTCTTTAAACCATTAATCCCCAGTATCCTTCTCCCTAGACCACTAACCCCCAATCATTCTCTCTCTCTCTCTCTAAACACCTAACCATTATTCTCTCTCTCTCTCTCTCTCTGTAAAATCCTAAGCCCCAATCACCTTATCTCTCACTAAACACATAACCCCCAATCTCTTAGTCTCTAAACCCCTAAACCCCAATAAGGCTCTTCTTATATCTCCCTCTCTAAACCTTTAACCCTCAATATCCCTCTCTCTCTCTCTAAACCCCTAACCACTATTCTCTCCCTCTCTTTCTCTCAAAACCCCTAACTTCCTGTCTCTCAAAAACCCTAACCACCTATCTCTCTATCTCTCCAAACCACTAACCCCAAATAACTCCCCTCCATCTATCTATCTAAGCTCGTAACCCCCAATTTCTTTCTCTCTATCTCTTTAAACTATTAATCCCCAATATCCTTCTCCCTATACCACTAACCCCCAATTTCTCTCTCTTTAAACCCCTACTCTCCAACGTTTATCTCTCTCCAAACCCCTAACTTTCAACCTCTCTCTCTCTCTCTAAACCCCTAACCTCTAAATATGTTTCTCTCAAAATCACCATCCCCTAACCCCTCTCTCTCTCTCAACCTCAAATCCTCAATCTCACTCTCTCTAAAACCCTAACCCCCAATCTCTCTCTCTCTCTCTCTCTCTCTCCCTCTCTCTCTAAAATCCTAAACACCAATCTCTCTCTTTCTATTTCTGTCTCTCGAAAGCCCTCATCATCATCTCTCTATTGCTCTCTAAACCCCTAAACACCAATATCTCTCTCTCTCTCCCTCTAAACCATTAGCCCCCAATCTCTCCCTCTATTTCTCTCTCAAACCCTAATCTCCAATCTCTCCTCTCTAAACCCCTAACCGACAATCTCTCTCTCTCTCTCTCTCTCTCTCTCTCTCTCTCTGTATGTATGTATGTATCTGAACCCCTAACTCCCATTCTCGCTCTTTCTTTAATAACCTAACACCCAATATATATCTATGTCTAACCACCTAACCCCTAATATTGCTCTTTCTCTAAACCCCTAATGCCCAATCTCTCTCTCTAAAAAAAATTAACTCTCTATATCTCTATTCCTATGTATCTTTCTAAAATGCTAACCTTCAATCTCTCTCTCTCTCTCTCTCTAAATGGCTAACCCTCAATATCTCTCTCTCTCTAAACCCCTAACCTTTAATCACACACTCTCTCTCTTTAAACCCGTAACCTCCAAATATCTCTCTCTCTAAACCCCCTAACCCCTGATATCTCTCTCACACTCTCTCTTTCCCTTTAAAATTATAACCCCCTATATCCCTCTCTCTAAACCCCTAACCCCCAATCTGTCTCTATCTACCCATAAACCGCCAACCTCCAATCTCTCTCTCTAAATTCCTAAACACCAATATCTCTCTCTAAACCCCTAAACCATATTCTCTCACTCTCTCTCTAAACCTATAACCCCCAATATCTCTCTCTCTCTCTCTATAAACACCTAAAGTCCAATCTCTCTCTCTATCTAGATGCATAGCCCCCCCTCTCTCTCTACCTAAAAATTATCTATCTATCTAAATGTATAACCCCTAAACTCTCTCTCACTCTAAACCTCTAACCACCAATATCCCTATTTCCATCTCTCTCTCTTCAAACTCCTAAACCCCAATCACTCTATCTCTCTCCAAAACCCTAAGCCCCAATATCCTTTTTTCTATCTCTTTATCTGTAAGCCAATGAACCCCAATATCTCTCTCTATTTGAACATCTAACCCCTTCTCTCCCTCTAAACCCCTGGTGTCCAATCTCTCTCTCTCTTTGAACCCTAACCCATAAACCCCAATCTATTTCTTTCTCTTTCTCTCTCTCTCTGTCTCTCTAAACCACTTACCCCTAAACTCTCTCACTTTTAACCCCTTATTTCTCTCTCTCTAAACCCTGACCGCCAATCTCTCTCTCCCACTCTCTTTCTCTCTCTCTCTCTCTCTCAACCTATAGCCCCTTACCCCTAATAAATCTCTCTCTCTCGAAACCCCTAACACCAAATATATATCTCTCTCTAAACCCCTGACCCCTAATCTCTCTCTCTCTCTCAACCTCTAACCGATGATCTCTCTCTCTCTCTAACTCTTTGTCTCTCTATATATATTTGTCTCTCTCTAAACCCTGAACCCCCAATCTATCACTCTAGCTCCTAACCCCCAATCTCTCTCTCTCTCTTTCTAAACCCCTAACCCCCAATCTCTCTATCTCTCTCTACAACCAGAACCCCCAATCTCACTCTCTCTAAAACCCTAACTCGTAATCTCTCTCTCTCTCTATCCATAAACTGCTAACCTCTAATCTCTCTCTCTCTAAAACCCTAAACACCAATCTCTCTCTTTCTATTTCTATTTCTCGAAACCCCTAATCTTGATCTCTCTATCGCTCTCTAAACCCCTAAACACCAATATCTCTCTCTCTCCCTCTAAACCAATATCCCCCCCAAGCTCTCCCTCTCTTTCTCTCTCAAACCCTAACGTCTAATCTCTCTTTCTCTAAACCCCTAACCCACAATTTTTCTTTGTTTTTCTCCCTCTCTCTCTCTTTGTATTTATGTATGTATTTGAACCCCTAACTCCCATTCTCGCTCTTTCTTTAATCACCTAACACCCAATATATCTCTCTATCTAACCACCTAACCCCTAATATTGCTCTCTCTCTAAACCCCTAAAGCCCAATCTCTCTCTCTCTCAAAACTTAACTCCCTATATGTCTATTCCTATGTATCTTTCTAAAATGATAACCTCCAATCTCTCTCTCTCTCTCTAAATGGCCAACCCTCAATTTCTCTCTCTAAATCCATAACCACCAATCTCTTCCTCTCTCTAAACCCTAAACCTTAATATCTCTCTCTCCAGAAAACCGTACCCCCAATCTCTCTCTCTATAAGCCCCTTACCTATAATCACTCTCTCTCTCTCTAAACCCGTAACCTTCAAATATCTCTCTCTCTAAACCCCTAACCCTTGATATCTCTCTCACTCTTTCTCTCTACGTTTAAAATTATAACCCCCAATATCCCTCTCTCTAAACCCCTAACCCCCAATCTCTCTCTGTCAACCCATAAACTGCTAACCTCCAATGTCTCTGTCTCTCAATCCCTAAACACAAATCTCTCTCTCTAAACCCCTAACACTAATCTCTCTATCTCTCTATAAACCCCTAAACAACAATCTCTCTCTCTCTCTCTCCCCAAAACCCTAACCTCTTATCACTCTCTCTCTCTTTCTCTCTAGTCCCCTAACCCCTAATCTCTCTCTCTCTAAATGTATGTATCTAAACGCATAGCCCCCGTTCTTTCTCTTTCTTTATCCCCTAACACCTTCTCTCTCTATATCTCTCTCTAAACCCCCAAACCTTATTCTCTCACTCTCTCTCTAAACCTATAACCCCCAATATCTCTCTCCCTCTCTCTCTATAAACACCTAAAGTCCAATATCTCTCTCTCTAGATGTAGAATACCCCCCCCTCTCTCTCTACCTAACAATTACCTATCTATCTAAATGTATAACCCCTAAACTCTCTCTAACTCTAAACCACTAACCACCAACATGCCTTTTCCATCTCTCTCTCTTCAAACCCCTAAACCCCAATCTCACTATCTCTCTCTAAACCCATAACCCCCAATCTCTCATTCTCTAAATCCCAAACCCCAAATATCAGTTTTTCTATCTCTCTATCTCTAAACCTATGAACCCCAATATCTCTCTCTTTTGAACATCTAACCCCTTATCTCTCTCTAAACCCCTGGCATCCAATCTCTCTCTCTCTGAACCCTAACCCGTAAACCCCAATCTCTTTCTTTTTCTTTCTCTCTCTCTTTGTCTCACTAAACCACTTACCCCTAAACTCTCTCACTCTGAACCCCTTATCTCTCTCTCTCTCTAAACCCTAACCCCCAATCTCTCTATCTCCCTCTCTCTCTCTAAACCTATAGCCCCTAACCCCCAATCTATCTCTCTCTCTAAACACCTAACACCAAATATCTCTCTGTCTCAAAACCCCTAACCACCAATCTCTCTCTCCCTCTAAACCTCTAACTGATGATCTCTCTTTCTCTCTCTCTAACTCTATGTTTTTCTCTATATATTTGTCTCTCTCTAAAACCTGAACCCCCAATCTCTCACTCTAGCTGCTAACCCTCAATCTCTCTCTCTCTCTCTCTTTCTAAACCCCTAACCTCCAATATCTATGTCCCTCTCTACAACTTGAACCCCCAATCTCTATCTCTCTCTAATCCACTAATCCCCAATATCTCTCCCTCTCTAAACCACTCATCCCCAATATATCTTTTTAAAACCCTAACCTCCAATCTCTCTCTCTCTCTCTAAATCCCTAAGCCCAAATCTCTCTCTCTCTCTATCTCTCCCTAAATCCCTAATGTCTCTCTCTCTCTCAACCCCTAACCCACCATCTCTCTCTCTCTCTCTCTCTCTCTCCCCATCTCTCTCTAAACCCTAACCACAAATTTGTTTCTCTCTCTAAAATTCTAACACCCAATTTGTCTGTCTTTTTCTCTCTGAAGCATTAATCCCCAATCTATCTTTATCTCTCACTCTCTAAAATTCTAACATCCAAGGTCTCTGTCTTTCTATCTATAAAGCATTAACCCCATACCTCTCTTTCTCTAAACCCCTACCCCTAATTCTCTCTCTCTCTCTCTCTCTCTTTGGAAACCATGATACCTTATCTTTCTCTCTATATTTCTCTCTAAACCCCTAACCACCAATTTCTCTCTTCTATCTCTTTATCTCTTTCTCTAAATCCATAAACACCAATCTCTTTATATCTCTCTAAACCATTAACCCCCAATATATCTCCCTTTAAAATCCTAATCCCCACTATTTGTCTTCCTATATCCCTCTCACTCTACACCCCGAACTCCAAACTCCTTCTCTCTCACCAAACTCTAACCACCATTCTCGCTCTCTCTATCTAAATTCCTAACCCCTATTCTTTCTATCCCTCTCTAAACAAATAACCCCACCCCTAACCTCCAATTTCTCCTTGTCTAAAACCCTAATATTGAATCTCTCTCTCTCTCTCTTAACCACTAACCACTAATCTCTCTCATTCCATCTCTCTCTCTCTAAACCCCTAACCCCTAATCTATATATCTCTCTCCTAACCGGTAACACCCAATATGTCTCTTCATGTCACTCTCTCTCTAAACACCGAACCTGCAATCTCCCTCTCTCTCTCTAAACCCCTAACCGACATTCTCTCTCATCTCTCTCTATGTGTCTAAACCAATAACACCCATTCTACTTATCTCTCTCTAAATAACTAACCCCAACATCTCTCTCTCTCTCTAAACCACTAAACCCCAATATCTCTCTCTCTCTCTCTCTCTCTCTCTCTCTCTCTCTCTAAACTACTAACCCCCAATCTCTCTCTCTTTGTCTCTCTAAAACCCTAACCCCTAATCTCTCTCTTCCTATCTCCCTCTCAGTCTAAACCCTTAACCCCCAATTTCCCTCTCTCACTAAACCCTCACCACCTTTTTCTCACTTTCAATCTCTCTCTCTAAAATTCTAACTCCCAATCTCTCTATCTCTCTCTAAAAAACTAACCCCACGCCAAACCCCCAATCTCTCTCTCTCTAAAACCCTAACACCCAATCTTTCTCTTTCTCTCTCTAAACCTCTAATCAACAATCTATGTATTTCTATATCTCTCTCTTCAAACCCCTAACCCCCAATCTCTCTATCTCTCTCCAAACCCATAACCCCCACTCTCTCTCTCTAAACCCCTAACCCCCAATATATATCCTCATGTCTTTCACTTTCTCTCTAAATGCCAGACCCCAATTTCCCATTCTCTCTCTCTCTCTAAACCCCTAGCCAACATTCTCTCTCTTCTATCTCTCTCTTTAAAACCCTAAGCCATAATCTCTTGGTATCTCTCTAAACAGCTAACCCCCAATCTCTCTCTCTCTCTCTCTCTATCTATCTATCTATCTAAGCCCCTAACCCCCAATCTCTCTCTATCCCTCTCTAAACCACTAACGCCCTCTCTCTCTCTCTCAACCCCTAACCCACAATCTCTCTCTCTCTAAAACCTTAACCACCATTATCTCTCCTTCTTTCTCTCTCTAAACCCCTAACCACCATTCTCTCTCTTCTATCTCTCTCTTTAAAACCCTAATTCATAATCTCTTTATCTCTCTCTAAACAACTAACCCCCAATCTCTCTCTCTCTAAACGCTTAACCACCATTATCTCTCTTTCTCTCTCTCTCTCTAAACACCTAACCCCCAATCTCTCTATATTTATCTAGAAAACTAACCCCACCCATAACCACCAATCTATATCTCTCTCTAAATACCTAAACCCCATTCTCTCTCTCTCTCTCTCAAACTAAACCAATAACCCCCAATCTCTCTCTCTCTCTCTCTCTCTAAACCCCCTACCCCCAATAACTCTCTCTCAAAACCCCTAACCCCTAATCTCTCTCTCTCTCTTACTATCTCTCTCTTTAAACACCCCATACATAACCCCTCTATCTCTCTCTTAACCCCTATATCCCAATCTCTCTCTCTCTCTCTCTAAGCCACTAACCCCCAATCTTGGTCTTCCTATCTTTCTCTCTCTCTATCTCTCTCTTTCTCTCTCTGTAAACACCTAACCTCCTATATCTCTCCCTCTCTAAACCCCTAATCCCAAATCTCTTTATCTCTCTTTTTCTTTCTCTCTCTCTCTTTAAACCCCTAAACCCCCAATCACTCTCTCTCTCTTTAAACCCCTAAACCCCCAATCACTCTCTCTCTGGAAACCCCTAACCACCATTCTCTCTCTTTCTACCTCTCTCTATAAACACCTAACCCCCAATATCTCTATCTATCTATCTCTTTAAATAAATAAACGCACCACTAAGCCCCAATATATATCTGTCCCTAAACCCCTAGCTCCAATCATTCTCTCTCTCTCTCTAAACACCTAACAAACATAATCTCCTTTTCTATCCCTCTCTCTCTTTAAAATCCTAGCCCCCAATCTCTTTCTCTCTCACTAAACCCATAACCCCCAATCTCTCAGTCTCTAAACCCCTAAACCCCAATATCACTCTTCCCTCTCTAAACCTTTAACTCCCAATATCCCTCTCTCTCTCTCTCAAAACTCCTAACTGCCTGTCTCTCAAAAAACCCTAACCGCATATCCCTCTATCTCTCCAAACCACTAACCCCAAATCTCTCCCTCTCCATCTATCTATCTGAGCCCCTAACCCCCAACATCTCTCTCTCTCTCTAAACCATTAATCCCCAATATCCTTCTCTCTAAACCCCTAACCCCCCATCTCTCTCTCTTTAATCCCCTACTCTCCAACCTCTATCTCTCTCTAAACCCCTAACTTTCAACCTCTCTCTCTCTCTAAATCCCTAACCTCCAAATATGTCTCTCTCAAAATCTCCATCCCCTAATCACTCTCTCTCTCTCTCAACCTCAAACCCTCAATCTCACTCTCTCTAAAACCCTAAACCCCAATATCTCCCTCTCTCTATCCATAAACTTCTAACCTCTCTCTCTCTCTCTCTAAAACCCTAAACACCAATCTCTCTCTTTCTATTTATCTCTCTCGAAACCCCTAGTCCCAATCTCTCTATCGCTCTCTAAACCCCTAAACACCAATATCTCTCTCTCCCTCTAAACCATTAGCCCTCAATCTCTTCCTCTCTTTCTCTCTCAAACCCTAACCTCCAATCGCTCTCTCTCTAAACCCCTAACCCACAATCTCTCTCTTTGTAAACCCCTAACCCACAATCTCTCTCTCTCTCTCTCTCTCTATGTATGTATGTATCTGAACCCCTAAATCCCATTCTTGCTCTTTCTTTAATCACCTAACCCCCAATATATCTCTTTGTCTAACCACCTAACCCCTAATATTGCTCTCTCTCTAAACCCTAACACCCAATCTCTCTCTCTCTCTCTCAAAACTTAACTCCCTATATCCTTATTCTGATGTATCTTTCTAAAATGCTAACCTCCAATCTCTCTCTCTCTCTCTCTAAATGGATAACCCTCAATCTCTCTCTCTCTCTCTCTCTAAATGGATAACCCTCAATCTCTCTCTCTAAATCTATAACCACCAATCTCTCTCTCTCTCTCTCTCTCTAAATCCCTAACCATCAATATCTCTCTCTCTCAACCCTTAACCACAATTTTCTCTCTTTCTCTCTCTCTCTAAACACTTAACACCCAATCTCTTTATCTCTCTCTAGAAAACTATCCCCACCAATAATCACCAATACATATCTCTGTCTCTGTAAACCCCTAACCCCTCTTCTCTCTTTCTCTCAATCTAAACTTGTAACCCCCAATCTCTCTCTCTCTCTCTCTATCTATATAAACCCCCTTCACCCAATAACTCTCTCTCTTTTCCTATCTTTTTCACTCTCTCTCTAAACACCTAGCCTCCTATCTCTCCCTCTCTCTATACCCCTAACCACGAATCTCTTTTTCTCTCTTTCTCTCTCTCTCGCTAAATCCCTAACTGGAAATCTCTCTCTCTCTAAACCCCTAACCACTGATCTCTTTTTCTCTCTTTCTCTCTCTCTCGCTAAATACTTAACTCCAAATCTCTCTCTCTCTAAACCCCTAACCACCATTCTCTCACTTTATCTCTTTCTCTAAACACCTAAACCCAATCTCTCTATCTCTCGCTAAAAAACCAACCCCACCACTATCCCCTAATCTATTTCTCTCTATAAAACCCTAACACCCAATTATTCTCTCTCTCTAAACCCCTAACCACCAATCTCTTTGTTCCTCTCTCTCTCTAAAATATTAACCCCTAATCTCTTTATCTCTCACTAAACCACTAACCCCCAATCTCTCTCTTCCTATCTCTCCCTCTCTAAACTCCGAACCCCAAATCACCCCCTCTCTCTAAGCCCCTAACCCCAATATCTCTATCTCTCTAAAAAACTAACCCCAAATATCTCCCTCTACATCTATCTATCTGAGCCCCTAAACCTGTACTTCTCTCTCTCTAAACTCCTATGCCCCAATATCTCTCTCCCTAAACCCCTAACCCCCAATCTCTCTCTCTCTCTCTAAACTTCTAGCCTCCAACCTCTCTTTCCATGTAAATCCCTCACCTCCAAATCGCTCTCTCTCTAAACCCCTAATCTTTAATCTCTCTCTCTCTAAACCTTAAACTACTGATCTCACTCTCTCTAAACCCCTAACCCAAAATCTCTCTCTCTATCCATAAACCACAAACCTCTAATCTCTCTCTCTCTCCCTCTCTAAATCCCTAAACACAAATTTCTCTCTTTCTATTCCTCTCTCTCTAAAATCCTAACCCTAATATCTCTATCTCTCTCTATAAGCCCCCAAACACCAATCTCTCTCTCCCTCTAAACAATTAACCCCCAATATCTCTCTCTCTCAAACCCTAACCTCTAATCTCTTTCTCTCTCTACACCCCTAACCTCTGATCTCTATCTCTCTCTCTCTCTCTCGCTCTCTCTCTCTCTCTGTATCTCTTTCTCTTTTTGTATGTAAGTATATGAACCCCAAACCCCCATTCTCACTCTTTCTTTAATCCCCGAGCACCCAATATATCTCTCTCTCTCTCTCTAATAAGCTAACCCCCAATATTGCTCTCTCTCTCTCCAAACCCATAACCCCCAATCTCTCTGTCTAAAGCTTTAACTTCCAATATCTCTCTTCGTATCTATATCTCTAAACTGCTAACCTCCAATCTCTCTCTCTAAACAACTAACCCCCAATATCTCTCTCTCTCTCTTTAAACCCTAACCCCAATCTCTCTCTCTATCACTCTCGTTATCTAAACCCCTAGCCCCCAATAGATCTCTCTCTCTCTCACTCATTGTAAACCCCTAACCCCAAATCTCTCTCTCTCAACCCCTAAACCCCAATGTCACTCTCTCTCTAAACCCCTAGCCTCCAATCTCTCTCTCTCTCTCTCTCTCTCTCTCTCTCTCCATCTAAACACCTAACCTCTAATCTCTCACTTTCCCTCTATAAACCCCTAAAACCCCAAATATCTCTCTCTCTCTAAACATCTAACCCCCAATCTATCTCCCTTTGTTTAAACCCCAAACCCCCAAATTCTCTCTCCCACTCTCTTTAATCCCCAAACCTCCATTCTCTCTCTCTCTCTCTCTCTCCCTTTCTCTCTCTCTAAATCCCTAACAACTAATCTCTATCTAAATACCTAACCCCCAATCTCTTTATCTCTCTCTAAATCGCTAACTTGCAATTTTTGTCTCCCTCTAAACCCCTAACCCCTAATCTCTCTCTCTCTCTCTTACTGTCTCTCTTTAAACCCCCCATACATCATCTCTCTCTCTCTTAACCCCTATCTCCCAATCTTGCTCTCTCTCTCTAAGCCCCTAACCCCCAATCTCTCTCTCTCTCTCTCTCTCTCTCTCTCTCTAAACCCCTAACCACATATCTCTCAAAAACCCTAACCACCTATGTCTCTATCTCTCCAAACCACTAAACCCAAATCTCTCCCTCTCCATTAATTTATCTGAGCCCCTATCCCCCAACATCTCTCTCTCTCTAAACAATTAATCCCCAATATCCTTCTTGCTAAAACCCTAACCCCTAATATCTCTCTCTTTAGACCCCTACTCTCAACCCTATATCTCTCTCTAAACCCCTAACTTTCAACCTCTCTCTCCCTCTCTCTAAACCCCTAACCTCCAAATATGTCTCGCTCAAAATATCCATCCCCTAATCTCTCTCTCTCTCTCTCTCTCTCTCTCTCTCTCTCTCTCCATAAACTGCTAACCTCTCTCTCTCTCTCTCTCTCTCTAAAACTGTAAACACCAATCTCTCTCTTTCTATTTGTCTTAATTGAAACCCCTAATCCTGATCTCTTTATCGCCCTCTAAACCCCTAAACACCAATATCTATCTCTCTCCCTCTAAACCATTAGCCCCCAATCTCTCCCTCTCTTTCTCTCTCAAACCCTAATCTCCAACCTCTCTCTCTCTAAACCCCTAACCCACAATCTCTCTCTCTCTTTCTCTCTCTCTCTCTCTCTAATCACCTAACACCCAGTATATCTCTCTGGCAAACCACCTAACTCCTAATATTGCTCTCTCTGTCAACCCCTAATGCCCAATTTCTCTCTCTCTAAAAACTTAACTCCCTATATCTCTATTCTTACGTATCTTTCTAAAATGCTAACCCCCAATCTCTCTATCTCTCTCTAAATGGCTAACCCTCAATCTCTCTCTCTAAATCCATAACCACCAATCTCTCTCTCTCTCTCTCTAAACCCTAAGCCCTAATATATCTCTCTCCATAAAACCCTAACCCCCAATCTCTCTCTCTCTCTATAAACCCCTAACCTCTAATCACTATCTCTCTCTCTAAACCCGTAACCTCTAAATATATCTCTCTCTAAACCCCTAACCCCTGATATCTCTCTCACTCTCTCTCTCTTCCTTTAAAATTATAACCCCCAATATTCCTCTCTCTAAACCCCTAACCCCCAATCTCTCTCTATCTACCCATAAACCACAAACCTCCTATCTCTCTCTCTCTCTCTTTGAATCCCTAACACCAATCTCTCTCTCTAAACCCCTAACACTAATCTCTCTATCTCTCTTGAAACCCCTAAACAACAATCTCTCTCTCTCTCTCTCTCTCTCTCTCTCTCTCTCCCCCCCCCCCAAAACCCTAACCTTTTATCACTCTCTCTCTCTCTCTGAATGTATGTATCTAAACCCATAGTCCCCATTCTTTCTCTTTCTTTATCCCTTGACACCCTCTCTCTATATATCTCTCTCTAAACACCTAAACCTTATTCTCTCACTCTCTATCTAAACCTGTAACCCCCAATATATATCTTCCTCTCTCTCTATAATCACCTAAAATCCAATCTCTCTCTCCAGATGCATACCCCCCCCCTCTCTCTCTACCTAACAATTATCTATCTATCTAAATGTATAACCCCTAAACGGTCTCTCACTCTAAACCCCTATCTCTCTATCTCTAAACCCCTAACCACCAATCTCTCTATTCCTATCTTTCTCTCTCTAAACTCAAAACCCTCAATATCCCTCTCTCTCTCTAAGACCCTAACCACCATTCCTCTCTCTCTCTAAACCCCTTTAAACCCCCAATCTCTCTAAACAACCAACCCAGAATCTCTCTCTCTCTCTCTCTATATATATATATATCTACTTGAGCCCCTAACCCACAACCTCTCTCTCTCTCTCTAAACCCTAAGCCCCAATATCTCTCTCCATAAAACCCTAAGCCCCAATATCTCTCTATATAGACCCCTAACCTCTAATCACTCTCTCTCTCTCTCTCTAAATACGTAACCTCCAAATATCTCTCTCTCTAAACCCCTAACCTATGATTTCTCCCTCACTCTCTCTCTTTGCCATTGAAATTATAACTCCCAATATCTCTCTCTCTAAACCCCTAACCCCCAATTTCTCTCTCACTCTCTCTCTTTGCCATTGAAATTATAACTCCCAATATCTCTCTCTCTAAACCCCTAACCCCCAATCTCTCTCTATCTACCCATAAACCTCTAACCTCCAATCTCTCTCTCTCTCTCTCTAAATCCCTAAACACCAATATTTCTCTCTAAACCCCTAACACTAATCTCTCTCTCTCTCTCTCTCTCTCTCTCTCTCTCTCTCTCTCTCTCTCTCCCCCCAAAACCCTAACCTCTTATCAGCCTCTCTCTCTCTCTAGCCCCATGACCCCCAATCTCTCTCTCTCTCTCTCTCTCTCTCTTTGAATGTATGTATCTAAACCCATAGCCCCCATTCATTCTCTTTCTTTATCCCCTAACACCCTCTCTCTCTATATATCTCTCTCTAAATGCCTAAACCTTATTCTCTCACTCTCTCTCTAATCCTGGAACCCTCAATATATCTCTCTCTCTCTCTCTTTATAAATACCTAAACTCCAATCACTCTCTCTCTCTAGATGCATACCCCCCCCCCTCTCTCTACCTAACAATTATATATCCATCTAAATGTATACCCCTAGCCACCAATATCCCTATATCCATCTCTCTCTCTTCAAACCCCTAAACCCCAATCTTTTTATCTCTCTCTAAACCCATAACCCCCAATCTCTCATTCTCGAAACCCTTAACCCCCAATATCCCTTTTTCTATTTCTCTATCTGTAAACCAATGAACACCAATTTCTCTCTCTTTTTGAACATCGAACCCCTTATTTATCTCTCTAAACCCCTGGCATCCAATCTCTCTCTCTCTGAAACCTAACCCCTAAACTCCAATCTCTCTCTCTCTCTCTCTCTCTCTCTCTCTCTAAACCACTTACCCGTAAACTCTCTCACTCTGAATCCCTTATCTCTCTCTCTCTAAACCCCTCATGACCAAAATATATCTCTCTCTAAACCCTAACTTCCAATCTCTCTCTCTCTCTCTCTCTCTCTCTCTCTCTCTCTCTAAACCCATAGCCCCTAACCCCCAATCTATCTATCTCTCTCTCTCTCAATCCCTAACACCAAATATCTCTCTCTCTCTAAACCCCTAACCCCCAATCTCTCTCTCTCTCTCTCTAAACCTCTAACCGATGATCTCTCTCTCTCTCTCTAACCCTCTAACCGATGATCTCTCTCTCTCTCTAACTCTTTGCCTCTATATATATTTGTCTCTCTCTAAACCCTAAACCCCCAATCTCTCTCTATCTCTCTTTCTAAACCCCTAATCTCCAATCTCCCTATCTCTCTGTACAACCCGAACCCCCAATCTCTTTCTCTCTCTCTAAACCACTAATCCCCAATCTATCTCTCTAAAACCCTAACCTCCAATCTCTCTCTCTCTAAATCCCTAAACCCAAATCCCTCTCTCTCTCTCCCTAAACCCCTAATCTCTCTCTCTCTCTCTCTATATATATATATATATATATATATAGCTCTATCTAAACCCCTAACCCCCAATCTCTCTCTCTCTCTCTAAAACCTTAACCCACTAGCTCTCTCTCTCTCTCTAAACCCTAACCACAAATTTGTCCCTCTCTAAAATGCTAACACCCAATTTGTCTATCTTTCTCTCTCTAAAGCATGAATCCCCAATCTATCTTTATCTCTCTCTCTCTAAAATTCTAACAGCCAAGGCCTCTGTCTTTCCCTTTATAAATATGTAACCCCTATCTCTCTTTCTCTAAACCCCTAACCCCCAATTCTCTCTCTCTCTGGAAACCATGATACCTAATCTTTCTCTCCTTATTTCCCTCTAAACCCCTAGCCACCAATTTCTCTCTTTCTATCTCTCTATCTTTGTCTAAACCCATAACCCCCAATCTCTTTATCTTTCTCTAAATAACTAACCCCCAACATCTCTCTCTCTCTCTCTAACCCACTAAACCCCAATATCTCTCTCTCTCTCTCTAAACGACTAACCCCCAATCTCTCTCTCTCTAACCCTCTAAACCACAATCTACCTCTCTTCAAAACCCTAACCCCAAATAACTCCCTTCCTCTCTCTCTCACAAACTCTATATCTATCTATCTATCTATCTAAACCCCTAACCCTGAACCCCCAATCTCTCTCTCTCTCTCTCTAAACCCTAACCACCAATCTCCCTCTCTTTAAACTCCTAATACCTAATCGCTCTATCTTTATCTCTATAAAGCATTAATGCCCAAACTCTCCATCTCTATAAATCCTTAATCCCAACCTATCTCTCTCTCACTAAAACCCTAACACCTAATATTTCTCTCTCTCTCTCTCTAACCCCTAACCACCAATGTCTCTCTCTCTAACCCCTAACCACCAATCTCTCTCTCTCTCTCTCTCTCTCTAAACCCCTAACCACCAATCTCTCTCTCTCTAAACCCCTAAACCCTAATATCTCTCTTCCTATCTCCCTCTCACTCTAAACCCTGAACCCCCAATTTCCCTCTCTCACTGAACCCTAACCACCATTCGCTCACTTTCAATCTCTCTCTAAAATTCTAACTCCCAATCTCTCTATCTCTCTCTAAACAACTAACCCCACCTCTAAACCCCAATCTCTCTCTCTCTAAAACCCTAACACCCAATATTTCCCTTTCTCAATGTAAACCTCTAACCAACAATATATGTATTTCTATATCTCTCTCTCTCTCTTCAAACTCGTAACCCCCAATCTCTCTATCTCTCTTCAAACACCTAACCCCCACTCTCTCTCTCTCTCTCTCTCTCTCTAAACCCTTAACCCCCAATATATCTCTTCATATCTTTCACTTTCTCTCTAAACCCTAAACCACCATTCTATCTCTTATATCTCTCTCTTTAAAACCGTAAGCCATAATCTCTTTATCTCCCTCACTACTTATCTATCTATCTAAGCCCCTAACCCCAAATCTCTCTCTCTATGCCTCTATAAACCACTAACACCCACTCTCTCTCTCTCTCTCTCTCTCTTGCTATCTCTCTAAACCCCTAACCCACAATATTTCTCTCTCTAAACCCTTAACCAGCATTATCTCTCTTTCTCTTTCTCTCTCTAAGCCCCTAACCACCGTTCTCTCTCTTCTATCTCTCTATTTAAAACGTTAAGTCGTAATCTCTTTATCTCTCTCTAAACAACCAACCCCCAATCTCTCTCTCTCTCTACCTACCTATCTATCTAAGCCCCTAACCCCCAATCGCTCTCTATGCCTCTCTAAACCACTAACACCCTCTCTCTCTCTCTCTCTCTCTCTCTCTCTAAACCCCTAAACCCCATTCTCTCTAACTCTGTCTCAATCTAAACCTTTAACCCCTAATCTCTCTCTCTCTCTCTATCTATCTATCTATCTAAATCCCCTACCCCCAATAACTCTCTCTCAAAACCCCTAACCCCTAATCTCTCTCTCTCTCTCTTACTGTCTCTCTCTTCAAACCCCCCATACATCATATCTCTATCTCTCTCTTAACCCCTATCTCCTGATCTTTCTCTCTCTCTCTAAGCCCCTAACCCCCAATCTCTCTCTCTCTCTCTCTCAAAACCCCTACCCACATATCTCTCAAAAATGGTAACCACCTATCTCTCTATCTCTCCAAACCACTAACCCCAAATCTCTCGCTCTCCATTAATTTATCTGAGCCCCTATCCCCCAACATCTCTCTCTCTCTAAACCATTAATACCCAATATCCTTCTCGATAAAGCCCTAACCCCTAATCTATCTCTCTTTAAACCCCTACTCTCCAACCTCTATCTCTCTCTAAACCCCTAACTTTCAACCTATCTCTCTCTCTCTCTCTAAACCCCTAACCTCCAAATATGTCTCGCTCAAAATCTCCATCCCCTAATCTCTCTCTCTCTCTCTCTCCATAAAGTGGTAACCTCTCTCTCTCTCTCTCTCAAACCGTAAACACCAATCTCTCTCTTTCTATTTCTCTTAATTGAAAACCCTAATCCCAATCTCTTTATCGCTCTCTAAACCCATAAACACCAATATCTATCTCTCTCCCTCTAAACCATTAGCCACCAATCTCTCCCTCTCTTTCTCTCTCAAACCCTAACCTCCAATCTCTCTCTCTCTAAACCCCTAACCCACAATCTCTCTCTCTTTCTCTCTCTCTCTCTCTCTCTCTCTAATCACCTAACACCCAATATATCTCTCTGCCAAACCACCTAACTCCTAATATTGCTCTCTCTGTCAACCCCTAATGCCCAATTTCTCTCTCTCTAAAAACTTAACTCCCTATATCTCTATTCCTATGTATCTTTCTAAAATGCTAACCTCCAATCTCTCTATCTCTCTCTAAATGGATAACCCTCAATCTCTCTCTCTAAATACATAACCACCAATCTCTCTCTCTCTCTCTCTCTCTCTAAACCCTAAGCCCTAATATATATCTCTCCATAAAACCCTAACCCCCAATCTCTCTCTCTATAAACCCTTAACCTCTAATCACTATCTCTCTCTCCAAACCCGTAACCTCTAAATATATCTCTCTCTAAACCCCTAACCACTGATATCTCTCTCACTCTCTCTCTCTTCCTTTAAAATTATAACACCCAATATCCCTCTCTCTAAACCCCTAACCCCCAATCTCTCTCTATCTACCCATAAACCACAAACCTCCTATCTCTCTCTCTCTCTCTCTCTGAATCCCTAAACACCAATCTCTCTCTCTAAACCCTTAACACTAATCTCTCTATCTCTCTTGAAACCCCTAAACAATAATATCTCTCTCTCTCTCTCTCTCTCTCTCTCTCTCTCCCCCCCCCACAAAACCCTAACCTTTTATCACTCCCTCTCTCTCTCTCTCTGAATGTATGTATCTAAACCCATAGTCCCCGTTCTTTCTCTTTCTTTATCCTCTGACACCCTCTCTCTATATATCTCTCTCTAAACCCCTAAACCTTATTCTCTCACTCTCTATCTAAACCTGTAACCCCCAATATATCTCTTCCTCTCTCTCTATAATCACCTAAAATCCAATCTCTCTCTCTAGATGCATACCCCCTCCCTCTCTCTCTCTCTACCTAACAATTATCTATCTATCGAAATGTATAACCCCTAAACTGTCTCTCACTCTAAACCACTAACCACCAATATCCATCTTTCCATCTCTCTCTCTTCAAACCTCTAAACACCAATTTATCTATCTCTCTCTAAACCCATAACCCCAAATCTCTCATTCTCTAAACCCCTAACCCCAAATATCTGTTTTTCTATCTCTCTATTCGTAAACCAATGAACCACAATCTCTATCTCTTTTTGAACATCTAACCCCTTATCTCTCTCTCTCTTTGAACACTAACACATAAAACCCAATCACTTTCTTTCTCTCTCTCTCTCTCTCTCTCTAAACCACTTACCCCTAAACTCTCTCACTCTGAACCCCTTATCTCTCTCTTTAAACCCTTAATGAGCAATATCTCTCTCTCTCTCTCTAAACCCTAACCCCTAATCTCTCTCTCTCTCTCTCTCTCTCTCTCTCTCTCTCTAAAACCATATCCCCTAACCCCAACCTATCTCTCTCTCTAAACCCCTAACACGAAATATCTCTCTCTCTAAACCCCTAACCCCCAATCTCTCTCTCTCTCTCTAAACCTCTAATCGATTATCTCTCTCTCTCTCTCTTCTTAACTCTTTGTCTCTCTATATATATTTGTCTCTCTCTAAACCCCGAACCCCCAATCTCTCACTCTAGCCCCTAACCCTCAATCTCTCTCTCTCTCTAAACCATTAATCCCCAATCTATCCCTCTAAAACCATATCCTCTTTCTCTCTCAGTCCCTAAAACGAAATCCCTCTCTCTCTCAATCCATAAAACCAAATCCCTCTCTCTCTCTCTCTCTCTCTCTCTCTCTCTCTCTCTATCGCTATCTCTCTATCTAAACCCATAACACCGAATATCTCTCTCTCTCTCTCTCTCTCTCTCTAAATCCCTAACCCACCATCTCTCTCTAAACCCTAACCACAAATTTGCTTCTCTCTCTAATATTCTAACACCCAATTTGTCTGTCTTTCTCTCTCTAAAGCATTAATCCCCAATCTATCTTTATCTCTCTCTCTCTCAAATTATAGCTCCCAAGGTCAATGTCTTTCTCTCTATAAAGCATTAACCCTCGATATCTCTTTCTCTAAACCCTAATCCCCAATTCTCTCTCTCTCTCTCTCTAGAAACCATGATACCTAATATTTGTCTCTCTATTTCTCTCTAAACCCATAACCACCAATTTCTCTCTTTCTGTCTCTCTATCTCTTTCTCTAAACCCATAAACACCAATCTCTCTATATCTCTCTAAACCACTAACCCCCAATATATCTCTCTTTAAAATCCTAATCCCCAATATTTGTCTTCCTATATCCCTCTCACTCTACACCCCAAACCCCAAATCTCCCTCTCTCACACCAAACCCTAACCACCATTCTCACTCTTTATGTCAAAATTCCTAACCCGCGTTCTTTCTATCTCTCTCAAAACCTGTAACCCCCAATATCTCTCATCATGTCACTCTCTCTCTAAACACCAAACCCCCAATATCCCTCTCTCTCTAAACCCCTAACCAAAATTCTCTCTCATCTATCTCTCTCTCTGAACCTATAACCCCCAATCTCTTTATCTCTCTTTAAATAACTAACCCCTAACATCTCTCTCTCTCTCTAAACCACTAACCCCCAATATCTCTCTCCCTCTCTCTCTCTACACCACTAACCCACAATCTCTCTCTCTCTCTAAACCTCTAAACCCCGATCTCCCTCTCTCTCACACACAAACTCTCTCTCTCTCTCACACATACTCTCTCTCTAAATATCTATCTATCTATCTATCTAAACCCCTAACCCTTAACCCTCAATCTCTCTCTCCCTCTCTCTAAACCCTAACCACCAATCTCCCTCTCTCTAAAATCCTAATACCCAATCGCTCTGTCTTTATCTCTATAAAAAATTAAAGCTCAAACTCTCAATATCTCTAAACCCTTAATCCTCGATTGTCTCTCTATCACTAAAACCCCAATCTCTCTCTCTCTCTCTCTCTCTAAACCCTAACCACCAATCTCCCTCTCTCTAAAATCCTAATACCCACTCGCTCTGTCTTTATCTCAATAAAAAATTAAAGCTCAAACTCTCTATCCCTCTAAACCCTTAATCCCTGACCATCTCTCTCTCGCTAAAATCCTAACACCTAATATTTTTCTTTTTCTCTCTCTCTAAACCCCTAACCACCAATCTCTCTCTCTCTCTAAGCTACTAACACCCAATATCTCTCTCTCTTTAAACCCCTAACCCCTAATCTCTCTCTTCCTATCTCCCTCTCACTCTAAACCCTAAACCCCGAATTTCCCTCTCTCGCTAAACCCTAACCACCACTCTCTCACTTTCAATCTCTCTATAAAATTTTAACTCCCAATCTCTCTATGTCTCTCTAAACAACTAACCCACCCCTAACCCTCAATCTATATCTCTCTCTAAAACCCTAACACACAATCTTTCTCTTTCTCTCTCTAAACCTCTAACCAACAATCTATGTATTTCTATATCTCTCTCTTAAAAACCCTAACCCCCAATCTCTCTATCTCTCTCCAAACTCATAACCCCCACTCTCTCTCTCTTTAAACCCCTAACCCCCAATATATCTCCTCATATATTTCACTTTCTCTCTAAACACCAAACCCCAATTTCCTTTTCTCTCTCTCTCTCTAAGCCCCTAACCACCATTCTCTCTCTTCTATCTCTCCCTTTAAAACACTAAGCCGTAATCTCCTTATCTCTCTCTAAACAACTAACCCCCAATCTCTCTATATGCCTCTCTAAACCATTAACACCCTCTCTCTCTGTCTCTCTCCCTTGCTATATGTCTAAACCGCTAACCCACAATCTCTCTCTCTCTATACCCTTAACCACCATTATCTCTCTCTCTCTCTCTCTAAGCTTGTAACCACCATTCTCTCTCTTCTATCTCTAACTTTAAAACCCTAAGTCGTAGTCTCTCTATATCTCTCTAAATAACTAACCCCCAATCTCTCTCTCTCTCTCTCTACCTATCTATCTATCTAAGCCCCTAACCCCCAATCTCTATCTATGCCTCT
Organism: Larix kaempferi; assembly: GCA_027924585.1. Classification (NCBI taxonomy): domain Eukaryota; kingdom Viridiplantae; phylum Streptophyta; class Pinopsida; order Pinales; family Pinaceae; genus Larix; species Larix kaempferi. Next base: position 6,628,640 of record BSBM01000109.1, read on the forward strand.
CTAAACCACTAACACCCTCTCTCTCTCTCTCTCTAAACCCTTAACCACCATTATCTATCTCTCTCTCTCTCTCTAAACTCCTAACCACCATTCTCTCTCTTATATCTCTCTATTTAAAACCCTAAGCTGTAATCTCTTTATCTCCCTCTAAACAACTAACCCCCAATCTCCCTCTCTCTCTCTCTCTATCTCTATCTAAGCCCCTAACCCCCAATCTCTCTCTATGCATCTCTAAACCACTAACACCAACTTTCTCTCTCTCTCTCTCTCTTGCTATCTCTCTAAATACCTAACACACAATCTCTCTCTCTCTAAACCCTTAACCACCATTATCTCTATTTCTCTCTCTCTCTAAACCCCTAACCAACATTCTCTCTCTTCTATCTCTCTCTTTAAAACCCTAAGCTGTAATCTCTTTATCTCTCAACAACTAACCCCCAATCTCTCTCTCTCTCTCTCTCTCTCTCTCTCTCTCTCTCTCTAAGCCCCTAACCCCCAATCTCTCTCTATGCCTCTCTAAGCCACTAAGTCCCACTCTCTCTCTCTCTCTCTCTCTCTCTCTCTCTCCCCTTTCTATCTCTCTAAACCCCTAACCCATGATCTTTCTCTCTCTAAACCCTTAACCACCACTATCTCTCATTCAATCTCTCTCTAAACACCTAACCCCCAATCTCTCTATATTTCTATAGAAAACTAACCCCACCTGTAACCACCAATATCTCTCTCTCTCTCTCTAAGCCCCTAAACCCCATTCTCTCTCTCTCTCTCTCTCTCAATCTAAACCACTAACCCCAATCTCTCTCTCTCTATCTATCAAAACCCCCTACCCCCAATAACTCTCTCTCAAAACCCATAACACCTAATCTCTCTCTCTCTCTTAAACCCTATCTCCCAATCTCTCTCTCTCTCTCTCTCTCTAAGCCCCTAACCCCCAATCTCTCTCTAACTATATTTCTCTCTCTCTCTCTCTAAACACCTAACTTCCTACATCGCTCCCTCTCTAAACCCCTAATCCCAAATCTCTTTATCTCTCCTTGTCTTTCTCTCTCTCTCCCTAAACCCCTAACCACCAATCCTTTCTCTCTAAATCCCTAACCACCATTTTGTCTCTTTCTACCTCTCTCTATAAACACCTAACCCCCAATCTCTCTATATGTCTATCTCTTTAAATAACTAAACACACCACTAACCCATGATATATATCTTTCCCTAAACCCTTAACACCCAATCATTCTCTCTCTCTCTCTCTAAACACCTAACCATCATTCTCTCTCTCTCTCTCTCTCTCTCTCTCTCTCTGTCTCTCTAAAGTCCTAACCCCAATCACCTTATCTCTCACTAAACCCATAACCCCCAATCTCTTAGTCTCTAAACCCCTAAAACCCCAATAAGGCTCTTCTTATATGTCCATCTCTAAACCTTTAACCCCCAATATCCCTCTCTCTATATAAACCCCTAACCACTATTCTCTCCCTCTCTTTCTCTCAAAACCCCTAACCTCTTATCTCTCAAAAAACCTAACCACCTATCTCTCCATCTCTCCAAACCTCTAAACCCCAATACCTTCCTCTCCATCTATCTATCTAAGCCCCTAACCCCCAACCTCTCTCTCTCTCTTTAAACCATTAATCCCCAGTATCCTTCTCCCTAGACCACTAACCCCCAATCATTCTCTCTCTCTCTCTCTCTAAAATTCTAACCACCAATCACCTTATCTCTCACTAAACCCATAACCCCCAATATCTCAGTCTCTAAACCCCTAAACCCCAATAAGGCTCTTCTTATATCTCCCTCTCTAAACCTTTAACCCCCAATATCCCTCTCTCTCTCTAAACACCTAACCACTATTCTCTCCCTCTCTTTCTCTCAAAACCCCTAACTTCTTGTCTCTCAAAAAACCTAACCACCCATCCCTCTATCTCTCCAAAACACTAAACCCAAATACCTCCCTTTCCATCTATCTATTTGAGCTCCTAACCCCCAACCTCTCTCTCTCTCTCTTTAAACCATTAATCCCCAATATCCCTTTCCCTAGACCACTAACCCCCAATCTTTCTCTCTTTAAACCCCTAATATCCAACGTCTATCTCTTTCCAAACCCCTAACTTTCAACCTCTCTCTCTCTCTCTCTAAACCCCTAACCTCCAAATCTGTCTCTCTCAAAATCCCCATCCCCTAACCTCTCTCTCTCTCTCAACCTCAAATCCTCAATCTCACTCTCTCTAAAACCCTAACCCCCCAATCTCTCTCTCTCTCTAAAACCCTAAACACCAATCTCTCTCTCTCAAAACCCCTCATCATGATCTCTCTATTGCTCTCTAAACCCCTAAACACCAATATCTCTCTCTCTCCCTCTAAACCATTAGCCCCCAAATCTCTCCCTCTATTTCTCTCTCAAACCATAACATCTAATATCTCCTCTCTAAACCCCTAACCCGCAATCTCTCTCTCTCTCTCTCTCTCTCTCTCTCTCTATGTATGTATGTATCTGAACCCCTAACTTCCATTCTCGCTCTTTCTTTAATAACCTAACACCCAATATATATCTATGTCTAACCACCTAACCCCTAATATTGCTCTCTCTCTAAACCCCTAACGCCCAATCTCTCTCTCTAAAAAAAATTAACTCCCTATATCTCTATTCCTATGTATCTTTCTAAAATGCTAACCTTCAATCTCTCTCTCTCTCTCTCTCTCTCTCTCTCTAAATGCCTAACCCTCAATATCTCTCTCTCTATAAACCCCTAATGTTTAATCACACACTCTCTCTCTAAACCGGTAACCTCCAAATATCTTTCTCTCTAAACCCCCTAACCCCTTATATCTCTCTCACTCTCTCTCTTTACCTTTAAAATTATAACTCCCTATATCCCTCTCTCTAAACCCCTAACCCCCCAATCTGTCTCTATCTACCCATAAACCGCTAACCTCCAATCTCTCTCTCTCTCTCTAAATTCCTAAACACCAATATCTCTCTCTAAACCCCTAAACCGTATTCTCTCACTCTCTCTCTAAACCTATAACCCCCAATATCTCTCTCCCTCTCTCTCTATAAACACCTAAAGTCCAATCTCTCTCTCTCTCTATCTAGATGCATAACCCTCCCCTCTCTCTCTACCTAAAAATTATCTATCTATCTAAATGTATAACCCCTAAACTCTCTCTTACTCTAAACCCCTAACCACCGATATCCCTATTTCCATCTCTCTCTCTTCAAACTCCTAAACCCCAATCACTCTATCTCTTTCTAAAACCCTAACCCCTAATATCCTTTTTTTATCTCTCTATCTATAAGCCAATGAGCCCAAATATCTCTCTCTATTTGAACATCTAACCCCTGGTGTCCAATCTCTCTCTCTCTCTAAACCCTAATCCATAAACCCCAATCTCTTTCTTTCTCTTTCTCTCTCTCTGTGTCTCTCTAAACCACTTACCCCTAAACTCTCTCACTCTTAACCCCTTATTTCTCTCTCTCTAAACCCTGACCACCAATCTCTCTCTCTCTCTCTCTCACAACCTATAGCCCCTAACCCTCAATCAATCTCTCTCTCTCTAAACCCCTAACACCAAATATATATCTCTCTCTAAACCACCATTATCTCTCTTCTATCTCTAACTTTAAAACCATAAGTCGTAATCTCTCTATCTCTCTCTAAACAACTAACCCCCAATCGCTCTCTCTCTCTCTACTTATCTATCTATCTAAGCCCCTAACCCCCAATCTCTCTCTATGCCTCTATAAACCACTAACACCCTCTCTCTCTCTCTCTCTCTAAACCCCTAACCTCACAATCTCTCTCTCTTTAAACCCTTAACCACCATTATCTATCTTTCTCTCTCTCTCTAAACCCTTAACCACCATTCTCTCTCTTTTATCTCTCTATTTAAAACCCTAAGCCGTAATCTCTTTATCTCCCTCTAAACAACTAACCCCCAATCTCTCTATCTCTCTCTCTCTATATCTATCTATCTATCTATCTATCTATCTAAGCCCCTGACCCCTAATCTCTCTCTATGCATCTCTAAACCACTAACACCAACTTTTGCTCTCTCTCTCTATCTCTCTCCCCTGCTATATCTCTAAACCCCTAACCCACAATCTCTCTCTCTCTCTATACCCTTAACCACCATTATCTCTCTCTCTCTCTCTCAGCCCGTAACTACCATTCTCTCTCTTCTATCTCTAACTTTAAAACCATAAGTCGTAATCTCTCTATTTCTCTCTAAACAACTAACCCCCAATCTCTCTCTCTCTACCTATCTATCTATCTAAGCCCCTAACCCCCAATCTCTCTCTATGCCTCTCTAAACCACTAACACCCTCTCTCTCTCTCTGTCTCTCTCACTATCTCTCTAAAGCCCTAACCCCACAATCTCTCTCTCTCTCTAAAGCCTTAACCACCATTATCTATCTTTATCTCTCTCTCTCTGAACCCCTAACCACCATTCTCTCTCTTCTATCTCTCTATTTAAAACCCTAAGCCGTAATCTCCTTATCTCCCTCTAAACAACTAACCCCCAATCTCTCTCTCTCTCTCTCTCTCTCTCTCTCTTTCTATCTAAGCCCCTGACCCCCAATCTCTCTCTATGCATCTCTAAACCACTAACACCAACTTTCTCTCTCTCTCTCTCTCTCTCTCTCTCTCTCTCTCTCTCTTGCTATCTCTCTAAATACCTAACACACAATCTCTCTCTCTCTAAACCCTTAACCACCATTATATCTCTTTCTCTATCTCTCTAAACCACTGACCACCATTCTCTCTCTTCTATCTCTCTCTTTAAAACCCTAAGCTGTAATCTCTTTATCTCTCAAAAACTAACCCCCAATCTCTCTCTCTCTCTCTGCTGCTAACCCCCAATCTCTCTCTATGCCTCTCTAAACCACTAAGACCCACTCTCTCTCTCTCTCTCTCTCTCTCTCTCTCTCTCTCTAAACCCCTAACCCACGATCTTTCTCTCTCTAAACCCTTAACCACCACTATCTCTCATTCACTCTCTCTCTAAACACCTAACCCCAAATCTCTCTATATTTCTCTAGAAAACTAACCCCACCCGTAACCACCAATCTCTCTCTCTCTCTCTCTCTAAGCCCCTAAACCCCATTCTCTCTCTCTCTCTCTCAATCTAAACCACTAACCCCAATCTCTCTCTCTCTATCTATCAAAACACCCTACCCCCAATAACTCTCTCTCAAAACCCATAACCCCTAATCTCTCTCTCTCTTACTATCTCTCTCTTAAACCCTATCTCAAAATCTCTCTCTCTCTCTCTCTAAGCCCCTAACCCCCAATCTCTCTCTAACTATATTTCTCTCTCTCTCTCTCTAAACACCTAACCTCCTATATTGCTCCATCTCTAAACCCCTAATCCCAAATCTCTTTGTCTCTCTTTGTCTTTCTATCTCTCTCTCTAAACCCCTAACCACCAAGCCTTTCTCTCTAAACCCCTAACCACCATTTTGTCTCTTTCTACCTCTCTCTATAAACACCTAACCCCCAATCTCTCTATATGTCTACCTCTTTAAATAACAAAATGCACCACTAACCCCTAATATATATCTTTCCCTAAACCCTTAACGCCCAATCATTCTCTCTCTCTCTCTAAACACCTAACCATGATTCTCTCTCTCTCTCTCTCTAACATCCTAACCCCCAATCACCTTATCTCTCACTAAACCCATAACCCCCAATCTCTCAGTCTCTAAACCCCTAAACCCCAATAAGGCTCTTCTTATATGTCCCTCTCTAAACCTTTAACCCCCAATATCCCTCTCTCTCTCTAAACCCCTAACCACTATTCTCTCCCTCTCTTTCTCTCAAAACCCCTAACCTCCTATCTCTCAAAAACTCTAACCACCTATCTCTCCATCTCTCCAAACCACTAACCCCCAATACCTTCCTCTCCATCTATCTATCTGAGCCCCTAACCCCCAACCTCTCTCTCTCTCTTTAAACCATTAATCCCCAGTATCCTTCTCCCTAGACCACTAACCCCCAATCATTCTCTCTCTCTCTCTCTCTAAACACCTAACCATTATTCTCTCTCTCTCTCTCTCTCTGTAAAATCCTAAGCCCCAATCACCTTATCTCTCACTAAACACATAACCCCCAATCTCTTAGTCTCTAAACCCCTAAACCCCAATAAGGCTCTTCTTATATCTCCCTCTCTAAACCTTTAACCCCCAATATCCCCCTCTCTCTCTCTAAACCCCTAACCACTATTCTCTCCCTCTCTTTCTCTCAAAACCCCTAACTTCCTGTCTCTCAAAAACCCTAACCACCTATCTCTCTATCTCTCCAAACCACTAACCCCAAATAACTCCCCTCCATCTATCTATCTGAGCTCCTAACCCCCAACCTCTCTCTCTCTATCTCTTTAAACCATTAATCCCCAATATCCTTCTCCCTAGACCACTAACCCCCAATCTCTCTCTCTTTAAACCCCTACTCTCCAATGTTTATCTCTCTCCAAACCCCTAACTTTCAACCTCTCTCTCTCTCTCTAAACCCCTAACCTCTAAATATGTTTCTCTCAAAATCACCATCCCCTAACCCCTCTCTCTCTCTCAACCTCAAATCCTCAATCTCACTCTCTCTAAAACCCTAACCCCCAATCTCTCTCTCTCTCTCTCTCTCTCTCTCTCCCTCTCTCTCTAAAATCCTAAACACCAATCTCTCTCTTTCTATTTTTGTCTCTCGAAACCCCTCATCATCATCTCTCTATTGCTCTCTAAACCCCTAAACACCAATATCTCTCTCTCTCTCCCTCTAAACCATTAGCCCCCAATCTCTCCCTCTATTTCTCTCTCAAACCCTAATCTCCAATCTCTCCTCTCTAAACCCCTAACCGACAATCTCTCTCTCTCTCTCTCTCTCTCTCTCTCTCTCTCTCTCTCTCTCTGTATGTATGTATGTATCTGAACCCCTAACTCCCATTCTCGCTCTTTCTTTAATAACCTAACACCCAATATATATCTATGTCTAACCACCTAACCCCTAATATTGCTCTTTCTCTAAACCCCTAATGCCCAATCTCTCTCTCTAAAAAAAACTAACTCCCTATATCTCTATTCCTATGTATCTTTCTAAAATGGTAACCTTCAATCTCTCTCTCTCTCTCTCTAAATGGCTAACCCTCAATATCTCTCTCTCTCTAAACCCCTAACCTTTAATCACACACTCTCTATCTTTAAACCCGTAACCTCCAAATATCTCTCTCTCTAAACCCCCTAACCCCTGATATCTCTCTCACACTCTCTCTTTCCCTTTAAAATTATAACCCCCTATATCCCTCTCTCTAAACCCCTAACCCCCAATCTGTCTCTATCTACCAATAAACTGCCAACCTCCAATCTCTCTCTCTCTCTCTCTCTAAATTCCTAAACACCAATATCTCTCTCTAAACCCCTAAACCGTATTCTCTCACTCTCTCTCTAAACCTATAACCCCCAATATCTCTCTCCCTCTCTCTCTATAAACACCTAAAGTCCAATCTCTCTCTCTATCTAGATGCATAGCCCCCCCTCTCTCTCTACCTAAAAATTATCTATCTATCTAAATGTATAACCCCTAAACTCTCTCTTACTCTAAACCCCTAACCACCAATATCCCTATTTCCATCTCTCTCTCTTCAAACTCCTAAACCCCAATCACTCTATCTCTCTCCAAAACCCTAAGCCCCAATATCCTTTTTTCTATCTCTTTATTTGTAAGCCAATGAACCCCAATATCTCTCTCTATTTGAACATCTAACCCCTTCTCTCCCTCTAAACCCCTAGTGTCCAATCTCTCTCTCTCTTTGAACCCTAACCCATAAACCCCAATCTATTTCTTTCTCTTTCTCTCTCTCTTTGTCTCTCTAAACCACTTACCCCTAAACTCTCTCACTCTTAACCCCTTATTTCTCTCTCTCTAAACCCTAACTGCCAATCTCTCTCTCTCACTCTCTTTCTCTCTCTCTCTCTCTCTCTCAACATATAGCCCCTTACCCCTAATCAATCTCTCTCTCTCTAAACCCCTAAAACCAAATATATATCTCTCTCTAATCCCCTGACCCCTAATCTCTCTCTCTCTCTCTAAACCTCTAACCGATGATCTCTCTCTCTCTCTAACTCTTTGTCTCTCTATATATATTTGTCTCTCTCTAAACCCTGAAACCCCAATCTATCACTCTAGCTCCTAACCCCCAATCTCTCTCTCTCTCTCTTTCTAAACCCCTAACCCCCAATCTCTCTATCTCTCTCTACAACCAGAACCCCCAATCTCACTCTCTCTAAAACCCTAACTCATAATCTCTCTCTCTCTCTATCCATAAACTCCTAACCTCTAATCTCTCTCTCTCTAAAACCCTAAACACCAATCTCTCTCTTTCTATTTCTATTTCTCGAAACCCCTAATCTTGATCTATCTATCGCTCTCTAAACCCCTAAACACCAATATCTCTCTCTCTCTCCCTCTAAACCAATATCCCCCCCAAGCTCTCCCTCTCTTTCTCTCTCAAACCCTAACTTCTAATCTCTCTTTCTCTAAACCCCTAACCCACAATCTTTCTTTGTTTTTCTCCCTCTCTCTCTCTTTGTATTTATGTATGTATTTCAACCCCTAACTCCCATTCTCGCTCTTTCTTTAATCACCTAACACCCAATATATCTCTCTATCTAACCACCTAACCCCTAATATTGCTCTTTCTCTAAACCCCTAAAGCCCAATCTCTCTCTCTCTCAAAACTTAACTCCCTATATGTCTATTCCTATGTATCTTTCTAAAATGATAACCTCCAATCTCTCTCTCTCTCTCTAAATGGCCAACCCTCAATTTCTCTCTCTAAATCCATAACCACCAATCTCTTCCTCTCTCTAAACCCTAAACCCTAATATCTCTCTCTCCAGAAAACCGTACCCCCCAATCTCTCTCTCTATAAGCCCCTTACCTATAATCACTCTCTCTCTCTCTAAACCCGTAACCTCCAAATATCTCTCTCTCTAAACCCCTAACCCTTGATATCTCTCTCACTCTTTCTCTCTACCTTTAAAATTATAACCCCCAATATCCCTCTCTCTAAACCCCTAACCCCCAATCTCTCTTTGTCAACCCATAAACTGCTAACCTCCAATGTGTCTCTCTCTCAATCCCTAAACACAAATCTCTCTCTCTAAACCCCTAACACTAATCTCTCTATCTCTCTATAAACCCCTAAACAACAATCTCTCTCTCTCTCTCTCCCCAAAACCCTAACCTCTTATCACTCTCTCTCTCTTTCTCTCTAGTCCCCTAACCCCCAATCTCTCTCTCTCTAAATGTATGTATCTAAACCCATAGCCCCCATTCTTTCTCTTTCTTTATCCCCTAACACCTTCTCTCTCTATATCTCTCTCTAAACCCCCAAACCTTATTCTCTCACTCTCTCTCTAAACCTATAACCCCCAATATCTCTCTCCCTCTCTCTCTATAAACACCTAAAGTCCAATCTCTCTCTCTCTAGATGTAGAATCCCCCCCCCTCTCTCTCTACCTAACAATTACCTATCTATCTAAATCTATAACCCCTAAACTCTCTCTAACTCTAAACCACTAACCACCAACATGCCTTTTTCCATCTCTCTCTCTTCAAACCCCTAAACCCCATTCTCACTATCTCTCTCTAAACCCATAACCCCCAATCTCTCATTCTCTAAATCCCAAACCCCAAATATCACTTTTTCTATCTCTCTATCTCTAAACCTATGAACCCCAATATCTCTCTCTTTTGAACATCTAACCCCTTATCTCTCTCTAAACCCCTGGCATCCAATCTCTCTCTCTCTGAACCCTAACCCCTAAACCCCAATCTCTTTCTTTTTCTTTCTCTCTCTCTTTGTCTCACTAAACCACTTACCCCTAAACTCTCTCACTCTGAACCCCTTATCTCTCTCTCTCTCTAAACCCTAACCCCCAATCTCTCTATCTCCCTCTCTCTCTCTAAACCTATAGCCCCTAACCCCCAATCTCTCTCTCTCTCTAAACCCCTAACACCAAATATCTCTCTCTCTCAAAACCCCTAACCACCAATCTCTCTCTCCCTCTAAACCTCTAACTGATGATCTCTCTTTCTCTCTCTCTAACTCTATGTTTCTCTCTATATATTTGTCTCTCTCTAAAACCTGAACCCCCAATCTCTCACTCTAGCTGCTAACCCTCAATCTCTCTCTCTCTCTCTTTCTGAACCCCTAACCTCCAATATCTCTGTCCCTCTCTACAACTTGAACCCCCAATCTCTATCTCTCTCTAATCCACTAATCCCCAATATCTCTCCCTCTCTAAACCACTCATCCCCAATATATCTTTTTAAAACCCTAACCTCCAATCTCTCTCTCTCTCTCTAAATCCCTAAGCCCAAATCTCTCTCTCTCTATCTCTCCCTAAATCCCTAATGTCTCTCTCTCTCTCAACCCCTAACCCACCATCTCTCTCTCTCTCTCTCTCCCCATCTCTCTCTAAACCCTAACCACAAATTTGTTTCTCTCTCTAAAATTCTAACACCCAATTTGTCTGTCTTTTTCTCTCTGAAGCATTAATCCCCAATCTATCTTTATCTCTCTCTCTCTAAAATTCTAACATCCAAGGTCTCTGTCTTTCTCTCTATAAAGCATTAACCCCATACCTCTCTTTCTCTAAACCCCTACCCCTAATTCTCTCTCTCTCTCTCTCTCTCTCTTTGGAAACCATGATACCTTATCTTTCTCTCTATATTTCTCTCTAAACCCCTAACCACCAATTTCTCTCTTCTATCTCTTTATCTCTTTCTCTAAATCCATAAACACCTATCTCTCTATATCTCTCTAAACCATTAACCCCCAATATATCTCCCTTTAAAATCCTAATCCCCACTATTTGTCTTCCTATATCCCTCTCACTCTACACCCCAAACCCCAAATCTCCCTCTCTCACACCAAACCCTAACCACCATTCTCGCTCTTTATGTCGAAATTCCTAACCCGCGTTCTTTCTATCTCTCTCTAAACAAATAACCCCACCGCTAACTTCCAATATCTCCCTATCCAAAACCCTAACACTGAATTTCTCTCTCTCTCTCTCTCTCTCTCTCTCTCTCTCTCTTAATCGCTAACCACTAATCTCTTTCATTCCATCTCTCTCTCATGAAACCCCTAACCCCTAATTTCTATATCTCTCTCAAAACCTGTAACCCCCAATATCCCTCTCTCTCTAAACCCCTAACCAAAATTCTCTCTCATCTATCTCTCTCTCTAAACCCATAACCCCCAATCTCTTTATCTCTCTCTAAATAACTAACCCCCAACATCTCTCTCTCTCTCTCTAAACCACTAACCCCCAATATCTCTCTCTCTCTCTCTACACCACTAACCCCCAATCTCTCTCTCTCTCTAAACCTCTAAACCCCGATTTCCCTCTCTCCAAAACCCTAACCCAAATATCTCCCTCCCTCTCTCACACACACAAACTCTCTCTCTCTCTCTCCCACAAACTCTCTCTCTAAATATCTATCTATCTAAACCCCTAACCCTTAACCCCAAATCTCTCTCTCGTTCTCTAAACCCTAACCACCAATCTCCCTCTCTCTAAAATCCTAATACCCAATCGCTCTGTCATTATCTCTATAAAAAATTAAAGCTCAAACTCTCTATCTCTCTAAACCCTTAATCCCCGACTGTCCCTCTCTCACTAAAACCCCAATCTCTCTCTCTCTCTCTCTCTCTCTCTCTCTCCAAACCCTAACCACTAATCTCCCTCTCTCTAAAATGCTAATACCCACTCGCTCTGTCTTTATCTCTATAGAAAATTAAAGCTCAAACTCTCTATCCCTCTAAACCCTTAATCCCCAACTGTCTCTCTCTCACTAAAACCCTAACACCTAATATTTTTCTTTTTCTCTCTCTCTAAACCCCTAACCACCAATCTCTCTCTCTCTCTCTAAGCTACTAACACCCAATATCTCTCTCTCTCTAAACCCCTAACCCCTAATATCTCTCTTCCTATCTTCCTCTCACTCTAAACCCTAAACCCCAAATTTCCCTCTCTCACTAAACCCTAACCACCACTCTCTCACTTTCAATCTCTCTATAAAATTCTAACTCTCAATCTCTCTATGTCTCTCTAAACAACTAACCCACCCCTAACCCCCAATCTCTGTCTCTCTCTAAAACCCTAACACCAAATCTTTCTCTTTCTCTCTCTAAACCTCTAATCAACAATCTATGTATTTCTATATCTCTCACTTAAAAACCCTAAGCCCCAATCTCTCTATCTCTCTCCAAACCCATAACCCCCACTCTCTCTCTCTCTCTCTCTCTCTCTTTAAAACCCTAACCCCCAATATATCTCCTCATATATTTCACCTTCTCTTTAAACACCAGACCCCAATTTCCTTTTCTCTCTCTCTCTAAGCCCCTAACCACCATTCTCTCTCTTCTATCTCTCCCTTTAAAACCCTAAGCCATAATCTCCTTATCTCTCTCTAAACAACTAACCCCCAATCTCTCTCTCTTCATCTCTCTACCTATCATCTATCTAGGCCCCTAACCCCCAATCTCTCTATATGCCTCTCTAAACCATTAACACCCTCTCTCTCTGTCTCTCTCCCTTGCTATATCTCTAAACCCCTAACCCACAATCTCTCTCTCTCTATACCCTTAACCACCATTATCTCTCTCTCTCTCTCTCTAAGCCTGTAACCACCATTCTCTCTCTTCTATCTCTAACTTTAAAATCCTAAGTCGTAATCTCTCTATCTCTCTCTAAACAACGAACTTCCAATCTCTCTCTCTCAATCTACCTATCTATCTATCTAAGCACCTAAGCTTCAATCTCTCTCTATGCCTCTCTAAACCACTAACACCCTCTCTCTCTCTCTCTCTCTCGCTATCTCTCTAAACCCCTAACCCACAATCTCTCTCTCTCTAAACCCTTAACCACCATTATATATCTTTCTCTCTCTCTCTCTAAACCCCTAACCACCATTCTCTCTCTTATATCTCTTTGTTTAAAACCCTAAGCCGTAATCTCTTTATCTCCTTCTAAACAACTAACCCCCAATCTCTCTCTCTCTCTCTCTCTCTCTCTACCTATCTATCTATCTAAGCCCTTAACCCCCAATCTCTCTCTATGCATCTCTAAACCACTAACACCAACTTTCTCTCTCTCTCTCTCTCTCTCTTGCTATCTCTCTAAATACCTAACACACAATCTCTCTTTCTCTAAACCCTTAACCACCATTATCTCTCTTTCTCTCTCTCTCTAAACCCCTAACCAACATTCTGTGTCTTCTATCTCTCTCTTTAAAACCCTAAGCCGTAATCTCTTTATCTCTCAACAACTAACCCCCAATCTCTCTCTCTCTCTCTCTCTCTCTCTGTAAGCCCCTAACCCACAATCTCTCTCTATGCCTCTCTAAGCCACTAAGACCCACTCTCTCTCTCTCTCTCTCTCTCTCTCTCGCTCGCTCTCAACCCCTAACCCACGATCTTTCTCTCTCTAAACCCTTAACCACCGCTATCCCTCATTCACTCTCTCTCTAAACACCTAACTTCCAATTTCTTTATATTTCTATAGAAAACTAACCCCACCTGTAACCACCACTCTCTCTCCCTCTCTCTCTAAGCCCCTAAACCCCATTCTCTCTCTCTCTCGCTCTCTCTCTCTCTCTCAATCTAAACCACTAACCCCAATCTCTCTCTCTCTATCTATTGAAACCCCCTACCCCCAATAACTCTCTCTCAAAACCCATAACCCCTAATTTCTCTATCTCTATTATTATCTCTCTCTTAAACCCTATCTCCCAATCTCTCTCTCTCTCTCTCTCGCTAAGCCCCTAACCCCCAATCTCTCTCTAACTATATTTCTCTCTCTCTCTAAACACCTAACTTCCTATTTCGCTCCCTATCTAAACCCCTAATCCCAAATCTCTTTGTCTCTCTTTGTCTTTCTCTCTCTCTCTCTAAACCCCTAACCACCAATCCTTTCTCTCTAAATCCCTAACCGCCATTTTGTCTCTTTCTACCTCTCTCTATAAACACCTAACCCCCAATCTCTCTATATGTCTATCTCTTTAAATAACTAAACACATCACTAACCCCATGATATATATCTTTCCCTAAACCCCTAACACCCAATCATTCTCTCTCTCTCTCTCTCTCTCTCTCTCTAAACACCTAACCATCATTCTCTCTCTCTCTCTCTCTCTAAAATCCTAACCCCCAATCACCTTATCTCTCACTAAACCCATAACCCCCAATCTCTTAGTCTCTAAACCCCTAAACCCCAATTAGGCTCTTCTTATATGTCCCTCTCTAAACCTTTAACCCCCAATATCCCCCTCTCTCTCTAAACCCCTAACCACTATTCTCTCCCTCTCTTTCTCTCAAAACCCCTAACCTCCTATCTCTCAAAAGCTCTAACCACCTATCTCTCCATCTCTCCAAACCACTAACCCCAAATACCTTCCTCTCCATCTATCTATCTGAGCCCCTAACCCCCAACCTCTCTCTATCTCTTTAAACAATTAATCCCTAGTATCCTTCTCCCTAGACCACTAACCCCCAATCATTCTCTCTCTCTCTCTAATCAAATAACCATCATTCTCTCTCTCTCTCTCTCTCTCTCTCTCTCTCTCTCTCTCTCTAAAATCCTAACCCCCAATCAACTTATCTCTCACTAAACCCATAACCCCAAATCTCTTAGTCTCTAAACCCCTAAACCCCAATAAGGCTCTCCTTATATCTCCCTCTCTAAACCTTTAACCCCCAATATCCCTCTCTCTCTCTAAACCCCTAACCACTATTCTCTCCCTCTCTTTCTCTCAAAACCCCTAACTTCCTGTCTCTCAAAAACCCTAACCACCTATCTCTCTATCTCTCCAAACCACTAAACCCAAATACCTCCCTTTCCATCTATCTATCTGAGCTCCTAACCCCCAACCTCTCTCTCTCTCTCTTTAAACCATTAATCCCCAATATCCTTCTCCCTAGACCACTAACCCCCAATCTCTCTCTCTCTTTAAACCCCTACTCTCCAATGTCTATCTCTTTCCAAACCCCTAACTTTCAACCTCTCTCTCTCTCTCTAAACCCCTAACCTCCAAATCTATCTCTCTCTCTCAACCTCAAATCCTCAATATCACTCTCTCTAAAACCCTAACCCCCAATCTCTCTCTCTCTCTCTCTCTCTCAAACCCTAAACACCAATCTCTCTCTTTCTATTTCTCTCTCTCGAAACCACTCATCATGATCTCTCTATTTCTCTCTAAACCCCTAAACACCAATATCTCTCTCTCTCCCTCTAAACCATTAGCCCCCAATCTCTCCCTCTATTTCTCTCTCAAACCCTAACATCCAATATCTCCTCTCTAAACCCCTAACCCACAATCTCTCTCTCTCTCTCTCTCTCTCTCTCTCTATGTATGTATGTATCTGAACCCCTAACTCCCATTCTCACTCTTTCTTTAATAACCTAACACCCAATATATATCTATGTCTAACCACCTAACCCCTAATATTGCTCTCTCTCTAAACCCCTAACACCCAATCTCTCTCTCTAAAAAAAATTAACTCCCTATATCTCTATTCCTATGTATCTTTCTAAAATGCTAACCTTCAATCTCTCTCTCTCTCTCTAAATGGCTAACCCTCAATATCTCTCTCTCTTTAAACCCCTAACCTTTAATCACACACTCTCTCTCTCTAAACCGATAACCTCCAAATATCTCTCTCTCTAAACCCCCTAACCCCTGATATCTCTCTCACTCTCTCTCTTTCCCTTTAAAATTATAACCCCCTATATCCCTCTCTCTAAACCCCTAACCCCCAATCTGTCTCTATCTACCCATAAACCGCTAACCTCCAATCTCTCTCTCTCTCTCTCTAAATTCCTAAACACCAATATCTCTTTCTAAACCCCTAAGCTGTATTCTCTTACTCTCTTTCTAAACCTATAACCCCCAATATCTCTCTCCCTCTCTCTCTATAAACACCTAAAGTCCAATCTCTCTCTCTCTATCTAGATGCATTCGCCCCCCTCTCTCTCTCTACCTAAAAATTATCTATCTATCTAAATGTATAACCCCTAAACTCTCTCTTACTCTAAACCCCTAACCACCAATATCCCTATTTCCATCTCTCTCTCTTCAAACTCCTAAACCACAATCACTCTATCTCTCTCTAAAACCCTAACCCCCAATATCCTTTTTTCTATCTCTCTATCTATAAGCCAATGAACCCCAATATCTCTCTCTATTTAAACATCTAACCCCTTCTCTCTCTCTAAACCCCTGGTGTCCAATCACTCTCTCTCTCTCTCTCTGAACCCTAATCCATAAACCTGAATCTCTTTCTTTCTCTTTCTCTCTCTCTCCATCTCTCTAAACCACTTACCCCTAAACTCTCTCACTCTTAACCCCTTATTTCTCTCTCTCTAAACCCTGACCACCAATCTCTCTCTCTCTCTCTCTCAACCTATAGACCCTAACATCAACCTTATGCATATAGACCCTCTCTCTCTCTCTCTCTCTCTCTCTCTCAACCTATAGACCCTAACATCATTCTGATCATCATCATAGCATCAACCTTATGCATATCATCTGGAGCAACATCCTGAAGCTTGTCATCTGTGATCATCCTGATCACCAATATAGCATCATCCTAATGCATACAAAGTATCTCCTTGATACATATCATCATACATGATCTACCTGATCATAAAATGCATCCACCTAATACATACATAAGTACATGATCTACCTGATCATAAAATGCATCCACCTAATACATACATAAGTACATGATCTACCTGATCATACAATGCATCCACCTGATACATACATAAGTACATGATCTACCTCATCATACAATGAATCCACCTGATACATATACAATAATGCATGATCCACCTGATCATACAATGTATCCACCTAGTACATAAATACATGATCCACCTGATCATATCAAGCATCCAACATGATGCATATACAAATACATGATCCAACTGATCATATCCAACATGATGCATATACAAATACATGATCACAATGATCAAAGCATCCAACATGATGCATATACAAATACATGATCAAACTGATCAAAGCATCCAACATGATGCATATATAGAGCAGTAACTGGAGTATCGTCCTAATGCTCATCATCCAGTGCTTACATCCATAGCCACGGGAAGGATCCTCCTCTCACCATGCTTGGAATGGCTCCTGCAAGTGTATCCATCACTTCTTCCTCGAAGTGTCGTCAATATGAAGAACACCAAGCCTCTCTCTGAAGTATTCAAACTTCACTATGGCTAGTGGTTTCGTCAGCACATCTGCAACCTGCTCATCCACCGCAACATACAGGATCTTCACTGCTCCTCTCTGCACCATATCCCTGATATAGTGATATTTGATCTCAATGTGCTTCGACCTATCGTGGAACACCGGGTTCTCAGATAGCTTCACACAACTTTGGTTGTCACAAAAGATACCAGTAGCCTCCAATGTGAGATCAGATAACTCTGACAATATATTCCTTAGCAATACTGCCTCACAACTAGCTAAACAAGCTGCAACCACGAGATCACACCTGATCCCATACTGAAGCAACACCCAGATGTGCTCTTCCTATCTGCAGCACTGCCTGCCCAGTCTGAATCAACATAGCCCTACAGGTTAAACTTTTGATTCGCATCATACCTGAGCCCATAATCAATTGTACCCTTCAGGTACCTCAGAATATGCTTTACAGCAACTAGGTGAACACTTATGGGATTCGTCAGGAATTGGCTCAATGTGTTCACTGCAAAGCAAATATCTGGTCTAGTGTTCGTTAGGTACATCAAGGACCCAATCATGTGACGATACATAGTGACATCAACTGGATCAGATGAAGCATCACATAGAAGCTTCAAGTTCGATGCCATAGGTGTGTCTATGGCCTTGCAATCCATCATTCTGAACCTCTTCAGGATCTCTATTGCATACTTCCCTTGTCCAAGGAATATCCCATCTGTACTCTACCACACCTCCATGCCTAGAAAATAGTGAATCATCCACAAGTCCTTCATCTCGAACTCGGCAGCAAGATTCCTCTTGGTATTGGCAATCAATCCATCCTCTCCTATTACAAACATGTCATCCACATACAAAAGTAGTATCACAGGGTTGCCTTCCTCAACCTTGTAGTAAAGGTTGGAATCTGCTTTACTCTTGGTAAATCCCAAACTGGATAGAAATCTATCTATCCTCCCATACCAAGTTCTAGGAGCTTGCTTCAAGCCATACAAGACTTTCTTCAACCTGCACACATATGACTCCGTGCCATGTGTCTCAAAACCAAGTGGTTGCTCCACATACACTTCCTCCTCGACTACACCATTAAAGAAAATAGTCTTGACATCCATCTGGTGTATCTTCCATTTCATCACTACATCCAGGGCGAGTACTAATCTGATGGAAGTGTACCTGGCTACAGGAGCAAAAGTCTCTTCATAGTCTATACCCTCTTTCTTGAGAGAAGCCATGAGCTACAAATCTCACTTTGTACTTTTCTATGCTGCCATCTGCAGCATGCTTGATCTTGTAGATCCATTTGGAAGTTACAACCGACTTCCCTTCAGGTCTTGGGAATACATCCCAAACATCATTCTTCATGATCGACTGGTATTCCTCGACCATGGCATCCTTCAATTCTTTCTTTTTCGCTGCTTCTTCATAACTGGAAGGTTCTTTGTTCATAATATCACAGAGTAGGGCAACATAACTGCTATGTGATCTAGTTCTTTTCCTTTAAGAAACTGAAAATAGTGAAACTGAAAATAAACTCTTTAAGAACCAAAACTTACACCAAGCTTCAACTTAGATTTGTGGGTTCCTTTGAAATTTTAGCTTGAGTGGGACCAATTACATATCAACTAGCACTACCCCCTCATATTAGAATTCATGATGTTTTTCATGTATCTCTGTTTTAAAAATATATCTTTGACTAAACTCATGTTACTGAACAGGATGTGCTCTAGGTGGAACCAGAAGGAGAGGTTCTTATAGAACCAGTACATATCATATATAAGAGAGAAATAATGTGTCGGAAGTAGGAAATCACTCAAGTTAATGTAAAATGGGTGCATTACGCTATGGAAGAATTGATGTGGGAAAGAGAAGATTATATGAGACAAGCATATCCTTTCCTATTCCAATCAGAAGATGTTGATTAAATTTCATTGAGGATGGTGAAAGTATTTAGGGCGGAGGATTGTAATACCCCCAGTTAAAGATTGAAATACTGAGATGGGGATGTAAATGATGGTAGTTTCCATGATAAAGTTTATGACTTTGATGACTTCAAACAACAATGTAAATAAATAACTATTCAATGATTTCAATTAAATTATTGTACGAGTGTGAGCAGTGTTGCACTGAATTGATAGAAATCACATTTAAGTTAATTCATGATATTCTACTCATCCCTAAGGGGACAAGTGGCCAAATGTGGGTGAAGTAGTTACTAGCCAAGAAAGTCCTAGGAAAATAAAAGGCATGACCCAGGGGGAAAAACACCCCCCTAATTCACGGAAGAAGAGAGCATTCAGGATCTACAATAATTAATATACTAGGCCTGGAGATAAAGAAATACATTAGATCTCTCAGGCTCTGTATATTGAGCTATCATGCTCAAAAGGAAATATCAGATCTCCTAGGATCTATAATGTTTGAGCTTCCATGTTCTTTGTAGTAACCCTTCTTGGACAATTTGGTGGAACTTGAAGAGGAATGATCGACAAGTTAAGTTTGAGTTATGGGCATGGGGGTGGATACTTCAAGGTCATATTGGCTTCTAGATCCTAAGGTTGGGTGAAGATAGGATGCTCAATACTCGGTATCATTGGTTTATCTACAAATAAATTTTGGTCTTTATCTCAAGATTAGAGTTGACTAACCCGCTCTTGTAATGTTTTCAAGTGTCATTTACCATTGTTAAAATAGTGTTAGTACAGTATGGAAAAATTCATTATATATATAAATGTGAATGAATTAACCCTGTTCATTTTGTTGGAAAGGTAGTCAATGGTTCTTGAATACGTGAAAAATAGTTTTTAAGATCCACTTTATATATCTTACACTAATATTAAAACCCAAAAATATGAAAACTTCTGTAAACTTGAAAGTTAATATAACCATGTGTTGTTAACCCTAAGGAATTATCGGGAACCAATGAGGTTAAACTTAAGCCCTACTCTTCATATTCTGGGATATATGTGTTAAATAAAACCCCTAACCAAGGTCAAACCCAAGGAAGTTATTCATAGCGTGTGCATGAGGAATAACTACAAACAAGTATAGTATATTACCCACATGCATAAAAATTTCTACAAACACTCTTCATGAATTAATTAGAATCACCCTCGCTTGGTTTTAAGAATTTCCATACCATTAACATTTGAGTAAACAATAAACATAAAAAATATAAGTCTTGTTAAACTAATTAAGAAACTCATCTGAATACAAACCCGAACTTAATCCTCAAGGGGCCACGATTACAGGATTTGTGGTGGTTGCAGTCATAAAAGAATGTAAATATAGCTTAGGCAACGTCCCTTAAATATAGGGAAGCCAAACTTTAGGGTTCAAACAAAATGGGAAGAATCAAATACAAATTGAAGGAGACAGTTGAACCAAACAACAATTTGTAACTAGATTTCATTATTTTGTTTACAAAACTGAGAAGGGTAATATAAACCCCTTTCTTTCCTATGTCCAAAAGAAATATGGGACTGTAAATCACTTTATGTAACAAGGTAACTTACTATCAGGTACTTGTAATTCTACCTTTTACTTAGAGCAAGGAATTGATGCTATGGTTAATTCAACTAGGTAAACCAAAGGAAAAGGTTCGAGGGATAGTAATGCTCGAATCGGGGCTAATTACCAAGTTTGGAACTCTTAATCCTTTTTTAATCTCTAATGAAAACCTTCTTGTTAGGGGTAGTTCAATAATGAGCAGTCTTCGGAACTATGAAACAGCTGTTACAAAACAAAAATTCATTAGGGTTTGTAATAGCAAAGGATGAAGGGAACATCAAAGGAAATAAGACTAATTAAACCATGGTAAGGCTATATGAATAAATAAATTTCATTTTGGAATGATTAACACCGATGGGCTATAAGATTAAGCTTTATGGAGAATACCTACATAAACAAAAATGGGGTTGTTAAGTTAGAAGTTAAGTAAACAATGTTGCCAACTTTTTTAATATGAATATTGTCATGTTAATAACATCAAATTTGCTCTTAGTTGGAAATGAGGTCCCTTTCTTTATTAATTTTAATGATATGTAAAAAAATAAAAAAATAAATTAAAACACTAAGACTTAAATAAGGACATTACATGCTTTAACACCATATTCTTTTTTTTTCAGCAAAAAAAACTAAAAGTAATAGACTTATCATACAGCCAGAAAGAAATTGTATACCCTTTACAATTTTGACATTCTTCTAAGATTATATTCCTATCCCAAAAAACCTTCGAAAAGTTTGAACTTATCATTCATCAATTATCAAAGAAGGGAAATAAAAAAAGGTAATTCGATTAGATATCATAGATCTGGACCAACCCAGAATCTATCAGCATAGAATCAAAGTGCTCCTCCCAACAGATAACACCTTCATCTCCAGAATAAGCTTCCTTGGAGAGAGTGTCGGCCATGGAATTAAAATGCCTGTAGATGTGTTCTGATGTAATATGCTCAAAGTGCTGAAGTAAGTCTTTGATCCGGCTACACCAATGATAAAGAGGTATATTGTTCATATCATATTCACCTCGAGCCCATTTGATGGTCACTCTAGAATCTCCAAATATCGCCACATCGGATAGTCCAACATAAAATGCAACCATGAGGACACACCATAGACCAAGGATCTCAGCTTTTATATTGGTGCCATGTCTGCAATTCAGTTTCAAAGTAAAGTAATGATTCATATTAACGA
Organism: Larix kaempferi; assembly: GCA_027924585.1. Classification (NCBI taxonomy): domain Eukaryota; kingdom Viridiplantae; phylum Streptophyta; class Pinopsida; order Pinales; family Pinaceae; genus Larix; species Larix kaempferi. The sequence continues at coordinate 6,650,611 of BSBM01000109.1, forward strand.
AAATGACCCCACGAGAGGCAGATTTCCCACCATTAGCTGCACCATCAAAAAAGATCATAGATTTATGTTGTGGAGAACAGAAAGTGGTAGCCTTTTTAGTTCTCACCTTATTACAATCAAAGCACTGCTCCGAAAGCATCTTGACAACACAATTGAGAGTCCAATCAATAATCGGATGTCAATCCTCAAAGATATCTAGGTTTCGTGTCTTCCATACTACCCAAGCAGTCACAAAAGGAAAGAAGGGGAGCGTATATGTAGACCTGTACCATTCAAGTGTACTCTGAGCAAAAGAAACTACACCCCACTGTATATTCAATTTATAATAACGCAGAAGCGAATGCCAAAGTTCCCTAGCAAACATGCAGTCAACAATAATATGGTTAATAGATTCAGACATGCGAAAACAAAGATAGCATATATTCGGGCCCTCCCATCCTCTTTTGACCAAATTATCCCATGTTATGAGTTCACCCCTCAAGGCGCGCCACATGAAGCATTTAATTTTTAATGGAATTTTCCAATTCCACGAGGCCTTAAACAACCAATTTGCAGGGAAAATGCACTGAGTGTTGCTGACACCTTGAGCCATGACAGTACCAAATTTGTTGTTGTTTAGCCACATCACCTTATCACTATCGAAAGATAGTCTGCAGCCAATCTCATTTAATCTCTTAACAAAATGATTCCATTCAGAAGCAATATCATCTTCAAACCCCAGCTCCAATGAACTCAACCAATAATTTTGATTCATATGGTGGTTCGTATTCCTTATCTTATTAAGAGATTTATAATCAAAATGATGGAGTGTGTAAAGAATCTCATCAGACAGTCTAAAACCATCCTCCAATCCAAGGATTGGATCAATGCCAACCAAAAGGTCTTGGCCATTACCAACCTTCCACGCTAGATCCTTAACCATCCAATTATAAATTTTTAAAAATCCAATCCAAATTATGGATGCACCAGAGATTTTCTTCACAGGGTTTCGAAGCCAGCGAATAACATTACCATTCAAATATTTGACATAAATCACCCTCAACCAAAAAGTGGATCTGAAAAGAGATCTCTAGAAACTTTTCATTCTCAAAGCAATACTGAAGTATGAAAGATCACGAATGCCCCATGCAACGTGACAAGTAGGGAGCACAATAGAATCCCATTTAGTCAAGACCAGTTTGCTACGGTCGGAACCACCAGTCCATACAAAATTTAAATATAACCTTTTTAATTTGGATAGAATAGACATAGGAATTTGATGAAGCGAAAGCCAATAGATTGGGATGTCGGTGAGAATAGACTTTGCCAAGATCAACCAACCACCAATAGTCAACATTCTAAGAGTCCAGTGGGAAATCCTCTGCTCAACCTTTCTGAAAAGCCACAACCAGTCATTAATCCTATATCCGTTTGGCTTCAGAAAATAGCCAAGATACATAAACCCTTCTTCCATTTGTTGAAATTTATAAGGCATGAAGCTTTTTTATACTTCAATCCGCTATTCTGAAAGTCTAAAATGATAAATACAGTATTTTCTAACACTTACATTCATGCCTGAAGCCACAGTGAAATTAGTGATGTTGTCCATAAACTTATGCCACTCCATATCAGTATCCAAACCATCAAGTAAAGCATCATCAACAAATAAGACATGAGTGAAAAGCAACTCTTGAGTGAGTTTGATTCCTCAAATAGTCCCATCAACTTACTCAACATTGATCATTCTGCTGAGTCCTTCGATAATTAACAACAATAACAAAGGTGAAAGAGGACACCCCTAGCAGATCCCCCTAGACATGCGGAAAAAACTAGAGGGAGCTCCATTGATAAGCACGTCGATACTGGCAGAGGCAACACATGCCATAATCCACCGAATGACTAATGGAGGCATACCAATCTAGATAATTACCAGCCTTAAAAAAGACCAGTCAACTCTGTCATATGTTTTCGGAAGATCCATCTTGAGAAGCATGGCCTTCATCTTCTTCAATTTGGCAGTATTCATAATTTCTTGAGTAATTCCAATGGTGTCGAGAATCTAGCGATCTTTTAAGAAACAATTTATTGTTCGGCAGAGATATGGACATATAAAATTGGTTTCAAACAATTTGAGATAATCTTAGATATGAACTTGTATGCCAAATTACATAATGTAATTGGTTGAAAATCTCCAAATGTAGAAGGCTTTCCTTTCTTTGGGATAAGTGTGAGAAAAGTTGAATTGAGCCCTCCATAAATGTAATCCTCAGAGTGAGAGAATTCCACCATCTTTAATATATCGACCCCCATAATATAAATTTTTTTTAAGAATAGCTAAACAGTCTAGCCATCCGGGTCGAGGCTTTTATCCTCGACAAAACATTTAAGAGCAACTTCGACTTCATCAAGAGTAACTTCTTTCCCTAAAGCTTCAGCATCATGCTCCGTTAAGAAGGCAAGATAAAGTCTTGCAACATTGATTTGATGTAATAAATCACTCTGACCAGTATCAGAATATAACTTACCAAAAAACTCATGAGCAGCATTATGAAGTGCATCTTGACCAGTAATCATATTCCCCAGACCGTGATTAAGATCCCAAATAGCATTCATATTTCTTCTATGTGAAGCATATGAATGAAAAAAAAATTTGTTACCATCGCCATGACTGATCCATATGGCATGAATTTTGAGTCTCCATTGTCTAGTTTCCTAAGTCAACAAATCGTCTTTTTTCCTTTCAATGAGTTTAACAATATCAAATTCCTCTTCCTCTAACCCTTCATCAATATTCCTGTTGTGTAAAGCCTGTAATTGTTCCTCTAGTGAGATGAGTTCCGAAAGGTCAGTTTTCTTTCTATTTAATCCACTTTGTGCAAATACCTTTGAGTTATGCAATTTCTGGACAAAATCATCTATCGGGTTCAAATCAAACTCATTGCTATATTTTATCCAAAAATCCTTAATAACACTGCAAAAATATTCATTACTCAACCAAGTACAGTTGAACTTGAATGGATGATTTATTTTTACAGAAAGTAGTGTCAATCTGAAAGTAGACCAGCTAGTGATCTGAAAACTTGAACTCGCCAACCCAGGATCTATGCCTTTCCCAACCATTGATAAGACTATATTTTACTAAAAAATTATCGAATCTCTTATAGATCCCTCCCGATCTAGCCCTGCCATAGAATGACCTCCCAATGTATTTTATAAGCAAGAAAGTTGAAAACTCTTTGCATTTTACTTAATGCAAAAATTGTTATTTTTCAAAATTTTCATCGAACTAATTAATAACATCATATTTTATACACTCTTTAAAAAAAACATTATCTTATTATACACACTTAAATATTATAAATAAATAAAAAATACAAAGAATGAGCCATTACAAAAAACATAACATAAAGTTGCAACTTAATGATCATTACAAATAATTCCTAACATTTAAAAATAAATAAAAGATAAACTTACTATACTCCTCCATAATTAAATATTACAAATAAGAAAAAAAAAATTGTTCATGAAAAAACAAAACATAAAATTGTAACTTAATTATCAATTATAAAACAATATCAATTTAATGAAGAGACCATTATTATTTTATTTTCAGAATAAAATTGTGTATAAAGAAAGTTTAACTTTTACCACTCGACTATTGTTATCTTTACAGAGACATTACAAATATTTAAAAATTTAATTGGCGTTTTATTTAATAAAACAACAAATATTTAAAAATTGGCGTTGTGAGATTTAGAAAGACATCGCCTAAAAATCATAACCGTTCAATTTGAAATGAAGTTGTCAGTGATAATGAAAAAGACATCACCTAAATTCACCGTTTGATCATAACAACAGTATCATCCAACGGTTCAATTTGAATTACTGACTGACATCTATGTCGTCCACATGGCATTCGGATTTAGGAAAGCATCACATAAACTAATCTTGTGATCCCAGATTCACCTAATTGACCGTTTGAGAACCTAAGTTTACCGTTTCATGACCTAAAAAGAATGATCCAACGGTTCGATTTGAAATTTAGTTGTAGTTGGATGATAAAGCAGATCCAATGGCTGCGTTTAATCTACTTTCTTCATGGCTCATATGCATCGATCTCTTCATTTGATTTCTCGGTATCTCACAGTTACTGTAAATTCTCGGTATCTCGGTTGTATTCTCATAATGGAACTCTGAGGGTTTAGCTTTGTTTAAGACCTGTCCATCACTACAGGAATAGAAGAAAAATAATGGATGAGAGTGACGGAAATGCAATGGAGAATGTCTCCTTGCTACTCCACTCCAGGTTTGTATGCATCTTTGTCTCCTTCTGTCTCTCTGGTTTTTCATTTTTTGATTGTTCCTCCTCTGCATGTGTCACTAAATCAAATCTAACCCAGGTTTAGCTAATTTTCATCCCAACTAACGCCGCAACTTCTATCAGTTTATCGGCCCTATTAACCCTGCCCTTTCTCATATCTGATGTAACTACGGCATAATTGGATGGTCTCATCTATTTTTCGGCCTTCTCCTTCTCAATGGGAATCGATGCTTTTTGGAATAGATCGCCCACTCAGTGGTTTTCTGCCTGCAGTTTCCATAAGTGGACACCATCTTGTCCAAGTTCTGGATTGGACGTTTATGGGTTTTAGCTCGGTAAATAATCCGTTGAGAAGAACTATCCTGGCTTCACGAAGAACTATACTAACAAACTGGGCTTCATATTCTTTGAGAAACGAGCGGCCTCCAATCAGTTTCTTTTTGTGGAGGGAGCATTGAACTTGGAACCCATTTCACATTCTCCCTCAACCCAGCAGGCACCCGCCTTCATCGCTGATGCCTGTGATCATAAATTAAGTCGATGAAATTTTAATAAATCTCTATTCTCTGATTATATTCCCAACTATTTCTTAGTTTGTGAACTCCGACAGTGATTTTATATCCTTAATTTCTGATTTATCGGCAAATTAAATAACTAAAGGTTTAAAGAAATCTTTCTTCTCCTATCTTATTTTACTGCAAACTATTGTCCTGTTCTGTAATTTAGCTGTAATCATTCTTCTATGATTTGTATGCTATGTATTTCATCTCTAAATTAAAGCACTAAATGCTTCAGGAAATCTTTTCTTTCTTCTTTTACTAGTAACTATTGCGGTGCTCATGTGATTTATCAGAAAATTAAATAACTAAATGCTTAAACAAATCATCCTTCTTTGCGTTCTGTATGTTAATTAAAAGTTAAAGGACTAAAGCTTACAGAAACCTTGCTTTCTATGGTTTAACTACAAACAATTGCGGCACTCTGTGACTTATATGTATAATTTAAATAACGGAATCCTTCAAGAAATATTTCTTTCTCTAGTTTGACTAAAAACTGTTCCTGTGTTTTGTGATTTATTGGCAATTTAGCAATTAACTCACTCACTTTGCTGCATTTTCGCTATGTTTATTTGTTTGTGAGGTTTTTCCAAGAGAGGAGACGAGACCGCTGTAGGAACACATTTAATGCAAGGAGACCACGCTGCTGGAGGAGACTATCACGAAGATTTTTTACCTCATCTCCTATTAAACTAACGAGTTATTAGCACTCCTCAACTTTCCTTCCCTTTCCTGCCCATGAATGTATGAATTTAGGTATTATTTTCCACGACTAGCATACCATTTTATTTTGCTCATATAAATAACACAAGTCCACTTGATTTGATGTTTATTGATCAGAAGTATTTCTTTGTTTCTTTGAATCTGGGCGGGATTAATTGTGTTTTATTTACCGATTTAAAGATGTGATGTTATTTCAATCAGAATTGTTTGTTTGTTTGATTATGAGAGAGATTGACTTTTTAATATACCAATTAAAGGTTTACATGATTTCGATTGCAATGAATTAATTCATGATATACTTTAATTTAAAGGTTTACACGATTTTGATTGCCATGCATTTTTCACCTTATAATTTAAGTTTTACTAGTTGCTGTATTTTTCACCTTATAATCGAAATTTTTGTACTCTAATTTTTTCGTATTTTTCACCTTATAATTTAAGTTTTACTAGTTGCTGCATTTTTCGCCTTATAATCGAAATTTTGGTACTCTAATTTTTTCGTATTCTCATTTGGAACGTAATGGAATGGTTCTTTCTGTTGTTTAGGTGAACGAGAATAGGGTCAGGCAGTGGAGATCGGTGAAGGAGAATAGCGTCAGGTAGTGAAGATCGGTGACTGATTTTAAAGGTGACGGTCACTAGGATTTCAATATGAAAAGGTGACTGATTTTATTTTTAAATAATTTTTCTTTTTTCACTTTTTATTATTCTTAAATAATTCTTTTTTTTTCATTTTTATTTCTAAATAATTATGATTTATTATTCTTAAATAATTCTTTTTTTTTCATTTTTATTTCTAAATAATTATGATTTTTTCATCTTTTTATAAGATAAGTTAATTATAATGAAAAATCAATTAATATAACTATTAACCATATTAATCATTACACTATTAACTTCATTAATGACTACAAGTTAAATTATTTTATAAGGATTATGATCATTTAAAATAATCTAAATTGGTTATGACCATTTAATATAGTGTAAATCTCAATTTACACAAGTCTCTAGTTTTATAATTTAAAATAATGTAAATCTCAATTTACAAATGTCTATAACTAATTATATAAATTGATTATGACCATTTAAAATAGTGTAAATCTCAATTTAGACATGTCTCTAGTTTTATAATTTAAAATAATGTAAATCTCAATTTACAAATGTCTATAAATCATTATAGTTTTGACAAAATTCATAAATTTAACCTTAACATATGTAGTATGTGTGTGACATATGAGATAGATATTTCTCTAGTTTTTTTGCATACAATTGCTACTTTCTCTAGTTCCACTTCCTCTAGTTTTTACAAAATTCATTTAACCTTAACATATGTAACATGTGTATGACATATCAAATAGATATTTCTCTAGTTTTATTGCATACTATTGCCACTTTCTCTAGTTTCAATGTAGTGTTATATTATATGACTGATAAGTAAAATACATGACTAAGCTTAAATCAATCATTCTTTCTCCAGTTTTAGTGTAATGTATTGTAGCTTTTTATGTAAAGGTTGACAAAAATCTTTATTTTTCTAATTTCAGTGTTTTTATAATTTATCAATCAACATGGTTCATAGATGCATTTCCAGCCCCATTCATCGTTCATCATTCATAGATGCATTTCCAGCCCCGTTCATCGTTCATTTGTGATTTCTGAGATAGGAGGGGGCGCTGAACATATCTGGGTCAAACTCTCGAGGTAATGGCACCCGTAAACATTCCTAATTTCATTCCTTTGTGATTTCTGAGATACGAGGGGACGCTGAACATATTTAATCCTTAGATATTTAAACAAACATATTCTGTGATTTGTTTGTTTGTGATTTCTGAGATTGAAGTTCGGTTGATGATTTCAATCTCACTTACCCACCTTATATTTGTTTGTTTGTTTGTTTGTGATTTCTGAGATGTGAGGGGATGCTGAACATATTTGTGTCAAACTTTCGACGTAATGGCACTCGTAAACATTCCTAATTTCATTTTCGGGATAAGAAATTAAGTAGATGAAATTTTAATATATATCTGTTCTCTTAATATATTGCCAGTTATTTCTTCTGTAGATAATATATCTTGGTTTTCTAAATATATTGCCAACTATTTCTTCTTTAGATTATATATCTTAAGACGGACATCGAGCTTTATTTCTATATCTTAGAAAGAAAGATAAAATATATAATCTAAACCTCTACGGAATCGAAGTCAGTCCAATAACATTTTTCATATGGAATAGAAAAACAAAGATAAAATAGAGTAGAAAAAATGGGTAACGAGAAAAACAAAGATAAAAAAATGACCTCTTACATTCAGTTGATTCACAGTAGATGTTCTTCTATCATTCAACAAAAATTAAAATGAAAGCTTTATAGGCATCAATTTGTTGGAATCAGCTCACTCAACAACTTTATGATTACTAGACAATAGGTATCAGCAAATTGTTAGGCTGTTGGCTCCAAAACCAAGGAAACTTTAATGTTTATGGAGGCGGTTATTCGCTGTTATTCCCTATTAGAAGCTCATGTCCAAAAGCTCTCTAAGAACCTCAAACTCCTCAAGTAAATGATTTTCACATTGCCCCGTTCGTTACCATGAATTCAAGGTATGTGGTGGGCAGCAAATATACATCTTAAAAATGGAATAACAGGTTGCCAGGGTTATTTTATTTAAAAATGGAATAAGTGGGAGTTAATTTTTGTAAATTTTAATTGGTCAAAATGAATGTAGATTTTAATTTTAATTGACTAAAAAATAATGCAATTTTAAAATTAAAATTACCATTGTAATCTCGAAGTAATGCCCTTGGATTTTACTTTTACCATTTAATTACGATATTATATTTCTGTTCAGTTTGTTTTATTTACCGTGGTAAAATTACGATTTTATATTTCTGCACAGTTTCTTTTATTTACCGTCCTGATTTCCAGCGGCTCTCGTGAGAAAGGATTTTAAATTTCTATACATTTCGTTTAAAACGGGTGGATAGTAAGATGAAAGCCATGGATTCTTTATCATTGTTATTTGTTTCAATTAAATTAATTAATGTGATTGCTCTTTGTCTGAGGTTGTGTGTAGGCTCTTGGGAAGCTTGAGACTTAACAGTGGAGTTTGTATTCATTGCCTTTTGCTTGATGGTGGGTGTGATTGAGATCTCAGATCTCGATTCTGAATTATATATTATTGGGTAAGTAATTAATATATTTAATCTTGATTTAAAGGAAAAGCTGTATATTTTTTATTTATTTAATTTTGTTTTCTTGAATATTAAGTTTAAATTGTAAACTAATTTAATTGTTTTTTTTATTATTTTTCATTTCAATAATAGATGATATAGGAAGATTGCAAACTTTAAATGACAAATTCATTTTTCAATCAACTGTTTATTTATTCTTCAATCGTCATTCTTCCTTTTTATCATAATTAGTTATTGTTAATTTTATTCTTAAAGTTTGATTTGATCTTAATATTCCATCATATTGTTTTTATGTTTTTGTTGTTAGTGGAAGTCATTTATGTTTCATGATACTTAATTAATTTATATTAAATTAAGTTTCTAACCTAAATAAAGTTTCCATTTTTTTAATAATGTTATTTTGTAGTTGTGAATATTAAGATTCAATTGTAGAAGGATTTAATAGATTTTCTATATTTTTCATGGCAAGTGATTCATAAAGAACATAAAAGGAATTGGTTCTTCAACCCATTGTATGTATTGATTAGGTAGTTCTTGGTTTCCCTTTATTTTAGTTATAATTTTATATGCTCTCTTTATGTAGTAATTAATTTTATAGTTTCTTGTTTTTTTTGTCATAATTACTGTTTTTACATAAAAAAAAATTATAGATTTTTTTTGAGAATGGAAAAAAAATTCTTTGATGGATTCTTTTAAGAATGGAAAAAAAGATATTTGATCAATTCTTATGAGAATGGAAAAAAATTATTGGTGTAATATTTTAGTGTTTTATTTGTTTTAGTGTTTTATTTATTCCAAATATTTTGTAATTTTTCTACTTTAGCTTTGTTGAAAATTTAATTCATTTTAGATTTTCTAATTAATTAAGTTATATTTAATAAATTGAATAGATTTTTGTCATGTTCAAAAACCTACAATTGATCCAAATAAGAGATATCCAAAGTAAAAAGGTCGCTATAACATTACTTGCTTTTCCTTCTTTTCGGGGTAAGATGCGATGATGTATTAGTGTTGATTGCCTTCTCTCAAGACATAATTATTAATAATGGATAAGAAATTCAACTACATAGAATATTCAATTCAATTTTCTATCTTGATATAAGGAAGGGTTGTATATTTTGTATTTATTAAATTTTTTTTCTCTATATTAAATTTAGATTGTAAATCTATTATTTGTTATTTTTCAGGGCAATCATGGATGATATATGAAGAATGAAAACTAACAATATGGATGATACAATAAAAATACAAACAGGAAATGAAGAATTTATTCTTTAATTCAGTATATATATATTAGGTAAGTACCTCCTCTATACTTCCTTTTTATTATAATAATTAGTTATTGTTGTAAATTTTCTTATCATGCTTTGGAGGATTCTTGTCAGAATCTCATATTTGTTTATGTTAATATGCTTTAGGGTTTGATTTATTTTCAATATTTCATCATATTTTTTCTAAACTTGAGAGTTGATGTCTGCTTTTGTTGGTAGCGACTGCAGAAAAATATGTCCAACTAACACCATATTTTTATGCGGTCACAATCATTTTCTGTTTTCCTTTTTGTAGAATAACCTCGCTTACCATTTCTTAGTGATCGCTTTAGTCATACCAATAAGTCGATGAATCCTTACCTACCCAGAAGATTGAAGTGTGGTTGATGATTCCAATCTTAGTTACCCACCTTAAACTTTTTGTATTTGAATCGTATCTGCATTCGGGGAAAAGGGAGCTTGGGATGGTCTCTATTTCAAGGGCTTTACCCCTCACCGTGGTGTCCGGTAGGCATCCCGATTATAAACGTTTCATGATGATAACACATTTAGATGCATAACGTGATCAACATGGTTCATAGATGCATTTCCAGCCCATTCATCATAAATGGATCGTAAGAAAATCAATGAATCAAATGACGAAAATCAATCAATCAATGAATCAACGGGCGAAGATATAAGTAAGAAAAATCATGTTTCATATTCTTGGCAATTTCCTTTCGTTACCAATTTCCTATGCAGGGCAAGGATCTTCCCCTTTATTAGGACCTCTTTCCCTTGGGGACAGTGGATATAGGATCTGAAGTTGTATTATAGGATCAATCAATTATCCAATTCAGATCCCTAAATCATCGCGATATAGGATCTCAAGTTGTATATCGGTGGAGAATTGGGTGTTGATGAATCGTGATTAGAAATGGTTGTTGCAATTTTCAATGGGTTGAATGGTTTAAACCCTTGGTTTGGTTAAAACATACTTTTTTTAATTTGTACAATTATTCAATTTAATCTAGTCTCAATCAACAATAAAATAATATCCAATTACCCTTAAATCATACCCAAATGCAAAATTAAATCATATCCAATTACCCTTAAATCATACCCAAATGCAAAATTAAATCATATCCAATTCAAAAATGCAACATCAATCTAACCGTCAGGATTTTGTTTCATATAGAATTCAGACCCTTAGATAAATCTAACCGTCAGGATTTTGTTTCAAAGCTTTTACTGCAAACTTCTGACTTTCTTCTGATTTATTAGTAAAGCAAATAAATAAATCTTACCAATCTAATTTGTGTTCTGTGGTTTAATGAATCCTTTTGGATAGGAGGTGAAGTATGAATATGGTAAAAAAAATTGGCATTAATAATTAATAAGGTGAGTGGGAACAAGGAAGCTTATATGATACTTATGTATTTACATACCGTTGAACACAATAAAATTTAGAAAGTGGATACGTACCTTTGAACACAATAAAATTTAGAAAGTGGATAGAAGGGAATACAAAATGTAAAGTTTATATTAAATAAATATATATGAGAAATTTAGAAAGTGGATAGAAAAAACACAAAATGTAAAGCTTATGTTTAATAAATATATGTGAGAATTGTAGCTTAGTTTCAGGCATAGTTTATAATAGCATAGATGAACTTAGAATTATGATAGAGTAGTGTCTTGTTATTTTTATTATTTTATTTTCATTACTTTTTGTTTTATTTTTTTAATTTTTTTTGTTTACTTTTAATAAAATTTCAAATATTTTTGTTTAGAATTTATATTTAATATGTTTAGAATTTATATTTATTATGATTAGAATTTATTTTTAATATTCATTTAGTTTTTTTCGTGCTAAGTTAACTTTTCATTTTATTATTTTGTTAGTTTTAAATTATTGTTTTTTTTATAGAGTAAGGTATAAAGGGTTGGCAATGAGTTTTGATTCTTGCCTTATGATTGGGCTCTGTTTTCTTCATAATCTAAATGAATGGTTAAAAGGTTAAAGGTGGTTAAAAATTAAAAAATAAATTTTGTTTTTATTTTTATTTTGCTAATTTTTCATATTTTTATTAAACATTGTAAGATTTTCATAATTTTCTTGTAGTATTTTAAAAATGAACATTTAATTTTCCATATTGTTTTCTTGTATAGAATTTTAAGAGATGTGAAATGTATATTTTCTCGTAATTAGTACTATGATGTTGTACATGGACACTTGTTCTACCTTTTGTCAATGTTAATCTTAATAATTTAGTTTTTTTTTTCATACTAAAATAGTTAGGATTAATAATTAAGAGTTTGTTGAAATAGTTTAGATTTCAAGTAGTTTGTTGAAATAGGTTAGAGTTAAGTTAATTCTTCTTATTTTAAATCTTTGTTGGATTATAAATTGCTATCTTGTTTACGTTTGGTAAATTGTTTTTCAATGGTTTTTTCATGGTTATATATATAAAAATTTAGTTGGAATATTTAAATGAGAATAACAGAGTAGAAAATATTTTTTTATGAATATTAAATTGTATATATTTTTTATATTGTTTGCATTTAGTACGTTGACCATAAGGGTTTTATTGAAAGTCTTGTATAGAGTGTTTTCAAAGGACAATTTTGGGAAATTGCCTGGAAACAATTTCTTAACTCGGTATCTTGACACATGTGCCTTTGTTGTAGCTGGAAACTGGGACGCCGTTGCGCTAGTAATAGGTGGAGGGAGGTAACTCCCAGAGAATCCCTCCCAGTACGCCCCAAGTGGGTGGTCGACCATGTATACACAAGGTTTTTAAAGTAGTCTAACGAGGGACCCCCCTTTGTTGACACTCTATTTCAAGCAACCTAGGAGTTAGGATTTCTTGCCTTCGTAATTATAACTTTAACCTCCTCTAAACCATAGTTACATTAGCCACTCTCTCTCTCTCTCTCTCTCTCTCTCTCTCTCAACCCCTAACCCCCAATATCTCTATCTCTCTCTAAACAACTAACCCCACCCCTAACACCCAATGTCTCTCTATCTAAAACCCTAATGCCCAATATTTCCCTCTCTCTTTTTCTAAACCCTTAACCAACAAACTCTCTCCTTTTATCTCTCTCTCTCTCTCTCTCTCTCTCTCTCTCTCTAAAATATTAGCCCCAAACCTCTCTATGTCTTGCTAAACCCTTATCTCACTATCTCTAAACCCCTAACCACCAATCTCTTTATTCCTATCTCTCTCTCTCTAAACCCAAAACCCTTAATCTCGCTTTCTCTCTCTCTCAGACCCTAACCACCATTCCTCTCTCTCTCTAAACCCCCAATCTCTCTAAAAACCTAACCCAAAATCTCTCTCTCTCCATATATCTATTTGAGCCCCTAACCCACAACCTCTCTCTCTCTCTCTCTCTCTTTCTTTAAACCCTAAGCCCCAATATCTCTCTCCATAAAACCCTAACCCCCATTCTCTCTCTCTATAGACCCCTAACCTCTAATCTCTCTCTCTCTCTCTCTCTCTAAATCCATAACCTCCAAATATCTCTCTCTCTAAACCCCTAATCCATGATATCTCTCTCACTCTCTTTCTTTGCCTTTGAAATTATAACCCCCAATATCCCTCTCTCTAAACCCCTAACCCCCAATCTCAGTCTATCTACGCATAAACCTCTAACCTCCAATCTCTCTCTCTCTCTCTAAATCCCTAAACACCAATCTTTCTCTCTAAACCCCTAACACTAATCTCTCTCTCTCTCTCTCTCTCTCCCCCACAAAACCCTAATCTCTTATCACTCTCTCTCTCTAGCCCCATAACCCCCAATCTCTCTCTCTCTCTCTCTTTCTCTCTCTCTCTGAATGTATGTATCTAAACCCATAGCCCCCATTCTTTCTCTTTCTTTATCACCTAACACCCTCTCTCTCTATATATATCTCTCTTTAAACCCCTAAACCTTATTCTCTCACTCTCTCTCTAATCATGTAACCCTCAACATCTCTCTCCCTCTCTCTCTATAAACACCTAAACTCCAATCACTCTCTCTCTCTCTCTCTAGATGCATACCCCCCCACTCTCTCTCTCGACCTAACAATTATATATCTATCTAAATGTATAACCCCTAGCCACCAATATCCCTATTTCCATCTCTCTCTCTTCAAACCCCTAAACCCCAATCTCGTTATCTCTCTTTAACCCATAACCCCTAATCTCTCATTCTCTAAACCCTTAACCCCCAATATCCCTTTTTCTATCTCTCTATCTATAAACCAATGAACCCCAATCTCTCATTCTGTAAACCCTTAACCCCCAATATCCCTTTTTCTATCTCTCTATCGGTAAACCAATGAACCCCAATCTCTCATTCTCTAAACCCTTAACCCCCAATATCCCTTTTTCTATCTCTCTATCTGTAAACCAATGAACCCCAATCTCTCTCTCTCTCTCTCTTTAAACATCTAACCCCTTATCTGTCTCTCTAAACCCCTAGTATCCAATCTCTCTCTCTTTGAAATCTAACCCCTAAATTCCAATCTCTTTCATTCTCTTTCTCTCTCTCTCTCTCTCTAAACCACTTACAACTAAAATCTCTCACTCTGAATTCCTTATCTCTCCCTCTCTAAACCCCTGATGACCAAAATATCTCTCTCTCTAAACCCTAACCCACAATCTCTCTCTCTCTCTCTCTCTCTCTCTCTCTCTCTCTCTCTCTGTGTGTCTAAACCCATATCCCCTAACCCCCAATCTATCTCTCTCTCTCTAAACCCCTAACACCAAATATATCTCTCTCTCTAAACCCCTAACCCCCAATCTCTCTCTCTCTCTCTCTCTCTCTCTCTCTCTCAACCTCTAACCGATGATCTCTCTCTCCCTCTCTAACTCTTTGCCTCTCTATATATATTTGTCTCTCTCTAAACCCTGAACCCCCAATCTCTCTCTATCTCTCTATCTTTCTAAAACCCTAACCTCCAATCTCCCTATCTCTCTCTACAACCCGAACCCCCAATCTCTATCTCTCTCTAAACCACTAATCCCCAATCTATCTCTCTAAAACTCTAACCTCCAATCTCTCTCTCTCTAAATCCCTAAACCCAAATCCCTCTCTCTCTCTCTCTCCCTAAACCCCTAATCTCTCTCTCTCTCTATATATATATATATATATCTCTATCTAAACACCTTCTCTCTCTCTCTTTACCCCCTTAACCCACTAGCTCTCTCTCTCTCTCTCTCTCCCTCTCTCTCTAAACCCTAACCACAAATTTGTCTCTCTCTATAAAATGCTAAAACCCAATTTGTTTGTCTTTCTCTCTCTAAAGCACTAATCCCCAATCTATCTTTATCTCCCTCTCTCTAAAATTCTAACACCCAAGGCCTCTATCTTTCTCTCTATAAATATGTAACCCCCTATCTCTCTTTCTCTAAACCCCTAACCCCCAAATCTCTCTCTTTGGAAACCATGATACAAAATCTTTCTCTCTTTATTTCCCTCTAAACCCCTAACCACCAATTTCTCTCTTTCTATCTCTCTATTTATGTCTAAACCCATAACCCCCAATCTCTTTATCTCTCTCTAAGTAACTAACCCCCAACATCTCTCTCTCTCTCTCTCTCTAAACTACTAACCACCAATATCTCTCTCTCTCTCTCTCTAAACGACTAACCCCCAATCCCTCTCTCTCTAAACCCCAATCTACCTCTCTTCGAAACCCTAGCCCCAAATAACTCCCTTCCTCTCTCTCTCACAAACTCTATATCTATCCATCTATCTAAACCCCTAACCCTTAACCCCCAATTTCTCTCTCTCTCTCTCTCTCTCTCTCTCTCTCTCTCTCTCTCTAAACCCTAACCACCAATCTCCCTCTCTTTAAACTCCTAATACCCAATCGCTCTATATTTATCTCTATAAAGCATTAACGCTCAAAATCTCCATCTCTATAAACCCTTAATCCCCAACTATCTCTCTCTCACTAAAACCCTAACACCTAATATTTCTATCTCTCTCTCTCTCTCTCTAAAACCCTAACCACCAATCTCTCTCTTTCTCTCTCTCTCTCTCTAAACCCATGACCCCCAATATATCTCTCTCTCTAAACTACGAACCCCAAATCTCTCTCTCTCTCTCTAAACCCCTAACCCTTAATCTCTCTCTTCCTATCTCCCTCTCACTCTAAACCCTGAACCCCCAATTTTCCTCTCTCACTAAACCCTAACCACCATTCGGTCACTTTCAATCTCTCTCTAAAATTCTAACTCCCAATCTGTCTATCTCTCTCTAAACAACTAACCCCACCTCTAACCCCCAATCTCTCTCTCTCTAAAACCCTAACACCCAATATTTCCCTTTCTTGCTCTAAACGTCTAACCAACAATCTATGTATTTCTATCTCTCTCTCTTTTCAAACCCGTAACCCCCAATCTCTTTATTTCTCTCCAAACACCTAACCCCCCCCCCTCTCTCTCTCTCTCTCTAAAACCCTAGCCCCCAATAGATCTCCTGATATGTTTCACTTTCTCTCTCTCTCTCTAACCCTAACCCTAACCCTCAATCTCTTTCTCTAAATCCATAACCACTAATCTCTCTCTCTCTCTAAACCCTAAGCCCTAATATCTCTCTCTCCATAAAACCCTAACCCCCAATCTCTCTCTCTATAAACCTGTAACCTCTAATCACTATCTCTCTCTCTCTAAACCTGTAACCTCCAAATAACTCTCTCTCTAAACCCGTAACCCCTGATATCTCTCTCACTCTCTCTCTCTTCCTTTAAAATTATAACCCCCAATATCCCTCTCTATAAACCCCTAACCCCCAATATCTCTCTCTCTAAACCCTTAACTCCCAATCTCTCTCTATCTACCCATAAACTGCAAACCTCCTATCTCTCTCTCTCTCTCTCTGAATCCCTAAACACCAATCTCTCTCTCTAAACCCCTAACACTAATCTCTCTATCTCTCTCGAAACCCCTAAACAACAATCTCTCTCTCTCTCTCTCTCTCTCTCTCTCTCTGAATGTATGTATCTAAACCCATAGCCCCCATTATTTCTCTTTCTTTATCCCCTAACACCCTCTCTCTATATATCTCTCTAAACCCCTAAACCTTATTCTCTCACTCTCTATCTAAACCTGTAACCCCCAATATATCTCTCCCTCTCTCTCTATAAACACCTAAAATCCAATCTCTCTCTCTACCTAACAATTATCTATCTATCTAAATGTATAACCCCTAAACTATCTCTCACTCTAAACCCCTAACCACCAATAACCCTCTTTCCATCTCTCTCTCTTCAAACCCCTAAACCCCAATCTCTCTATCTCTCTCTAAACCCATAACCTCAAATCTCTCATTCTCTAACCCCCTAACCCCCAATATCCCTTTTTCTATCTCTCTATCCATAAACCAATGAACCCAAATCTCTCTCCTTTTTTTGTAGGTTTACTCAAATTTCAAGAGGGAGGACTCGTTGGATGCATAATTAAATTATGCATCCAAAGAGTACCCATGTTGCATACTTTTAACAAAATCCACAACATGAAAAATTGAAAATACATTACAAAACATGTTTCTAGTGAGAGAAAAAACGTTTTTTAATGTATTTTCGATTTTTCATGCTATGGATGTTGTTAAAAGTATGTAACATGGATACTTGTTGGATGCATAATTTAATTATGCATCCAACAAGTCCTCCTGCTTGAAATTTGAGTAAACCTACAAGGAGATAAGTTGAAAATACGATCCAAAAAAGTAGTTTTTAATTTTTCCCTCAAATTTTTTTAGGTGCTCCCTTTTTTAATTTTAAACAATTTTGATTGGATAATACATGATGACATGGAATTTGAATCATTTTTGGAAGGCCCATTTTAAATGGAAATTTCCTCTAATGGAGAATCTGATTCTGACCTCTACCAGTGACATGTGCAGGGCTGCTACTACGACCTCCTCTGAAAGAAATTCGTCCTCTGCCTCTAGAGTTTAATCTTCCTCTGCCTCTTCCATGACATATGGATGATTGTGCTACGAATGCACCTTCCAGTGATGTATCTGAACCATTGATTCTATGTTCTCAATTGAGTAATGAGGCTTGCAACTCATCAATTGTAAATTGGAATAGATCTTTGTTTTCCTCCATGGTCACAACTAAAGATTCTAATTTCTTTGGAAGAACTCTAAGAACTTTTTCAACAACTCTTTGATCACCTCGAATTTCTCCATGAGACTTTATTTGATTAACCAAACCAATAACACGAGTATAGAATGAGTCTATTGACTCCGTATCTTTCATTGACAGAGATTCAAAATCTCTTCTAAGAACTTGAAGTTTGGCAGTATTTACCTTGTTCAATCCTTTATAGGAAGTTTCCACTGTGTCCCACACTTCCTTAGCTGACTACGTTGTGCTACTCTTGGGAGTATGGATTCATGTGTTGCTTGATGTATGTGGAACAACGCCTTTCCATCTTTCTTCCTTTGTTCCCTTAAGACATCCTTCTCAGCTTGTGTGATATTGTTGTATGCTGTCATATCTGCTGGTTCTACATAGCCATTCTGAACTATTTCTCATACATCTTGTCCTCTAAACAAAGCTTTCATAGTTAGAGACCAATATTCATAATTTTTACCACAAAATATTGGAGTTTTCAAATTACTAGAAGTGGAAGCCATTCTTAATCACTTTTTACTTTTGTAAATATAATTTCCTTTCTTCGTAAACCAAGCTATGATACCAGATCAAGGAAAAAACACACCACGCAGTAAAAAAGATTTAACTGCGTTGTAGATTAAATATTTTTCTTTGCTTTGCTTTAGGACTGTGCTTCTCCTAGAAAATACTTTGCAGTAATTTTTCTTCCTTAACTTTGTCGAACACTTTACTTCACAAATTAACTACACGGTTCACCTATTTACTGCATGGAGATTAACTACACATTTCAACTTTTACTGCGCAACTGAACTTAGTATAAATGCGCAGTTCTTAACTTAGCAATACTTTACTTTGCATAAATGGAGCCTTGCATAAATGAACTTCGCACTTCACCCAATATTTACTTTACAAACTTTTTTAACTTTACAAAGATTAACTGCACACAAGTTAACTTCGCATACTTCTTTAACTGTGCATAACCCAATCTTAAACAAACTTTGTATAAAGATATTTCATACTAAAACTTAAGAATCAAAACATTAAACTTATTGCACATTAAACTAGGAACTTTTACCACCGTGAAATACTTGGAAATCTTGATTTCTTTTATAGACCACAAATGTAAACAACATTTACATAGGTAAATATGAAGAATATGTGCGGCATGCATAAAACCAACTTTGTTGAGAATGAATTCATAAAAACTATAGACTTATATATTATTACCGCAGTAAAACAGGGCAACTTTGCCGCACTTACAAGGAGATGAGTTTTACTTTAATCTTTCACCAGCTTGGGCTCTTCATACATTTCACAGGATGAGTTTCTCCTCCTTTCACTCTTCTTCCCTCACATACATCTCTATCTAATCTTCTGTGAGTGAATTTCATTTATACACAATCTTGGGATCACTTCACTTGGAATCTATAGGGTTACATTAAAGACTATAATAAATTTTTACCTAAAACTTTTTGGGCCTGCGAAATACAAACGTGGCTACTTAAATACTAACTTGTCGTGATCTGAATTGGCTGCAAACTGACTGACTGTCTGACATTGCAGACTGACAAAATGATTGACTGGGATTCTGGCAGAGCCAGCGCATATCAGATATGCAATCAGCCAAACAAATCAAATACGCAATCAATTTTTTAAGAAATGAACAAACTATAGAAACTATGCATGTTTTAACCAAACCCTAAGGATTTGAACCATTCTCCTTGTATGTTTTTAAATTCTAAGCAAACCATTCCAAATTGAATTGTTTGACATCACAACAACCTTTTTATTGTACACTACAAGAATCCGAACCCCATAGTTTGCTACCACAACATTTTTACTATATACAATAATCAAAACCTCATAATTTTTTTATACTCCTAATTGCAAATCTATTAGAGAGGCTTTATAATTTGGCCATATGTCTATGAGATCAATCCCAATTCATCAAGACACAATTGTCCAACCATCAATTCTCCACCCATATGCCTAGGGTCAACTGAGTTCAATGGGTATGCATATGCTTATGTTAAATTAGTTGATGTCTGTGGTTGCTTGTGACTTATCACACCTCCAATTCGTTGTGCTAGTTACCTTGCGTAAACCTATCCAGAGGTGGAGTTAGTGGGATCATTGAGAAGCATAATCCCACCACTGTCTTCCATCACAAACAACATTATTGTATTGCGAAGATATCACACACTAAATCTCATTTTTGGGGGGTGAAATCATTCGGCATAAAGCACCTCTCATTCCAAAGGTTAAATTTAGATGTATAATTTTAAGTTCGAAATTGCATTCCACATGTTTAAATATGGGTTTTATGGAGGGTGGGAATTGATCTGCTATTTCTTTTTGTTGGCCCTCTACTTGAGCCCTTCACAGCTTGGTTGGCCCTCGTCGGGAAGCCAATAGAAGGAAGGAAAGGGATGATAAAGTCAATAGGGAGGACATTATGGTTTTCCCCCTCGATAACTGCTCCTCTTCTTCATTTGTTCAATTGTTCGTTCCTCTCAATCACAAAACACATGAGAAAGCCACTACATTGGAACTCTCGGTATCGAAGTTTAGGAGGATTGATTCGAGGGGAAAGATCTAATAGGGGTTTCGCCCCCACCAATTCAATGGGGCCGAAAAGATCTAACCTTGAAAGAATGGACATTAATTATTTTTATACAGTCGGGTGGGTTGTCCTGCAGACTTCGGACTCATCGCAGAGGAAATAGATTGAAGCCTCCCGATCGGTCAGTTTGATTCAACGCCTTTGTTGAGTTTCGTTGTCTCATTATCTCTAGTGCTTGGGGGAGCCTTGAAAGATACCTTTTTTCCTTTTGCAAGGTATGAGATCTCATGACGGGAATGAAGAAACCTTAGCCTTTGATATTGACCTTACTAGAGGGATCGAAAAATGATTGATTCTAAAAGGTCCATTCCTATTTCCCTTCCCCTTCCCACATCAAATTTTGATGTGGATGCGGAAGGTCATTTCAATATCCCCACCTAACATGTCATACTCCAATGCCTGTGCAATAGCTTTTCATGTGGTTGCAGAGACTCATCATAGCCCCAAATATGATTATGCACTGTACTCCATGTTCCGCATGACTTTAGATGAGTATGTTCGAGATCTACATTTGAGAAGTACATTGAATTGGTACAAGAATATGAAACCCTTTTGGAGATATATTGTAAACTCATTAGCCTAGAGTAACAAAGATTTTCACTAGACTACCTCTCATAAATGGTACCTTGAAATGAAGTAGGAAGATAAAAAGGAATGCATGCATTGGAACTCATGCCTGGAAAAAATTGGTTATATTGCATAGGTATTTAATTTCAGAGAAGTGGTGCACTTGTGTGCCAATCATTTTGATGCTAAACATAGATTAGAGACGAATGACAAACATTCTGCGCACACCCTGAATGTTGAAAATAACGCTTTGACTTCCAGAGCCAACGAAGCTTTTCAAAGTCTCCAGGGCCAATAATTTATTGGATGTGCATTGTATTTTAAATGTGTGGCTTTACCTAAAACAAATATTTCCAAGTTGTACCAAATTGAAGTCAATGAACTAGGGGAACCTCGTCGCTCAATTAGTTGGTCAAGAAACCACAACTCATGTACCCATGAAAGCTCTATATGTTACGTTGCTTAAGAATATAATTTTCAACTAGGGTGTAATGCTTTCAAATAAAATTGCTCACCAATTGGCATGTTTCAAAAGGAACATGAGATTTTTTATGGCTTCATACCAAGTTTTTGCTTTGGTTTTCTGCCATGATTTTGAGATATTGGTGCTAAGGGGGAACATAAGTTTTGAAAACCTAGTGCAATGCTGGTATTCAGCTCTATTGAGGCATAAAACCCCATTTCATTTCTACAGAATTCAAGATGCCTTCGTGGGAAGGTTGAGGCATAATCTTACTCGAAAGGAACCTGAGCAGTAGACCATGAAGCCCAAAACTTCTTCACACGGATGGGAAAATAATTTTATGATTATAATTACACTTAAATATTAGTCTATATGGTTTTGAAGGAAATCTCTATTCCTTGCCAAATTTTGTATGCGACTATCTCTTTCCTATTTAAGTTTGCAGACACTATGTGAAGTGGTCCATCTTATATGACCAGAAGAATAAGAAAGAATTCATTTCCACTCATTTTCAATTCGTTGGAATTACTGCTAGGATCATATCTCATTTAGCTACGATGGCCTGTGGTTTTATCTCCTTTGATTTGAAGGAAGCAAATACAACTCAGGGGTTTTACTCCAGGGGAAATTTAAAACCCATATGATATCCATCCATGATAGCACCAGTTTTCTTGAAGATGAAGAACAATCAGATGGAGTTGCGGACATTGAATACATCAATATGGAGGAAAAAGGAGCCGATAAAACACTCACTCCTAACCCTAGCTCTGGTGGAAAGATAAAGGAGGAAACCCTCCCCCATGATGTCTATGCCCTGGTTATGTCCAATACACTATCAAAGAAGAAAATACTCCAGGGAAAGTAAAAGCATGAAGCCAATTAAGATTCCTTAGCATTTGATATCGATGAAACAAGCACTGAAGGAATACAACGAGGTAAGGCTGGGGCTAGTGAAAGAGGAGGATATGTTTCACATTCTTCCAGAAATGCCATGGTTCCCATCATGAAGGGTACTTCTGCCTCATCCAGAGGAGGAGGTGAGAAGAATAAATGAATATGGTGGTAATGGTGATGGTATTTAGGACCCAAAAGGAGATAGAGCATGCTATATCGACTGTCCCCAAAGGAAAGAGGTCCTAATAAAGGGGAGCAACTTGGAGGGCATATTGAAAATCGAGAAGATATGGAAATTGGAAATCGAAAAGATACAGAAATTGATGATCGAAAAGATATGAAAATTGATGATCACACTAATAGGTTTCCTGCATAAAAAATTGTGCAACTGGAGATAAAAAAATTGATTGCGAAAGAAGTCACGAGATAGTAGCTTCTTACCCTTTATGATAACTTTATCACTCTGCACCATGCAAGGTATAACAAATAGACCAAGAATATTCAAATGTATAAGGTGAAAATGAAGGGGAAAATACTCTTAAAAGACCACAATGCTATTTTTGATGCTCAAGGTATGGGATCCACTAGATCCATGAAAGCATGAGGCCACTGGGAAATTACTGACGCATTCTGTAAGCCAGCAACAAGAACAAAACACCAAATGAAAAAATTAGGAAGGAAGACTCCTTTAACCTGGTTTTATGGCCTAGTTGGAAACTGCTTTAAACCCTGAACAACTATTTTTGCAAAATCCATGTGTCAAAGAACCTGAGGATAGTATAGAGGAAACTCCCGAGAGATCTTCTAGAGATAAATCTACAACACCTACAAGCATAAAGGTAACGTGTTCCAAGTTGTGATTTGGTTAACGGTTTCACAAAAGTTTTACATTCTGGACTTGCAGAGTATTATTGCCAAGGAAATCAATTTAGAGTTGGAGATCAGCGGGTCTGATGCTGAGCGCAGTTCTGTTGTTCTTGAGATGCGAAATATGAGCCTCTCTAATTCTCTAGAGAAAAAGAAATTTCTTGTGAAACTGGATGATATGTGGCAATTGATCCAACTCGAAGAAGAACTAGGAATCCCCATCGACAAAGATAAAGGTAGCAAGGTTGTAATCTCTACTCACAATAAAAATGTGATTCGAAGAATGGGGGCCACTGAGTACTCCATCCCACTACAACTCCTTTTGCCAGATGAAGGCTGGTAATTGTTTTGCAAAGTAGCGTTCAAAGTCGGTGCTCCTACAAAAGGTATTGAGGATATTGCGAAACAAATAGCAGAAGAGTGTAAAGGTTTATCCTTGGCCCTAAATGTTGTTGCAGCAATATTGACTGGTAATACTACTGCACATGAGTAGCATCTTACTTTAACTCAAATGAAAAATGTAGATCCTAATTTTCTAACTATGTATAGAGGCATTGATGAAGATCTCTGTGGGTGACTAAAATGGAGTTACGATTGTTTGAATGATTATAACTTACATAATTCATTTCTATATTAAAGTTCCTTACTCGAAGATGCAGAGATTGAGGTGGACAAATTTGTTGAAATGTGGACTAGGGATGGGATTGGTTAGATATAGTAGAGACAAATGCCAGTTTATGTACGCAGGATTTAGGTAGGTAACACTATTAGTAGAATGCTTCTCGTTTTAACATGCTCACACACATATGAAGTACATAAAAGTTCACGATATTGTTCATAATCTGGCACTTTATATTGCTGAAAGGAATAAATGTTTATTTATAAGAACAAGTCAAAAGTTGGACGAGTTACACTCTATATTGCTGAAAAGAAGAAATGTTACTGGACAAGTTACCTGGGGAACAAGTGATGGACGATTGCGAAAGAATAGGACATCGATTTGAATGAAAGCTTCATAGATACATTAGTGGCATGAATGATCATAAGATACATAAGGAGAACCTCCCCTAAAACAACAGGCTGAAGCAGAAGAGGGGATAGGATAGCAAGATTAATGTATTACAAGAGCTCATTGCAACATGCAATGTACTGAAGAATAGGGAGATCCAAGTATTCTTTAAAGCGATCGACTCCATGAAGAGTATAGAGGGCCCTTCCCTCATGTAGGATGATAGACTAGGAAAAATTGAACACCACCAATAATGCATAAACCTAAACCTTTATTTTCCATGGGCACAAGATTTGATGGCCTCACTAAGTTCCCATAGATTGAAATAAGAAAATGTCTCGTCGACTTTATTGTTGATGAGGTAGAGTACAATTCTATGGATAGTGGGTAGATCAAGCTATAGTTCAAGGGAAAAACACACCGCGCAATTAAAATGATTGAATTGTGTAGTAAATGAATATTTTCTTTTTCTTCGCTTTAGGACTTCGCTTCTCCTAGCAATATACTTTGCGAAGTAAACTTCTAATTCTTTGAACACTTTACTTCACATATTAACGAAGATTAACTGCGTATTTCAACATTTTACTGCCGAGTTGAACTTCGCATATTTATGTGCAACATTCAACATTCTTGAGAATGAATTCATAAAACTATGAACTTATATATTACTGTATCAAAATAGGGCAACATGACCGCAATACATGGAGATGAGATTTTACTGTGATCCTTCACTTAGAGAGCTTGGGCTCTTCATACACTTTACAGTTCTTCACTTCTTCTTTTCTTCCCTCACACATCTTTCTCTGTTGTTCAAATATCTTCTTCTATATATAGGAATTTCATCACCACTGACTTATGATATAGGAATTTCATCACCACTGACTTATGATTGCTTCACCTACAATCTACTGTGATACATTAAAGACTACAATAAATTTCAACGTAGGAATTCTTGACACGTGGAATACAAAAGAGGTTACATAAATACAAACTTGACTGTGAGCCAAATTGACTGCAAACTGGATAAGATAAGTAGTGAGATCTTAATTACGTTTTTCCAACAATAGTTGCAGTTTATAAGGCCAATGAATACAACGCAATTGACATAGTTAGGTTTTATTGGTTGTGTTTGGCAAGTTTGGAGATCAGGCTTCTTCAACTCACGTCGACGCTAACGCTGAGGTCACTTTACAGCATATTTTTTACCCTTACAAAAATTCCCTTTTTTTCCTCTGTTTATTTGGTTGTCTTTTCCATTTGGTCTACATATATATTTATATATTGAAAATCACACATTTACTAGCTCTTATTTTATTCTACCATAGGGATTTCCCTGATATTCCATATCCATGAGGAAATGCTTGGAGATTGGGCTTCTTCAACTCACGTCGAGCCCGACGCCGAGGTCACTTCACAACATATTTTTTACCCTTACAAAAATTGCCTTTTTTCCCTCTGTTTATTTGGTTGTGTCTTTGCCATTTGGTCTGCATATATATTTATATATTGGAAATCACACATTTACTAGCTCTTATTTTATTCTACCGTAGGGACTTCCCTGATATTCCATATCCACGAGGAAATGCTTTTCATTTAGGAAATGTCATGAGCCCCAATGTGGGAGTACTTTCAACAACCAATATAAATGTTCTCTAGTTCTTGCCTCTTTTTACTCTCTATAAGTGGCAAAAGTTTTCTTCCACCTTGATTTGCAGTAGCATAAGTGTAGAAAGTGGGTAAGTTGTGAATTTTGGAGGTTGTAACTTATAGAGCTCTAAGAATTGAGCTAGATCAATATAGCTATTGGAAAGATAACTACATAAGAGAAAGTAGGTAAGTTTTGAATTTTGGAGGTTATAACTTATAACTTTGAACTAAGAATTGAGCTAATCAATATGGCTATTGGAAATATAATGATATAGGATAATTGTAATGAAGATTCAATTCTTAGAAAGTAATTTTTTGGTTATTTAAAAAATTTATAGCAGGTGTACTAAACCTTGATGGGATGAGAATAGGTATAAATAAGCATAGCAAATGAGCCTCTATGATTGTATAGTTTTATGTAATTGAGTAGGCATGAAATCTAATTGACTCGCAAGAGCATGACAGTCTAAGGTGCTTGTCAACCAACAAATTGAATGCTCGAGTGTATCAATATGGACTTGTTGATAAAACCGGTTAAAGGGAAAATCATATAAGCTGCTTGATTTCTTAGCAAGGAATTTAGGTGATAAATGCATTCTCACTATGTTTAGCATGTGCAAATAGAATTTGGAGAGAATAATTATAAATTATGTTGGCTTTAATAACACTACCTCCAAAAAAAGAGGGAATGAAACAAGAAAGTAGTTTCCACGATAAGTATGAGATATACTAGCTAGCTATGGATTATATTCCCATGTATAAATAGAAGCTCTTGACTGCTTTGAGTTGAGAGAGGCATATAATAAGTGAAGGGTATACAATGATACATATATTGAGTGAGTACGCTCCTAGAAGGTATTTGTAACAATGATAAAAGAATATAGAATGAAGATGAGAGTGCTGAGTTCGTTTCCATATATGGAATTTGACAATAAGATAGTGCAGAGCATAAGACTTCCAACTGGTCTTTAAAACCTTGCTACCTCTGGAATGAAAGTGGGAAGAATGTTTATGATGGAAGAGATTGCAACATGGACAAGAGAGTGGTCAACTAAAACAAATTAGAACATGCCATGTATGCATATGATGGATGAACCATATCAATGGAAAAAGTATATGTTCTTGAAAATCATGTGCAAATAGCATGAAGTAAGTGAATGATGAACTTCAACTTGCCTAAAAGCAGCTACTGAACATGTGGTCCACTACACTGAGTTGAAAGGATGAAGGAATAGTTATGCTTGGGTAAGAAAAGGGAGAGCAAGTTCTTAGATTCATGTAGAATTTGAAGGAATCCAAGAGAAGGGAATGCTTCAATTTCTTAGAGAACAAGTGTAATGTTTGATATAGGGCAAGGGGCATAGCTTTCAATGAATTATATGTTCATGAAGCATATGAACTATGAACATATGGGAAGATCCTTGTGATGCATAGCAAATTGGTAAGGAAGGGAAATTGCCAAGAATATGAAACATGATCTTGCTTACTTATATCTTCGCCAATTGATTCATTGATTGATCGATTTCCATTATTTGATCTCCTTCTCTAACTGGGGCATTGGACACAAAGTTTTGAGTTCAAAATGATCCATTTCTGATGAATGGGGCTGGAAATGCATCTATGAACCATGTTGATTCGTCCATGTTGATCGCGTTATGCATCTAAATATGTTATCATCAGGAAACGTTCATAATCGGGATGCCTATCGAACACGAGGGTGAGGGGGTAAGGCGCTAATGTGGGCTACAGCTATTAGGAGCCTTTTATTCATGGAGAAAAAAACATTTCGAATAGAAAGTGCTTGGTTTGACCCCTTGAAATAAAGACCATGCCAAGCTCCCTGTTCCCCGTATGAGCAAGAACCACTATGAAAAAGTGGTGACGAGAGTTATTAAACTATTGTGGATTCCATTCAAATATAAATAATTTAAGGTGGGTAAGTGAGATTGAAATCATCAACCGGACTTCAATCTTCTCGGTAGGTAAGGATTCATCGACGGACAGGTATGACTAAAGAGATTACTAAAGAATGGTAAGCCATGTTATTCTGGAAAAAGAAAAACAGAAAATGAATGTGAGGGCATAAAAATATTGTGTTATTTGGACATATTTTTCTGTAGTCGCTACCAAAAAAAAAGCAGACTTCAACTCCCAAGTTCAGAAAAAATATGATGAAATACTGGGAATAAATCAAATCCTAAAACATATTAACATAAACAAATATGAGATTCTCACAAGAATCCTCCAAAGCAAGATAAGAAAATTTACAACAATAACTAATTACTATGACTAAAAGGAATCATAGAGGAGGTCCTTACCTAATATATATAGACATTGGATTAAAGAATAAATTCTTCATTTCCTGTATTCATTTTTTTTGTATCATCTATATTTTTGGTTTTCATTCTTCATATATCATCCATAATTGCCAAGAAAAATATCATTTATGATTTCCAAGAAAAATAGCAAAATATCTTTTAAATAAATTTACAATCTAAATTTAATATAGAGAAAACAAAATTAAATAAATACAAAATATACAACCTTCCTTATATCAAGATAGAAAATGAAATTGAATGTTCCATGTGGTTGAATTACTTAGCCATTATTAATAGTTGTTTCATGAGAATCCCACACCCCACCCCCATCAAAGAGAAGGAAATCAACAGGAATACATAATTGCATCCTACGCCGAAAAGAAGGAAACCCAACTAATGTTTGCGATGTTTTTACATACTGTTTTTTTCTTTGGATATGTCTTATTTGGACCAATTGTCTTAGAGCAGGTTCTTGAACATGACAAAAATCTATTCAGTTTATTAAAATATAATTTAATTAATTAGAAAATCCAAAATGAATTAAATTTCCAATAAAATCAAGGTAGAAAAATTACAAAATATTTGGAATAAATAACACTAAAACAAATAAAACACTAAAATACTACATCAATCATTTTTTTTCCATTCTCAAAAGAATTTATCAAAGATCTTTTTTTTCCATTCTTAAAAGAATCTATCAAAGAATTTTTTTCCTTTCCCAAAAAAATCTATCAAATTTTTTTTATGTAAAAACAATAATTATGACAAAAAAAGGAAAAAGCTATAAAATTAATTACTACGTAGAGAGAGAATATAAAATTATAGCTAAAATGAAGGGAGACCAAGTACTACCTAATAAATAGACACTTGGTTGAAGAAATAATTCCTTTTATGTTCTTGGGGAATCAAGCGTCATGAAAAATATAGAAAATATAACTTAATAAAATATTAGGAAAAATAAATGACTTCTACTCACAACAGAAACATAAAGAGAATATGAGGGAATATTAAGAATAAAATTAGCAACAATAACTAATTATGATAAAAAGGAACAATGAAGATTGAAGGATAAATATATAGTGGATTGAAGAATGAATTCCTCATTTAAAATTTGCACTCTTCATGTATCATCCATTATTGAAAGGAAAGATAATAAAAAAAACAATTAAATCAGTTTACAATTTAAACTAATATTCAAAACAACAAAATTAAATAAATAAAAAATATACCACCTTTCTCTAAATCAAGATTGAATATATTAATTACTTACCCAATAATATATTTTTCAAAATCCAGATCTCAATCTCAACCCACCTTCAAGCAAAAAGCAATCAATACAAACTCCACGCTTGAGTCTCAAGATTCCCAACCTCATCAAACAACGAGAGTAGAGCAATTGACAAAGAGAAGTCACTTTAATTAATTTAATTGAAACAAATAACACTGATAAAGAATCCACAGCTTTCATCTTACTATCCAACCACTTTAAACTAAATGTATAGAAATTTAAAATCCGTTCTCACAAGAGAAAGCAAAATCCTGCACCATTTAATTAGGAGAGCCACTGGAAACCAAGACTTAATCAATTAAAATTAAAATTTACATTTTTTTTGACCAATTAAAATTTACAAAAATTAACTCCCATTTACTCCATTTTTAAATGAAATAACCTTGTTAATCCTCCACCATTTAATTAGCAGAACCCCTGAAAACTAAGACTTAATCAATTAAAATTAAAATTTACATTCTTTTTGACCCATTAAAATTTACAAAATTAACTCCCACTTACTCCAATTTTAAATGAAATAACCCTGTTAACCTGTTATTCCATTTTTAAGATGTGTATTTGTTATTCCATTTTTAAGATGTATATTTGCTGCTTAAGCAACTACCCACCACATACCTTGAATTCATGCTAACAAACGTGCTATGTGGAAATCATTGAGTTTGAGCAGTTTGAAGTTCTTAGAGAGCTTTTGGACATGAGCTTCTAATAGGGAATAACCGCCTCCATAAACATTAAAGTTTCCTTGGTTTTGGAGCTAACAACCTAACAGTTTGCTGATACCTATTGTCTAGTAATCCTACGTAATGGCAAGCCCCTAGGGAAAAGCCTCTTGAGCTGATTCCAACTATTTTTTAAATTTTTTTTAGATATATATATATTGCTTGCTTGCTTTGCTTGCTTCTCCAACAAATTGTTGCCTTAATAATCCATGATAATTGATGCCTTAATAATCCATGATAAAGCTTTCATTTTAATTTTTGTTGAATGATAAAAGAACATCTCCTGTGAATCAACTGAATTGAAAATCAACTGAATTGAAGAGATGTCATTTTTTTAAATCTTTGTTTTTCTCGTTACCCTTTTTTTCTACTCTATTTTATCTTTGTTTTTCTCGTTACTCTTGTTTTCCATATGAAAAATTTTATTGGAGTGACTTCGATTCCATAGAGGTTTAGATTTTAGATTTTATCTTTCTTTCTAAGATATAGAAAGAAAGCTCTCTGTCCGTCTTAAGATATATAATCTAAAGAAGAAATAGTTGGCAATATATTTAGAGAACCAAGATATATTATCTACAAAAGAAATAACTGGCAATATATTAAGAGAACAAATATATATTAAAATTTAATCTACTTAATTTCTTATCCCGAAAATGAAATTAGAAATGTTTACGAGTGCCATTACCTCGAAAGTTTTACCCAATGCATACATGATCGGAGTCTAAGCAGGTGATCGGAGTTAAATATGTTCAGCGTCCCCCTCGTATCAGATGAACGATGAATGGGGCTGGAAATGCATCTGTGAACCATGTTGATTCGTCCATTGATCACGTCAGATTAACGGCATCATTTATGCATCTAAATGTGTTATCATCATGAAATGTTTATGTATCTTTACACTTTGTGCAAGTCAAATTAAATTAATGATAAATCACAAAACTGAGAATTAGTATTAAAGCATAATGGTTTCTTTAACCTTAGTCATTTATTTTGCTGTGTTTAAAACATTAATTATTTAAGACAATGTAAATATTTAATTTGGAATAAAACTAGAGAACAAAGATTTTTTCGAATCAAGAAAACAAAGATTTTTACGAATAAAAAAAACACAATTTAAAGGAATTTTGAGAAGTATCATTACATAGTAAATTTAAAAATAAATCCTAATTCACACAAAAATTATTAATATTTTACAATTTATAAACAAAAATTGAAAATGAAATAATATATTTCTTTAAATAAAAATATCTTATTAACCAATAGATAACTATAAAATTAATCAATAATTTACAATAAATCTTTATGCATTAATGATTGAATTAATAAATACATATAAATAGTTATTTAAGTTTTTTCTCTTTTAATTTTTTTAAATTTTTACTTATTTAATTTATTGATAAATTACAAAAGCAATAAAATTAAAAAAGAAAGATTTTGTCAACCTTTACATAAAAGGCTACAATACATTGCGCTAAACCTATAGAAAGAATGATTAATGTAAGGGTAGTCATGTATTTTAGTGATCAATCATATAATATAACACTACATTGAAATTAGAGAAAGTGGAACTAGAAAAATTGGCAATAGTATGCAATAAAAGTACATAAATGTCTATCTCATATATCACATACAGATGTTACATATGTTAAGGTTAAATTTATGAATTTTGTCCAAAATTATAATTATTTATAAACATTCGTGAATTGAGATTTACATTATTTTAAATTATAAAACTAGAGACATGTGTAAATTGAAATTTACACTATTTTAAATGATCATAACCAATTTACATTATTTTAAATGATCCTAATCCTTATAAAGTAATTTAACTATTAATAAAACTTTTACTTATTAATATGGTTAATAGTGTAATCATTAATATGGTTAATAGTTGTACTAAATTGATTTAGATGTTGTAATTAACTTAACTTATAAAGGAGATGAAAAAATCATAATTATTTTATAACCAAAAATGAAAAAATAAAAAATTATTTAAGAATAAAAAATAAAAAATGAAAATTTATTTAAAAATAAAATTATAATTTATATAGTAAAAATTTTATTTAAAAAAATATATTAGAATTTAAAATATTTTGTACATATTAAAATAAAAATTTAAAAAAATAAAAAAAATTAAATTTTTTTTTATTAATTATTAATTAATTATTTATCAATAATATTGTTGAAAATTAACCAAATTAATATAATGAAAATGAACGAGTAATTTGCAATAAATCTTAATAACTAAGATTTCTTTAGGATAAATCACAAAACCCCAAAATATTATGAGTCAAACCTTTTAACCTTTAGTTATTTAATCAATATGGATAAAATAGATAATGCGGCATTTAAACTCGAAATGAAAGATTTATACAAGCCTTTACTCTTTTAATTTACGGATAAACAGAAAGCGGGCATTAGTTAGCATTAAAACCTGAGAAGATAGCTAAACTAGAAAAGAAAGAATTCTTTAAACATTTATGGATAAAATACCAATACATTGCAGTAAAATCAGAGAATGGTTTCTTTAATCCTAATCATGTATTTTTCTCCAGCGGTCTCGTCTCCTCTCTGGGTAATCACAGATACACAGAAAATAAGTAAACACAAAAAAAATTATAAACCAATAAACATAGTTAAAACTAGGCAATGTACTAAGTGAGTTAATTGTTAAATTACCAATAAATCACAAGACAGACCAACAATTTTTAGTCAATGAAGAGAACAAATATTTCTTTAAGAATTTAGTTATTTAAATTATACGTATAAGTCAAAGAAGGCGGCAAGTGTTTTCTAGTTAAACCCGAGAAAGCAAGGTTTCTCTAAGCTTTAGTCCTTTAATTTACAATTAACATACAGCACCCTGCAATAGAAACTTTTAGTTATAGCATTTTTAAGGATGATTTCTTGCCAAATTAGATGTTTAGATGTAGCAATAGTTTAGAGTAAAACCAAAGGAGGAGGATTTCTTCAAACTTTTAGTTATATCATTATTTTTAGGGATAGATTTCTCGCCAAATTAGAGGTTTAGATGTAGCATTTAAGTTAACTCACCGGAAAAAAAAAATCAGAGTTATTTTAATAATAAAGCCTATTTTAACAAAATTATATTTTAGAATTTGAAAATGAAATAATAATTTACAGTAAATTTTTTTACCTTCTCATATTGAAATCCTAATGACGGTCACCTTTAAAATCCTAATGACGGTCACCTTTAAAATCAGTCA
Organism: Larix kaempferi; assembly: GCA_027924585.1. Taxonomy (NCBI): domain Eukaryota; kingdom Viridiplantae; phylum Streptophyta; class Pinopsida; order Pinales; family Pinaceae; genus Larix; species Larix kaempferi. The sequence continues at coordinate 6,684,371 of BSBM01000109.1, forward strand.
CCGATCTTCATTGCCTGACCCTATTCTCCTTCACCGATCTTCACTGCCTGACCCCTGTTCTCCTTCACCTAAAACAACAGAAAGAACCATTCCATTACGTTCCAAATGAGAATACTAAAAAATTGTACAAAAACTTCAATATGAGTCTGACAATTACCTGAAACTATTTAACGGCCACGAATTCCATCAAAACAAATATACAAAAGAAGAAAATAGACTATAAACAGTGATATCACGAGCTTAAATTGCAACTAGTAAAACTTAAATTATAAGGTGAAAAATGCAGCAAATATATCATGAATTAATTCATGGGAATCAAAATCATGTAAACCTTTAAATCGGTATATAAAAAAGTCAATCTCTCTCATAATCAAACAAACAAACAAACAATTCTGATTGAAATAACATCACATCTCTAAATCAGTAAATAAAACACAATAATCCCGCCCAGATTCAAACAAACAAACAAATACTTCTGATCACATCAAGTGGACCTGTCTTATATATATGGGCAAAATCAAATAGTATGCTAGTCGTGGAAAATAATACCTAAATTCATACATTCATGGGCAGGAAAGGGCATTATTTCTTTTCTGTTTCATGATCACGGCGGCCGCTAGCTCCTAAAAAACGTTTTGTTGCCCTGTCATCCGTGTTGTCGAAGTCACTGATGAAAATGACACTGCATTATATATATATATATATATATATAAGAGAATAACTCTGGAAGAAATTAAAGAAATTAAAATAGAATACAATAATTTGAGCATATTACCTTTAAGCTAAGTTCATGAGCATATTACCTTTAAACCGTGAGATCGCATAAGCATTATTGAAACGAAATGAGATAGAAAGCGGAGGGAGGAGAAGATTTACTGATAAATCACAGAAAGTACCAATAGTTTAAAATAAAACTAGAGAAAGATCTATGTCAGTTACATGTTAGGGATAAAAGAGTATGCAACATATCAATAAAACAAAATTTTTAAATATACTACTGCCTTAATTTCGGAATCATGTCCTTGAAGGAAAGTTGAGGAGTGCTAATAACTCGTTAGTTTAATAGGAGATGAGGTAAAAAATCTTTGCGGTCGTCTCCTCCAGCAGCGTGGTCTCTTTTCAATGTGTTCCTCCAGCTGTCTCGTCTCCTCTCTTGGAAAAACCTCACAAACAAATAAACATAGCAAAATGCAGCAAAGTGAGCGAGTTAATTGTTAAATTGCCAATAAATCACAAAACACGGGAACAGTTTTTAGTCAAACTAGAGAAGCAATATTTCTTGAAGGATTGGATGATTTGTTTAAGCATTTAGTTATTTAATTTTCTGATAAATCACATGAACACCGCAATAGTTACTAGTAAAAGAAGAAAGAAAAGATTTCCTGAAGCATTTAGTGCTTTAATTTAGAGATGAAACAGAGCATAGAAATCATAGAAGAATGATTACAGATAAATTACAGAACACGACAATAGTTTGCAGTAAAATAAGATAGGAGAAGAAAGATTTCTTTAAACCTTTAGTTATTTAATTTGCGGATAAATCAGAAATCGGGTCTTTTTGACATATATAATTTAAGGATATAAAATCACAGTCGGAGTTCAGAAACTAAGAAATAGTTGGGAATATAATCAGAGAATAAAGATTTATTAAAATTTCATCTACTTAATCTATGATCACAGAGTTCCTCGAAATTTAAAGGAATGTTTAGCAGTCCAGACACGATCGGAGTCTAAGCAAAATTTTGGAGAAACACAGCATCATCGTCCTGACTGACATTACTTGCATTACTTGCGCAGAGCTTCATATAACAACGATTTAAATGTGTTCCTTGCAAAGTTTCCTCTGCTCTCTCAGTAATCACAATTACGATAGAAAATAAAATACAGAACTGATCACAAATGTCCAAGACACAGCACAGAGCGCTCTTCAATGTACAAATCTAAATTACAGTACCTAAGAGAGAGGGAAAACAGAATGTAGAGAAATGAAGAGATTGATGCATATGAGGCATATCAGTCCAGTAGGGAAAAAATGTTAAATAGTCCAGTATGAAAAAATGCTAAAGAGTCCAGTAGGAAAAGAAATTGTTAATAGATTTAAGAGAAAGAAAGCTCTCCCTCCATCTTTATACATATATAAGAAATTGTTGGCAATATGTTCAGAGAACAAAGATATATTAAAATTTAATCGACTTCATTTCTGATCCTGAAATTTAAAGGAATCTTTAACAGTGCCATTACCTGGTAAGTTCGACCCTAAGTCCAGACACGATCGGAGCCTAAGCGGGTGATCAGGCCGCCATCGTCCTTACTGGAATTACTTTTGCAAAGCTCCGTAACGCAACGACGAATTAAATTTGTTTGACGTTCCCTCGTCTCTCAGTAATCACAAACCTCCTACACAAAAATACGGCATACACAAGCAAGCAAACACAGCACACAGAAACATTATAACAAACATACAGAGCGCTCTTGAACGTGCAAATCTAAATGAAAAAGTGGGAAAATAGAAAGTAGAGAAATGGAGAGATTAATGCCATTCCATCGGCTTTATGATCCACCGAGAATCAGATTTTCTAATTGAAATTGAAATTAAATGTCAATCAGTAGTTGAAATTGAACCGTTGGATGATACTCTTGTTACGATCAAACGGTGAATTTATGTCATGTTTTTTTTCATGATCACTCACAAGTCACGATGAAGTTTATGTGATGGAACGGTATGATGTTTTTTTGAATTGCAGGGTTATGATCACTGACAACTGCAAGAACAAGATCGAACGGTGTTGAAATTCAAATTAAACTGTTATGATCATTGACAACTATAATTACAAATTGAACGCTTGGACAAAATTATAATTACAAATTGAACGCTTGGACAAAATTATTATGTGATATCTTTCTAAATCCACGTGGTCAATTTGCAAATATTTATTTACTTTAAATCAAATACTAATCTTTCTTTATGTGTCAAAGGTAAGTGGATATGTTTATTGACATATTTTAAAGGAGAATAAGAGAGTCGCGTAGTAAAATTTTCTCAAATTTTTATATAATGAATAAATAATATCAATGATTTTTTTATTAAGTTAATAATGTTTTAGGAATCTATAAAAAAAATTATATTTAGATAAAAAAAATGTTTTATGATACAAATTCCCTTTTCATCATCACTAACAACTTGCAATTCATATTTAACAGTTATATAAAATTGTTGTTATGATCATACGATGCTTTTCTAAATCCAACTGCCACGTAGACTCAAATTGAACCGTTGAATGATACTCCAATTGTCGAATGGTTAATTTAGGTAATGTTGTTTTCACTCCAATTCAAATTGAAAGGTTATGATCACTAATAAGTGCAATTCGAATGGAACTGTCGGAAGAAATTGTTGTTGTGATCATACGATGATTTTAAGTTTAAGTGATGTCTTTCTAAATCCAGGTGGCCAATTTGCAACTATTTATTTTTTTAAATCTAATGCTAATCTTTGTTTATATGTATGTGGTAGGTAGAAATGTTCATCACGAGTGGTAAACTTTTCTCAATCTTTATATAATATAATGAAAAGAAAATAATGATTGTTACATGTCATGCTCTTCCACAATGAATACAATATTGTTACTTCTTTTAACATTAGTTTGTTGCGTCCGTACCTATAGATAATTCAATTATTTTAATGTTATGCTTTTACAAATTATATCTCAACATTGTTTGTGTAGCCTTCATAATCATGGTTTTCATTTCTTGGGTTTACCCATATTTCTATGGGTTTGTAGATGCATTTTTCATTTTTACCACAAAAAGTTTTCCATCAAAATCGATTTTATTCGTGAGTTTAGACCCAATTTTGTTTTTATGCCTTTCAAAATAACCAATTTAATCATCTCCAATATGAAGTTCACCTTGAAAATATTTTGAGGAAAATTACTTCTGTCACAATTTTCAACAAGTTACTTTTTCTTTGTTCAACTTTTTAACTTCAATTTTCAATAGTAACAACACACTTTCATTTGCCAATTAATCTTGTTACAATGATTTTATCCTTTGATCTCCATATAATGAAGTTTTAAAAATCATTTACCTATTGACCAAGCGTGGTGCGAACTTTTCTTCTAGATCACTTATTTGCTTCCCAGTGCAACAAACAAATTCTTGATGGACCTTTTATCATATTCTCCAAGGTTAGATAATTTTCTCATGATTAAAGTATTTTGCATATTTTGTTTATGAAACCTATAAATTTTTTAGAGAGCATTGTCAAGATCTTATTGAAGTAGTACATTTTTATTATTATTATTTTGTATCATTTTCCCTCCTTTACTCAATATAAACTACAAAGTGGTTCACATTTTCTTTTTAAAGAATCAACACAAAAAATATATTATCTAGTACAATTGAACATGCATTTATCAATCGAGGGAAACAATTGTAGGGACATAGGGTACCACCAATCATGCACCCCAAGTGTTCGATCACTTCAACGTTTGAAAACTTTCCCTCAAATAAATACACTATTAACTTTAACTTTACCTAAACTTACATCATGTCTTTGGCTTTAACTCAGACAACTAATCTTTGAATACAATTTTCACTAGCTTCAACTCTTCCATCAGTAAGCTCTTAAATGATGAATTGATGTGAAGCTCTTAATTGGGATGCAACTTCTTCTTTTTAAAATTGAATCTTTCAATCATCATGAACATATAACAATTGGTATTTCAGTCATCATGAAGATACAATAGTGAAATAAGAAGCTCTTTCATGATCAATTTACTATGATATTAATGATGTGCCTCAAAGAAATTGAAGGTTGAATTTTCTACAAAGAAAAATATTTATATCAATGAGTAAGGCTAACTTTTCTACAAAGAAAAATATTTATATCAATGAGTAGAAATGATAATGAGTTTACTCAAAGAATGTCATTTAGCTCCAATTGTTGAGCACACACAACATATTCATTTTCTATCCTCACTTTTCAATAAATAGCTTTCTTCAAATCTCCTCATTAAGATGCACTGCCACCATTTTTTGTGATTATGGTCTTACTGTGGCACTCAAACACTTCCTATGCATCCATCCATAAAAACATTGAACCATGGATTGAACAACCAATAGAACAAGCGGCCTTGGAGGGGGCTTATCTCTATAGGGAAAGGAATTCATTCTACCTGTCCTTCATCGCCTCATAAGTAGATGACGTGTTCTTATCAAGAAATTTTTTAGGGATCCACAATTTTCTTAGTGTACAAACCTTTGTGGATCTTACTAATTCTTAAATTTCCAACTATAAAAGGTTGGGTAATATTTTTGTAGCATCCCAAAATTTCACAAAAATTTAAAATTTTTCAACGTAGCTTTTAGTGCATATATTAACTATGCGGAACTATAATAAATACTTCTAATTAATATCTACATTTTGATGCTATTGAATGTTCTTCTCATCTCAGCTACATTTTTATATTACTTATGTCAATGTTCAATTGATATAATGTTTATAAGTGCTAATTGTTGTTCTTCTGTTGATGATAAAAGGGATCCTAAGGGTACCCCGAGGCTTACTTAGCATTCATGCTAAAGCATTTGAATCGTTCCATTCGCAGATTACAGGTAAGAGCATTAATGTTTATGAAGTGTGACAGAAGAGTTCCTAACTAGTTTCAGTAATATCCAAATGTCTTAATGGTTTTAGAGAATAATAATGAAATGTATCCGAGTGAGATCTCTTCAGTTATAATCTCGTTTTGATTTTAAAATGCATGGTTGCTATACTTATTCTCATTTCCCATACTATTGGTTTCATACTTTGTACATTACATAAATAGGTTAATAATATTATGATGACTTGACTAAGTCTTAAAAATTATGAGCTATGTACTTCACGCTCTATCCTATGTTTTGCAAACCTTATGTAATTACCAAGCCGGTTCTATTATATGCAAACTGTATGTAAATATCATATAAATCCTTTGATATATCGACTATATGCAACTATTGTGCATCTCTATTGTGCAAGAACTATATGCAAAGTCATATGCATATCCTATAGTATAACTATACGTCATTTTACAATATAATTCCTAGAATGTAACTATATACAAATCCTTCAAGTATTTTCTATAGCCTAAAAACTATATGCATTTTATATGTAATTTCTATTTGCATATAAACTATATGTATGATATCGTATAGCTCCTATAGCATGCAAACTCCATGCAATAATTTATGCAATGGTCTTATGTATGAATTAAAATAACCAAAGTATGAGCATCATCGTGACCCTTTGAATCATATGATCGATGCCTAGTGAATTGATACCAATACAAACTATGACTTACCAAATGATATATGTTATGACAGGGTTGAAACCATATTCTACGTGGCAACATGTGATAAGGTTTTGATATTAATGATGTAGTGAAAACTGTGCTGGCAGGAATTCGCATCCACCCTTGGCATTTAATACTCCTATCTACCAGTTTAGTGGAATATCACTGTGGCTTCCATCGTGGTTCTTAAAATGTGAAGGTATTGTGACAGAGCAGTCAACGTGGTCGAGTTGTGTTTGATTTAGTTTGATAGTTGTCCTAGCTGGTCTCCATGGTGGCCATGGTTATTAATGTTGTCATAACTATGGTGGTTGCTTGGGGATACAAGGTGCTTATCAAGTGATCTCCACCATTGATCATACGTGGATCTTGGGATTTGGAACTTAACCCTAATCTCCACTACATTTCATAGTTAATGTTTTCCTTTGGCATTCAAGGTGTTGGAGAGTGGCTCTTTGGAGAGGCCGACACGCCAAGAAACTCCAGGGTTTCGTTAATAGGTGTTTAAGAGCTTCTCCACGATTCGAAACCGTGACCTGTTGGGTTTTCTGATACTAGATGTTAGTTTTAAGAGCTGAGCTTTACTATGAGAGTTTACATCAATGGTTTTGAAGATTTGTAGACTCCAGGGTTGAAGATAAACTTGTGTGTAGGTTGAACCAGTGGTTGGTCTTCTTTTATGATAAGTGGTAAATCTCAGAGTTGTTTTCAACCTTTGCTGCATTTGGTGGTGGTGTGATGGATACAGTTTATAGTGGCTATGGCATTACTGCTCTATAAATAGCTATTTAAAGGTAATCTTTCAGGTTCGAAACCTGTCTCCTTCTAAATTGTTTTAAGAGTTGCAGTCATTGTTATTTCGACTTAATGAAACTTCTTTCATGATACTTGTTTTACCATACCTTATCCATGTGGCAGGTTCCTTCAACATTCGGTTCCCAAGCTTGAGTTTGGATAACTGGCAGCTGCATAAGAAATGGTAAGTTTTGGTTGTTTCTGTGATGCTTTGGTTAGGTGACTGTTGGACCTTCTTGTGTTCTTAGCCAAGACTTCATGTTTATTGTGAGGCTATGGAAAGTGACCACCGTCGAAATGTTGTGAGCTATCGGGCAGCTTGGGGAGGATGAAATCCTCAAGCCATTCGGCATTAATCCTGTGGTGTTTGTTTTCAGCATAGATAATTTGTAAAAGGATGTAACTGTTTAGAGGGTTTTATCCCTTGGCTATTCTAGTTAAAAAAAATAAAAGAATTTTGTTCCAAACTTCATGATGTTTGCGTGTTTGAGACTGTGAGCGATGCTCCAGTATATGTGATAATGTAATGTCTTCTTTTATGAACTGTTGTGTTTTTAAAGGATGGCTGCGAGCCATGGGTTTAGCCTTGTGTTGTGCAGTCGAAACCCTAACTTGTAGGTTTCGATAATAGCTTTGATAACCTGTGTTAATTGATATAGATGTATAATTCTCATGTGATTTGTTCATGATTCTTATGCTTCCTCTTCCTAGAACAACAATCAATGTCATTGTTGTCATGAACAGAATTATAATTACTTTGATAAGATTTAGATTAAGAGTAATTATTATTTTTACCGTTCTTTGCTTTCTTACTCTTATGTTTGTGAGACACTGTACTGGAATCGGAATTTACTTTTGATTTCCTTCCTCTTTCCTCGTTATGGTATTTCTCCATTAAAATTTGATTTAACTCATCATGTGCCTTCATAATTTGTTCATTCTCTTCTTTAACAGTCCTTATTTCATATTTTAAATCTTTTACAGTACGTAGTAGTTCAGAAGATTGATTATTTAATTCTATGTAAATTCCTTCATTACCATTATTATGTGCATTGTTATTGTGTTGATTATGTTGAGCAGATCTGTCCTTTGCTGATTCCTCTGGTATATCCATACCTGCAATTTAAACGTCAAACTATTATGTGCAGAGACAAAATTTAAATAAAGTCAGTAACTAAGTTTTCTGTTTTATTTTCTGTTTTGCACATGTGAATGTATTTCAGGCCTAGAGTTTGAACTCACGCTCTGATACCACCTGTAACATCCCAAAATTTCACAAAAATTTAAAATTTTTCAACGTATTTTTTAATGCATATATTAACTGTGCAAAATTATAATAAATGCTTCTATGTCGTCTTGATGTACTAAATGTTTGTAATGATCATAAATGTATTGTTTGCGACATGATAATTAATATCTACATTTCGATGCTATTGAATGTTCTTCTCATCTCAGCTAAATTTTTATATGACTGATGTCAATGTTCAGTCGATATAATGTTTATAAGTGCTAACTGTTGTTCTTCTGTTGATGATGAAAGGGGTCCTAAGGGTACCCCAAGGCTTACTAAGCATCCATGCTAAATAATTTGAATCATTCCTTTCACATATTACAGGTAAGATCGTTAATGTTTACAAAGTGTGATAGAAGAGTTCCTAACTAGTTTCTGTTAATTTTTGAGCATTAATTCAACATACTCTAGGATATTTACTAAGAGAATAACATGTACAGCATATCAGGTATAACAATGCATATCAATCACACCAATCAATCACATTAGACAATAGACACATAGAGTTTCATTGGGGAAAACCATAAAGGTGAAAAACCACACAACTTCCTCAGAGACAGATAGAGCAATGATACAACCAAAGTACACAGAGATAGTCATCCTATAAGCTGAACCTCCTCCTCCACTAGTGCACCACTTTCTGAGTAGTGTAGAAGTGAATAATGAGATGATCAAATAGAGTGCCTCTCGCACTCTATTTATTCATGACCTGTCTTGCCTAATAACCTAGCAGGGCCAACTTGTCTAACTCAGTCTAATAACCCATGGTTATATTAATCCAAGCTGACCCCACACTTGGTGGTCTAATAACCCATCACATGCAAGTTGCGACACTTGTCAATACAAATGACGACACTTTCGTATAGAGGAATAATAACATCTCTATAGGAGTACAATATACATAGGTGAAATACATTTTGAAGTTACAATTACATCAACACTCCCTCTTAACTAGGAAGGTACTTCTCAAGACAGATCTGCTAGCACAAGTCTTCTTCTCTGGATCATCATCAACAAATCATCGTCATCGTCACTGCTACTGCTATCTCAATCAATCTCCTATCTACTAGTCATAGGAAGTTCTACAGAGCTAGTCCTTTTTCATACTGGATGTACGCCCACCACTTATAGGTCTTCATCATTACTGGCCATACTGTGGAATCCTCAGGACTTATTACATGTGTCAAGAAAACCTTGAAAGAGCATCCCAAGACTGATTACGAGCTTACTGCTCAACCTATCGTATCTCCCACTATATTTTACATGTTGACCTTCACAAAACCTACTAAGAGCATCCCATGATGTTACGAGCAAACCTCTCTACTTGCATGGATCTCGATAGAGCATCCCAGGCTGTTACGAGCACACCGCTCTACCTATCCGGATTTTAAAGGATCTTTTCTATGTGAACTTTCGCAAAACCTACTTAGAGCATCCCAGGATGTTACGAGAACACTGCTCTACATGTCTGGATCTCGATAGAGCATCCTAGGATGTTACAAGCATGCCGCTCTACCTGTATGAATTTTAAAGGATCTTTTCTATTCGAAACCATAGCAAAACCTACTAAGAGCATCCCAGGCTGTTACGAGCACACCGCTCTACTTGTCTGGATTTTAAAGGACCTTTTCTATGCTACCTACACAACTTGTCCACGGCCACAAAGTATCAACCCGATACTCATCATACATCATCCTGATCTACATCATCACATGATCAACCTGATCATCATAATAGCATCAACCTGATGCATATCATCTAGAGAAACATCCTAAAGCTCATCATCTGTGATCATCGTAATCATGATCATAGCATCAACCTGATGCATATCATCTGGAGCAACATTCTAAAGATCGTCATATGTGAACATCCTGATCATCATCATAGCATCAACCTTATGCATATCATCTGGAGCAACATCCTAAAGCTTGTCATTCGTGATCATCCTAATCACCAATATAGCATCATTGTGATGCATACAAAGTATCTACCTGATCATAAAATGCATCCACCTGATACATACATAAGTACATGATCTACCTGATCATACAATGCATCCACCTGATACATACATAAGTACATGATCTACCTAATCATAAAATGAATCCACCTGATACATATACAATAATGCATGATCCACCTGATCATACAATGTATCCACCTGGTACATAAATACATGATCCACCTGATCATATCAAGCATCCAACATGATGCATATACAAATACATGATCCAACTAATCATATCCAACATGATGCATATACAAATACATAATCACACTGATTAAAGCATCCAACATGATGCATATACAAGTACATGATCAAACTGATTAAAGCATCCAACATGATGCATATATAGAGCAGTAACTGGAGTATCGTCTTGATGCTCATCATCTAGCGCTTACATCCATAGCCATGGGAAGGATCCTCCTCTAACCATGCTTGGAATGGCTCCTGCAAATGTATCCATCACTTCTTCCTCGAAGTGTCGTCAATATGAAGAACACCAAGCCTCTCTCTGAAGTATTCAAACTTCACTATTGCTAGTGGTTTCGTCAGCACATCTGCAACCTTCTCATCCATCGCAACATATAGGAGCTTCACTGCTCCTCTATGCACCATATCCCTGATATAGTGATATTTGATCTCAATGTGCTTCGACCTATCATGGAACACCAGGTTCTTAGACAGCTTCACACAACTTTGGTTGTCACAAAAGATACTAGTAGCCTCCAACGTGAGATCAAATAACTTTGACAATATATTCCTCAGCCATACTGCCTCACAACTAGCCAAACAAGTTGCAACCACGAGATCACCCCTGATCCCATACTGAAGCAACACCCATATGTGCTCTTCCTATCTACAGCACTGCCTGCCCAGTCTGAATCAACATAACCCTGCAAGTTAAACTTTTGATTCGCATCATACCTGAGCCCATAATCAATTGTACACTTCAGGTACCTTAGAATATGCTTTACAGCAACTAGGTGAACACCTCTGGGATCCGTCAGGAACTGACTCAATGTGTTCACTGCAAAGCAAATATCTGGTCTAGTGTTCGTCAGGTACATCAAGGACCCAATCATCTGACGATACATAGTGACATCAACTGGATCAGATGAAGCGTCACATAGAAGCTTCAAGTTCGATGCCATAGGTGTGTCTATGGCCTTGCATTCCATCATTCTGAACCTCTTCAGGATCTCTACTGCATACTTCCCTTGTCCAAGAAATATCCCATCTGCACTCTACCACACCTCCATGCCTAGAAAATAGTGAATCATCCACAAGTCCTTCATCTCGAACTCGGCAGCAAGATTCCTCTTGGTATTGGCAATCAATCCATCCTCTCCTATTACAAACATGTCATCCGCATACAAAAATAGTATCACAGGATTTTCTTCCTCAACCTTGTAGTAAAGGTTGGAATCTGCTTTACTCTTGGTAAAGCCCAAACTGGATAGAAATCTATCTATCCTCCCATACCAAGTTCTAGGAGCTTGCTTCAAGCCATACAAGGCTTTCTTCAACCTGCACACATATGACTCCATGCCATGTGTCTCAAAACCAAGTGGTTGATCCACATACACTTCCTCCTCGACTACACCATTAAAGAAAACAGTCTTGACATCCATCTGGTGTATCTTCCATTTCATCACTACATCCAGGGCGAGTACTGATCTGATGGAAGTGTACCTGGCTACAGGAGCAAAAGTCTCTTCATAGTCTATACCCTCTTTCTTGAGGCCTAGAGTTTTTCACATGTGAATGTATTTCAGGCCTAGAGTTTTGCACATGTGAATGTATTTCAGGCCTAGAGTTTGAACTCACGCTCTGATACCACATGTAACATCCCAAAATTTCACAAAAATTTAAAAATTTTCAACGTATTTTTTAATGCATATATTAACTGTGCAGAATTATAATAAATGCTTCTATGTCATCTTGCTGTACTAAATGTTTGTAATGATCATAAATGTATTGTTTGCGACATGATAATTAATATCTACATTTCGATGCTATTGAATGTTCTTCTCATCTCAGCTAAATTTTTATATGACTTATGTCAATGTTCAGTCGATATAATGTTTATAAGTGCTAACTGTTGTTCTTCTGTTGATGATGAAAGGGGTCCTAAGGGTACCCCAAGGCTTACTAAGCATCCATGCTATATAATTTGAATCATTCCTTTCGCATATTACAGGTAAAATCGTTAATGTTTACAAAGTGTGATAGAAGAGTTCCTAACTAGTTTCTGTTAATTTTTGAGCATTAATTCAACATACTCTAGGATCTTTACTAAGAGAATAACATGTACAGCATATCAGGTATAACAATGCATATCAATCACACCAAGCAATCACATTAGACAATAGACACATAGAGTTTCATTGGGGAAAACCATAAAGGTGAAAAACCCCACAACTTCCTCAGAGACAGATAGAGCAATGATACAACCAAAGTACACAGAGATAGTCATCCTAGCACCACTTTCTGAGTAGTGTAGAAGTGAATAATGAGATGATCAAATAGAGTGCCTCTCGCACTCTATTTATTCATGACCTGTCTTGCCTAATAAGCTAGCAGGGCCGACTTGTCTAACTCAGTCTAATAACCCATGGTTATATTAATCCAAGCCGACCCCACACTTGGTGGTCTAATAACCCATCACATGCAAGTTGCGACACTTGTCAATACAAATGACGACACTTTCGTAAAGAGGAATAATAACATCTCTATAGGAGTACAATATACATAGGTGAAATACATTCTGAAGTTACAATTACATCAACACTCCCTCTTAACTAGGAAGTTACTTCTCGAGATAGATCTGCTAGCACAAGTCTTCTTCTCTGGATCATCATCAACAAATCATCGTCATCGTCACTGCTACTGCTATCTCAATCAATCTCCTATCTACTAGTCATAGGAAGTTCTACAGAGCTAGTCCTTTTTCATACTGGATGTACGCCCACCACTTATAGGTCTTCATCATTACTAGCCATACTGTGGAATCCTCAGGATTTATTACATGTGTCAAGAAAACCTTGAAAGAGCATCCCAAGACTGATTACGAGCTTACTGCTCAACCTATCGTATATCCCAATATCTTTTACATGTTGACCTTCACAAAACCTACTAATAGCATCCCATGATGTTATGAGCAAACCTCTCTACTTGCCTGGATCTCGATAGAGCATCCCAGGCTGTTACGAGCACACCGCTCTACCTATCCGGATTTTAAAGGATCTTTTCTATGTGAACTTTCGCAAAACCTACTTAGAGCATCCCAGGATGTTACGAGAACACTGCTCTACATGTATGGATCTCGATAGAGCATCCCAGGATGTTACAAGCACGCCGCTCTACCTGTCTGAATTTTAAAGGATCTTTTCTATGCGAAACCATAGCAAAACCTACTAAGAGCATCCCAGGCTGTTATAAGCACACCGCTCTACTTGTCTGGATTTTAAAGGACCTTTTCTATGCTACCTACACAACTTGTCCACGGCCACAAAGTATCAACCCGATACTCATCATACATCATCCTGATGTACATCATCACATGATCAACCTGATCATCATAATAGCATCAACCTGATGCATATCATCTAGAGAAACATACTGAAGCTCATCATCTGTGATCATCGTAATCATGATCATAGCATCAACCTGATGCATATCATCTGGAGCAACATTCTAAAGCTCGTCATATGTGAACATCCTGATCATCATCATAGCATCAACCTTATGCATATCATCTGGAGCAACATCCTAAAGCTTGTCATCCATGATCATCCTGATCACCAATATAGCATCATCGTGATGCATACAAAGTATCTACCTGATCATAAAATGCATCCACCTGATACATACATAAGTACATGATCTACCTGATCATACAATGCATCCACCTGATACATACATAAGTACATGATCTACCTAATCATAAAATGAATCCACCTGATACATATACAATAATGCATGATCCACCTGATCATACAATGTATCCACCTGGTACATAAATACATGATCCACCTGATCATATCAAGCATCCAACATGATTCATATACAAATACATGATCCAACTAATCATATCCAACATGATGCATATACAAATGCATGATCACACTGATTAAAGCATCCAACATGATGCATATACAAGTACATGATCAAACTGATCAAATCATCCAACATGATGCATATATAGAGCAGTAACTGGAGTATCGTCTTGATGCTCATCATCCAGCGCTTACATCCATAGCCATGGGAAGGATCCTCCTCTCACCATGCTTGGAATGGCTCCTGCAAATGTATCCATCACTTCTTCCTCGAAGTGTCGTCAATATGAAGAACACCAAGCCTCTCTCTGAAGTATTCAAACTTCACTATGGCTAGTGGTTTCGTCAGCACATCTGCAACCTTCTCATCCATCGCAACATACAGGAGCTTCACTGCTCCTCTATGCACCATATCCTTGATATAGTGATATTTGATCTCAATGTGCTTCAACCTATCATGGAACACCAGGTTCTTAGACAACTTCACACAACTTTGGTTGTCACAAAAGATACTAGTAGCCTCCAACATGAGATCAAATAACTTTGACAATGTATTCCTCAGCCATACTGCCTCACAACTAGCCAAACAAGTTGCAACCACGAGATCACACCTGATCCCATACTGAAACAACACCCAGATGTGCTCTTCCTATCTACAGCACTGCCTGCCCAGTCTGAATCAACATAACCCTGCAAGTTAAACTTTTGATTCGCATCATACCTGAGCCCATAATCAATTGTACACTTCAGGTACCTTAGAATATGCTTTACAACAACTAGGTGAACACCTCTGGGATCCGTCAGGAACTGGCTCAATGTGTTCACTGCAAAGCAAATATCTGGTCTAGTGTTCGTCAGGTACATCAAGGACCCAATCATCTGACGATACATAGTGACATCAACTGGATCAGATGAAGCATCACACAGAAGCTTCAAGTTCGATGCCATAGGTGTGTCTATGGCCTTGCATTCCATCATTCCGAACCTCTTCAGGATCTCTACTGCATACTTTCCTTGTCCAAGAAATATCCCATCTGCACTCTACCACACCTCCATGCCTAGAAAATAGTGAATCATCCACAAGTCCTTCATCTCGAACTCGGCAGCAAGATTCCTCTTGGTATTGGCAATCAATCCATCCTCTCCTATTACAAACATGTCATCCTCATACAAAAATAGTATCAGAGGATTTCCTTCCTCAACCTTGTAGTAAAGGTTGGAATCTGCTTTACTCTTGGTAAAGCCCAAACTGGATAGAAATCTATCTATCCTCCCATACCAAGTTCTAGGAGCTTGCTTCAAGCCATACAAGGCTTTCTTCAACCTGCACACATATGACTCCATGCCATGTGTCTCAAAACCAAGTGGTTGCTCCACATACACTTCCTCCTCGACTACACCATTAAAGAAAACAGTCTTGACATCCATCTGGTGTATCTTCCATTTCATCACTACATCCAGGGCGAGTACTGATCTGATGGAAGTGTACCTGGCTACAGGAGCAAAAGTCTCTTCATAGTCTATACCCTCTTTCTTGAGAGAAGCCACGAGCTACAAATATCGCTTTGTACTTTTCTATGCTGCCATCTACAGCATGCTTGATCTTGTAGATCCATTTGGAAGCTACAACCAACTTCCCTTCAGGTCTTGGGAATACATCCTAAACATCATTCTTCATGATCGACTGGTATTCCTCGACCATGGCATCCTTCAATTCTTTCTTTTCTGCTGCTTCTTCATAACTGGAAGGTTCTTTGTTCATAATATCACAGAGTAGGCCAACATAACTGGTATGTGATCTAGTTCTTTTCCTTTAAGAAACTGAAAATAAACTCTTTAAGAACCAAAACTTACACCAAGCTTGAACTTAGATTTGTGGGTTCCTTTGAAATTTTAGCTTGAGTGGGACCAATTGCATATCAACTAGCACTACCCCCCTGATATTAGAATTCATGATGTTTTTCATGTATCTCTGTTATAAAAATATATCTCTAATGAAACTCATGTTACTGAACAGGATGTGCTCTAGGTGGAACCAGAAGGAGAGGTTCTTATAGAACCAGTACATATCATATACAAGAGAGAAATAATGCGTCAGAAGCAGGCAATCACTCAAGTTAATGTAAAATGGGAGCATTATGCTATGGAAGAATCCATGTGGGAAAGAGAAGATTATATGAGACAAGCATATCCTTTCCTATTCCAATCAGAAGATGTTGATTAAATTTCATTGAGGATGGTGAAAGTATTTAGGGGGGAGGATTGTAATACCCCCAGTTAAAGATTTAAATACTGAGATGGGGATGTAAATGATGGTAGGTTCCATGATAAAGTTTATGACTTTGATGACTTCAAACAACAATGTAAATAAATAACTATTCAATGATTTCAATTAAATTATTGTACGAGTGTGAGCATTGTTGCACTGAATTGATAGAAATCAGATTTAAGTTAGTTCGTGATATTCTACTCATCCCTAAGGGGACAAGTGGCCAAATATGGGCGAAGTAGTTACTAGCCAAGAAAGTCCTAGGAAAATAAAAGGCATGCCCGAGGAGGAAAAACACCCCCCTAATTCACGGAAGAAGAGAGCATTCAGGATCTACAATAATTAATATACTAGGCTTGGAGATAAAGAAATACATTAGATCTCTCAGGCTCTGTATATTGAGCTATCATGCTCAAAAAGGAAAGATCAGATCTCCTAGGATCTATAATGTTTGAGCTTCCATGTTCTTTGTAGTAACCCTTCTTGGACAATTTGGTGGAACTTGAAGAGGAATGATCGACAAGTTAAGTTTGAGTTATGGGCAAGGGGGTGGATACTTCAAGGTCATATTGGCTTCTAGATCCTAAGGTCGGGTGGAGAGTGGATGCTCAATACTCGGTATCATTGGTTTATCTACAAATAAGTTTTGGTCTTTATCTCAAGATTAGAATTGACTAACCTGCTCTTGTAATGTTTTCAAGTGTCATTTACCATTGTTAAGATAGTGTTAGTACAGTATGGAAAAATTCATTATATATATAAACGTGAATGAATTAACCCTGTTGATTTTGTTGGAAAGGTAGTCAATGGTTCTTGAATACGTGAAAAATAGTTTTTAAGATCCACTTTATATATCTTACACTAATATTAAAACCCAAAAATATGAAAACTTCTGTAAACTTAAAATTTAATATAACCATGTGTTGTTAACCCTAAGAAATTATCAGGAACCAATGAGGTTAAACTTAAGCCCTACTCTTCATATTCTGGGATATATGTGTTAAATAAAACCCCTAACCAAGGTCAAACCCGAGGAAGTTATTCATAGCGTGTGCATGAGGAATAACTACAAACAAGTATAGTATATTACCCACATGCATAAAAATTTCTACAAACACTCTTCGTGAATTAATTAGAATCACCCTCGCTTGGTTTTAAGAATTTCCATACCATTAACATTTGAGTAAACAATAAACATAACAAATATAAGTCTTGTTAAACTAATTAAGCAACTTATCTGAATACAAACCCGAACTTAATCTTCAAGGGGCCACGATTACAAGATTTGTGGTGGTTGCAGTCATAAAAGAATGTAAATATAACTTAGGCAACGTCCCTTAAATATAGGGAAGCCAAACTTTAGGGTTCAAACAAAATGGGAAGAATCAAATACAAATCGAAGGAGACAGTTGAACTAAACAACAATTTGTAACTAAATTTCATTATTTTGTTTACAAAACGGAGAAGGGTAATATAAACCCCTTTCTTTCCTATGTCCAAAAGAAATATGGGACTGTAAATCACTTTATGTAACAAGGTAACTTACGGTCAGGTACTTGTAATTCTACCTTTTACTTAGAGCAAGAAATTGATGCTATGGTTAATTCAACTAGGTAAACCAAAGGAAAAGGTTCGAGGGTTAGTAATGCTCGGATCGGGGCTAATTACCAAGTTTGGAACTCTTAATCCTTTTTTTGATCTCTAATGAAAACCTTCTTGTTAGGGGTAGTTCAATAATGAGTAGTCTTCGGAACTATGAAACAGCTGTTACAAAACAAAAATTCATTAGGGTTTGTAATAGCAAACGATGAAGGGAACATCAAAGGAAATAAGACTAATTAAACCATGGTAAGATTATATGAATAAATAATTTTCATTTTGGAATGATTAACCCCGGTAGGCTATAAGATTAAGGTTTACAGAGAATACCTACATAAACAAAAATGGGGTTGTTAAGTTAGAAGTTAAGTAAACAATGTTGCCAACTTTTTTAATATGAATATTGTCATGTTAATAACATAAAATTTTCTCTTAGTTGGAAACGAGGTCCCTTTCTTTATTAATTTTAATGATATATAAAAAAATAAAATAAATTAATTAAAACACTAAGACTTAAATAAGGACATTACATGCTTTAACACCATATTCTTTTTTTTCAGCAAAAAAAACTAAACTATTGATATTCATATATGAATCAAATAGTAAAAATGAGCATAAGTCCAAGTAATAGACTTATCATACAGCCAGAAAGAAATTGTATACCCTTTACAATTTCGACATTCTTCTGAGATTATATTCCTATCCCAAAAAACCTTTGAAAAGTTTGAACTTATCATTCATCAATTATCAAAGAAGGGAAATAAAAAAAGGTAATCTAATCAGATATCACAGATCTGGACCAACCCATAATCTATCAGCATAGAATCAAAGTGCACCTCCCAACAGATAACACCTTCATCTCCAGAATAAGCTTCCTTGGAGAGAGTGTCGGCCAGGGAATTAAACTACCTGTAGATGTGTTCTAATGTAATATGCTCAAAGTGCTGATGTAAGTCTTTGATCCGGCTACACCAATGATAAAGAGGTATATTGTTCATATCATATTCACCTCGAGCCCATTTGATGGTCACTCTGGAATCTCCAAAGATCGCCACATCGGATAGTCCAAAATAAAATGCAACCATGAGGACACACCATAGACCAAGGATCTCAGCTTTCATATTGGTGCGATGTTCGCAATTTAGTTTCAAAGTAAAGTAATGATTCATATTAACGAAAATGACCCCACCAGAGGAAGATTTCCCACCAGTAGCTGCACCATAAAAAAAGATCACAGATTTATGTTGTGGAGAATAGAAAGTGGTAACCTTTTTAGTTCTCACCTTATTACAATCTAAGCACTGCTCCGAAAGCATCTTGACAACACAATTGAGAGTCCAATCAATAATCGGATGTTGATCATCAAAGATATCTAGGTTTTGTGTCTTCCATACTACCCAAGCAGTCACAATAAGAAAGAAGGGGAGCGTATATGTAGACCTGTACCATTCAAGTGTACTCTGAGCAAAAGAAGCTACACCCCACTGTATATTCAATTTATAATAACGCAGAAGCGAATGCTAAAGTTCCCTAGCAAACATCCAGTCAACAATAATATGGTTGATAGATTCAGACATGCGAAAACAAATATAGCATATATTCGGGCCCTCCCATCCTCTTTTGACCAAATTATCCCATGTTATGAGTTCACCCCTCAAGGCGCGCCACATGAAGCATTTAATTTTTAATGGAATTTTCCAATTCCACGGGGCCTTAAACAACCAATTTGCGGGGAAAATGCACTGAGTGTTGATGACACCTTTATCCATGATAGTACCAAATTTTTTGTTGTTTAGCCACATCACCTTATCACTATCGGAAGATAGTCTGCAGCCAATCTCATTTAATCTCTTACCAAAAAGATTCCATTCAGAAGCAATATCATCTTCAAACCCCAGCTCCAATGAACTCAAATAATAATTTTGATTCATATGGTGGTTCGTATTCCTTATCTTATTAAGAGTTTTATAATCAAAATGATGGAGTGTGTAAAGAATCTCATCACACAGTCTAAAACCATCCTCCAATCCAAGGATTGGATCAATGCCAACCAAAATGTCTTGGCCATTACCAACCTTCCACGCTAGATCCTTAACCATCCAATTATAAATTTTTAAAAATCCAATCCAAATTATGGACACACCAGAGATTTTCTTCACAGGGTTTCGAAGCCAGCAAATAGCATTACCATTCAAATATTTGACATAAATCACCCTCAACCAAAAAGTGGATCTGAAAAGAGATCTCTAGAAGCTTTTCATTCTCAAAGCAATACTGAAGTATGAAAGATCATGAATGCCCCATCCACCGTGACAAGTAGGGAGCGCAATAGATTCCCATTTAGTCAAGACCAGTTTGCTACGGTCGGAAATCCAGTCCATACGAAATTGAAATATAACCTTTTTAATATGGATAGAATAGACATAGGAATTTGATGAAGCGAAAGCCAATAGACTGGGATGCCGGTGAGAATAGACTTTACCAAGATCAACCAACCACCAATAGTCAACATTCTAAAAGTCCAGTGGGAAATCCTCTGCTCAACCTTTCTGAAAAGCCACAACCAATCATTAATCCTATATCCGTTTGGCTTCAGAAAATAGCCAAGATACATAAACCTTTCTTCCATTTGTTGAAATTTCTAAGGCATGAAGCTTTTTTATGCTTCAATCCGCTATTGTGAAAGTCTAAAATGATAAATACAGTATTTTCTAACACTTACCTTCATGCCTGAAGCCGCACTGAAATTAGTGATGTTGTCCATAAACTTATGCCACTCCATATCAATATCTAAACCATCAAGTAAAACATCATCAACAAATAAGACATGAGTGAAAACCAACTCCTGAGTGAGTTTGATTCCTGAAACAGTCCCATCAACTTTTTCAACATTGATCATTCTGCTAAGTACTTCGATAATTAACAACAATAACAAAGGTGAAAGAGGACACCCCTGGCAGATCCCCCTAGACATGCTGGAAAAACTAGAGGGAGCTCCATTGATAAGCACAGCGATACTGGCAGAGGCAACACATGCCATAATCCACCGAATGACTAATGGAGGCATACCAATCTAGATAATTACCAGCCTTAAAAAAGACCAGTCAACTCTGTCATATGCTTTCGGAAGATCCATCTTGAGAAGCATGGCCTTCATCTTCTTCAATTTGGCAGTATGCATAATTTCTTGAGTAATTCCAATGGCGTCGAGAATCTAGCGATCTTTTAAGAAACAATTTATTGTTCGGCAGAGATATGGACATATAAAATTGGTTTCAAACGGTTTGAGATAATCTTAGATATCAACTTGTATGCCAAATTACATAACGTAATTGGTCGAAAATCTCCAAATGTAGAAGGCTTTCCTTTCTTTGGGATAAGTGTGAGAAAAGTTGAATTGAGCCCTCCAGAAATGTAACCCTCAGAGTGAGAGAATTCCACCATCTTTAATATATCAGCCCCCATAGTATCAAAAAATTTTAAGAATAGCTAAACAGTCCAGCGATCCGGGCCGAGGCTTTTATCCTCGACAAAAAATTTAAGAGCAACTTCGACTTCATCAAGAGTAACTTCTTTCCCTAAAGCTTCAGCATCATGCTCCGTTAAGAAGGCAAGATAAAGTCTTGCAACATTGATTTGATGTAATAAATCACTTTGACCAGTATCATAATATAACTTACCAAAAAACTCTTGAGCAGCATTATGAAGTGCATCTTGACCAGTAATCATATTCCCCGGATCGTGATTAAGATCCCAAATAGCATTCATATTTCTTCTATGTGAAGCATATGAATGAACAAAATTTGTGTTACCATCACCATGACTGATCCATATGGCACGAATTTTGAGTCTCCATTGTCTAGCTTCCTGAGTCAACAAATCGTCTTTTTTCCTTTCAATGAGTTTAACAATATCAAATTCCTCTTCCTCTAACTCTTCATCAATATTCCTGTTGTGTAAAGCCTGTAATTGTTCCTCTAGTGAGATGAGTTTCGAAAGGTCAGTTTTCTTTCTGTTTAATCCACTTTGTGCAAATACCTTTGGGTTACGCAATTTTTGGACAAAATCATCTATTGGGTTCAAATCAAACTCATTGCTATATTTTATCCAGAAATCCTTAATAACACTGCAAAAATCTTCATTACTCAACCAAGTACAGGTGAACTTGAATGGATGATTTATTTTTACAGAAAGTAGTGTCAATCTGAAAGTAGACTAGCCAATCTAAATCTAGCCCTGCCATAGAGTGACCTCCCAATGTGTTTTATAAGCAAGAAAGTTGAAAATTCTTTGCATTTCACTTAATGCAAAAATTGTTATTTTTCAAAATTTTCATTGAACTAATTAATAACATCATATTTTATACATTCTCTTTATAAAAAAACATTATCTTACTATACACACTTAAATATTATAAATAAATAAAAAATACAAAAAGTGAGCAATTACAAAAAAAAAAAACATAACATAAAGTTGCAACTTAATGATCATTACAAATAATTCATAACATTTAAAAATAAATCAAAGATAAACTTACTATACTCCTCCATAATTAAATATTACAAATAAGAAAAAAAAATTGTTTATGAAAAAACAAAACATAAAATTGTAACTTAATTATCAATTATAAAACAATATCAATTTAATGAAGAGACCATTATTATTTTATTTTCAGAATAAAATTGTGTATAAAGAAAGTTTAACTTTTACCACTCGACTATTGTTATCTTTACAGAGACATTACAAATATTTAAAAATTTAATTGGCGTTTTATTTAATAAAACAACAAATATTTAAAAATTGGCGTTGTGAGATTTAGAAAGACATCGCCTAAAAATCATAACCGTTCAATTTGAAATGAAGTTGTCAGTGATAATGAAAAAGACATCACCTAAATTCACCGTTTGATCATAACAACAGTATCATCCAACGGTTCAATTTGAATTACTGACTGACATCTATGTCGTCCACATGGCATTCGGATTTAGAAAAGCATCACATAAACTAATCTTGTGATCCCAGATTCACCTAATTGACTGTTTGAGAACCTAAGTTTACCGTTTCATGACCTAAAAAGAATGATCCAACGGTTCAATTTGTCGTTTGAGAACCTAAGTTTACCATTTCATGACCTAAAAAGAATGATCCAACGGTTCGATTTGAAATTTAGTTGTAGTTGGATCATAAAGCAGATCCAATGGCTGCGTTTAATCTACTTTCTTCATGGCTCATATGCATCGATCTACTTTCTCAATGGCTCATATGTAATATGTGAAGTCTCACAGTTACTGTAAATTCTCGGTATCTCGGTTGTATTCTCATAATGGAACTGAGAGGGTTTAGCTTTGTTTAAGACCTGTCCATCACTGCAGGAATAGAAGAAAAATAATGGATGAGAGTGACGGAAATGCAACGGAGAATGTCACCTTGCTACTCCACTCCAGGTCTGTATTCATCTTTGTCTCCTTCTGTCTCTCTGGTTTTTCATTTTTTGATTGTTCCTCCTCTGCATGTGTCACTAAATCAAATCTAACCTAGGAATGAGTTTAGCTAATTTTCATCCCAACTAACGCCGCAGCTTCTATCAGTTTATCGGCCCTATTAACCCTGCCCTTTCTCATATCTGATGTAACTACGGCATAATTGGATGGTCTCATCTATTTTTCGGCCTTCTCCTTCTCAATGGGAATCGATGCTTTTTGGAATAGATCGCCCGCTCAGTGGTTTTCTGCCTGCAGTTTCCATAAGTGGACACCATCTTGTCCTAGTTCTGGATTGGACGTTTATAGGTTTTAGCTCGGTAAATAATCCGTTGCAAAGAACTATCCTGCCTTCAGGACCCTGCCCCCTAAGGGCAAGCCGAAAGCAGCCATAGGTAGGTTTAAAGCAGCCATAGATGGAAAGGATGCCGTTATTTACCCAGTTGGATAACCAACATCAAAGAATATGTAGGCGTCCAATCAATGTATAGGTTGAGGGATTTATGGTACTGTTTTGTGATTTAGTACATCTTATTAGTTGGCTTACTATTCCAACCATAACCATAGCTCGCTCAATTAGCGTGCCAACGAGAGATCTTGTTCCAGATACATAACCCTAACCAGAAAACATAGTTGATGACCTAGATATACATTTTCCGTACCAGATTTGATTCCATTCATTGAAGATAGAAATCCCTTTGTTGCATAGCTAGAGTTGATCCCACGCCTGGTCTATGACCAGTTCCATATCGAGAAGATGTGGCCATAAGCCTTTATAGATGGCTGATCTAGCGTTGCTAGGGCTGACTTTAGCCGTTCTAGGAACCTCCAACATGGCAGCAGTAGAGGAAATGAGTACTAGGCATGTCGAGTGGATCTTTATTCCTCGTTTTCGTGGATACTAACAAACTGGGCTTCATATTCTTTGAGAAAAGAGCGGCCTCCAATCAGTTTCTTGTTGTGGAGGGAGCATTGAACTTGGAACCCATTTCACATTCTCCCTCAACCCAGCAGGCACCCGCCTTCATCGTTGATGCCTGTGATCATAAATTAAGTCGATGAAATTTTAATAAATCTTTATTCTCTGATTATATTCCCAACTATTTCTTAGTTTGTGAACTCCGACCGTGATTTTATATCCTTAATTTCTGATTTATCGGCAAATTAAATAACTAAAGGTTTAAAGAAATCTTTCTTCTCCTATCTTATTTTACTGCAAACTATTGTCGTGTTCTGTAATTTAGCTGTAATCATTCTTCTATGATTTGCATGCTATGTATTTCATCTCTAAATTAAAGCACTAAATGCTTCAGGAAATCTTTTCTTTCTTCTTTTACTAGTAACTATTGCGGTGTTCATGTGATTTATCAGAAACTTAAATAACTAAATGCTTAAACAAATCATCCTTCTTTGCGTTCTGTATGTTATTTAAAAGTTAGAGGACTAAAGTTTACAGAAACCTTGCTTTCTATGGTTTAACTACAAACAATTGCGGCACTCTGTGACTTATATGTATAATTTAAATAACGGAATCCTTCAAGAAATATTTCTTTCTCTAGTTTGACTAAAAACTGTTCCTGTGTTTTGTGATTTATTGGCAATTTAACAATTAACTCGCTCACTTTGCTGCATTTTCGCTATGTTTATTTGTTTGTGAGGTTTTTCCAAGAGAGGAGACGAGACCGCTGTAGGAACACATTTAATACAAGGAGACCACGCTGCTGGAGGAGACTATCACGAAGATTTTTTACCTCATCTCCTATTAAACTAACGAGTTATTAGCACTAAGGACATGATTCCGAAATTAAGGCAGTGGTATATTTAAAAATTTTGTTTTATTGATATGTTGCATGCTCTTTTATCCCTAACATGTAACTGACATAGATCTTTGTCTAGTTTTATTGCAAACTATTGGTACTTTCTGTGATTTATCAGTACATCTTCGCCTCCCTCTGCCTTCTATCTCATTCCGTTTCAATAATGCTTATGCGATCTCACGGTTTAAAGGTAATATGCTCATGAACTTAGCCTAGTCGATCAAATTATTGTATTCTATTCTAATTTCTTTAATTTGTTCCAGACTTCTTCTCTTATATATATAGTGTCATTCTCATCAGTGCCTTCGACAACAGGGTTGACAGGGCAACAAAAAGTTTTTAGGAGCTAGAAGCCGCGGTGATCATGAAACAGAAGAGAAATAATGCCCTTTCCTACCCATGAATGTATGAATTTAGGTATTATTTTCCACGACTAGCATACTATTTTATTTTGCTCATATATATAACACAGGTCCACTTGATTTGATGTTTATTGATCAGAAGTATTTGTTTGTTTCTTTGAATCTCGGCGGATTAATTGTGTTTTATTTACCGATTTAAAGATGTGATGTTATTTCAATCAGAATTGTTTGTTTGTTTGATTATGAGAGAGATTGACTTTTTAATATACCAATTAAATGTTTACATGATTTCGATTGCCATGAATTAATTCATGATATACTTTAATTTAAAGGTTTACACGATTTTGATTGCCATGCATTTTTCACCTTATAATTTAAGTTTTACTAGTTGCTGCATTTTTCACCTTATAATCGAAATTTTTGTACTGTAATTTTTTCGTATTTTTCACCTTATAATTTAAGTTTTACTAGTTGCTGCATTTTTCACCTTATAATCGAAATTTTGGTACTCTAATTTTTTCGTATTCTCATTTGGAACGTAATGGAATGGTTCTTTCTGTTTAGGTGAAGGAGAATAGGGCCAGGCAGTGGAGATCGATGAAGGAGAATAGGGTCAGGCAGTGAAGATCGATGACTGATTTTAAAGGTGATGGTTACTAGGATTTCAATATGAAAAGGTGACTGATTTTATTTTTAAATAATTTTTCATTTTTCACTTTTTATTATTCTTAAATAATTCTTTTTCTTTTCATTTTTATTTTTAAATAATTATGAATTTTTCATCTTTTTATAAAATAAGTTAATTACAATGAAAAATCAATTAATATAACTATTAACCATATTAATCATTACACTATTAACCACATTAATGACTACAAGTTAAATTATTTTATAAGGATTATGATCATTTAAAATAATGTACATTGGTTATGACTATCTAAAATAGTGTAAATCTCAATTTACACAAGTCTCTAGTTTTATAATTTAAAATAATGTAAATCTCAATTTACAAATGTCTATAACTAATTATATAAATTGGTTATGATCATTTAAAATAGTGTAAATTTCAATTTAGACATGTCTCTAGTTTTATAATTTAAGATAATGTAAATCTCAATTTACAAATGTCCATAAATCATTATAGTTTTGATAAAATTCATAAATTTAACCTTAACATATGTAGTATGTGTGTAACATATGAGATAGATATTTCTCTAGTTTTATTGCATACAATTGCTTCTTTCTCTAGTTCCACTTTCTCTAGTTTTTACAAAATTCATAAATTTAAACTTAACATATGTAATATGTGTGAGACATATCAGATAGATATTTGTCTAGTTTTATTGCATACTATTGCCACTTTCTCTAGTTTCAATGTAGTGTTATATTATATGATCTATAAGTAAAATACATGACTACGCTTAAATCAATCATTCTTTCTCCAGTTTTAATGTAATGTATTGTAGCTTTTTATGTACAGGTTGACAAAAATCTTTATTTTTCTAATTTTAGTGTTTTTATAATTTATCAATAACTTAAATAAGTAAAAACTTAAAGAAACTAAAAGAGAAAATATTTAAATAATGGTTTATATGTATTGATTAATTTAACCATTAATATGCTTAAAGCATAAAAATTTATTGCAAATTATTGATTAATTTTATCTTTATAGATTGGTTAATAAAACATTTTAATTTTAAAAATATATATTATTTCATTTTCAAATTTTTCTTTATAAAATGTAAAATATTCATAATTTTGATGTGAATTAGGATTTATTTTTAAATAATTTCATTTTTTTTGTCCTAGGAATTAACTTAAATACAATATCTAATTTGCTGAGAAGTCATTTTAAATAAAATCATATAACTAAAAGTTTAAAGAAATCGTCCTCATATAAATAAGAGTTTAATGTTTAAAGAAATCATCTTCTTTGGTCTTTGGTTCCACTAAAAATTGTTTTCTAATATATTGATAATTTAACAATTAACTAGCTCAATATATTTCCTCGTTTTTTCTATGTTTATTTCTTTATGATTTTTTGTGTTAACTTATTTTGTATTCGTGATTACTCAGAAAGGAGACAAGACCGGTGGAGGAAAACATTTAATGCCTTGTATTATGAAGCTCTCCTCAAGTGTCTCGTGCTTCTAGTGCGATTTTATACCGGTATCAAATTTACGAGGTAATGAGACTTCTCAAAATTCCTTTAAATTGTGTTTTCTTGATTCGAAAAAATCTTTGTTTTCTTGATTCGAAAAAATTTCTGTTCTCTGGTTTTATTCCAAGTTAAATATGTACATTCTCTTAAATAATTAAACACAGTAAAATAAATGACTAAGGTTAAAGAAACCATTCTGCTTTAATACTAATTCTCAGTTTTATGATTTATCATTAATTTAATTTAACTTGCACAAAGTGTAAAGATGCATAAACATTTCATTGATGATAACACATTTAGATGCATAAATGATGCCGTTAATCTGACGTGATCAACATGGACGAATCAACATAATTCATAGATGCATTTCCAGCCCCATTCATTGTTCATCGTTCATTTGTGATTTCTGAGATACGAGGAAACGCTGAACATATTTGGGTCACCTGCTTAGACGATGGTGACAGGACGCCGAACACATTTAACTCGTTGTATTATGAAGCTCTGCACAAGTAACGTAAGTGAGGACGATTGTGCCGTGATCACCTGCTTAGACTCCGATCATGTATGGAATTTCTAATTTCTGAGATACGAGGGGGCGCTGAACATATTTGGGTCAAACTTTCGAGGTAATGGCACCCGTAAACATTCCTAATTTCATTCGTTTGTGATTTCTGAGATACGAGAGGCCACTGAACATATTTAATCCTTAATCCTTAGATATTTAAACAAACATATTCTGTGATTTGTTTGTTTGTGATTTCTGAGATTGAAGTCCGGTTGATGATTTCAATCTCACTTACCCACCTTATATTTGTTTGTTTGTGATTTCTGAGATGTGAGGGGACGCTGAACATATTTGTGTCAAACTTTCGAGGTAATGGCACTCGTAAACATTCCTAATTTCATTTTCGGGATAAGAAATTAAGTAGATGAAATTTTAATATACATCTGTTCTCTTAATATATTGCCAGTTATTTCTTCTGTACATAATATATCTTGGTTTTCTAAATATATTGCCAACTATTTCTTCTTTAGATTATATATCTTAAGACGGACAGAGAGCTTTCTTTCTATATCTTAGAAAGAAAGATAAAATATATAATCTAAACCTCTATGGAATCGAAGTCAGTCCAATAACATTTTTCATATGGAATAGAAAAACAAAGATGAAATAGAGTACAAAAAATGGGTAACGAGAAAAACAAAGATAAAAAAAATGACGTCTCTTACATTCAGTTGATTCACAATAGATGTTCTTCTATCATTCAACAAAAAATAAAATGAAAGCTTTATAATGGATTATTAAGGCATCAATTTGTTGGAGAAGCAAGCAAGCAATATATATAAAAATTAACAGAATATAAAAATTTGTTGGAATCGGCTCAAGGGGCTTTTTCATAGGGGCTTGCCATTACGTAGGATGACAGCAGGCTACAACTGAACAACTTTATGATTACTAGACAATAGGTATCAGCAAGGTTGTTGGCTCCAAAACCAAGGAAACTTTAATGTTTATGGAGGCGGTTATTCGCCGTTATTCCCTATTAGAAGCTCATGTCCAAAAGCGCTCTAAAAAATGCCCTATATGAATGTAAATTTTAATTTTAATTGACTAAAAAATAATGCAATTTTAAAATTAAAATTACCATTATAGTTTAGAAGTAATGCCCTTGGATTTTACTTTTACCATTTAATTACGATATTATATTTCTGCTCAGTTTCTTTTATTTACCGTGGTAAAATTACGATATTATATTTCTGCACAGTTTCTTTTATTTACCGTCCTTATTTCCAGCGGCTCTCGTAATTAAATGGTGGAGGATTTTGCGGCTCTCGTAATTAAATGGTGGAGGATTTTGCTTTCTCTTGTGAGAAAGGATTTTAAATTTTTATACATTTCGTTTAAAACCGGTGGATAGTAAGATGAAAGTAGTGGATTCTTTATCATTCTTATTTGTTTCAATTAAATTAATTAATGTGATTGCTCTTTGTCTTAGGTTGTGTGTAGGCTGGTTTGCAGGCTCTGGGGAAGCCTGAGACTTAACAGCGGAGTTTGTATTCATTGCCTTTTGCTTTGGGTGTGAGATTGAGATCTCAGATCTCGATTTTGAATCATATATTATTAGGTAAGTAATTAATATATTTAATCTTGATTTAAAAGGAAAGGCTGTATATTTTTTATTTATTTAATTTTGTTTTTTTGAATATTAAGTTTAAATTGTAAATTAATTTAATTATTTTTTTTATTATTTTTCATTTCAATAATAGATGATATAGGAAGATTGCAAACTTTAAATGAGAAATTCATTTTTCAATCAACTGTCTATTTATTCTTTAATCGTCATTCTTCATTTTTATCATAATTAGTTATTGTTAATTTTATTCTTAAAGTTTGATTTGATCTTAATATTCCATCATATTGTTTTTATGTTTTTGTTGCGAGTGGAAGTCATTTATGTTTCCTGATATTTAATTAATTTATATTGAATTAAGTTTCTAACCTAAATAAAGTTTCCATTTTTTTAATTATGTTATTTTGTAGTTGTGAATATTAAGATTCAATTGTAGAAGGATTTAATAGATTTTCTATATTTTTCATGGCAGGTGATTCATAAAGAACATAAAAGGAATTTGTTCTTCAACCTAGTGTATCTATTGATTAGGTAGTTCTTGGTTTCGCTTTATTTTAGTTAAAATTTTATATGCTCTCTTTATGTAGTAATTAATTTTATAGTTTCTTGTTTTTTTGTCATAATTACTGTTTTTACATAAAAAAAAAAAATTATAGATTTTTTTGAGAATGGAAAAAAAAAAAAAATTGATGGATTTTTTTAAGAATGGAAAAAAAGATATTCGAAAATTCTTATGAGAATGGAAAAAAATTATTGGTGTAGTATTTTAGTGTTTTATTTGTTTTAGTGTTTTATTTATTCCAAATATTTTGTAATTTTTCTACCTTAATTTTATTAAGAATTTAATTCATTTTGGGTTTTCTAATTAATTAAGTTATATTTAATAAATTGAATAGATTTTTGTCATGTTCAAAAACCTGCTCTAAAACAATTGATCCAAATAAGAGATATCCAAAGAAAAACATAATGTGTAAAAAAGGCGCTATAACATTACTTGCTTTTCCTTCTTTTAGGCGTAAGATGCTATGATGTATTCATGTTGATTGCCTTCTCTCATGACATAATTATTAATAATGTATAAGTAATTCAACCACATAGAATATTCAATTCGATTTTCTATCTCGATATAAGGAAGGGTTGTATATTTTGTATTTATTAAATTTTTTTCTCTATATTAAATTTAGATTGTAAATCTATTATTTGTTATTTTTCAGGGCAATCATGGATGATATATGAAGAATGAAAACTAACAATATGGAGAATACAAGAAAAATGCAAACAGGAAATGAAGAATTTATTCTTTAATTCAGTGTATATATATTAGGTAAGTACCTTATCTATAATTCCTATTTGTTTATGTTAATATGCTTTAGGATTTGATTTATTTTCAATATTTCATCATATTTTTTTTCTAAACTTGGGAGTTGAAGTCTGCTTTAGTTGGTAGCGACTGCAGAAAAATATGTCCATATAACACCATATTTTTATGCGGTCACATTCATTTTATGTTTTCTTTTTTTAGAATAACCTCGCTTACCATTTCTTAGTGATCGCTTTAGTCATACGGGTCAGTCGAATCCTTACCTACCCAGAAGATTGAAGTCTGGTCGATGATTCCAATCTCAGTTACCCACCTTAAACTTTTTATATTTGAATCGTATCGGCAGTAGTTCAATACCTCTCGTCACCACTTTTTCATGCAGGGAAAAGCGAGCTTGGGATGGTCTCTATTTCAGGGGGTTAGACCAAGCAGTTTCTATTCGAAATGTTGTTTTCTCCACGAATCAAAGGCTCCTAATAGCTGTAGTCCACATTAGTGCTTTACCCCTCACCGTGGTGTTCGGTAGGCATCCCGATTATAAACGTTTCATGATGATAACACATTTAGATGCATAACGTGATCAACATGGTTCATAGATGCATTTGCAGCCCCATTCATCAGAAATAGATCGTTTCGAACTCAAAACTTTGTGTCCCATGCCCACTTAGCGAAGGAGATCAAATGACGGAAATCCATCAATCAATGAATCAACTGGCGAAGATATAAGTAAGAAAAATCATGTTTCGTATTCTTGGCAATTTCCCTTCCTTACCAATTTCCTATGCATGGCAAGGATCTTCCCCTTTACTAGGACTTCTTTCCCTTGGGGACAGTGGATATAGGATCTGAAGTTGTATTATAGGATCAATCAATTATCCAATTCAGATCCCTAAATCATCGCGATTAGATATAGGAGCTCAAGTTGTATATCGGTGGAGAATTGGGTGTTGATGAATCGCGATTAGAAATGGTTGTTGCAATTTTCAATGGATTAAATGGTTTAAATCCTTGGTTTGGTTAAAACATACTTTTTTTTAAATTTGTACAATTATTGGATTTAAATTTGTCCAATTCAGACCCTTAAATCATACCCAAATACAAAACTAAATCATATCCAATTCAAAAATGCAAAATCAATATAATGGTGGATTAAATCTATAGAATTCAGACCCTTCGATAAATCTAACCGTCAGGATTTTGTTTGTTTCAAAGCTTTTAGTGCAAACTTCTGACTTTCTTCTGATTTATTAGTAAAACAAATAAATAAATCTTACCAATCTAATTTGGGTTCTGTGGTCTAACAGTAAATTAAATAACTATATAGTTATATTATATGGATAAATTGCATAATGAAAATTTAAAGAAACATTTATTATCATTTGTAAAGCAATCCTTTTGAATCTTATTGCAAACTAATGCTCCTTTTGAATCTTATGAGGCAGGTGCATTGTTTTGTTCTTCTATATGGATACTCAGAATTTGACGAAAAATCGACACTCTTCCCTCTAATGTATTCTGAGGTAAAATCTTCTCATTTTGTATTTTAGTTGTAAATTAAATAACGAAGGTTTAAGAAAATCTTTCTTTGTTTTGCTTATCTTGCAAGCCCGACAAATCATGTGTTTTATGCTTTTTAATTAAATAACTAAAGTTTTAAAGAGATCTTTCTTCCCCGTTTTTACTTATTTTAGTAAAGTAACCATTTATTTTCCTAAAAAGAAATGATTAATTATTTAGGTTTATTGCCAAATATCTGTTTTTTTACAAATTTTTACTGTAATTTACACATTTAGAGTCTGATTTGTTATAAAACTTCTGTTTACGGTGTTCGTTACGGTGTAAAAATCACCGATTAGATTACCAGAAAAAGGCGTTCTGAATAAAGCTAAGCGTTATTCATCTCAGCATTATTAAATTGTATTTGTGGCAGCGTCAACGTCGTAGGTCCGATTCTAAATTCGATTCTCGGTAGAGTGACAGTTCAATCTATTGGAGGCTCCTTTTTTCCATTAATTTTTGCACAAATCACTTACCGCAATGATTAGTAATTGACCTTGGTTCGAAGGGATCAAAAATTCACAATATTGCAAAAGGCATCCATGAAAATAATTATTAAATCACGGAATGGAACAGTTAAATAGAAAAAAATATTTTGCCTTCAATTCTTTCCGATAAGTTCATCTTATCCGTATATCCAACTATCCATGTTACTGGTTCTATTCCCTTCCAATTTTGTCCTCCAATTAAACATTACATTTACATTTCACATTGTTATCAGTATATAATTGTCTTTATTTCTTTCATTAAATTATTTTATTGCTTCTATTATTGTTCTCAATTTATTAGCTCCAAGTTTAACCTATTCTCAGTTTGATAAACTATATCTTAAATTATAAAATTGCTTTATAATCTTTTCAGAACTCTTGCCATTTAAACACTAGAGTGTCTTTCTCTCGATGATGGGATGGGATGCAAATAGCGCGGGTTGTTTTCATTAGGTTGATTTCACTAAAACAAAACCTGCATCTTTTTCTTTTCTTATTTATGTATATCGAGGTCTCGGACAATAAACTTAGAATGATCAGGATATAAAACTTAGAAGCATAATAATTTTTAAATTATTGTTTATTTTTTTTATAAAGGTATAAAGGGTTGGGCAATGAGTTTTGATTCTTGGGCGGTCTTCTCTTCATAATCTAAATGAATGGTTAAAGGGTTAAAGGTAATTAAAAATTAAAAAATAAATTTTGTTTTTATTTTAATTTTGCTAATTTTTCATATTTTTACCAAGCATTGTAAGATTTTCATAATTTTCTTGTAGTATTTTAGAAATGAACATTTAATTTTCCATATTATTTTCTTGTATAAAATTTTAAGAGATGTGAAATGTATATTTTCTTGTAATTAGTACTATGATGTTGTACATGGACACTTGTTCTACTTTTTGTCAATGTTAATCTTAATAATTTAGTTTTTTTTTCATACTAAAATAGTTAGGATTAATAATTAAGAGTTTGTAGAAATAGTTTAGATTTCAAGTAGTTTGTTGAAATAGGTTAGAGTTAAGTTAATCGTTCTTAGTTTAAAGCTTTGTTGGATTATAAATTGCTATCTTGTTTACTTTTGGTAAATTGTTTTTCAATGTTTTTTCATGGTTATATATATAAAAATTTAGTTGGAATATTTAAATGAGAATAACATAGTAGAAAATATTTTTTTATGAATATTAAATTCTATATATTTTTTATATTGTTTACATTTAGTACATTGACCATAGGGCTTTTATTGAAAGTCTTGTATAGAGTGTTTTCAAAGGACCATTTTGGGAAATTGCCTGGAAACAATTTCTTAACTCGGTATCTTGACACATGTGCCTTTGTTGTAGCTGGAAACTGGAACGCCGTTGCGCTAGTAATAGGTGGAGGGAAGTAACTCCCAGAGAAGCCCTCCCAGTACGCCCCAAGTTGGGTGGTCGACCATGTATACACAAGGTTTTTAAAGTGGTCTAACGAGGGACCCCCCCTTTGTTGACACTCTATTTCAAGCAACCTAGGAGTTAGGATTTCTTGCCTTCGTAATTATAACTTTAACCTCCTCTAAACCATACTTACATTAGCTACTCTTTCTCTCTTTGTCTCAACCCCTAACTCCCAATATATCTATCTCTCTCTAAACAACTAACCCCACCCCTAACCCCCAATCTCTCTCTCTCTAAAACCCTGATGCCCAATATTTCCCTCTCTATTTTTCTAAACCCCTAACCAACAAACTCTCTCTTTTTACCTCTCTCTCTCTTTCTCTCTCTCTCTCTCTAAAATGTTAGCCTCAAACCTCTCTATGTCTTGTTAAACCCCTATCTCTCTATCTCTAAACCCCTAACCACCAATCTCTCTATTCCTATCTCTCTCTCTCTAAACTCAAAACCCTCAATATCCCTCTCTCTCTCTAAGACCCTAACCACCATTCCTCTCTCTCTCTAAACCCCTTTAAACCCCCAATCTCTCTAAACAACCAACCCAGAATCTCTCTCTCTCTCTCTATATATATATATATCTACTTGAGCCCCTAACCCACAACCTCTCTCTCTCTCTCTAAACCCTAAGCCCCAATATCTCTCTCCATAAAACCCTAAGCCCCAATATCTCTCTATATAGACCCCTAACCTCTAATCACACTCTCTCTCTCTCTAAATCCGTAACCTCCAAATATCTTTCTCTCTCACTCTCTCTCTTTGCCATTGAAATTATAACTCCCAATATCTCTCTCTCTAAACCCCTAACCCCCGATTTCTCTCTCACTCTCTCTCTTTGCCATTGAAATTATAACTCCCAATATCTCTCTCTCTAAACCCCTAACCCCCAATCTCTCTCTATCTACCCATAAAACTCTAACCTCCAATCTCTCTCTCTCTCTCTCTAAATCCCTAAACACCAATATTTCTCTCTAAACCCCTAACACTAATCTCTCTCTCTCTCTCTCTCTCTCTCTCTCTCCCCCCCCAAAACCCTAACCTCTTATCAGCCTCTCTCTCTCTCTAGCCCCATAACCCCCAATCTCTCTCTCTCTCTCTCTCTCTCTCTCTCTCTCTCTCTCTTGAATGTATGTATCTAAACCCATATCCCCCATTCATTCTCTTTATTTATCCCCTAACACCCTCTCTCTCTATATATCTCTCTCTAAATGCCTAAACCTTATTCTCTCACTCTCTCTCTAATCCTGGAACCCTCAATATCTCTCTCTCTCTCTCTTTATAAACACCTAAACTCCAATCACTCTCTCTCTCTAGATGCATACCCCCCCGCTCTCTCTACCTAACAATTATATATCCATCTAAATGTATACCCCTAGCCACCAATATCCCTATATCCATCTCTCTCTCTTCAAACCCCTAAACCCCAATCTTTTTATCTCTCTCTAAACCCATAACCCCCAATCTCTCATTCTTGAAACCCTTAACCCCCAATATCCCTTTTTCTATCTCTCTATCTGTAAACCAATGAACACCAATCTCTCTCTCTTTTTGAACATCGAACCCCTTATCTATCTCTCTAAACCCCTGGCATCCAATCTCTCTCTCTCTGAAACCTAACCCTTAA
Organism: Larix kaempferi; assembly: GCA_027924585.1. NCBI lineage: Eukaryota > Viridiplantae > Streptophyta > Pinopsida > Pinales > Pinaceae > Larix > Larix kaempferi. The sequence goes on from BSBM01000109.1 coordinate 6,721,092, forward strand.
ACTCCAATCTCTCTCTCTCTCTCTCTCTCTCTCTCTCTCTCTCTCTCTCTCTAAACCACTTACCCCTAAACTCTCTCACTCTGAATCCCTTATCTCTCTCTCTCTAAACCCCTCATGACCAAAATATATCTCTCTCTAAACCCTAACTTCCAATCTCTCTCTCTCTCTCTCTCTCTCTCTCTAAACCCATAGCCCCTAACCCCCAATCTATCTCTCTCTTTCTCAATCCCTAACACCAAATATATCTCTCTCTCTAAACCCCTAACCCCCAATCTCTCTCTCTCTCTCTCTCTAAACCTCTAACCGATGATCTCTCTCTCTCTCTCTAACCCTCTAACCGATGATCTCTCTCTCTCTCTAACTCTTTGCCTCTATATATATTTGTCTCTCTCTAAACCCTAAACCCCCAATCTCTCTCTATCTCTCTTTCTAAACCCCTAACCTCCAATCTCCCTATCTCTCTGTACAACCCGAACCCCCAATCTCTTTCTCTCTCTCTAAACCACTAATCCCCAATCTATCTCTCTAAAACCCTAACCTCCAATCTCTCTCTATCTAAATCCCTAAACCCAAATCCCTCTCTCTCTCTCCCTAAACCCCTAATCTCTCTCTCTCTCTATATATATATATATATATAGCTCTATCTAAACCCCTAACCCCCAATCTCTCTCTCTCTCTCTAAAACCTTAACCCACTAGCTCTCTCTCTCTCTTTAAACCCTAACCACAAATTTGTCCCCTCTCTAAAATGCTAACACCCAATTTGTCTATCTTTCTCTCTCTAAAGCATGAATCCCCAATCTATCTTTATCTCCCTCTCTCTAAAATTCTAACAGCCAAGGCCTCTGTCTTTCCCTTTATAAATATGTAACCCCTATCTCTCTTTCTCTAAACCCCTAACCCCCAATTCTCTCTCTCTCTGGAAACCATGATACCTAATCTTTCTCTCCTTATTTCCCTCTAAACCCCTAGCCACCAATTTCTCTCTTTCTATCTCTCTATCTCTGTCTAAACCCATAACCCCCAATCTCTTTATCTTTCTCTAAATAACTAACCCCCAACATCTCTCTCTCTCTCTCTAAACCACTAAACCCCAATATCTCTCTCTCTCTCTCTAAACGACTAACCCCCAATCTCTCTCTCTCTAAGCCTCTAAACCACAATCCACCTCTCTTCAAAACCCTAACCCCAAATAACTCCCTTCCTCTCTCTCTCACAAACTCTATATCTATCTATCTATCTATCTAAACCCCTAACCCTGAACCCCCAATCTCTCTCTCTCTCTCTCTCTCTCTAAACCCTAACCACCAATCTCCCTCTCTTTAAACTCCTAATACCTAATCGCTCTATCTTTATCTCTCTAAACCCCTAACCCACAATATTTCTCTCTCTAAACCCTTAACCAGCATTATCTCTCTTTCTCTTTCTCTCTCTAAGCCCCTAACCACCATTCTCTCTCTTCTATCTCTCTGTTTAAAACGTTAAGTCGTAATCTCTTTATCTTTCTCTAAATAACCAACCCCTAATCTCTCTCTCTCTCTACCTATCTATCTATCTAAGCCCCTAACCCCCAATCGCTCTCTATGTCTCTCTAAACCACTAACACCCTCTCTCTCTCTCTCTCTCTCTCTCTCTCTCTTGCTATCTCTCTAAACCCCTAACCCACAATCTCTCTCTCTCTAAACCCTTAACCACCATTATCTCTCTTTCTCTCTCTCTCTTTAAACACCTAACCCCCATTCTCTCCATATTTCTCTAGAAAACTAACCCCATCTGTAACAACCAATCTCTCTCTCTCTCTCTCTCTCTCTCTCTCTCCAAACCCCTAAACCCCATTCTCTCTAACTCTGTCTCAATCTAAATCTTTAACCCCTAATCTCTCTCTCTCTCTCTCTATCTATCTATCTATCTAAATCCCCTACCCCCAATAACTCTCTCTCAAAACCCCTAACCCCTAATCTCTCTCTCTCTCTCTTACTGTCTCTCTCTTCAAACCCCCCATACATCATCTCTCTATCTCTCTCTTAACCCCTATCTCCCAATCTTTCTCTCTCTCTCTAAGCCCCTAACCCCCAATCTCTCTCTCTCTCTCTCAAAACCCCTAACCACATATCTCTCAAAAATGGTAACCACCTATCTCTCTATCTCTCCAAACCACTAACCCCAAATCTCTCGCTCTCCATTAATTTATCTGAGCCCTTATCCCCCAACATCTCTCTCCCTCTAAACCATTAATACCCAATATCCTTCTCGATAAAGCCCTAACCCCTAATCTATCTCTCTTTAAACCCCTACTCTCCAACCTCTATCTCTCTCTAAACCCCTAACTTTCAACCTCTCTCTCTCTCTCTCTAAACCCCTAACCTCCAAATATGTCTCGCTCAAAATCTCCATCCCCTAATCTCTCTCTCTCTCTCTCTCTCTCTCTCTCTCCATAAAGTGCTAACCTCTCTCTCTCTCTCCCTCAAACTGTAAACACCAATCTCTCTCTTTCTATTTCTCTTAATTGAAAACCCTAATCCCAATCTCTTTATCGCTCTCTAAACCCCTAAACACCAATATCTATCTCTCTCCCTCTAAACCATTAGCCACCAATCTCTCCCTCTCTTTCTCTCTCAAACCCTAACCTCCAATCTCTCTCTCTCTAAACCCCTAACCCACAATCTCTCTCTCTTTCTCTCTCTCTCTCTCTCTCTCTCTCTCTAATCACCTAACACCCAATATATCTCTCTGGCAAACCACCTAACTCCTAATATTGCTCTCTCTGTCAACCCCTAATGCCCAATTTCTCTCTCTCTAAAAACTTAACTCCCTATATCTCTATTCCTATGTATCTTTCTAAAATGCTAACCTCCAATCTCTCTATCTCTCTCTAAATGGCTAACCCTCAATCTCTCTCTCTAAATCCATAACCACCAATCTCTCTCTCTCTCTCTCTCTCTCTAAACCCTAATCCCTAATATATCTCTCTCCATAAAACCCTAACCCCCAATCTCTCTCTCTATAAACCCCTAACCTCTAATCACTATCTCTCTCTCCAAACCCGTAACCTCTAAATATATCTCTCTCTAAACCCCTAACCACTGATATCTCTCTCACTCTCTCTCTCTTCCTTTAAAATTACAACACCCAATATTCCTCTCTCTAAACCCCTAACCCCCAATCTCTCTCTATCTACCCATAAACCACAAACCTCCTATCTCTCTCTCTCTCTCTCTCTGAATCCCTAAACACCAATCTCTCTCTCTAAACCCTTAACACTAATCTCTCTATCTCTCTCGAAACCCCTAAACAATAATCTCTCTCTCTCTCTCTCTCTCTCTCCCCCCCCCACAAAACCTTAACCTTTTATCACTCCCTCTCTCTCTCTCTCTGAATGTATGTATCTAAACCCATAGTCCCTGTTCTTTATCTTTCTTTATCCCCTGACACCCTCTCTCTATATATCTCTCTCTAAACCCCTAAACCTTATTCTCTCACTCTCTATCTAAACCTGTAACCCCCAATATATCTCTTCCTCTCTCTCTATAATCACCTAAAATCCAATCTCTCTCTCTAGATGCATACCCCCTCCCTCTCTCTCTCTCTACCTAACAATTATCTATCTATCGAAATTTATAACCCCTAAACTGTCTCTCACTCTAAACCACTAACCACCAATATCCCTCTTTCCATCTCTCTCTCTTCAAACCTCTAAACACCAATTTATTTATCTCTCTCTAAACCCATAACCCCAAATCTCTCATTCTCTAAACCCCTAACCCCAAATATCTGTTTTTCTATCTCTTTATTCGTAAACCAATGAACCGCAATCTCTATCTCTTTTTGAACATCTAACCCCTTATCTCTCTCTCTAAACCTCTGGCATCTAATCTCTCTCTCTCTCTGAACACTAACACATAAAACCCAATCACTTTCTTTCTCTTTCTCTCTCTCTCTCTCTCTAAACCACTTACCCCTAAACTCTCTCACTCTGAACCCCTTATCTCTCTCTTTAAACCCTTAATGAGCAATATCTCTCTCTCTCTCTAAACCCTAACCCCTAATCTCTCTCTCTCTCTCTCTCTCTCTCTAAAACCATATCCCCTAACCCCCAACCTATCTCTCTCTCTAAACCCCTAACACGAAATATCTCTCTCTCTAAACCCCTAACCCCCAATCTCTCTCTCTCTCTCTCTAAACCTCTAATCGATTATCTCTCTCTCTCTCTCTCCTTAACTCTTTGTCTCTCTATATATATTTGTCTCTCTCTAAACCCCAAACCCCCAATCTCTCACTCTAGCCCCTAACCCTCAATCTCTCTCTCTCTCTAAACCATTAATCCCCAATCTATCCCTCTAAAACCATATCCTCTTTCTCTCTCAGTCCCTAAAATGAAATCCCTCTCTCTCTCAATCCATAAAACCAAATCTCTCTCTCTCTCTCTCTCTCTCTCTCTCTCTCTCTCTCTATCGCTATATCTCTATCTAAACCCATAACCCCGAATCTCTCTCTCTCTCTCTCTCTCTCTCTCTCTCTAAATCCCTAACCCACCATCTCTCTCTAAACCCTAACCACAAATTTGCTTCTCTCTCTAATATTCTAACACCCAATTTGTCTGTCTTTCTCTCTCTAAAGCATTAATCCCCAATCTATCTTTATCTCTCTCTCGGTCAAATTATAGCTCCCAAGGTCAATGTCTTTCTCTCTATAAAGCATTAACCCCCGATATCTCTTTCTCTAAACCCTAACCCCCAATTCTCTCTCTCTCTCTCTAGAAACCATGATACCTAATATTTGTCTCTCTATTTCTCTCTAAACCCATAACCACCAATTTCTCTCTTTCTGTCTCTCTATCTCTTTCTCTAAACCCATAAATACCAATCTCTCTATATCTCTCTAAACCACTAACCCCCAATATATCTCTCTTTAAAATCCTAATCCCCAATATTTGTCTTCCTATATCCCTCTCACTCTACACCCCAAACCCCAAATCTCCCTCTCTCACACCAAACCCTAACCACCATTCTCGCTCTTTATGTCGAAATTCCTAACCCGCGTTCTTTCTATCTCTCTCAAAACCTGTAACCCCCAATATCTCTCATCATGTCACTCTCTCTCTAAACACCGAACCCCCAATATCCCTCTCTCTCTAAACCCCTAACCAAAATTCTCTCTCATCTATCTCTCTCTCTGAACCTATAACCCCCAATCTCTTTGTCTCTCTTTAAATAACTAACCCCTAACATTTCTCTCTCTCTCTAAACCACTAACCCCCAATATCTCTCTCTCTCTCTCTCTCTACACCACTAACCCACAATCTCTCTCTCTCTCTCTAAACCTCTAAACCCCGATCTCCCTCTCTCCAAAACCCTAACCCAAATATCTCCCTCCCTCTCTCTCACACACAAAATCTCTCTCTCTCTCTCACATACTCTCTCTCTAAATATCTATCTATCTATCTAAACCCCTAACCCTTAACCCCCCAATCTCTCTCTCCCCGCTCTCTAAACCCTAACCACCAATCTCCCTCTCTCTAAAATCCTAATACCCAATCGCTCTGTCTTTATCTCTATAAAAAATTAAAGCTCAAACTCTCAATATCTCTAAACCCTTAATCCTCGACTGTCTCTCTCTCACTAAAACCCCAATCTCTCTCTCTCTCTCTCTCTCTAAACCCTAACCACCAATCTCCCTCTCTCTAAAATCCTAATACCCACTCGCTCTGTCTTTATCTCAATAAAAAATTAAAGCTCAAACTCTCTATCCCTCTAAACCCTTAATCCCTGACCATCTCTCTCTCGCTAAAACCCTAACACCTAATATTTTTCTTTTTCTCTCTCTCTAAACCCCTAACCACCAATCTCTCTCTCTCTCTAAGCTACTAACACCCAATATCTCTCTTTCTTTAAACCCCTAACCCCTAATCTCTCTCTTCCTATCTCCCTCTCACTCTAAACCCTAAACCCCGAATTTCCCTCTCTCGCTAAACCCTAACCACCACTCTCTCACTTTCAATCTCTCTATAAAATTTTAACTCCCAATCTCTCTATGTCTCTCTAAACAACTAACCCACCCCTAACCCTCAATCTATATCTCTCTCTAAAACCCTAACACACAATCTTTCTCTTTCTCTCTCTAAACCTCTAACCAACAATCTATGTATTTCTATATCTCTCTCTTAAAAACCCTAACCCCTAATCTCTCTATCTCTCTCCAAACTCATAACCCCTACTCTCTCTCTCTTTAAACCCCTGACCCCCCAATATATCTCCTCATATATTTCACTTTCTCTCTAAACACCAAACCCCAATTTCCTTTTCTCTCTCTCTCTCTAAGCCCCTAACCACCATTCTCTCTCTTCTATCTCTCCCTTTAAAACACTAAGCCGTAATCTCCTTATCTCTCGCTAAACAACTAACCCCCAATCTCTCTATATGCCTCTCTAAACCATTAACACCCTCTCTCTCTATCTCTCTCCCTTGCTATATGTCTAAACCCCTAACCCACAATCTCTCTCTCTCTATACCCTTAACCACCATTATCTCTCTCTCTCTCTCTCTAAGCTTGTAACCACCATTCTCTCTCTAAGTCGTAGTCTCTCTATATCTCTCTAAATAACTAACCCCCAATCTCTCTCTCTCTCTCTCTACCCATCTATCTATCTAAGCCCCTAACCCCCAATCTCTATCTATGCCTCTCTAAACCACTAACACCCTCCCTCTCTCTCTCTCTCTCTAAACCCTTAACCACCATTATCTATCTTTCTCTCTCTCTCTCTAAACTCCTAACCACCATTCTCTCTCTTATATCTCTCTATTTAAAACCCTAAGCCGTAATCTCTTTATCTCCCTCTAAACAACTAACCCCCAATCTCTCTCTCTCTCTCTCTCTCTCTATCTAAGCCCCTAACCCCCAATCTCTCTCTATGCATCTCTAAACCACTAACACCAACTTTCTCTCTCTCTCTCTCTCTCTCTCTCTATCTAAGCCCCTGACCCCCAATCTCTCTCTATGCATCTCTAAACCACTAACACCAACTTTCTCTCTCTCTCTCTCTCTCTTGCTATCTCTCTAAATACCTAACACACAATCTCTCTCTCTCTAAACCCTTAACCACCATTATCTCTCTTTCTCTCTCTCTCTAAACCCCTAACCAACATTCTCTCTCTTCTATCTCTCTCTTTAAAACCCTAAGTTGTAATCTATTTATCTCTCAACAACTAACCCCCAATCTCTCTCTCTCTCTCTCTCTCTCTCTAAGCCCCTAACCCCCAATCTCTCTCTATGCCTCTCTAAGCCACTAAGTCCCACTCTCTCTCTCTCTCTCTCTCTCTCTCTCCCTTTCTATCTCTCTAAACCCCTAACCCACGATCTTTCTCTCTCTAAACCCTTAACCAACACTATCTCTCATTCAATCTCTCTCTAAACACCTAACCCCCAATCTCTCTATATTTCTATAGAAAACTAACCCCACCTGTAACCACCAATCTCTCTCTCTCTCTCTCTCTCTAAGCCCCTAAACCCCATTCTCTCTCTCTCTCTCTCTCAATCTAAACCACTAACCCCAATCTCTCTCTCTCTATCTATCAAAACCCCCTACCCCCAATAACTCTCTCTCAAAACCCATAACCCCTAATCTCTCTCTCTCTCTTAAACCCTATCTCCCAATCTCTCTCTCTCTTTCTCTCTAAGCCCCTAACCCCCAATATCTCTCTAACTATATTTCTCTCTCTCTCTCTAAACACCTAACTTCCTATATCGCTCCCTCTCTAAACCCCTAATCCCAAATCTCTTTGTCTCTCCTTGTCTTTCTCTCTCTCTCCCTAAACCCCTAACCACCAATCCTTTCTCTCTAAATCCCTAACCACCATTTTGTCTCTTTCTACCTCTCTCTATAAACACCTAACCCCCAATCTCTCTATATGTCTATCTCTTTAAATAACTAAACACACCACTAACCCCTGATATATATGTTTCCCTAAACCCTTAACACCCAATCATTCTCTCTCTCTCTCTCTAAACACCTAACCATCATTCTCTCTCTCTCTCTCTCTCTCTCTCTCTCTCTCTCTCTAAAATCCTAACACCAATCACCTTATCTCACACTAAACCCATAACCCCCAATCTCTTAGTCTCTAAACCCCTAAACCCCAATAAGGCTCTTCTTATATGTCCCTCTCTAAACCTTTAACCCCCAATATCCCTCTCTCTATATAAACCCCTAACCACTATTCTCTCCCTCTCTTTCTCTCAAAACCCCTAACCTCTTATCTCTCAAAAACTCTAACCACCTATCTCTCCATCTCTCCAAACCTCTAACCCCCAATACCTTCCTCTCCATCTATCTATCTAAGCCCCTAACCCCCAACCTCTCTCTCTCTCTTTAAACCATTAATCCCCAGTATCCTTCTCCCTAGACCACTAACCCCCAATCATTCTCTCTCTCTCTCTCTCTCTCTCTCTCTCTCTCTCTAAAAATTATAACCCCCAATCACCTTATCTCTCACTAAACCCATAACCCCCAATCTCTCAGTCTCTAAACCCCTAAACCCCAATAAGGCTCTTCTTATATCTCCCTCTCTAAACCTTTAACCCCCAATATCCCTCTCTCTCTCTAAACCCCTAACCACTATTATCTCCCTCTCTTTCTCTCAAAACCCAAACTTCTTGTCTCTCAAAAACCCTAACCACCTATCCCTCTATCTCTCCAAAACACTAAACCCAAATACCTCCCTTTCCGTCTATCTATCTGAGCTCCTAACCCCCAACCTCTCTCTCTCTCTCTTTAAACCATTAATCCCCAATATCCTTCTCCCTAGACCACTAACCCCCAATCTTTCTCTCTTTAAACCCCTAATCTCCAACATCTATCTCTTTCCAAACCCCTAACTTTCAAACTCTCTCTCTCTCTCTCTAAACCCCTAACCTCCAAATCTGTCTCTCTCAAAATCCCCATCCCCTCACCTCTCTCTCTCTCTCAACCTCAAATCCTCAATCTCACTCTCTCTAAAACCCTAACCCCCAATCTCTCTCTCTCTCTCTCTCTCTCTCTAAAACCCTAAACACCAATCTCTCTCTCTCAAAACCCCTCATCATGATCTCTCTATTGCTCTCTAAACCCCTAAACACCAATATCTCTCTCTCTCCCTCTAAACCATTAGCCCCCAAATCTCTCCCTCTATTTCTCTCTCAAACCATAACATCTAATATCTCCTCTCTAAACCCCTAACCCGCAATCTCTCTCTTTCTCTCTCTCTCTCTCTCGCTCTCTCTCTCTATGTATGTATGTATCTGAACCCCTAACTTCCATTCTCGCTCTTTCTTTAATAACCTAACACCCAATATATATCTATGTCTAACCACCTAACCCCTAATATTGCTCTCTCTCTAAACCCCTAACGCCCAATCTCTCTCTCTAAAAAAAATTAACTCCCTATATCTCTATTCCTATGTATCTTTCTAAAATGCTAACCTTCAATCTCTCTCTCTCTCTCTCTCTCTCTCTAAATGCCTAACCCTCAATATCTCTCTCTCTATAAACCCCTAATGTTTAATCACACACTCTCTCTCTCTAAACCCGTAACCTCCAAATATCTTTCTCTCTAAACCCCCTAACCCCTGATATCTCCCTCACTCTCTCTCTTTCCCTTTAAAATTATAACTCCCTATATCCCTCTCTCTAAACCCCTAACCCCCAATCTGTCTCTATCTACCCATAAACCGCTAACCTTCAATCTCTCTCTCTCTCTCTAAATTCCTAAACACCAATATCTCTCTCTAAACCCCTAAACCGTATTCTCTCACTCTCTCTCTATCTAGATGCATAACCCTCCCCTCTCTCTCTACCTAAAAATTATCTATCTATCTAAATGTATAACCCCTAAACTCTCTCTTACTCTAAACCCCTAACCACCAATATCCCTATTTCCATCTCTCTCTCTTCAAACTCCTAAACCCCAATCACTCTATCTCTTTCTAAAACCCTAACCCCCAATATCCTTTTTTCTATCTCTCTATCTATAAGCCAATGAGCCCAAATATCTCTCTCTATTTGAACATCTAACCCCTTCTCTCTCTCTAAACCCTTGGTGTCCAATCTCTCGCTCTCTCTAAACCCTAATCCATAAACCCCAATCTCTTTCTTTCTTTTTCTCTCTCTCTGTGTCTCTCTAAACCACTTACCCCTAAACTCTCTCACTCTTAACCCCTTATTTCTCTCTCTCTAAACCCTGACCACCAATCTCTCTCTCTCTCTCTCTCACAACCTATAGCCCCTAACCCTCAATCAATCTCTCTCTCTCTAAACCCCTAACACCAAATATATATCTCTCTCTAAACCACCATTATCTCTCTTCTATCTCTAACTTTAAAACCATAAGTCGTAATCTCTCTATCTCTCTCTAAACAACTAACCCCCAATCTCTCTCTCTCTCTCTACCTATCTATCTATCTAAGCCCCTAACCCCCAATCTCTCTCTATGCCTCTATAAACCACTAACACCCTCTCTCTCTCTCTCTCTCTCTCTCTAAACCCCTAACCTCACAATCTCTCTCTCTCTAAACCCTTAACCACCATTATCTATCTCTCTCTCTCTCTCTCTAAACCATTAACCACCATTCTCTCTCTTTTATCTCTCTATTTAAAACCCTAAGCCGTAATCTGTTTATCTCCCTCTAAACAACTAACCCCCAATCTCTCTCTCTCTCTCTATATATATATATATCTATCTATCTATCTATCTAAGCCCCTGACCCCTAATCTCTCTCTATGCATCTCTAAAGCACTAACACCAACTTTTGCTCTCTCTCTCTGTCTCTCTCCCCTGCTATATCTCTAAACCCCTAACCCACAACTCTCTCTCTCTCTCTATACCCTTAACCACCATTATCTCTCTCTCTCTCTCTCAGCCCGTAACCACCATTCTCTCTCTTCTATCTCTAACTTTAAAACCGTAATCCGTAATCTCTCTATTTCTCTCTAAACAACTAACCCCCAATCTCTCTCTCTCTACCTATATATCTATCTAAGCCCCTAACCCCCAATCTCTCTCTATGCCTCTCTAAACCACTAACACCCTCTCTCTCTCTCTCTCTCTCTCACTATCTCTCTAAACCCCTAACCCCACAATCTCTCTCTCTCTAAAGCCTTAACCACCATTATCTATCTTTCTCTCTCTCTCTCTAAACCCCTAACCACCATTCTCTCTCTTCTATCTCTCTATTTAAAAACCCTAAGCCATAATCTCCTTATCTCCATCTAAACAACTAACCCCCAATCTCTCTCTCTCTCTCTCTCTCTCTCTCTCTCTATCTAAGTCCCTGACCCCAAATCTCTCTCTATGCATCTCTAAACCACTAACACCAACTTTCTCTCTCTCTCTCTCTCTCTCTCTCTCTCTCTCTCTTGCTATCTCTCTAAATACCTAACACACAATCTCTCTCTCTCTAAACCCTTAATCACCATTATCTCTCTTTCTCTATCTCTCTAAACCACTGACCACCATTCTCTCTCTTCTATCTCTCTCTTTAAAACCCTAAGCTATAATCTCTTTATCTCATCAAAAACTACCCCCAATCTCTCTCTCTCTCTCTCTGCTGCTAACCCCCAATCTCTCTCTATGCCTCTCTAAACCACTAAGACCCACTCTCTCTCTCTCTCTCATCTCTCTCTCTCTAAACCCCTAACCCACGATCTTTCTCTCTCTAAACCCTTAACCACCACTATCTCTCATTCACTCTCTCTCTAAACACCTAACCCCAAATCTCTCTATATTTCTCTAGAAAACTAACCCCACCCGTAAACCACCAATCTCTCTCTCTCTCTCTCTCTCTCTCTCTCTCTCTAAGCCCCTAAAACCCCATTCTCTCTCTCTCTCTCTCTCAATCTAAACCACTAACCCCAATCTCTCTCTCTCTATCTATCGAAACCTCCCTACCCCCCAATAACTCTCTCTCAAAAACCCATAACCCCTAATCTCTCTCTCTCTTATTATCTCTCTCTTAAACCCTATCTCAAAATCTTTCTCTCTCTCTTCTCTCTAAGCCCCTAACCCCCAATCTCTCTCTAACTATATTTCTCTTGCTCTCTCTCTCTAAACACCTAACCTCCTATATTGCTCCCTCTCTAAACCCCTAATCCCAAATCTCTTTGTCTCTCTTTGTCTTTCTCTCTCTCTCTCTAAACCCCTAACCACCAAGCCTTTCTCTCTAAACCCCTAACCACCATTTTGTCTCTTTCTACCTCTCTCTATAAACTCCTAACCCCCCAATCTCTCTTATATGTCTACCTCTTTAAATAACTAAATGCACCACTAACCCCTAATATATATCTTTTCCCTAAACCCTTAACGCCCAATCATTCTCTCTCTCTCTCTAAACACCTAACCATGATTCTCTCTCTCTCTCTCTCTAAAATCCTAACCCCCAATCACCTTATCTCTCACTAAACCCATAACCCCCAATCTCTCAGTCTCTAAACCCCTAAACCCCAATAAGGCTCTTCTTATATGTCCCTCTCTAAACCTTTAACCCCCCAATATCCCTCTCTCTCTCTAAACCCCTAACCACTATTCTCTCCCTCTCTTTCTCTCAAAACCCCTAACCTCCTATCTCTCAAAAACTCTAACCACCTATCTCTCCATCTCTCCAAACCACTAACCCCCAATACCTTCCTCTCCATCTATCTATCTGAGCCCCTAACCCCCAACCTGTCTCTCTCTCTTTAAACCATTAATCCCCAGTATCCTTCTCCCTAGACCACTAACCCCCAATCATTCTCTCTCTCTCTCTCTAAACACCTAACCATTGTTCTCTCTCTCTCTCTCTCTGTAAAAATCCTAAGCCCCAATCACCTTATCTCTCACTAAACACATAACCCCCAATCTCTTAGTCTCTAAACCCCTAAACCCCAATAAGGCTCTTCTTGTATCTCCCTCTCTAAACCTTTAACCCTCAATATCCCTCTCTCTCTCTCTAAACCCCTAACCACTATTCTCTCCCTCTCTTTCTCTCAAAACCCCTAACTTCCTGTCTCTCAAAAACCCTAACCACCTATCTCTCTATCTCTCCAAACCACTAACCCCAAAATAACTCCCCTCCATCTATCTATCTAAGCTCCTAACCCCCAACCTCTCTCTCTCTATCTCTTTAAACTATTAATCCCCAATATCCTTCTCCCTATACCACTAACCCCCAATCTCTCTCTCTTTAAACCCCTACTCTCCAACGTTTATCTCTCTCCAAACCCCTAACTTTCAACCTCTCTCTCTCTCTCTAAACCCCTAACCTCTAAATATGTTTCTCTCAAAATCACCATCCCCTAACCCCTCTCTCTCTCTCAACCTCAAATCCTCAATCTCACTCTCTCTAAAACCCTAACCCCCAATCTCTCTCTCTCTCTCTCTCTCTCTCTCCCTCTCTCTCTAAAATCCTAAACACCAATCTCTCTCTTTTCTATTTCTGTCTCTCGAAACCCCTCATCATCATCTCTCTATTGCTCTCTAAACCCCTAAACACCAATATCTCTCTCTCTCTCCCTCTAAACCATTAGCCCCCAATCTCTCCCTCTATTTCTCTCTCAAACCCTAATCTCCAATCTCTCCTCTCTAAACCCCTAACCGACAATCTCTCTCTCTCTCTCTCTCTCTCTCTCTCTCTATGTATGTATGTATGTATCTGAACCCCCTAACTCCCATTCTCGCTCTTTCTTTAATAACCTAACACCCAATATATATCTATGTCTAACCACCTAACCCCTAATATTGCTCTTTCTCTAAAACCCCTAATGCCCAATCTCTCTCTCTAAAAAAAATTAACTCTCTATATCTCTATTCCTATGTATCTTTCTAAAATGCTAACCTTCAATCTCTCTCTCTCTCTCTAAATGGCTAACCCTCAATATCTCTCTCTCTCTAAACCCCTAACCTTTAATCACACACTCTCTCTCTTTAAACCCGTAACCTCCAAATATCTCTCTCTCTAAACCCCCTAACCCTTGATATCTCTTTCACACTCTCTCTTTCCCTTTAAAATTATAACCCCCTATATCCCTCTCTCTAAACCCCTAACCCCCAATCTATCTCTATCTACCCATAAACCGCCAACCTCCAATCTCTCTCTCTAAATTCCTAAACACCAATATCTCTCTCTAAACCCCTAAACCGTATTCTCTCACTCTCTCTCTAAACCTATAACCCCCAATATCTCTCTCTCTCTCTCTCTATAAACACCTAAAGTCCAATCTCTCTCTCTCTATCTAGATGCATAGCCCCCCCTCTCTCTCTACCTAAAAATTATCTATCTATCTAAATGTATAACCCCTAAACTCTCTCTCACTCTAAACCTCTAACCACCAATATCCCTATTTCCATCTCTCTCTCTTCAAACTCCTAAACCCCAATCACTCTATCTCTCTCCAAAACCCTAAGCCCCAATATCCTTTTATCTATCTCTTTATCTGTAAGCCAATGAACCCCAATATCTCTCTTTATTTGAACATCTAACCCCTTCTCTCCCTCTAAACCCCTGGTGTCCAATCTCTCTCTCTCTTTGAACCCTAACCCATAAACCCCAATCTATTTCTTTCTCTTTCTCTCTCTCTCTGTCTCTCTAAACCACTTACCCCCTAAACTCTCTCACTTTTAACCCCTTATTTCTCTCTCTCTAAACCCTGACCGCCAATCTCTCTCTCTCACTCTCTTTCTCTCTCTCTCTCTCAACCTATAGCCCCTTACCCCTAATCAATCTCTCTCTCTCTAAACCCCTAACACCAAATATATATCTCTCTCTAAACCCCTGACCCCTAATCTCTCTCTCTCTCTCAACCTATAACCGATGATCTCTCTCTCTCTCTAACTCTTTGTCTCTCTATATATATTTGTCTCATCTCTAAACCCTGAACCCCCATATCTATCACTCTAGCTCCTAACCCCCAATCTCTCTCTCTCTCTTTCTAAACCCCTAACCCCCAATCTCTCTATCTCTCTCTACAACAAGAACCCCCAATCTCACTCTCTCTAAAACCCTAACTCGTAATCTCTCTCTCTCTATCCATAAACTGCTAACCTCTAATCTCTCTCTCTCTAAAACCCTAAACACCAATCTCTCTCTTTCTATTTCTATTTCTCGAAACCCCTAATCTTGATCTCTCTATCGCTCTCTAAACCCCTAAACACCAATATCTCTCTCTCTCCCCACTAAACCAATATCCCCCCCAAGCTCTCCCTCTCTTTCTCTCTCAAACCCTAACGTCTAATCTCTCTTTCTCTAAACCCCTAACCCACAATTTTTCTTTTTTTTTCTCCCTCTCTCTCTCTTTGTATTTATGTATGTATTTGAACCCCTAACTCCCATTCTTGCTCTTTCTTTAATCACCTAACACCCAATATATCTCTCTATCTAACCACCTAACCCCTAATATTGCTCTCTCTCTAAACCCCTAAAGCCCAATCTCTCTCTCTCTCAAAACTTAACTCCCTATATGTCTATTCCTATGTATCTTTCTAAAATGATAACCTCCAATCTCTCTCTCTCTCTCTAAATGGCCAACCCTCAAATTCTCTCTCTAAATCCATAACCACCAATCTCTTCCTCTCTCTAAACCCTAAACCCTAATATCTCTCTCTCCAGAAAACCGTACCCCCAATCTCTCTCTCTATAAGCCCCTTACCTATAATCACTCTCTCTCTCTCTAAACCCGTAACCTCCAAATATCTCTCTCTCTAAACCCCTAACCCTTGATATCTCTCTCACTCTTTCTCTCTACCTTTAAAATAATAACCCCCAATATCCCTCTCTCTAAACTCCTAACCCCCCAATCTCTCTCTGTCAACCCATAAACTACTAACTTCCAATGCCTCTCTCTCTCAATCCCTAAACAAAAATCTCTCTCTCTAAACCCCTAACACTAATCTCTCTATCTCTCTATAAAACCCCTAAACAACAATCTCTCTCTCTCTCTCTCCCCAAAACCCTAACCTCTTATCACTCTCTCCTCTCTTTCTCTCTAGTCCCCCTAACCCCTAATCTCTCTCTCTCTAAATGTATGTATCTAAACCCATAGCCCCCTATTCTTTCTCTTTCTTTATCCCCTAACACCTTCTCTCTCTATATCTCTCTCTAAACCCCCAAACCTTATTCTCTCACTCTCTCTCTAAACCTATAACCCCCAATATCTCTCTCCCTCTCTCTCTATAAACACCTAAAGTCCAATATCTCTCTCTCTAGATGTAGAATCCCCCCACCTCTCTCTCTACCTAACAATTACCTATCTATCTAAATGTATAACCCCTAAACTCTCTCTAACTCTAAACCACTAACCACCAACATGCCTTTTTCCATCTCTCTCTCTTCAAACCCCTAAACCCCAATCTCACTATCTCTCTCTAAAACCCATAACCCCCAATCTCTCATTCTCTAAATCCCAAACCCCAAATATCATTTTTTCTATCTCTCTATCTCTAAACCTATGAACCCCAATATCTCTCTCTTTTGAACATCTAACCCCTTATCTCTCTCTAAACCCCTGGCATCCAATCTCTCTCTCTCTGAACCCTAACCCCTAAACCCCAATCTCTTTTCGTTTTCTTTCTCTCTCTCTTTGTCTCACTAAACCACTTACCCCTAAACTCTCTCACTCTGAACCCCTTATCTCTCTCTCTCTCTAAACCCTAACCCCAATCTCTCTATCTCCCTCTCTCTCTCTAAACCTATAGCCCCTAACCCCCAATCTATCTCTCTCTCTAAACACCTAACACCAAATATCTCTCTCTCTCAAAACCCCTAACCACCAATCTCTCTCTCCCTCTAAACCTCTAACTGATGATCTCTCTTTCTCTCTCTCTAACTCTATGTTTCTCTCTATATATTTGTCTCTCTCTAAAACCTGAACCCCCAATCTCTCACTCTAGCTGCTAACCCTCAATCTCTCTCTTCTCTCTCTTTCTAAACCCCTAACCTCCAATATCTCTGTCCCTCTCTACAACTTGAACCCCCAATCTCTATCTCTCTCTAATCCACTAATCCCCAATATCTCTCCCTCTCTAAACCACTCATCCCCAATATATCTTTTTAAAACCCTAACCTCCAATCTCTCTCTCTCTCTCTAAATCCCTAAGCCCAAATCTCTCTCTCTCTATCTCTCCCTAAATCCCTAATGTATCTCTCTCTCTCAACCCCTAACCCCACCATCTCTCTCTCTCTCTCTCTCTCTCTCTCTCTCTCTCTCTCTCTCTCTCCATCTCTCTCTAAACCCTAACCACAAATTTGTTTCTCTCTCTAAAATTCTAACACCCAATTTGTCTGTCTTTTTCTCTCTGAAGCATTAATCCCCAATCTATCTTTATCTCTCACTCTCTAAAATTCTAACATCCAAGGTCTCTGTCTTTCTCTCTATAAAGCATTAACCCCATACCTCTCTTTCTCTAAACCCCTACCCCTAAGTCTCTCTCTCTCTCTCTCTCTCTTTGGAAACCATGATACCTTATCTTTCTCTCTATATTTCTCTCTAAACCCCTAACCACCAATTTCTCTCTTCTATCTCTTTATCTCTTTCTCTAAATCCATAAACACCAATCTCTTTATATCTCTCTAAACCATTAACCCCCAATATATCTCCCTTTAAAATCCTAATCCCCACTATTTGTCTTCCTATATCCCTCTCACTCTACACCCCGAACTCCAAACTCCCTCTCTCTCACCAAACTCTAACCACCATTCTCGCTCTCTCCATCTAAATTCCTAACCCCTATTCTTTCTATCCCTCTCTAAACAAATAACCCCACCCCTAACCTCCAATTTCTCCTTGTCCTAAAACCCTAATATTGAATCTCTCTCTCTCTCTCTTAACCACTAACCACTAATCTCTCTCATTCCATCTCTCTCTCTCTAAACCCCTAACCCCTAATCTATATATCTCTCTCCTAACCGGTAACACCCAATATCTCTCTTCATGTCACTCTCTCTCTAAACACCCGAACCTGCAATCTCCCTCTCTCTCTCTAAACCCCTAACCAACATTCTCTCTCATCTCTCTCTATGTGTCTAAACCAATAACACCCATTCTACTTATCTCTCTCTAAATAACTAACCCCAACATCTCTCTCTCTCTCTAAACCACTAAACCCCAATATCTCTCTCTCTCTCTCTCTCTCTCTCTCTCTAAACTACTAACCCCCCAATCTCTCTCTCTTTGTCTCTCTAAAACCCTAACCCCTAATCTCTCTCTTCCTATCTCCCTCTCAGTCTAAACCATTAACCCCCAATTTCCCTCTCTCACTAAACCCTCACCACCTTTTTCTCACTTTCAATCTCTCTCTCTAAAATTCTAACTCCCAATCTCTCTATCTCTCTCTAAAAAAACTAAACCCCACCCCAAACCCCCAATCTCTCTCTCTCTAAAACCCTAACACCCAATCTTTCTCTTTCTCTCTCTAAACCTCTAATCAACAATCTATGTATTTCTATATCTCTCTCTTCAAACCCCTAACCCCCAATCTCTCTATCTCTCTCCAAACCCATAAACCCCCACTCTCTCTCTCTAAACCCCTAACCCCCCAATATATATCCTCATGTCTTTCACTTTCTCTCTAAATGCCAGACCCCAATTTCCCGTTCTCTCTCTCTCTCTAAACCCCTAGCCAACATTCTCTCTCTTCTATCTCTCTCTTTAAACCCTAAGCCATAATCTCTTGGTATCTCTCTAAACAGCTAACCCCCAATATCTCTCTCTCTCTCTATCTATCTATCTATCTAAGCACCTAACCCCCAATCTCTCTCTATCCCTCTCTAAACCACTAACGCCCTCTCTCTCTCTCTCTCTCTCAACCCCTAACCCACAATCTCTCTCTCTCTAAAACCTTAACCACCATTATCTCTCCTTCTTTCTCTCTCTAAACCCCTAACCACCATTCTCTCTCTTCTATCTCTCTCTTTAAAACCCTAATTCATAATCTCTTTATCTCTCTCTAAACAACTAACCCCCAATCTCTCTCTCTCTAAACGCTTAACCACCATTATCTCTCTTTCTCTCTCTCTCTCTAAACACCTAACCCCCCAATCTCTCTATATTTATCTAGAAAACTAACCCCACCCATAACCACCAATCTATCTCTCTCTCTAAATACCTAAACCCCATTCTCCTCTCTCTCTCTCAAACTAAACCAATAACCCCCAATCTCTCTCTCTCTCTCTCTCTCTAAACCCCCTACCCCCAATAACTCTCTCTCAAAACCCCTAACCCCTCATCTCTCTCTCTCTCTTACTATCTCTCTCTTTAAACACCCATACATAACCCCTCTAACTCTCTCTTAACCCCTATATTCCCAATCTCTCTCTCTCTCTCTCTAAGCCACTAACCCCCAATCTTGGTCTTCCTATCTTTCTCTCTCTCTATCTCTCTCTTTCTCTCTCTGTAAACACCTAACCTCCTATATCTCTCCCTCTCTAAACCCCTAATCCCAAATCTCTTTATCTCTCTTTGTCTTTCTCCTCTCTCTCTTTAAACCCCTAAACCCCCAATCACTCTCTCTCCTCGAAACCCCTAACCACCATGAAACCCCTAACCACCATTCTCTCTCTTTCTACCTCTCTCTATAAACACCTAACCCCCAATATCTCTATCTGTCTATCTCTTTAAATAAATAAACGCACCACTAAGCCCCAATATATATCTGTCCCTAAACCCCTAGCTCCAATCATTCTCTCTCTCTCTCTAAACACCTAACAAACATAATCTCCTTTTCTATCCCTCTCTCTCTTTAAAATCCTAGCCCCCAATCTCTTTCTCTCTCACTAAACCCATAACCCCCAATCTCTCAGTCTCTAAACCCCTAAACCCCAATATCACTCTTCCCTCTCTAAACCTTTAACTCCCAATATCCCTCTCTCTCTCTCTCTCAAAACTCCTAACCGCCTGTCTCTCAAAAAACCCTAACCGCATATCCCTCTATCTCTCCAAACCACTAACCCCAAATCTCTCCCTCTCCATCTATCTATCTGAGCCCCTAACCCCCAACATCTCTCTCTCTCTCTAAACCATTAATCCCCAATATCCTTCTCTCTAAACCCCTAACCCCCCATCTCTCTCTCTTTAATCCCCTACTCTCCAACCTCTATCTCTCTCTAAACCCCTAACTTTCAACCTCTCTCTCTCTCTAAATCCCTAACCTCCAAATCTGTCTCTCTCAAAATCTCCATCCCCTAATCACTCTCTCTCTCTCTCAACCTAAAACCCCCAATCTCACTCTCTCTAAAACCCTAAACCCCAATATCTCCCTCTCTCTATCCATAAACTTCTAACCTCTCTCTCTCTCTCTCTCTCTAAAACCCTAAACACCAATCTCTCTCTTTCTATTTATCTCTCTCGAAACCCCTAGTCCCAATCTCTCTATCGCTCTCTAAACCCCTAAACACCAATATCTCTCTCTCCCTCTAAACCATTAGCCCCCAATCTCTTCCTCTCTTTCTCTCTCAAACCCTAACCTCCAATCGCTCTCTCTCTAAACCCCTAACCCACAATCTCTCTCTTTGTAAACCCCTAACCCACAATCTCTCTCTCTCTCTCTCTCTCTCTCTCTCTCTCTATGTATGTATGTATCTGAACCCCTAAATCCCATTCTTGCTCTTTCTTTAATCACCTAACACCCAATATATCTCTTTGTCTAACCACCTAACCCCTAATATTGCTCTCTCTCTAAACCCTAACACCCAATCTCCCTCTCTCTCTCTCTCAAAACTTAACTCCCTATATCCTTATTCTGATGTATCTTTCTAAAATGCTAACCTCCAATCTCTCTCTCTCTCTCTCTAAATGGATAACCCTCAATCTCTCTCTCTAAATCTATAACCACCAATCTCTCTCTCTCTCTCTCTAAATCCCTAACCATCAATATCTCTCTCTCTCAACCCTTAACCACAATTTTCTCTCTTTCTCTCTCTCTCTAAACACTTAACACCCAATCTCTTTATCTCTCTCTAGAAAACTATCCCCACCAATAATCACCAATACATATCTCTGTCTCTGTAAACCCCTAACCCCTATTCTCTCTTTCTCTCAATCTAAACTTGTAACCCCCAATCTCTCTCTCTCTCTATCTATCTATCTAAACCCCCTTCACCCAATAACTCTCTCTCTTTTCCTATCTTTTTCACTCTCTCTCTAAACACCTAACCTCCTATCTCTCCCTCTCTCTATACCCCTAACCACGAATCTCTTTTTCTCTCTTTCTCTCTCTCTCGCTAAATCCCTAACTCCAAATCTCTCTCTCTCTAAACCCCTAACCACTGATCTCTTTTTCTCTCTTTCTCTCTCTCTCGCTAAATCCTTAACTCCAAATCTCTCTCTCTCTAAACCCCTAACCACCATTCTCTCACTTTATCTCTTTCTCTAAACACCTAAACCCAATCTCTCTATCTCTCGCTAAAAAACCAACCCCACCACTATCCCCTAATCTATTTCTCTCTATAAAACCCTAACACCCAATTATTCTCTCTCTCTAAACCCCTAACCACCAATCTCTTTGTTCCTCTCTCTCTCTAAAATATTAACCCCTAATCTCTTTATCTCTCACTAAACCACTAACCCCCAATCTCTCTCTTCCTATCTCTCCCTCTCTAAACTCCGAACCCCAAATCACCCCCTCTCTCTAAGCCCCTAACCCCAATATCTCTATCTCTCTAAACAACTAACCCCAAATATCTCCCTCTACATCTATCTATCTGAGCCCCTAAACCTGTACTTCTCTCTCTCTAAACTCCTATGCCCCAATATCTCTCTCCCTAAACTCCTAACCCCCAATCTCTCTCTCTCTCTCTAAACTTCTAGCCTCCAACCTCTCTTTCCATGTAAATCCCTCACCTCCAAATCTCTCTCTCTCTAAACCCCTAATCTTTAATCTCTCTCTCTCTAAACCTTAAACTACTGATCTCACTCTCTCTAAACCCCTAACCCAAAATCTCTCTCTCTATCCATAAACCACAAACCTCTAATCTCTCTCTCCCTCCCTCTCTAAATCCCTAAACACAAATTTATCTCTTTCTATTCCTCTCTCTCTAAAATCCTAACCCTAATATCTCTATCTCTCTCTATAAGCCCACAAACACCAATCTCTCTCTCCCTCTAAACAATTAACCCCCAATATCTCTCTCTCTCAAACCCTAACCTCTAATCTCTTTCTCTCTCTACACCCCTAACCTCTGATCTCTATCTCTCTCTCTCTCTCTCTCGCTCTCTCTCTCTCTCTGTATGTCTTTCTCTTTTTGTATGTAAGTATATGAACCCCAAACCCCCATTCTCACTCTTTCTTTAATCCCCGAGCACCCAATATCTCTCTCTCTCTCTCTAATCAGCTAACCCCCAATATCGCTCTCTCTCTCTCCAAACCCATAACCCCCAATCTCTCTCTCTAAAG
This sequence comes from Larix kaempferi, assembly GCA_027924585.1. Classification (NCBI taxonomy): domain Eukaryota; kingdom Viridiplantae; phylum Streptophyta; class Pinopsida; order Pinales; family Pinaceae; genus Larix; species Larix kaempferi. The sequence goes on from BSBM01000109.1 coordinate 6,743,479, forward strand.
CTTTAACTTCCAATATCTCTCTTCGTATCTATATCTCTAAACTGCTAACCTCCAATCTCTCTCTCTAAACAACTAACCCCCAATATATCTCTCTCTATCTTTAAACCCTAACCCCAATCTCTCTCTCTATCACTCTCATTATCTAAACCCCTAGCCCCCAATAGATATCTCTCTCTCTCTCACTCATTGTAAACCCCTAACCCCAAATCTCTCTCTCTCAACCCCTAAACCCCAATGTCACTCTCTCTCTAAACCCCTAGCCTCCAATCTCTCTCTCTCTCTCTCTCTCTCTCTCTCTCTCTCCATCTAAACACCTAACCTCTAATCTCTCACTTTCCCTCTCTAAACCCCTAAAACCCCAAATATCTCTCTCTCTCTAAACATCTAACCCCCAATCTATCTCCCTTTGTTTAAACCCCAAACCCCCAAATTCTCTCTCCCACTCTCTTTAATCCCCAAACCTCCATTCTCTCTCTCTCTCTCTCTCCCTCTCTCTCTCTCTAAATCCCTAACAACTAATCTCTATCTAAATACCTAACCCCCAATCTCTCTATCTCTCTCTAAATCGCTAACTTGCAATTTTTGTCTCCCTCTAAACCCCTAACCCCTAATCTCTCTCTCTCTCTCTTACTGTCTCTCTTTAAACCCCCCATACATCATCTCTCTCTCTCTTAACCCCTATCTCCCAATCTTGCTCTCTCTCTCTAAGCCCCTAACCCCCAATCTCTCTCTCTCTCTCTCTCTCTCTCTCTCAAAACCCCTAACCACATATCTCTCAAAAACCCTAACCACCTATGTCTCTATCTCTCCAAACCACTAAACCCAAATCTCTCCCTCTCCATTAATTTATCTGAGCCCCTATCCCCCAACATCTCTCTCTCTCTAAACAATTAATCCCCAATATCCTTCTTGCTAAAACCCTAACCCCTAATATCTCTCTCTTTAGACCCCTACTCTCCAACCTATATCTCTCTCTAAACCCCTAACTTTCAACCTCTCTCTCCCTCTCTCTAAACCCCTAACCTCCAAATATGTCTCGCTCAAAATCTCCATCCCCTAATCTCTCTCTCTCTCTCTCTCTCTCTCTCTCTCTCTCTCTCCATAAACTGCTAACCTCTCTCTCTCTCTCTCTCTCTAAAACTGTAAACACCAATCTCTCTCTTTCTATTTGCCTTAATTGAAACCCCTAATCCTGATCTCTTTATCGCCCTCTAAACCCCTAAACACCAATATCTATCTCTCTCCCTCTAAACCATTAGCCCCCAATCTCTCCCTCTCTTTCTCTCTCAAACCCTAATCTCCAATCTCTCTCTCTCTAAACCCCTAACCCACAATCTCTCTCTCTCTTTCTCTCTCTCTCTCTCTCTAATCACCTAACACCCAATATATCTCTCTGGCAAACCACCTAACTCCTAATATTGCTCTCTCTGTCAACCCCTAATGCCCAATTTCTCTCTCTCTAAAAACTTAACTCCCTATATCTCTATTCTTACGTATCTTTCTAAAATGCTAACCCCCAATCTCTCTATCTCTCTCTAAATGGCTAACCCTCAATCTCTCTCTCTAAATCCATAACCACCAATCTCTCTCTCTCTCTCTAAACCCTAAGCCCTAATATATCTCTCTCCATAAAACCCTAACCCCCAATCTCTCTCTCTCTCTATAAACCCCTAACCTCTAATCACTATCTCTCTCTCTAAACCTGTAACCTCTAAATATATCTCTCTCTAAACCCCTAACCCCCTGATATCTCTCTCACTCTCTCTCTCTTCCTTTAAAATTATAACCCCCAATATTCCTCTCTCTAAACCCCTAACCCCCAATCTCTCTCTATCTACCCATAAACCACAAACCTCCTATCTCTCTCTCTCTCTTTGAATCCCTAACACCAATCTCTCTCTCTAAACCCCTAACACTAATCTCTCTATCTCTCTTGAAACCCCTAAACAACAATCTCTCTCTCTCTCTCCCCCCCCCCAAAACCCTAACCTTTTATCACTCTCTCTCTCTCTCTGAATGTATGTATCTAAACCCATAGTCCCCATTCTTTCTCTTTCTTTATCCCTTGACACCCTCTCTCTATATATCTCTCTCTAAACACCTAAACCTTATTCTCTCACTCTCTATCTAAACCTGTAACCCCCAATATATATCTTCCTCTCTCTCTATAATCACCTAAAATCCAATCTCTCTCTCCAGATGCATAACCCCCCCACTCTCTCTCTACCTAACAATTATCTATCTATCTAAATGTATAACCCCTAAACTGTCTCTCACTCTAAACCCCTAACCACAAATATCCCTCTTTCCATCTCTCTCTCTTCAAACCTTTAAACCCCATTCTATCTGTCTCTGTCTAAACCCATAACCCCAAATCTCTCATTCTCTAAACCCCTAATCCCAAATATCCCTTTTTCTATCTCTCTATTCTTAAACCAATGAACCCCAATATCTATCTCTTTTTGAACATTTAACCCCTTATCTCTCTCTCTAAGCCCCTGGCATCCAATCTCTCTCTCTCTTTGAACACTAACCCATAAAACCCAATCACTTTCTTTCTCTTTCTCTCTCTCTCTCTCTAAACCACTTACCCATAAACTCTCTCACTTTGAACCCCTTATCTCTCTCTCTAAACCCCTGATGAGCAATATCTCTCTCTCTCTCTCTAAACCCTAACCCATAAAATCTCTCTCTCTCTCTCTCTCTAAACTCATATCTCCTAACCCCCAACCTATCTCTCTCTCTCTAAACCCCTAACACCAAATATCTCTCTCTCTAAACCCCTAACCCCCAATCTCTCTTTCTCTCTCTAAACCTCTAACTGATGATCTCTCTCTCTCTCTTTCACTCTTTGTCTCTATATATATATTTGTCTCTCTCTAAACCCCAAACCCCCAATCTCTCACTCTAGCCCCTAACCCCCAATCTCTCTCTCTCTCTCTCTCTTTCTATACCCTTAACCTCTGATCTCTCTGTCTCTCTCTATAGCCTGAACCCCCAATCTCTATCTCTCTCAAAACCACTAATCCCCTATCTCTCTCTCTCTCTCTAAACCATTAATCCCCAATCTATCCCTCTAAAACCATATCCTCCAATCTCTCTCTCTCTCAGTCCCGAAAACCAAATCCCTTTCTCTCTCAATCCCTAAAACCAAATCCCTCTCTCTCTCGCTCTCTCTTTCTCTCTCTATCGCTATCTCTCTATCTAAACCCCTAACCCCAAATATCTCTCTCTCTGTCTCCCTCTCTCTCTAAACCCTAACCACAAATTTGCTTCTCTCTCTAAAATTCTAACACCCAATTTGTCTGTCTTTCTCTCTCTAAAGCATTAATCCCCAATCTATCTTTATCTCTCTCTCTCTCTCTCAAATTCTAAAACCCAAGGTCAGTGTCTTTCTCTCTATAAAGCATTAACCCCCGATCTCTCTTTCTCTAAACCCCTAACCCTGAATTCTCTCTCTCTCTCTAGAAACCATGATACCTAATCTTTGTCTCTCTATTTCTCTCTAAACCCCTAACCACCAATTTCTCTCTTTCTGTCTCTCTATCTCTTTCTCTAAACCCATAAACACCAATCTCTCTATATCTCTCTAAACCACTAACCCCCAATATTTGTCTTCCTATATCCCTCTCACTCTACACCCCAAACCCCAAATCTCCCTCTCTCACACCAAACCCTAACAACCATTCTCGCTCTTTATGTCGAAATTCCTAACCCACGTTCTTTCTATCTCTCTCTAAACAAATAACCCCACCCCTAACTTCCAATATCTCCCTATCCAAAACCCTAACACTGAATTTCTCTCTCTCTCTCTCTCTCTTAATCGCTAACCACTAATCTCTTTCATTCCATCTCTCTCTCATGAAACCCCTAACCCCTAATTTCTATATCTCTCTCAAAACCTGTAACCCCCAATATCCCTCTCTCTCTAAACCCCTAACCAAAATTCTCTCTCATCTATCTCTCTATCTAAACCCATAACCCCCAATCTCTTTATCTCTCTCTAAATAACTAACCCCCAACATCTCTCTCTCTCTCTAAACCACTAACCCCCAATATCTCTCTCTCTCTCTCTCTACACCACTAACCCCCAATCTCTCTCTCTCTCTAAACCTCTAAACCCCGATCTCCCTCTCTCCAAAACCCTAACCCAAATATCTCCCTCCCTCTCTCACACACACAAACTCTCTCTCTCTCTCTCCCACAAACTCACTCTCTAAATATCTATCTATCTAAACCCCTAACCCTTAACCCCAAATCTTTCTCTCGTTCTCTAAACCCTAACCACCAATCTCCCTCTCTCTAAAATCCTAATACCCAATCGCTCTGTCATTATCTCTATAAAAAATTAAAGCTCAAACTCTCTATCTCTCTAAACCCTTAATCCTCGACTGTCTCTCTCTCACTAAAACCCCAATCTCTCTCTCTCTCTCTCTCTCTCTCTCTCTCTCTCTAAACCCTAACCACCAATCTCCCTCTCTCTAAAATCCTAATACCCACTCGCTCTGTCTTTATCTCAATAAAAAATTAAAGCTCAAACTCTCTATCCCTCTAAACCCTTAATCCCTGACCATCTCTCTCTCACTAAAACCCTAACACCTAATATTTTTCTTTTTCTCTCTCTCTAAACCCCTAACCACCAATCTCTCTCTCTCTCTCTAAGCTACTAACACCCAATATCTCTCTCTCTCTAAACCCCTAACCCCTAATATCTCTCTTCCTATCTTCCTCTCACTCTAAACCCTAAACCCCAAATTTCCCTCTCTCACTAAACCCTAACCACCACTCTCTCACTTTCAATCTCTCTATAAAATTCTAACTCTCAATCTCTCTATGTCTCTCTAAACAACTAACCCACCCCTAACCCCCAATCTCTGTCTCTCTCTAAAACCCTGACACCAAATCTTTCTCTTTCTCTCTCTAAACCTCTAATCAACAATCTATGTATTTCTATATCTCTCACTTAAAAACCCTAAGCCCCAATCTCTCTATCTCTCTCCAAACCCATAACCCCCTCTCTCTCTCTCTCTCTCTCTCTCTCTTTAAAACCCTAACCCCCAATATATCTCCTCATATATTTCACCTTCTCTCTAAACACCAGACCCAAATTTCCTTTTCTCTCTCTCTCTAAGCCCCTAACCACCATTCTCTCTCTTCTATCTCTCCCTTTAAAACCCTAAGCCATAATCTCCTTATCTCTCTCTAAACAACTAACCCCCAATCTCTCTCTCTTCATCTCTCTACCTATCATCTATCTAAGCCCCTAACACCCAATCTCTCTATATACCTCTCTAAACCATTAACACCCTCTCTCTCTGTCTCTCTCCCTTGCTATATCTCTAAACCCCTAACCCACAATCTCTCTCTCTCTATACCCTTAACCACCATTATCTCTCTCTCTCTCTCTCTAAGCCTGTAACCACCATTCTCTCTCTTCTATCTCTAACTTTAAAACCCTAAGTCGTAATCTCTCTATCTCTCTCTAAACAACTAACTTCCAATCTCTCTCTCTCTCTCTACCTATCTATCTATCTAAGCCCCTAACCCTCAATCTCTCTCTATGCCTCTCTAAACCACTAACACCCTCTCTCTCTCTCTCTCTCTCGCTATCTCTCTAAACCCCTAACCCACAATCTCTCTCTCTCTAAACCCTTAACCACCATTATATATCTTTCTCTCTCTCTCTCTAAACCCCTAACCACCATTCTCTCTCTTATATCTCTCTGTTTAAAACCCTAAGCCGTAATCTCTTTATCTCCCTCTAAACAACTAACCCCCAATCTCTCTCTCTCTCTCTCTCTCTCTACCTATCTATCTATCTAAGCCCCTAACCCCCAATCTCTCTCTATGCATCTCTAAACCACTAACACCAACTTTCTCTCTCTCTCTCTCTCTCTTGCTATCTCTCTAAATACCTAACACACAATCTCTCTTTCTCTAAACCCTTAACCACCATTATCTCTCTTTCTCTCTCTCTAAACCCCTAACCAACATTCTGTGTCTTCTATCTCTCTCTTTAAAACCCTAAGCTGTAATCTCTTTATCTCTCAACAACTAACCCCCAATCTCTCTCTCTCTCTCTCTGTAAGCCCCTAACCCCCAATCTCTCTCTATGCCTCTCTAAGCCACTAAGACCCACTCTCTCTCTCTCTCTCTCTCTCTCTCTCAACCCCTAACCCACGATCTTTCTCTCTCTAAACCCCTAACCACCACTATCCCTCATTCACTCTCTCTCTAAACACCTAACCCCCAATCTCTCTATATTTCTATAGAAAACTAACCCCACCTGTAACCACCACTCTCTCTCTCTCTCTCTCTCTAAGCCCCTAAACCCATTCTCTCTCTCTCTCGCTCTCTCTCTCTCTCAATCTAAACCACTAACCCCAATCTCTCTCTCTCTATCTATTGAAACCCCCTACCCCCAATAACTCTCTCTCAAAACCCATAACCCCTAATTTCTCTCTCTCTCTTATTATCTCTCTCTTAAACCCTATCTCCCAATCTCTCTCTCTCTCTCTCTCTCTCTAAGCCACTAACCCTCAATCTCTCTCTAACTATATTTCTCTCTCTCTCTAAACACCTAACTTCCTATATCGCTCCCTCTCTAAACCCCTAATCCCAAATCTCTTTGTCTCTCTTTGTCTTTCTCTCTCTCTCTCTAAACCCCTAACCACCAATCCTTTCTCTCTAAATCCCTAACCACCATTTTGTCTCTTTCTACCTCTCTCTATAAACACCTAACCCCCAATCTCTCTATATGTCTATCTCTTTAAATAACTAAACACATCACTAACCCCATGATATATATCTTTCCCTAAACCCCTAACACCCAATCATTCTCTCTCTCTCTCTCTCTCTAAACACCAAACCATCATTCTCTCTCTCTCTCTCTCTAAAATCCTAACCCCCAATCACCTTATCTCTCACTAAACCCATAACCCCCAATCTCTTAGTCTCTAAACCCCTAAACCCCAATTAGGCTCTTCTTATATGTCCCTCTCTAAACCTTTAACCCCCAATATCCCCCTCTCTCTATAAACCCCTAACCACTATTCTCTCCCTCTCTTTCTCTCAAAACCCCTAACCTCCTATCTCTCAAAAGCTCTAACCACCTATCTGTCCATCTCTCCAAACCACTAACCCCAAATACCTTCCTCTGCATCTATCTATCTGAGCCCCTAACCCCCAACCTCTCTCTCTCTTTAAACAATTAATCCCTAGTATCCTTCTCCCTAGACCACTAACCCCCAATCATTCTCTCTCTCTCTCTAAACAAATAACCATCATTCTCTCTCTCTCTCTCTCTCTCTCTCTCTAAAATCCTAACCCCCAATCACCTTATCTCTCACTAAACCCATAAACCTGAATCTCTTAGTCTCTAAACCCCTAAACCCCAATAAGGCTCTCCTTATATCTCCCTCTCTAAACCTTTAACCCCCAATATCCCTCTCTCTCTCTAAACCCCTAACCATTATTCTCTCCCTCTCTTTCTCTCAAAACCCCTAACTTCCTGTCTCTCAAAAACCCTAACCACCTATCTCTCTATCTCTCCAAACCACTAAACCCAAATACCTCCTTTTCCATCTATCTATCTGAGCTCCTAACCCCCAACCTCTCTCTCTCTCTCTTTAAACCATTAATCCCCAATATCCTTCTCCCTAGACCACTAACCCCCAATCTCTCTCTCTCTTTAAACCCCTACTCTGCAATGTCTATCTCTTTCCAAACCCCTAACTTTCAATCTCTCTCTCTCTCTCTAAACCCCTAACCTCCAAATCTATCTCTCTCAAAATCCCCATCCCCTAACCTTTCTCTCTCTCTCAACCTCAAATCCTCAATCTCACTCTCTCTAAAACCCTAACCCCCAATCTCTCTCTCTCTCTCTCTCTCTCTCTCTCTCAAACCCTAAACACCAATCTCTCTCTTTCTAATTCTCTCTCTCGAAACCCCTCATCATGATCTCTCTATTGCTCTCTAAACCCCTAAACACCAATATCTCTCTCTCTCCCTCTAAACCATTAGCCCCCAATCTCTCCCTCTATTTCTCTCTCAAACCCTAACATCCAATATCTCCTCTCTAAACCCCTAACCCACAATCTTTCTCTCTCTCTCTCTCTCTATGTATGTATGTATCTGAACCCCTAACTCCCATTCTCACTCTTTCTTTAATAACCTAACACCCAATATATATCTATGTCTAACCACCTAACCCCTAATATTGCTCTCTCTCTAAACCCCTAACACCTAATCTCTCTCTCTAAAAAAAATTAACTCCCTATATCTCTATTCCTATGTATCTTTCTAAAATGCTAACCTTCAATCTCTCTCTCTCTCTCTCTAAATGGCTAACCCTCAATATCTCTCTCTCTATAAACCCCTAACCTCCAAATATCTCTCTCTCTAAACCCCCTAACCCTTGATATCTCTCTCACTCTCTCTCTTTCCCTTTAAAATTATAACCCCCTATATCCCTCTCTCTAAACCCCTAACCCCCAATCTGTCTCTATCTACCCATAAACTGCTAACCTCCAATCTCTCTCTCTCTCTCTCTAAATTCCTAAACACCAATATCTCTTTCTAAACCCCTAAACTGTATTCTCTTACTCTCTCTCTAAACCTATAACCCCCAATATCTCTCTCCCTCTCTCTCTATAAACACCTAAAGTCCAATCTCTCTCTCTCTATCTAGATGCATTCACCCCCCTCTCTCTCTCTACCTAAAAATTATCTGTCTATCTAAATGTATAACCCCTAAACTCTCTCTTACTCTAAACCCCTAACCACCAATATCCCTATTTCCATCTCTCTCTCTTCAAACTCCTAAACCACAATCACTCTATCTCTCTCTAAAACCCTAACCCACAATATCCTTTTTTCTATCTCTCTATCTATAAGCCAATGAACCCCAATATCTCTCTCTATTTAAACATCTAACCCCTTCTCTCTCTCTAAACCCCTGGTGTCCAATCTCTATCTCTCTCTCTCTGAACCCTAATCCATAAACCCGAATCTCTTTCTTTCTCTTTCTCTCTCTCTCCGTCTCTCTAAACCACTTACCCCTAAACTCTCTCACTTTTAACCCCTTATTTCTCTCTCTCTAAACCCTGACCACCAATCTCTCTCTCTCTCTCTCTCAACCTATAGACCCTAACCCTCAATAAATATCTCTCTCTCTAAACCCCTAACACCAAATATATATCTCTCTTTAAACCCCTAAGACCAAATATCTCTCTCTCTATAAACCCCTAACCCCCAATCTCTCTCTCTCTTTAAACCTCTAACCGATGATCTCTCTCTCTCTCTAACTCTTTGTCTCTATATATATTTGTCTCTCTCTAAACCATGAACCCCCAATCTATCACTCCAACTCGTAACCCCCCAATATCTCTCTCTCTCTCTCTTTCTAAACCCCTAACCCCCAATCTCTCTATCTCTCTCTACAACCAGAACCCCCAATCTCACACTCTCTAAAACCCTAACCCGCAATCTCTCTCTCTCTATCCATAAACTGCTAACCTCTAATCTCTCTCTCTCTAAAACCCTTAACACCAATCTCTCTCTTTCTATTTCTCTCTCTCGAAACCCCTAATCCTGATCTCTCTATCGCTCTCTAAAACCCTAAACACTAATATCTCTCTCTCTCCCTCTAAACCAGTAGCCCCCCCAAGCTCTCCCTCTCTTTCTCTCTCAAACCCTAACGTCCAATCTCTCTTTCTCTAAACCCCTAACCCATAATCTTTCTCTGTTTTTCTCCCTCTCTCTATATATATATTTATGTATGTATCTGAACCCCTAACTCCCATTCTCGCTCTTTCCTTAATCACCTAACACCCAATATATCTCTCTATCTAACCACCTAACCCCTAATATTGCTCTCTCTCTAAACCCCTAACGCCCAATCTCTCTCTCTCAAAACTTAACTCCCTATATGTCTATTCCTATGTATCTTTCTAAAATGCTAACCTCCAATCTCTCTCTCTCTCTCTAAATGGCCAACCCTCAATATCTCTCTCTAAATCCATAACCACCAATCTCTTTCTCTCTCTAAACCCTAAACCCTAATATCTCTCTCTCTAGAAAACCCTACCCCCAATCTCTCTCTCTATAAGCCCCTAACCTATAATCACTCTCTTTCTCTCTAAACCCATAACCTCCAAATATCTCTCTCTCTAAACCCCTAACCCCTGATATCTCTCTCACTCTTTCGCTCTACCTTTGAAATAATAACCCCCAATATCCCTCTCTTTAAACCACTAACCCCCAATCTCTCTCTATCAACCCATAAACCGCTAACCTCCAATGTCTCTCTCTCTCTCAATCCCTAAACACAAATCTCTCTCTCTAAACCCCTAACACTAATCTCTCTATCTCTCTATAAACCCCTAAACAACAATCTCTCTCTCTCTCTCTGTCTCTATCTCTCTCTCTCTCTCTCTCTCCCCCCAAAACCCAAACCTCTTATCACTCTCTCTCTCTTTCTCTCTAGCCCCCTAACCCCCAATCTCTCTCTCTCTAAATGTATGTATCTAAACCCATAGCCCCCATTCTTTCTATTTCTTTATCCCCTAACACCTTCTCTCTCTATATCTCTCGCTAAACCCCTAAACCTTATTCTCTCACTCTCTCTCTAAACCTATAACCCCCAATATCTCTCTCCCTCTCTCTCTATAAACATATAAAGTCCAATATCTCTCTCTAAATTCCAATCTCTCTCTCTAGACATATAATCCCCCCCTCTCTCTCTCTACCTAGCAATTATCTATCTATCTAAATATATAACCCCTAAACTCTCTCTCACTCTAAACCCCTAACCACCAACATGCCTCTTTCCATCTCTCTCTCTTCAAACCCCTAAACCCCAATCTCACTATCTCTCTCTAAACCCATAACCCCCAATCTCTCATTCTCTAAACCCCGAACCCCAAATATCACTTTTTCTATCTCTCTATGTCTAAACCTATGAACCACAATATCTCTCTCTTTTGAACATCTAACCCCTTATCTCTCTCTCTAAACCCCTAACATCCAATCTCTCTCTCTCTCTGAACCCTAACCCCTAAACCCCAATCTCTTTCTTTTTCTTTCTCTCTCTCTCTTTGTTCACTAAACCACTTACCCCTATACTCTCTCACTCTGATCCCCTTATCTCTCTCTCTCTAAACCCTAACCCCCAATCTCTCTATCTCCCTCTCTCTCTCTCTAAACCTATAGCCCCTAACCCCCAATCTATCTCTCTCTCTAAACCCCTAACACCAAATATCTATCTCTCTCTAAACCCCTAACCCCTGATCTCTCTCTCCCTCTAAACCTCTAACTGATAATCTCTCTTTCTCTCTCTCTAACTCTTTGTTTCTCTCTATATATTTGTCTCTCTCTAAAACCTGAAACCCTAATCTCTCACTCTAGCCACTAACCCCCAATATCTCTCTCTCTCTCTTTCTAAACCCCTAATCTCCAATATCTCTGTCCCTCTCTACAACCCGAACCCCCAATATCTATATCTCTCTAAGCCACTAATCCCCAATATCTCTCCCTCTCTAAACCACTAATCCCCAATATATCTTTTTAAAACACTAACCTCCAATCTCTCTCTCTCTCTAAATCCCTAAGCCCAAATCTCTCTCTCTCTATCTCTCCCTAAACCCCTAATGTCTCTCTCTCTCTCTTTCTCTCTCTCTCTCTCTCTCTCTCTAAACCCCTAACCCGCAATATCTCTCTCTCTCTGAACCCCTAACCCACCATCTCTCTCTCTCTCTCTCTCTCTCTCTCTCTCTCTCTAAACCCTAACCACAAATTTGTTTCTCTCTCTAAAATTCTAAACACCCAATTTGTCTGTCTTTCTCTCTCTAAAGCATTAATCCCCAATCTATCTTTATCTCTCTCTCTCTAAAATTCTAACATCCAAGGTCTCTGTCTTTATCTCTATAAAGCATTAACCCCATACCTCTCTTTCTCTAAACCCCTACCCCTAATTCTCTCTCTCTCTCTTCAAAAGCCATGATACCTTATCTTTCTCTATATATTTCTCTCTAAACCCCTTACCACCAATTTCTCTCTTTATATCTCTTTCTCTCTTTCTCTAAATCCATAAACACCAATCTCTCTATATCACTCTAAACCATTAACCCCCAATATATCTCTCTTTAAAATCCTAATCCCCAATATTTGTCTTCCTGTATCCCTCTCACTCTACACCCCAAACTCCAAATCTCCCTCTCTCTCACCAAACTCTAACCACCATTCTCGCTCTCTCCGTCTAAATTCCTAACCCCCTATTCTTTCTATCTCTCTCTAAACAAATAACCCCACCCCTAACCTCCAATATCTCCTTGTCTAAAACCTTAACATTGAATCTCTCTCTCTCTCTCTCTCTTAACCACTAACCACTAATCTCTCTCATTCCATCTCTCTCTCTCTAAACCCCTAACCCCTAATCTATATATCTCTCTCCAAACCGGTAACCCCCAATGTCTCTCTTCATGTCACTCTCTCTCTAAACGCCAAACCCGCAATCTCCCTCTCTCTCTCTAAACCCCTAACCAACATTCTCTCTCTCTGTGTCTAAACCAATAACCCCCAATCTCCTTATCTCTCTCGAAATAACTAACCCCAACATCTCTCTCTCTCTCTAAACCACTAACCCCCAATATCTCTCTCTCTCTCCTCTCTAAACCACTAACCCCCAATCTCTCTCTCTCTAAACCTCTAAACCCCAATCTCCCTCTCTCCAAAACCCTAACCCCAAATATCTCCCTCCCTCTTTCTCTCACGAACTCTCTATCTATATATCTATCTAAACCCCTAACCCTTAACCCCCAATCTCTCTCTCTCTCTAAAACCTCACCACTAATCTCCCTCTCTCTAGACTCCTAATACCCGATCGCTCTCCTCTTTATCTCTATAAAAGCATTAATGCTCAAACTCTGTATCTCTCTAAACCCTTAATCCCCAAATATCTCTCTCTCCCTAAAACCATAACACCTAATATTTCTCTCTCTCTCTCTCTCTCTCTCTCTCTCTCTCTCACACTAAACCCCCAACCATCAATCTCTCTCTTTCTCTCTCTCTGTCTAAACCCATAACCCCCAATGTCTCTCTCTCTGTCTAAACTACTAACCCCCAATCTCTCTCTATTTGTCTCTCTAAAACCCTAACGCCTAATCTCTCTCTTCCTATCTCCCTCTCAGTCTAAACCCTTAACCCCCAATTTCCCTCTCTCACCAAACCCTCACCACCATTTGCTCACTTTCAATCTCTCTCTCTAAAATTCTAACTCCCAATCTCTCTATCTCTCTCGAAACAACTAACCCCACCCCTAACCCCCAATCTCGCTCTCTCTAAAACCCTAACACCCAATCTTTCTCTTTCTCTCTCTAAACCTCTAACCAACAATCTATGTATTTCTGTATCTTTCTCTTCAAAACCCTAACCCCCATTCTCTCTATCCCTCTCCAAACCCATAACCCCCACTCTCTCTCTCTCTCTTTCTCTCTCTCTAAAACCCCTAACCCCCAATATATATCCTCATGCCTTTCACTTTCTCTCTAAATGCCAGACCCCAATTTCTCGTTTTCTCTCTCTCTCTAAACCCCTAGCCAACATTTTCTCTCTTCTATCTCTCTCTTTAAAACCCTAAGCCATAATCTCTTAATCTCTCTCTAAACAGCTAATCCCCAGTCTCTCTCTCTCTCTCTATCTATATATCTAAGCCCCTAACCCCCAATCTCTCTCTATCCCTCTCTAAACCACTAACACCCTTTCTCTCTCTCTCTAAACCCCTAACCCACAATCTCTCTCTCTCTTCTATCTCTCTCTCTAAAACCCTAATCCATAATCTCTTTATCTCTCTCTAAACAACTAACCCCCAATCTCTCTCTCTCTCTAAGCCCTTAACTGCCAATCTCTCTATATGCCTCTCTAAACAACTAACACCCTCTCTCTCTCTCTTGCTATCTCTCTAAACCCCTAACCCACAATCTCTCTCTCTCTAAACCCTTAACCACCATTATCTCTCTTTCTCTCTCTCTCTCTAAACACCTAACCCCCAATCTCTCTATATTTATCTAGAAAACTAACCCCACCCGTAACCACCAATCTATCTCTCTCTCTAAACACCTAAACCCCATTCTCTCTCTCTCTCTTTCTCAAACTAAACCAATAACCCCCCAATCTCTCTCTCTCTCTCTCTCTCTCCCTCTCTCTCTCTTTCTCCCTAAACCCCCTACCCCCAATAACTCTCTCTCAAAACCCCTAACCCCTAATCTCTCTCTTTAAACCCCCCATACATAACCCCTCTATCTCTCTCTTAACCCCTATATCCCAATCTCTCTCTCTCTCTAAGCCCCTAACCCCCAATCTCAGTCTTCCTATCTTTCTCTCTCTCTATCTCTCTCTTTCTCTCTCTATAAACACCTAAACTCCTATATCTCTCCCTCTCTAAACCCCTAATCCCAAATCTCTTTATATTTCTTTGTCTCTCTCTCTCTCTCTCTCTAAACCCCTAACCCCCCAATCACTTTCTCTCTCTAAACCCCTAACCACCATTCTCTCTCTTTCTACCTCTCTCTATAAACACCTAACCCCCAATATCTCTATATGTCTATCTCTTTAAATAACTAAGCGCACCACTAACCCCCAATATATATCTGTCAATCATTCTCTCTCTCTCTCTCTAAAACACCTAACCAACATTCTCTCTTTTCCTATCCCCCTCTCTCTTAAAAATCCTAGCCCCCAATCTCTTTATCTTTCACTAAACCCATAACCGCCAATCTCTCAGTCTCTAAACCCCTAAACCCCAATATCACTCTTCTTATATCTCACTCTCTAAACCTTTAACCCCCAATATCCCTCTCTCTCTCTCTCAAAACCCCTAACTACCTGTCTCTCAAAAACCCTAACCGCATATCCCTCTATCTCTCTAAACCACTAACCCCAAATCTCTCCCTCTCCATCTATCTATATGAGCCCCTAACCCCCAACCTGTCTCTCTCTCTCTCTAAACCATTAACCACCAATATCCTTCTCTCTAAACCCCTAACCCCCCATCTCTCTCTCTTTAAACCCCTACTCTCCAACCTCTATCTCTCTCTAAACCCCTAACTTTCAACCTCTCTCTCTCTGCTAAACCCCTAACCTCCAAATCTGTCTCTCTCAAAATCTCCATCCCCTAATCACTCTCTCTCTCTCTCTCAACCTCAAACCCTCAATCTCACTCTCTCTAAAACCCTAAACCCTAATATCTCCCTCTCTTTATCCATAAACTTCTAACCTCTCTCTCTCTCTCTCTCTCTCTTTAAAACCCTAAACACCAATCTCTCTCTTTCTATTTATCTCTCTCAAAACCCCTAATCTCGATCTCTCTATTGCTCTCTAAAACCCTAAACACCAATATCTCTCTCTCCCTCTAAACCATTAGCCCCCAATCTCTTCCTCTCTTCTCTCTCAAACCCTAACCTCCAATCGCTCTCTCTCTAAACCCCTAACCCACAATCTCTCTCTCTATAAACCCCTAACCCACAATCTCTCTCTCTCTCTCTCTCTCTCTCTCTCTGTATGTATGTATGTATCTGAACCCCTAAATCCCATTCTTGCTCTTTCTTTAATCACCTAACACCCAATATATCTCTTTGTCTAACCACCTAACCCCTAATATTGCTCTCTCTCTAAACCCTAACACCCAATCTCTCTCTCTCTCTCTAAAAACTTAACTCCCTATATCCTTATTCTGATGTATGTTTCTAAAATGCTAACCTCCAATCTCTCTCTCTCTCTCTCTAAATGGATAACCCTCAATCTCTCTCTCTAAATCTATAACCACCAATCTTTCTCTCTCTCTCTAAATCCCTAACCACCAATATCTCTCTCTCTCAACCCTTAACCACCATTTTCTCTCTTTCTCTCTCTCTCTAAACACTTAACACCCCATCTCTTTATCTCTCTCTAGAAAACTAACCCCACCAATAATCACCAATATATATCTCTGTCTCTATAAACCCCTAACCCCTATTCTCTCTTTCTCTCAATCTAAACTTGTAACCCCCAATCTCTCTCTCTATCTATCTATCTAAACCCCCTTCCCCCAATAACTCTCTCTCTTTTCCTATCTTTTTCGCTCTCTCTCTAAACACCTAACCTCCTATCTCTCCCTCTCTCTAAACCCCTAACCACAAATCTCTTTTTCTCTCTTTCTCTCTCTCTCGCTAAATCCCTATCTCCAAATCCCTCTCTCTCTAAACCCCTAACCACGAATCTCTTTTTCTCTCTTTCTCTCTCTCTCGCTAAATCCCTAACTCCAAATATCTCTCTCTCTAAACCCCTAACCACCATTCTCTCACTTTATCTCTCTCTCTAAATAGCTAACCCCAATCTCTCTATCTCTCGCTAAAAAACTAACCCCACCACTATCCCCTAATCTATTTCTCTCTGTAAAACCCTAACACCCAATCATTCTCTCTCTCTCAACCCCTAACCACCAATCTCTTTGTTCCTCTCTCTCTCTCTCTAAAATATCAACCCCTAATCTCTTTATGTCTCACTAAACCACTAACCCCCAATCTCTCTCTTCCAATCTCTCCCTCTCTAAACTCCAAACCCCAAATCACCCCCCTCTCTCTAAACCCCTAACCCCAATATCTCTATCTCTCTAAATAAATAACCCCAAATATCTCCCTCTACATCTATCTATCTGAGCCCCTAAACCCGAATCTCTCTCTCTCTAAACTCCTATGCCCCAATATCTCTCTCCCTAAACCCCTAACCCCCAATCTCTCTCTCTCTCTGTCTCTAAACTTCTAACCTCCAACCTCTCTTGCCTTGTAAACCCCTAACCTCCAAATCTCTCTCTCTCTAAACCCCTAATCTTTAATCTCTCTCTCTCTAAACCTTAAACTCCCGATCTCACTCTCTATAAACCCCTAACCCAGAGTCTCTCTCTCTATCCATAAATCACAAACCTCTAATCTCTCTCTCTCTCTCTCTCTCTCTCTCTCTCTCTAAATCCCTAAACACCAATTTCTCTCTTTCTATTCCTCTCTCTCTCTAAACCCCTAACCCTAATATCTCTATCTCTCTCTATAAGCCCCCAAACACCAATCTCTCTCTCCCTCTAAACAATTAATCCCCAATCTCTCTCTCTCTCAAACCCTAACCTCTAATCTTTTTCTCTCTCTACACCCCTAACCTCCGATCTCTCTCTCTATCTCTCTCTCTCTCTCTATGTCTTTCTCTTTTTGTATGTATGTATATGAACCCCAACCCCCATTCTCACTCTTTATTTAATCCTCTAGCACCCAATATCTCTCTCTCTATCTAACCAGCTAACCCCCAATATCTCTCTCTCTCTCTCTCCAAACCCATAACCCCCAATCTCTCTCTCTAAAGCTTTAACTTCCAATATCTATCTTCCTATCTATATCTCTAAACTGCTAATCTCCAATCTCTCTCTTTAAACAACTAACACCCAATCTCTCTCTCTCTCTTTAAACCCTAACCCCAATCTCTCTCTCTATCACTCTCGTTATCTAAACCCCTAGCCCCCAATAGATCTCTCTCTCTCTCACTCATTGTAAACCCCTAACCCCCAATCTCTCTCTCTCAACCCCTAAACCCCAATGTCACTCTCTCTCTAAACCCCTAGCTTCCACTCTCTCTCTCTCTCTCTCTCTCTCTCTCTCTCTCTCACACTCTCCATCTAAACTCATAACCTCTAATCTCTCCCTCTCCCTCTCTAAACCCCTATAAACCCAAATATCTCTCTCTCTCTAAAAATCTAACCCCCAATCTATCTCCCTTTGTTTAAACCCCTAACTCCCAAATTCTCTCTCCCACTCTCTTTAATCCCCAAACCTCCATTCTCTCTCTCTCTCTCTCTCTCTAAATCCCTAACAACTAATCTCTATCTAAACACCTAACCCCCAATCTCTCTATCTCTCTCTAAATCGCTAACTTGCAATTTTTGTCTCCCTCTAAACCACTAACCCCCAATCTCTCTCTTTCTATCTCTCTCTCTCTAAACCCCTAATATCAAACCTCTTTCTGTGTCTCTCTATAAACAAAACCCCAACTCTCTCTATTTCTTTAAATTGCTAACTTCCAATATATCACTCTCTCTAAACACCTAAACCCCTAATCTCTCTCCCACTCTCTCTCTATCCCTAAACCCCTAACACCCATTATCTATATCTCTATAAATCCCTAACTTCTAGTCTCGCTCTTCCTCTTTCTAAACCCCTAACCACCAATCTCTCTCTTTCCTTCTATATTTCTCTAAACATCTAACTGTAATGTCCCCATTTAAATAAGTGCATAGTAAGACAATCCCATCAATCCTACTAGTTTCCTAGGTTGGATGGGAACATGTGGGATGGTAATAAGGAAGCTAATAAATGATATTTAGACATTAGAAGGGTTCAAGTATTTAATAAATATGATGAATAAATAAATTCAAGAGAGATTCTAGGTGGCAAGTGGTTTTGGAGACATATGGAGGTGGTGGGACCCACACTAGCTTGATTTTTCAATGACACATGGCAGCTCTCTCTTGCCAATTCGAATTCATGGGAAGGTGAACACTCTTGGGTGAGTTGGTAAGTCATAACACATGGCATTGAGCATCTTAGGTCGAAATGGGATGGAATAGTAACCTCCATGGGAGAGGAAGAGTCAAATTGGAGACTAGTGGACACTTGGGCTAGATTCCCTAGTTTTATGACAACAATAATGAAGCATCTATGACATTTATGACAAAATTCAGACCTGACTTCTTACACCTGACCATTATGACATGTCAGCCCCAAAAATAGGCTCAAGGAAGGCGCTCATGGAGTTGGAGGAATCCAAAGAGACTCAAATTCGAATTTGGGAGAAGATGGAAGGTTGGAACTAGGAGACAAGTGGCAAATGAGGAATATTTCCTAAATGGAAAATTATTGAATCTATTGAGAGGATTTCGACCCCTTGAAGGCTAATGTTGGTTATAAAATGTAGAAATCAAGTATGAGAATGGCTTTTGATGATTTGAGAAAAATTGCATTTGTGAAGAGAGAGCTAGTGGATGACTAGTTTCTTGCCTTAGCCAATTTCGAGGGTGAAAGATTCCCATCCAAGTTGGTGTTTGGAGAGGCCACTCAGGTCTTTCATGGTGCTTTAATGGAGTTTGTATTTGCAGGTATCAGCTACAGGAAGTTTCATGGTTTGGTTTAGTGCAGCACTTTCTCTCCACCGTTTCCAGTTTTGAAGGCATATTCATGCTCCTTGAGGGAGGGCGTTTTTGGTGAGCACTTGTGCTTCTTGAGAGAGCTTCTCATTATATATTTATGATTGTAATAGCTTCATATCCTCTGTTATTCATATTCAGAAAGTCTCAGGTAGAAATACCCACTGGTTGTATGCAAAACTATTGATTAATGAGCAAACAATGTCCATTTCCCCAATGCATTGATGTATGACACTATAATGTTGATTATTTCGAATGGATGGATGATTCTATGATATATTTGTGATCAATATAATGCCATGGATGTCTTCTACAAGTTTCATGTACTGTACTTGAGCATTTGAAGCATTTTTACTCAGTTTAGTTGTATTGGGAGATGAAATAGTGCCATTTCCCCAAGGGTCGAATTGGGGGTTTTTGCTGTTGAATGTGAGAGCGTTATAACAGTAGTAAAAATCAATTAATGGTGCATATGAGACCTCAATAACATACTTAACACATTATATACCTCTGTTCATAAATTTGTGGGAGTTTGGAGGCATTTGGAAGGCCATTTTCAATGTTACCCGGGGGGGATTTGATGCACAAATTACTAGTCAAAATTACCTATATTGATCAGAATACAAATCAAGTTTGCAGCAGTATTTGGAGGTCCATAAAACATCCCTAAACCTGATATTCAAGTCTAAATACCATTAATACACTCATACAGAAGATTTGGGAGCATTTGGGATGATTTGGAGGTCAAAACAGTTAAACTAGTCAAAGGTCGAAATTGGGGAAAAAGTTGAAAAAATTGGCATTTTAATAAAATTTGAAAAAGGGATATTACAAGTGGTATCAGAGCATGTTCTTGGCACCTGATGGTCCTAACAAGAAGTCAAAAGAATAATCCACCACCCTTTGAACCAGTAGTTGAAGAGGTTTTTGTTGAAGAAGAGGTAGTAGAAGAAGAGGAGTCTTTTGCTGAAACCATGGGTAGAGAGGAGGATGACAAATTAAACATAAGGAGGAACTTATTGCAACCTTAGATCCATGTTTCTCTAAACTTTCAGCAAACATGGATAGGATAGGTGATAAATTGTTGCAAGGATTTGAATTGTTGATTAGCCAGCTTCAAAGCAAAGGGATAATAGGAGATAATAGCGGTTCACACTCAGGGGAAAAGATGAAAGGGAATGAGCATATTTTCTCAAGTACAGGACCTCATAATAGACCTGATGAATTTCAAAGCACACAAAGGCATACTGCACCTAAATTTCTCACACCCAAAGAAGATCCCAATCTTGCATTGGATTACAAGAAACTAGTAAATGATTGGAATGATTTGAATGAAGAGTGTAAAAGAGGTGTACCACTCAGTGACTACATTGATGCTATGCAAAAGATTAATAGGAAGGGAGACAATAGGAGTCCATTCCAAAACAAAGAATTAAATAGTGCTATTGGAAAAATGTCACTTCCTACTTTTGATGGTTCTTCTCAAAATTCTGCTAACACTTGGGTGCAAAAATTGGATGTATATTTTCAGCTGAATCCTATGTTGGAAGAGGATGCATTAAAAATGGCCATTTTGCATTTGGAAGGAGATGCCAATGAATGGTGGTTTCATGGGCTGAAAAACCTTGGGTCATAATCAGGTTAAAACATATGGAGAATTTGTTGACAGGGTACTAGAAAGATTTGAACAAAAAGATCCAGAATTGCCTTTCAAAGAACTAGCTCAATTGAAGCAAACTGGGTCCCCTACTGAATATATGTTGGACTTTAAAAAATTATCAGTCAAGGTGGCTGATGTATCTATGGGAAGATTAGTATTGCTGTTCACTGAAGGTTTGGCTGAACCCTTAAGAGGTTTGGTCAAATCCCACAAGCCAACTACATTAAAAGATGCAATGAGCTTGACTAGGGATCTCCAGAATGTGCTTCCTAGAACGAGATTTCCTCCTAAGCCTAGCTATAAATTTGAAAAGAAACCTTGGCAAAGGGATGGATATGATAAGAAACCTTGGCAAAGAGAGTCATTTGAGAGGAATAAAAAAGAGGGACTAAACAGGGATGAACTTAGAAAAAAGAAACTATGCTTCACATGCTTCCAACCATGGACACCGGGGCACAAATGTACCAAAGGAAAGGCTCAATACATAGAAGTATTTTCTGATAATGAGGGGTATGATGGGGGCATGGATGAAGATGGACATATTTCAGATAAGAAGAGGCATATGAGACAACAGTAGAAGAGGAAAGACAAGAAGAAAATCAGCCTTCACCGGACAAAGCAAGAATGGCAGTGCTTTCAACAGTACCTCGCTATCATACTATCCGCTGCAAAGGTGTGGTACAAGGACAAAAAACTTCAGTTTTGGTAGATGGAGGAGCCACTCATAAATTCATTGATGCAGAGATGGTAGAGAAAAGAAAGATACCTATTGAACCATTTGATGGCTTCACAGTTGTCATTCCCGGTCACAACACAATGCAATGCAAAACATGGGTTCCAAAGCTGCAAGTCACCGTAGGTAACTATACTTTTGTTGATAGTTTTTATGTGGTTGATGTTGCTGATACTAATGTGGTTTTGGGAGTGCAATGGTTGTATTCAATAGGAGAGCATACAGTAAATTATCAAATTCCCGAAATGAAATTCCAAGATTCAAAAGGAGTACAAAGAGTTGTGAGAGGGCAACACACTTATCCAAATCAAGTAGTGACTTGCAATAGCATGAGATCTATATTGAGGCATGGGGATATAGAATGGGCTGCTGAATGTCATATTACATCTCCCAAGCCAACTATAAATATTGTCAAACACCCAAAGGAGATAGAGAGACTCTTGCAAAAATATGAAAAGGTTTTTAGAGACCTCCACATGGTAGGCCACCGGATAGGGGGGTTGAGCACAGTATTGTTTTGGAGGAGGGTACTTCACCCATTCAGATACCACCTTATAGACATCCTAAAAGGTTTAGAGATGAGATTGAAAAAGCTATCCAAGAACTCCTAGAGTTGGGACTCATTAGACCAAGCTCTAGCCCCTTATGCTTCTTCAGTTGTGCTAGTGAAGAAAAAAGATGGAACATTGAGAATGTGCATAGATTTTAGAGCCTTGAACAAAAAGACTATAAAGAATAGGTATCCTATTCCTAGGATTGATGAGCTCATGGATGAGCTGCATGGGGCCAAATACTTCTCAAAAATTGACCTTAGATCAGGGTATCACCAAATTCGAATGAAAGATGAAGATGTGCAAAAGACCGCTTTTCGATGTCATTTTGGCCACTTTGAATTTCTTGTCATGCCTTTTGGGTTAACAAATGCTCCAGCAACCTTTCAAGCATGTATGAATAGGATATTTTGCAAGCAACTAAGAAGGTTTGTTTTGGTTTTCTTTGATGATATTCTCATTTACAGTAAAACATGGGAAGAGCATTTGCAGCAGTTAGAGATTGTGTTGAAAATCTTGCAAGAAGAGTCCTTATTTGCTAAATTATCAAAATGTGAATTTGGAATGAAAGAACTACTGTATCTTGGGCACATTATTGGGCAAGAAGGAGTGAAGGTACACATGGAAAAAATCAGGGCTATCTTGGAATGGCCATCACCAAAAAATATTACCGAATTGAGAGGCTTTATTGGCATATGCACCTACTACAGAAATTTGTGAAAGGATTCTCCAAGTTGACTTCTCCACTCACTGATTTGACTAAGAAGGATGCTTTCAAGTGGGATGAAGAGGCTGAAAAGGCCTTCCAAAAAATGAAAGAGGTAATGAGTAGTTGTCCCATACTTGCACTTCCTGATTTTACTAAACCTTTTGTTGTGGAATGTGATGCTTCAGGTGGAGGAATAGGGGCTGTCCTAAAGCAAGGCCAACACCCCATAGCCTTTGAGAGCAGAAAGTTGCAACCTCATGAAAAAATTTACTCCATTTATGATAAAGAAATTCTGGCCATTATGCATGCATTGGCCAAATTCAGACAATACTTGGTGGGCAGCAAGTTTGTGGTGAAAACTGACCACAATAGTCTAAGACACTTCTCACCCAAAAAGATCTAAATGAAAGGCAACAAAAGTGGGTAAGCAAGATTCAAGCTTATGATTTTGATATTGATATGTCAAAGGAAAGAATAATATAGTAGCAGATGCTTTGTCAAGAAGGCCTTCTTTTTCTCTCATGGATATTGCCAAGGATTGGAAAAACATGCTACTAGTTGAATATGCCAAAGACAAATTTGCTTGTGATGTGTTGGATGGAATCAAAGGGGGATGATAATTATAGGATTTTGAATGGGCTGATATATTATAAGGGAAGAATTTATTTAGTTCATAACTCCAAGCTCAAGTACCGAATTTTGCAAGAAGCACATGATTCCCCACTAGCGGGCCATCCGGGGATCTTCAAACTTATAGACAGTTGAGGCAAAGATTTTTTTGGAAGGGGCTGAAGGAAGATGTTCAGAAGTATGTGAATGAATGTAAAGCATGTCAACAAAACAAATCAGAACTTACATGTCCAGCCGGCCTATTACAACCATTGCCCATTCCGGAGCAAAAATGGGACAGTATTTCCATGGATTTCATCACCGGATTGCCTAAATCCTTGGGTAAGGATTGTATCTATGTGGTAGTTGATAGGTTGACAAAATTTGCTCATTTTTTTTGCTGTTACATCATCTTTTAGTGCTGCACAAGTGGCTGATATTTTTTTCAAAGAAATCTTCAGATTGCATGGGCTTCCCAAGAGCATTGTCAGTGATAGAGATAGTAGATTTATGGGTGCTTTTTGGAAATAAATTTTTAGATTGGTAGGCACTCAATTGACTCCAAGTACTAGCTATCATCCACAAACTGATGGACAAACACAGAGGGTAAACCAATGGTTAGAAGGATACCTAAGAAACTATGTGGGAGGGCAGCAAAAAGCATGGGCAAAATGGCTACACTTGGGTGAGTTTTGCTACAACACCACTTATCATATGTCAATAGGAATGTCTCATTTCAAAGCATTATATGGTTATGATGCACTTACATTTGCTGACATTATATTTGGTGATAGTAGAGCCCCAAAGGCTAAAGGTTGGGTGGAAGAGAGCCAAGAAATTTGAAAGACAATTTGCAGGTTGCTCAAAATCAGCAAAAACAATATGTTGATAGACATAGAGAAGTGAGAACCTTTCAAGTCAATGATTTAGTATATTTAAGGTTGCAGCCCTATAAACAAACATCTCTCAAAAAGAATGGAGCAGAAAAATTAAAACCAAGGTACTATGGGCCATACAAGGTAGTGCGGAAGGTTGGAGAAGTAGCATATGAACTAGAACTTCCGGAAGGGAGTAAAATCCACAATGTATTTCATGTTTCTTGTCTTAAGAAAGCTCTTGGTCAGCAAATCATCACTTCAGAAATACTTCCTCCTTTGGATGATGAAGGTCATCTCACACTTGTTCCGGAAAAGATTTTGAAGACACGGGAAAGAAGGTTGAGGAGTAGAATCATCAAAGAATATTTAGTGCAATGGAAGGACTTACCAAATGAAGATGCCACATGGGAAGAGGAGAAGATTTTGCAGCATCCAAATTTGAAATTGCTTGAGGACAAGCAATCTTGGGTGGGGAGGACTGTAATGTCCCCATTTAAATAAGTGCATAGTAAGACAATCCCATCAATCCTACTAGTTTCCTAGGTTGGATGGGAACATGTGGGATGGTAATAAGGAAGCTAATAAATGATATTTAGACATTAGAAGGGTTCAAGTATTTAATAAATATGATGAATAAATAAATTCAAGAGAAATTCTAGGTGGCAAGTGGTTTTGGAGACATATGGAGGTGGTGGGACCCACACTAGCTTGATTTTTCAATGACACATGGCAGCTCTCTCTTGCCAATTCGAATTCATGGGAAGGTGAACACTCTTGGGTGAGTTGGTAAGTCATAACACATGGCATTGAGCATCTTAGGTCGAAATGGGATGGAATAGTAACCTCCATGGGAGAGGAAGAGTCAAATTGGAGACTAGTGGACACTTGGGCTAGATTCCCTAGTTTTATGACAACAATAATGAAGCATCTATGCCATTTATGACAAAATTCAGACCTGACTTCTTACACCTGACCATTATGACATGTCAGCACCAAAAATAGGCTCAAGGAAGGCGCTCATGGAGTTGGAGGAATCCAAAGAGACTCAAATTCGAATTTGGGAGAAGATGGAAGGTTGGAACTAGGAGACAAGTGGCAAATGAGGAATATTTCCTAAATGGAAAATTATTGAATCTATTGAGAGGATTTCGACCCCTTGAAGGCTAATGTTGGTTATAAAATGTAGAAATCAAGTATGAGAATGGCTTTTGATGATTTGAGAAAAATTGCATTTGTGAAGAGAGAGCTAGTGGATGACTAGTTTCTTGCCTTAGCCAATTTCGAGGGTGAAAGATTCCCATCCAAGTTGGTGTTTGGAGAGGCCACTCAGGTCTTTCATGGTGCTTTAATGGAGTTTGTATTTGCAGGTATCAGCTACAGGAAGTTTCATGGTTTGGTTTAGTGCAGCACTTTCTCTCCACCGTTTCCAGTTTTGAAGGCATATTCATGCTCCTTGAGGGAGGGCGTTTTTGGTGAGCACTTGTGCTTCTTGAGAGAGCTTCTCATTATATATTTATGATTGTAATAGCTTCATATCCTCTGTTATTCATATTCAGAAAGTCTCAGGTAGAAATACCCACTGGTTGTATGCAAAACTATTGATTAATGAGCAAACAATGTCCATTTCCCCAATGCATTGATGTATGACACTATAATGTTGATTATTTCGAATGGATGGATGATTCTCTGATATATTTGTGATCAATATAATGCCATGGATGTATTCTACAAGTTTCATGTACTGTACTTGAGCATTTGAAGCATTTTTACTCAGTTTAGTTGTATTGGGAGATGAAATAGTGCCATTTCCCCAAGGGTCGAATTGGGGGTTTTTGCTGTTGAATGTGAGAGCGTTATAACAGTAGTAAAAATCAATTAATGGTGCATATGAGACCTCAATAACATACTTAACACATTATATACCTCTGTTCATAAATTTGTGGGAGTTTGGAGGCATTTGGAAGGCCATTTTCAATGTTACCCGGGGGGGATTTGATGCACAAATTACTAGTCAAAATTACCTATATTGATCAGAATACAAATCAAGTTTGCAGCAGTATTTGGAGGTCCATAAAACATCCCTAAACCTGATATTCAAGTCTAAATACCATTAATACACTCATACAGAAGATTTGGGAGCATTTGGGATGATTTGGAGGTCAAAACAGTTAAACTAGTCAAAGGTCGAAATTGGGGAAAAAGTTGAAAAATTGGCATTTTAATAAAATTTGAAAAAGGGATATTACAAGTGGTATCAGAGCATGTTCTTGGCACCTGATGGTCCTAACAAGAAGTCAAAAGAATAATCCACCACCCTTTGAACCAGTAGTTGAAGAGGTTTTTGTGAAGAAGAGGTAGTAGAAGAAGAGGAGTCTTTTGCTGAAACCATGGGTAGAGAGGAGGATGACAAATTAAAACATAAGGAGGAACTTATTGCAACCTTAGATCCATGTTTCTCTAAACTTTCAGCAAACATGGATAGGATAGGTGATAAATTGTTGCAAGGATTTGAATTGTTGATTAGCCAGCTTCAAAGCAAAGGGATAATAGGAGATAATAACGGTTCACACTCAGGGGAAAAGATGAAAGGGAATGAGCATATTTTCTCAAGTACAGGACCTCATAATAGACCTGATGAATTTCAAAGAACACAAAGGCATACTGCACCTAAATTTCTCACACCCAAAGAAGAGCCCAATCTTGCATTGGATTACAAGAAACTAGTAAATGATTGGAATGATTTGAATGAAGAGTGTAAAAGAGGTGTACCACTCAGTGACTACATTGATGCTATGCAAAAGATTAATAGGAAGGGAGACAATAGGAGTCCATTCCAAAACAAAGAATTAAATAGTGCTATTGGAAAAATGTCACTTCCTACTTTTGATGGTTCTTCTCAAAATTCTGCTAACACTTGGGTGCAAAAATTGGATGTATATTTTCAGCTGAATCCTATGTTGGAAGAGGATGCATTAAAAATGGCCATTTTGCATTTGGAAGGAGATGCCAATGAATGGGTGGTTTCATGGGCTGAAAACCTTGGGTCATAATCAGGTTAAAACATATGGAGAATTTGTTGACAGGGTACTAGAAAGATTTGAACAAAAAGATCCAGAATTGCCTTTCAAAGAACTAGCTCAATTGAAGCAAACTGGGTCCCCTACTGAATATATGTTGGACTTTCAAAAATTATCAGTCAAGGTGGCTGATGTATCTATGGGAAGATTAGTATTGCTGTTCACTGAAGGTTTGGCTGAACCCTTAAGAGGTTTGGTCAAATCCCACAAGCCAACTACATTAAAAGATGCAATGAGCTTGACTAGGGATCTCCAGAATGTGCTTCCTAGAACGAGATTTCCTCCTAAGCCTAGCTATAAATTTGAAAAGAAACCTTGGCAAAGGGATGGATATGATAAGAAACCTTGGCAAAGAGAGTCATTTGAGAGGAATAAAAAAGAGGGGACTAAACAGGGATGAACTTAGAAAAAAAGAAACTATGCTTCACATGCTTCCAACCATGGACACCGGGGCACAAATGTACCAAAGGAAAGGCTCAATACATAGAAGTATTTTCTGATAATGAGGGGTATGATGGGGGCATGGATGAAGATGGACATATTTCAGATCAAGAAGAGGCATATGAGACAACAGTAGAAGAGGAAAGACAAGAAGAAAATCATCCTTCACCGGACAAAGCAAGAATTGGCCAGTTGCTTTCAGCAGTACCTCGCTATCATACTATCCGCTGCAAAGGTGTGGTACAAGGACAAAAAACTTCAGTTTTGGTAGATGGAGGAGCCACTCATAACTTCATTGATGCAGAGATGGTAGAGAAAAGAAAGATACCTATTGAACCATTTGATGGCTTCACAGTTGTCATTCCGGTCACAACACAATGCAATGCAAAACATGGGTTCCAAAGCTGCAAGTCACCGTAGGTAAACTATACTTTTGTTGATAGTTTTTATGTGGTTGATGTTGCTGATACTAATGTGGTTTTGGGAGTGCAATGGTTGTATTCAATAGGAGAGCATACAGTAAATTATCAAATTCCCGAAATGAAATTCCAAGATTCAAAAGGAGTACAAAGAGTTGTGAGAGGGCAACACACTTATCCAAATCAAGTAGTGACTTGCAATAGCATGAGATCTATATTGAGGCATGGGGATATAGAATGGGCTGCTGAATGTCATATTACATCTCCCAAGCCAACTATAAATATTGTCAAACACCCAAAGGAGATAGAGAGACTCTTGCAAAAATATGAAAAGGTTTTTAGAGACCTTCCACATGGTAGGCCACCGGATAGGGGGGGTTGAGCACAGTATTGTTTTGGAGGAGGGTACTTCACCCATTCAGATACCACCTTATAGACATCCTAAAAGGTTTAGAGATGAGATTGAAAAAGCTATCCAAGAACTCCTAGAGTTGGGACTCATTAGACCAAGCTCTAGCCCTTATGCTTCTTCAGTTGTGCTAGTGAAGAAAAAAGATGGAACATTGAGAATGTGCATAGATTTTAGAGCCTTGAACAAAAAAGACTATAAAGAATAGGTATCCTATTCCTAGGATTGATGAGCTCATGGATGAGCTGCATGGGGCCAAATACTTCTCAAAAATTGACCTTAGATCAGGGTATCACCAAATTCGAATGAAAGATGAAGATGTGCAAAAGACCGCTTTTCGATGTCATTTTGGCCACTTTGAATTTCTTGTCATGCCTTTTTGGGTTAACAAATGCCTCCAGCAACCTTTCAAGCATGTATGAATAGGATATTTTGCAAGCAACTAAGAAGGTTTGTTTTGGTTTTCTTTGATGATATTCTCATTTACAGTAAAACATGGGAAGAGCATTTGCAGCAGTTAGAGATTGTGTTGAAAATCTTGCAAGAAGAGTCCTTATTTGCTAAATTATCAAAATGTGAATTTGGAATGAAAGAACTACTGTATCTTGGGCACATTATTGGGCAAGAAGGAGTGAAGGTACACATGGAAAAAATCAGGGCTATCTTGGAATGGCCATCACCAAAAAATATTACCGAATTGAGAGGCTTTATTGGCATATGCACCTACTACAGAAAATTTGTGAAAGGATTCTCCAAGTTGACTTCTCCACTCACTGATTTGACTAAGAAGGATGCTTTCAAGTGGGATGAAGAGGCTGAAAAGGCCTTCCAAAAAATGAAAGAGGTAATGAGTAGTTGTCCCATACTTGCACTTCCTGATTTTACTAAACCTTTTGTTGTGGAATGTGATGCTTCAGGTGGAGGAATAGGGGCTGTCCTAAAGCAAGGCCAACACCCCATAGCCTTTGAGAGCAGAAAGTTGCAACCTCATGAAAAAAATTTACTCCATTTATGATAAAGAAATTCTGGCCATTATGCATGCATTGGCCAAATTCAGACAATACTTGGTGGGCAGCAAGTTTGTGGTGAAAACTGACCACAATAGTCTAAGACACTTTCTCACCCAAAAAGATCTAAATGAAAGGCAACAAAAGTGGGTAAGCAAGATTCAAGCTTATGATTTTGATATTGAATATGTCAAAGGAAAGAATAATATAGTAGCAGATGCTTTGTCAAGAAGGCCTTCTTTTTCTCTCATGGATATTGCCAAGGATTGGAAAAACATGCTACTAGTTGAATATGCCAAAGACAAATTTGCTTGTGATGTGTTGGATGGAATCAAAGGGGATGATAATTATAGGATTTTGAATGGGCTGATATATTATAAGGGAAGAATTTATTTAGTTCATAACTCCAAGCTCAAGTACCGAATTTTGCAAGAAGCACATGATTCCCCACTAGCGGGCCATCCGGGGATCTTCAAAACTTATAGACAGTTGAGGCAAAGATTTTTTTGGAAGGGGTTGAAGGAAGATGTTCAGAAGTATGTGAATGAATGTAAAGCATGTCAACAAAACAAATCAGAACTTACATGTCCAGCCGGCCTATTACAACCATTGCCCATTCCGGAGCAAAAATGGGACAGTATTTCCATGGATTTCATCACCGGATTGCCTAAATCCTTGGGTAAGGATTGTATCTATGTGGTAGTTGATAGGTTGACAAAATTTGCTCATTTTTTTGCTGTTACATCATCTTTTAGTGCTGCACAAGTGGCTGATATTTTTTTCAAATAAATCTTCAGATTGCATGGGCTTCCCAAGAGCATTGTCAGTGATAGAGATAGTAGATTTATGGGTGCTTTTTGGAAAGAAATTTTTAGATTGGTAGGCACTCAATTGACTCCAAGTACCAGCTATCATCCACAAACTGATGGACAAACACAGAGGGTAAACCAATGGTTAGAAGGATACCTAAGAAACTATGTGGGAGGGCAGCAAAAAGCATGGGCAAAATGGCTACACTTGGGTGAGTTTTGCTACAACACCACTTATCATATGTCAATAGGAATGTCTCCTTTCAAAGCATTATATGGTTATGATGCACTTACATTTGATGACATTATATTTGGTGATAGTAGAGCCCCAAAGGCTAAAGGTTGGGTGGAAGAGAGCCAAGAAATTTTAAAGCTCTTGAAAGACAATTTGCAGGTTGCTCAAAATCAGCAAAAACAATATGCTGATAGACATAGAGAAGTGAGAACCTTTCAAGTCAATGATTTAGTATATTTAAGGTTGCAGCCCTATAAACAAACATCTCTCAAAAAGAATGGAGCAGAAAAATTAAAACCAAGGTACTATGGGCCATACAAGGTAGTGCGGAAGGTTGGAGA
Organism: Larix kaempferi; assembly: GCA_027924585.1. Classification (NCBI taxonomy): domain Eukaryota; kingdom Viridiplantae; phylum Streptophyta; class Pinopsida; order Pinales; family Pinaceae; genus Larix; species Larix kaempferi. The sequence continues at coordinate 6,774,573 of BSBM01000109.1, forward strand.
AGTAGCATATGAACTAGAACTTCCGGAAGGGAGTAAAATCCACAATGTATTTCATGTTTCTTGTCTTAAGAAAGCTCTTGGTCAGCAAATCATCACTTCAGAAATACTTCCTCCTTTGGATGATGAAGGTCAGCTCACACTTGTTCCGGAAAAGATTTTGAAGACACGGGAAAGAAGGTTGAGGAGTAGAATCATCAAAGAATATTTAGTGCAATGGAAGGACTTACCAAATGAAGATGCCACATGGGAAGAGGAGAAGATTTTGCAGCATCCAAATTTGAAATTGCTTGAGGACAAGCAATCTTGGGTGGGGAGGACTGTAATGTCCCCATTTAAATAAGTGCATAGTAAGACAATCCCATCAATCCTACTAGTTTCCTAGGTTGGATGGGAACATGTGGGATGGTAATAAGGAAGCTAATAAATGATATTTAGACATTAGAAGGGTTCAAGTATTTAATAAATATGATGAATAAATAAATTCAAGAGAAATTCTAGGTGGCAAGTGGTTTTGGAGACATATGGAGGTGGTGGGACCCACACTAGCTTGATTTTTCAATGACACATGGCAGCTCTCTCTTGCCAATTCGAATTCATGGGAAGGTGAACACTCTTGGGTGAGTTGGTAAGTCATAACACATGGCATTGAGCATCTTAGGTCGAAATGGGATGGAATAGTAACCTCCATGGGAGAGGAAGAGTCAAATTGGAGACTAGTGGACACTTGGGCTAGATTCCCTAGTTTTATGACAACAATAATGAAGCATCTATGACATTTATGACAAAATTCAGACCTGACTTCTTACACCTGACCATTATGACATGTCAGCCCCAAAAATAGGCTCAAGGAAGGCGCTCATGGAGTTGGAGGAATCCAAAGAGACTCAAATTCGAATTTGGGAGAAGATGGAAGGTTGGAACTAGGAGACAAGTGGCAAATGAGGAATATTTCCTAAATGGAAAATTATTGAATCTATTGAGAGGATTTCGACCCCTTGAAGGCTAATGTTGGTTATAAAATGTAGAAATCAAGTATGAGAATGGCTTTTGATGATTTGAGAAAAATTGCATTTGTGAAGAGAGAGCTAGTGGATGACTAGTTTCTTGCCTTAGCCAATTTCGAGGGTGAAAGATTCCCATCCAAGTTGGTGTTTGGAGAGGCCACTCAGGTCTTTCATGGTGCTTTAATGGAGTTTGTATTTGCAGGTATCAGCTACAGGAAGTTTCATGGTTTGGTTTAGTGCAGCACTTTCTCTCCACCGTTTCCAGTTTTGAAGGCATATTCATGCTCCTTGAGGGAGGGCATTTTTGGTGAGCACTTGTGCTTCTTGAGAGAGATTCTCATTATATATTTATGATTGTAATAGCTTCATATCCTCTGTTATTCATATTCAGAAAGTCTCAGGTCGAAATACCCACTGGTTGTATGCAAAACTATTGATTAATGAGCAAACAATGTCCATTTCCCCAATGCATTGATGTATGACACTATAATGTTGATTATTTCGAATGGATGGATGATTCTCTGATATATTTGTGATCAATATAATGCCATGGATGTCTTCTACAAGTTTCATGTACTGTACTTGAGCATTTGAAGCATTTTTACTCAGTTTAGTTGTATTGGGAGATGAAATAGTGCCATTTCCCCAAGGGTCGAATTGGGGGTTTTTGCTGTTGAATGTGAGAGCGTTATAACAGTAGTAAAAATCAATTAATGGTGCATATGAGACCTCAATAACATACTTAACACATTATATACCTCTTTTCATAAATTTGTGGGAGTTTGGAGGCATTTGGAAGGCCATTTTCAGTGTTACCCGGGGGGGATTTGATGCACAAATTACTAGTCAAAATTACCTATATTGATCAGAATACAAATCAAGTTTGCAGCAATATTTGGAGGTCCATAAAACATCCATGAACCTGATATTCAAGTCTAAATACCATTAATACACTCATACAGAAGATTTGGGAGCATTTGGGATGATTTGGAGGTCAAAACAGTTAAACTAGTCAAAGGTCGAAATTGGGGAAAAAGTTGAAAAATTGGCATTTTAATAAAATTTGAAAAAGGGATATTACACTAACCCCCAATATCTTTATCTCTTTCAAAACCCCTAACCCTCAATCTCTCTCTCTCTAAACCCTTAACCGCCAATATCTCTCTTCCTACCTCTCTTTCTAAATCCCTAACCTCCAATATCTCTCTCTATAAATGACTAACCCCCCAATCTATCTCTTTATCTAAATGGCTAACCCCCAAACTCTCTCTCTCTCTAAAACCTTAATCTCCAATTTGCTAACTATCAGTATCTCTCCCTCTCTCTCTAAACACCTAAACCCTAATCTCTCTCTCTCTCTCTCTCTCTCTCTCTCTCTATTCCCCTAACCCCTAATATGTATATCTATATAAACCCCTAACTCCGAATATCTCTCTCCCTATATCACCCTCTCTCTAAACACCTGACCTCCAATTTCGCTCTCTCTCTCTAATCACCTAACCCCCAAGATATCTCTCTACACCACTAAAATAATTTCTCTCATCTCTCTCTCTAAACCCCTAACCAACAATCCATGTCTCTCTCTCTCTCTCTCTCACACACACACACACACACACACACACACACACAAAATTCCTAACCCCAGAATCTCTCTCTCTCTAAACCCATAACCATTAACCTCCAATATATCTCTCTTTAAACCCCCAATCCCGAATCTCTCTCTCTCTCTAAACCCCTAACAACCGATCTCTCTCTCTCTCTCTCTAAATCCCTAATTTCTGATCTCTCTATCTCTCTAAAACCTAGCCGCAAATCTCTGTCTCTGTCTCTGTCTCTATCTTTATCTCTATATCTCTCTATCCTTCACTCAATCTCTCTCTCTAAATACTTAAATCCAATCTCTCTCTTTAAACCCATAACCGTCAATCTCTCTCTTCCTATCTCTTTGTCTCTCATTAAGCCGCTCACCCACAACTACTCTGTCTCTGTCTATCTCTCTCTTTCTCTCTCTAAATCCTTAGCCCTAATCTCTCTCTCTCTAAACCTCTGACACTCAATCTGTCTCTCATTCTCTCTCTAAACCCCTAACCCCAAGTCTCCCTCTCTCTGTCTAATCCTATAACCACCAATATCCCTCTTTCTATATCTCTCTTGCTCTAAACCTCAACCATTAATATCTTTATCTCTCTCTAAATACTTAACCCCAATGTCTCTCTCTCTCTTAACTCTTAACCTCCAATCTCTCATTTTCACTCTATCCCTATCTCCAAACCCCTAACCTTACATCTCTCAATCTCTCTCTGTAAACCCCTAACCCCAATCTCTCTCTCTTTGTCTAAAACTCTAACCCACCAATATCTCTCTCTCTAAACCCTTAAACACCATTATCTCTCTTTCTCTCTCTCTCTAAACACTTAACACCCAATCTCTCTATCTCTATCTAGACAACTAACCCTACCCATAATCACCAATATCTCTTGCTCTCTCTCTGTAAACACCTAACCCCTATTCTCTCTCTCTCTATATATATATATATAGATCTATCTATCTAAACCCCCTACCCCCCAATAACTCTCCCTCTCTTCCTATCTTTCTCACTCTCTCTCTAAACACCTAACCTCCTATCTCTCTCTCTAAACTCCTAACCCCAAATCTCTTTGTCTCTCTTTTTCTTTCTCTCTCTAAATCCCAAACTCCCAATCTCTCCCTCTAAACCCCTAACCACCATTCTCTCTATCTCTCTCTCTAAACACCTAACTCCAATCTCTCTATCTCTCTATCTCTCCCTAAAAAACTAACCCCACCAGTAACCCCCAATCTCTTTCCCTCTCGAAAACCCTAACACCCAATCATTCTCTCCCTCCAAACACCTAACCACCAATCTCTTTGTTTCTCTCTCTCTCTCTCTAAACTGTTAGCCCCCAATCTCCCTCTCACTCTCTAATCCCCTAACCCCCAATCTCTCTATCTCTCTAAACAACTAACCCCAAATATCTCCCTCTCCATCTATCTATATAAGCTCGCAACCTCTCTCTCTCTGTAAATCCATAAGCCACAATATCTCTCTCCCTAAACCGCTAACCCCCAATCTCTCTCTCTCTCTCTTGCTCTCTCTAAACCCCTAAACTCCAACCTATCGCTCTCTCTCTCTCTCGCTTTCTCTAAACCCCTAAACTCCAACCTGTTGCTCTCTCTGAACCCATAAAATCCAAATCTCTCTCTCTCTCACTAAACTTCAAACCCCCAATCTCACTCTCTCTTAACCCCTAACCCCCAATCTCTCTATGTCCATAAACCACTAACCTCTAATATCTTTCTCTCTCTCTAAATCCCTAAACATAGATCTCTCTCCTTCTATTTATATCTCTCTCTAAACGCCTGACCCTAATATATCTATCTCTCTCTAAGACCCTAAACACCAATATCTCTCTCCCTCTAAACAATTAAGCCCCAATCTCTCCATATCTCTTTCTCTCTCACACCCTAACCCCTGATCTCTCTCTCTCCAAAACCCTAACCCCCAATCTCTTTCTATCTCTCTATCTCTCTTTGTATGTAAGTAACTGAACCCCTAACCCCCATTCTTGCTCTTTCTTTAATCCCCTAGCACCCAATATCTCTCTCTCTCTGTCTAACCACCTAACCCCCAATGTCTCTCTCTAAAACCTTAACTCCCAATATCTTGCTTCCTATCTGTCTCTCTAAACTGCTATCCCCCAATCTCTCCCTCTCTAAACTACTAACCCCCAATCTCTCTCTCTCTTTAAACGTTATCTCCAATCTCTATCTCCATCACTCTCTTTATCTAAACCCCTAAGCCCCAATAGATATGTATATGTATATATATATATATCTCATTGTAAACCCATAAACCCCATTCCCTCTCTCTCAACCCCTAAACCCCAATCTCACTATCTCTTTAAACCCCTAGCCTCCAATCTCTCTCTTTCACTCTCACACTCTCTCTCTCCATCTAAACTCCTAACCTCTAATCTCTCTATATCCCTCTCTAAACCCCTATAACCCCAAATCTCTCTCTCTCTCTCTCTCTAAACAACTAACCCCCAATCTATCTCCCATTGTCTAAACCCCTAACCCCTAATTTTTTTCTCTCACTCTCTCTAATTCCCTAACCTCCCATCTCTCTCTCTCTCTCTCTCTCTCTCTCTATCTCTCTCTCTCTCTATCCCTAACAACCAATATCTCTCTAAACACCTAACCCCTAGTCTCTCTCTCTCTCTAAGTCTCTAAACCCCAATATGTCTCTCCCTCTAAACCAGTAATCCCCAATCTCTCTCTTTTTCTCTCTCTCTAAACCCCTAATATCCAACCTTTTTTGTGTCTCTCTAAAACCAAAACCCCCATTCTCTCTATTTCTTTTAAAATGCTAACTGCCAATATCTCTCTCTCTAAACACCTAAACCCCTAATATCTCTCTCTCTTTGTGTCTCTCTCTCTCTAAACCCTTAACCCCCAATATCTTTTTCTTTATAAACCCCTAACTCCTAATCTCTATTTCCCTCTGTCTAAATCCCTAACCACCAATCTCTGTCTTTCTTTCTATATTTTCTCTAACGCCTAACGCCCAATATCTTTATCTCTTTCAAAACCCCTAACCCCTAATCTCTCTCACACTCTAAACCCTTGACCCCCAATATCTCTCTTCCTACCACTCTCTCTAAACCCCTAAACCCCAATCTCTCTCTTTGTAAACGTCTAACCCCCAATCTATCTCTGTATCTAAATAGATAACCCCCGATATCTATCTCTGTAAACCCCTAATCTCCTATTGCTCTTTGTGTATCTCTAAACCACAAACCCTCATTCTCTTTGTTTCTTCAATTTGCTAAGTGTCAGTATCTCTCTCTCTCTCTAACCACCTAACCCCCTAATCTCTCTCTCTCTCTCTCTCTCTCTCTCTCTCTCTCTCCCTAACCCCCAAGATCTATATCTCTAAGAACCCCTAGCTCCTAATCTCTCTCCCCCTCTATCTCTCATTCTCTAAACACCTAACCTCCAATATCTCTCTCTCTAAACACCTAACCCCCAAAGTCTCTCTCTCTAAAAACCCTAAGATAATTTCTCTCTCTCTAAAACCCTAACATAATTTATCTCTCTCTCTAAAACCCCTAACAACTAACCTCCAATATCTCTCTCTTTAAATCCCCAACACCCAATCTCTCTCTCTTTAAACCCCTAACAACCAATCTCTCTCTCTCTCTCTCTAAACCCTTAACCCCCATTCTCTATCTCTCTATAAACCTCTAACCCCTAATATCTCTCTCTATCGATCTATCTATATAAATATCTAACCCCCAACCCCTAATTTCTCTCTCTCTCTTTAAACCTCTAACTTCCAATCTCTCTCTCTCCTTAATCCCCAAACACTTAATATCTCTCTCTAAACTCTAGCCTCCAATCTCTGTCTCTGTCTATATCTCTTCCTCTCTCTATCTCTCTCTCAATATCTCTCTCTAAAACCGTAACCCCCAATCTCTCTCTTCCTATCTCTTTGCCTCTCTTTAATACCCTCATGCCAATCCCTATGTCTCTCCCTCTCTCTCTCTTTAAATCCTTAACCCTAATCTCTCTCTCAACCCCCAACACTCAATCTCTCTCGTCGTGCGTTGTTTGAACCCTTAACCCCAAGTCTCCCTCTCTCTCTCTCTCTAATCCTGTAACCACCAATCTCTCCCTTTCTATATCTCTCTCACTCTAAACGTCAAACCTTAATAACTTTATCTCTCTCTAAATACTTAACCCCCAATCTCTCTCTCTCTTAACCCTTAACCTCCAATCTCTCTCTCTCTCTCTCTCTCTCTCTCTCTCTCTCTCTCACAACCCCTAACCCCTAATCTCTCTTTTTGTCACTAAACCTCTAACCTCCAATCTCTCTCTCTCTCTCTATATATATATAAACCCCTAACCACTAATATCTCTCTCTCTACACCACTTAACCCCCAATCTCTCTCTCTCCTCTCTCTCTCTAAAACCGTAATCCCCAATACCTCTCTCTCTAAACCTCTAACCTCCAACCTATCCCTCTCTCTCAAACCTTGACCACCCATCTCTCTAAACACAAACCCCCAAACACTCCTTTTCTTTAAGCCCCTTATAGCCAATCTCTCTCTCTCTCTAAACCCTTAACCCTTAATATCCCTCTCTCTATAAACCACTAACCCCCAATCTCTCACTTTCTCTATTGCTTTCCTCTCTCTAAGCCTCTTACCCCTTCTCTCTCTCTCTGTCTCTCTCTCTCTCTCTATATATATATATATATAACCCTATCCCATAATATCTCCCTCTCTCTTCTCCCTCAATCTCTCTAAACCCCTAACTGCCAATATCTCTCTCTCTCTAAACCCATCACAACCAATCTCTATCACACACTCTAAATCATTAAGAGCCTATCTCTCTCTCTCTGAACCATTATCTCCCAATCTCTCTCTCTCACACTCTCTTTAGAACCCTAACCCCCAACCTCTCTCTCTCTCTCTTTAAGACACTAACACCCAATCATTCCCTCTCTCTCTCTCTAAAACCCAATATTTTATCGCTCCCTCAATCTAAACCCCTAACCACCAATACCAATACCTCTATCTATCTATCTATCTATCTATCTATCTATCTATAAACCACTAACCCTAAATTTCCCTATGTCTAAACCCCAACCCCCAATTGATCTCTTTCTTTATCTCTCTGGCTGTCTAATTGCCTAAACTCCAATCTCTCTCTCTCTCTCTCTCTCTCTCTCTCTCTCTTTCTAAATCCCTAACAAACAATCTCTCTCAAAAACACCGAACCCCTAGTCTCTCTATCTCTCTCTAAATCCCTAACCCCTAGTGACTCTCTCTTGATCTAAATCACTTAGCCCCAATATCTCTCTTTCTATTCCTCTCTCTCTCTTTAAACCCATAATCTCCAATATCTCTCTCTATATCTAAACCTCAAACCTCGATTCTATCTATTTCTTTAATTTGCTAGCAACAAATATATATCTCTCTCTAAACAACTAACCGTTAGTCTCTCTCTCTCTCTTTCTCATTGTCGCTCTCTAAACCCCTAACTGCCAATCTATCTGTCTTTCTCTCTCGCGTGCGCGCTCGATCTCTTTCTCTCTAAACCCTTAACCCTGATATATATATGTCCATATCAACTAGCCTCCACACTCTCTCACTAAACCCCTAACCCCCATTCCTCCTTCTCTAAATACCTAACATCCAATCTCTTTCTCTAAAATCCTAGCCCCCAATCTCTCTCTAAACCCCTAACATCCAATCTCTCTCTCTCTAAACCCCTAACCCCCGATCTCTCTCTTTCTAAACCCCTAACCCCCGATCTCTCTCTTTCTAAAACCTCTAGCACCTAATCCCTCTCTTTCTCTCTAAACCCCTAGCCGATAATCTCTTTGTCTCTTTCTAAACCCCTAACCCCCAATCTCTCTCGCTCCCTTTCTCTCTAAACCCTTATCCTCCAAACACTCTATCTAAACCCATAAACACCAATCTCTCTCTCTTTAAACCACAAATCACATATCTCTTTATATCTCTCTAAACCCGTAACCCCCAATCTTTGTCTCTCTCTATAAGACACTAAGCCCCAACCTCTCTCTCTCTCTCTCTCTCTCTCTTGAAACCCCTAACCTCCACTCTTGCTCTCTCTCTAAAAACCCCTAACCCACAAACTCTTTGTCTCTCACTCTCTCTTCAAAACCCTAACCACCAATATCTCTCTCACTAAACCCCTAACCTCCAAACTCTCTCTCTCAAACCTTGACCACCCATCTCTCTCTTTCTATTTCTCTCTCTCTCTCTATAAATCCCTAACCTCAATTTTTTTTATCTCTCTCTAAACCCCCAACTCCCAATTGTTCTCTCTCAGTAAACCCTTAACCCCCAATATCTCTCTTCCTATCTCTCTCTCTCTAAACCCCTAACATGCAATGAATCTCTCTTTAAACTGTTAACCCACAATCTCTCTCTCTCTCTCTCCCTCTCTCCCTCTCTCTCTAAACCCCTAACCCCAAATCTCTCTCTCTCTATAAACCACTAACCACCAATATCTCACTTTCTCTCTCTAAACCTATAACCCCTAGTCTCTCTCTCTCTATATATATATAAAATCCCATCAAACAATCTCTCTCTCTCTCTCCCTCAATCTCTCTAAACCCATAACCTCCAATCTTTCTCTATCTCTCTAAACACCTAACAACAAATCTATCTCTCACTCTCTAAACCATCAATCCCCAATATCTCTCTCCCTCTAAACCATTAATCCCCATTCTCTCTCTCTCTCTCTAAACCCCTAATCCCAATCTCTTTCCCTCTAAAATGATAACACGCAATCTCTCTCTCTCTCTCTCTCTCTCTCTATACAACCTTGAAACCCAATCTTTCTATCTCTCTTTGTCTAAACCCCTAACCACCAATCTCTTTCTTTCTATCTATATTTATGTAAATCCATGAATCCTCTCTCTCTCTCTCTCTCTCTCTCTCTCTCTCTCTCTCTCTCTCTCTCTCTCCCCCTCTCTTTATTTCTCTCTTTAAACCCTTAGCCATGAATCTCTCTCTCTCTTCATAAACCCCTAGCCCCAATATCTCTCTCTCTGCCTAAACCCTAACCCCAATATCCCTCTCTCTCTCTATCACCGTCTCTATCTAAACCACTAACCCCCAATCTCATTTTCTCTCTCTCAGTCTAAATCCCTAATCTCTCTCTATCTCTCTCTGTAAATCGTTAATCCCAACACCTATTTTCTATCTCTCTCTCTGGCTGTCTAATCCCCTAACCTCCAATCTCTCTCTCTCTCTCTCTCTTGAAATATCTAATAACCAAACTCTCTCTAAACACCTAACCACCAATATCTATATCTCTCCCTAAACACCTAAACACCAATCTCTTTATCTCTCTCTAAACACCTAATGCCAAATATCTCTCTCTCTCAACCCCTAGTTTCTAGCCTCTTGCTATCTCTGAACACCAAACCCCCATACTCTCTATTTCTTTAATTCACTAACGGCTAATATATTTATATATATCTAAAAACCTAGCCCTTAATCTATCTCTCCATCACTAAACAACTATCCCCCAATTTCTATCTCTTTCTCTCTCTCTCCAAACCCCTAACCCCTAATCTTTCTCTCTCTCTCTAGACCCATAAATCCCAATCTCTCTCTCTCTCTAAACCATAAACCCTCAATCACTCTCTTCCTACCTCTCTCTAAACCCCTGATCTCCAATCTCTCTCCTTCTCTCCCTCTCTCTCCCTATATTTCTCTCTTTAAAACCCTAACCACCAATCTCTCTCTCTCTCTAAGCCCCTAACCCCAATATCTCTCTCTCTCTCTCTCTCTCTCTCTCTCACAACCCCTAACCCCCAATATCTCTCTCTCTCTCTCATTCTAAATTCCTAATCTTTCTCTCTCTCTCTCTCTCTCAATCCCTAAACCCCAAACTCTCTCTCTAAACTGCTAACCTCCAATCTCTCTCTCTCCATCTCAACTCCTAACCTCTAATATCTTTGTCTCTCTAATCCCCAGTCTCTCTCTCACTCTCTGTAAACATTTAACCCATAACCACCAATCTCTCTCTATCTCTCTAAACACCTATCAACAAATCTATCTCTCACTCTCTAAACCATTCACCCCCAATCTCTCTCTCTCTCTAAACCATTAATCCCCATTCTCTATCTCTCTAACTCTCTCTCTCTCTCTAAACCCCCTAACCCCAATCTCTTTCTCTCTAAAATGCTAACACCAAATCTCTCTCTCTCTCTCTCTCTCTCTCTAAAACCTTGAAAGCCAATCTTTCAATCTCTCTATCTAAACCCCTAACCACCAATCTCTTTCTTTCTATATATATATTTATGTAAACCCCTAACTCTCTCTCTCTCTCTTTCTCTCTCTAAATCCGTAGCCACCAATCTCTCTCTCTCCCTAAACCCCTAACCCCCATCTCCATCTCTCTCCATTTATCACCGTCTATATACAAACCCCTAACCCCCAATCTCCTTCTCTCTCTCTCATTCTAAATCCCTAATCTCTCTCTCTCTCTCTCTGTAAATCGTTAACCCCAAATCTCCCTCTGTCTAAAACCCAACACCTAGTTTCTATCTCTCTCTCTAGATGTCTAATCCCCTAACCTCCAATCTCTCTCTTTCAACCCCTAGTTTCCAATCTCTCTCTGTCTCTAAACACCAAACCCCCATACTCTCTATTTAGTTAATTCACCAACCGCTAATATATATATATATATATATATATATAAACACCTAACCCTCAATATATCGCTCTCTCACTAAACCCCTATCCCCCAATTTCTATCTCTTTGCCTCTCTCTCCAAACCCCTAACTCCTAATCTCTCTCTCTCTCTCTAAGCCCCTAACTCCCAATCTCTCTCTCTCTAAACCATAAACCACCAATCACTCTCTTCCTACCTCTCTCTAAACCCCTAACCTTTAATCTCTCTCCCTCTCTCCCTCTCGTAGTCTCTCTCTCCATCTCTCTCCCTATATTTCTCTCTTTAAACCCCTAACCACCAATCTATCTCTCTCTCTCTAAGCCCCTCACCCCAATCTCTCTCTCTCTCTCACAACCCCTAACCCCAAATCTCCCTCTCTTGCTCTCATTCAAAATCCCTAATCTCTCTCTCTCTCTTCAACCCCTAAGCCCCAATCTCTCTCTCTAAATTGCTAACCTCCAATATATCTCTCTCTCTCCATCTCAACTCCTAACCTCTAATATCTTTGTATCTCTAATCCTATCTCTCTCTCTCTCCAAATACCTAACACCCAAACTCTCTATAAACACCTAACCACCAATCTCTCTATCTCTCTTTAAACACCTAACCCCCAAACTCTCTCTATCTCTCTCTAAATCACTAATGCCCAATCTCTCTATTTCTATCTCTCTCTCAACCCCTAATTACCAATTTCTCTCTATCTCTAAACCCTAAACCCCCATTCTCTCTATTTCTTGAATTTGCTAATCGTTAATCTCTCTCTCTCTCTCTCTCTCTCTCTCTCTCTCTCTCTCTAAACACCTAACCCCTAATCTAACTCTCTCTGAACCCCTAACCCCAAATCTCTCTCTCTTTTTCTCTCTCTCTCTCTCTCTCTAAACCCCTAACCCCTTATCTCTCTCTCTCTCTCTCTCTAAACCGCTGAGCCCAAATATCTCTATCTTTATAAATCCCTAACTCCTAGTCTCTCTCTCGCTCTATCTCTCTCCCTCTCTTTAAATGCATAACCTTAATCTCTCTCTCTTTCTATGTCTATCTCTCCCACTCTCTAATCCCTTAACACTCAATTTATCTCTCTGTAAACTCTTAACCCCTTATATATCTCTCTTTAAATCCCTAACCCTCAATCTCTCTCTCTCTCTCTCTAAACCCAAACCCCCAATTTTTCACTCTAAAGTGCTAACCCCCAATTTCTCTCTCCCTTTCTCTCTAAACCCGTAACCTCCAATTTCTCTCTGTCTAAACCCCTAAACACCAATCTCTCTATTGCTCTATCTCTCTCCAAAACCCTAACCCTAATCTCTCTCTTTCTCTCTTTCTCTCTCTCTCTAAACCTCTAACCCATCATATCTATCTCTCTCAATCTTTACCTATATATTTATTTATCTACCCTAACCCCTAACTAGTAACCCACAATCTCTCTGTCTTTTTAAACCCCTATATGTCATTCTCTCTCTTACTAAACTATTAACCCCCAATCTCTCTCTCTCTCTCTAAATCACTAGCCCCCAATAACTCTTTATCTCTCTCTAACCCCCTTATCTTTCTCTTTCTAAACCCCCAACCCCAATTTTCTCTATTTATTTAATCTACTAACCTCCAATCTCTCTCTCTATCTGAACACCTACCACCCAATCCCTCCCTCTCTCTCTCTCTCTCTCTAAATCCCTAACCCCCATTGTCTCTCTTTCTCTATGTCTGTCTAAACCCCTAACCCCTAATCTCTCTTTCTCTCTCTCTCTCTCTCTCTCTCTCTCTCTCTCTTCCTCTTTCTCTCTCTAAACCCCTAACCACTAAGCCCCAATATCTCTCTCTATAAACCCATAACCCCTATCCCTCTCTCCCTCTACCTCTCTATATAAACATATAACTTCCTATCTCTATCTTTCTAAATGACTAACTGCCAATCTCTCTCTCTAAACACTTAACCAAAATTCTCCTCTCTCTCTTTCTAAACCCCTAACAACCAATCTCCCTATTTTTATCTCTCTGATTCTAAAGCTCAACCCCTTAATCTCTCTATAATCCCCTAACCCCCATTCTCTCTTTCTGAACCATTAACCCCATATCTCTCTATTTATCTCTCTCTCTCAATCCTTAATCTCCATTCTCTCTAACTCTAAACCTCTAACCTCCAATCTATTTCTCTCTCTCTAAACCAAAAACCCCAAATCTCTCTCTCTCTCTCTAAACTCTTTCCCTAAAATATCTACTTTTGTATCTCTCTCACTCTCTTTAAACCCCTAAACCCCAAACTCTGTATCGCTCTCTAAAACCCAAACACCAATCTCTCTCTCTCTCTCTCTCTAAACCGCTAACACAAAATAGATCTTTTCCTATCCCTTCTCTATCTCTGTAAACCGCTAACCTAAAATATATCTCTCTCTCTAAACCACTGACCTGCAATATCTATCTCTCTCTAAACCCCTAAACCCCAATATCTCTCTCCATATAAAACCCTAACGCCCAACATCTCTTTCCATATAAAACTGTAACCCCCAATCTCCCCATCTCTTAGTATCTCTCTATGCCCCTAACCCTTAATATCTCTCCTTCTCTCTATCTCTCTATCTCTATTGATATATCTATTTAAACCCCTAACCCCCAATCTCTCTCACTTTTTCTCTCTAAACCCCTAACCTCCAATCTCTCTCTTTCAATCCCTAACACCCAATCTCCCTCTATCTAAACCCTAGGCCCTAATCTTTGTCTTTGTATCTATCTATATCTCTCACTATCTCTAAACTCCTAACCCCTAATCTCACTCTCTTCACCCCTGACCACTAATATCTCTCCTCTCTCTCTCTCTTTCTGTTAACCCATCTCCTCCAATATCTCTATGCCCCCTCTCTTTGTCTCTAAACCCCTAACCCCCAATCTCTCTCTCTCTCTCTCTCTCTCTCTCTCTCTCTCTCAATCTCTGTCACTTTAAGCCCCTCACCCCATTTCCTCTCTATCTCTTTCTCCCTCTCTCTCTCTCTATAAACCTGTAACCCTCAAACTCTCTCTCTTCCTCTAAACTCCTAACCCCAAATCTCCCTCTCCCACTCTAAACATCAACCCATTAATCTCTTTATGTCTATATTATCCCTTCATCCCAAATCTCTCTCTCTCTCTCTAAACCCTTAACCCCCAATATTCCTCTTTCAATCTCTCTCCAAACCCCTATACTCCAATGTCTCTCTCTCTAAATCGCTAACACCCAATTTGTTACTCTCTCTCTAAACACTTAATCTCCAATATTTATATCTCTCTCTAAATTCCTAACCCTCAATATCTTCCCTCTCTCACTAAACCCTAAACCCCCAATCTCTCTCTCTCTAAAACACTAAACCACCAATCCCTCTCTCTCTCTCACACACTTTGTCCCTAAACCCCTAACCTCAAATCTTTCTCTAAACCCTTAACACCCAATAGTCTCTCTCACTCACTCACTCTCCCACACTAACTCTATCTAAACCCCCTAACCCCAAATATCTCTCTCTCTCTCTCTCTAAAACTTTAACCCCCAATATCTCTCTCTAGACCCCTAACCCCAAAGCTCTCTCTCCCTAAAACCCTAACCACCCATCTCTCTATCTATCTCTAAACCCCTACCCCCCACTCTCTTTCTAAACCCCTAACACAAATCTCTTTCTCTCTCTATCTCTCTCTAAACCCCTAACACTAATCTCTTTCTCTCTCTCTCTCTAAACCTATAATAGCCAATCTCTCTTTCTCTAAACCCCTAACCCACAATCCATCTCTCTCTCTTTCTCTCTGTAAACCCTTAACCCCCACTCTCTCTCTCTCTCTAAACTCCTAACCCCAATCTCTCTCTCTCTCTCTCTCTATTTAAACCCCTAACCTCCAATCTCGCTCTCTCTCTAAACCACTAACCTCCAAGATCTCTCCCTCTCTCTCTCTCTCTCAAACCCTAAGCCCCACTTTCTCTCTCTCTATCCCTCTAAATTCCTAACCTCTAATATCTCTCTCTCTAAACTGCTAACCACAAATCACTCTCTCTCTAAGCCCCTAACCCCTTATCTCTCTCTCTCTTTAAATCCCTAACTGCCAATCTCTCTCTCCCTCTCTAAACCCTAACCCCTAACACCTAATGTCTCCCTTTCTCTCTAAACCCCTAACCACCAACACGGCTCTCTCTGTATCTAAACCCATAACCCCCAATCTCTCTCTCTCTTTGTTAACCACTAACCCACAATCTCTCTCTTTCTCTCTCTTTAATCCCCTAATATCTCTCTCTCTGTGAACACATAACCTCAATCTATCTCTCTCTAAAGCCATAAACCCCAATCTCTCTCCTTCTTTCTCTCTCTCTAAACTCTTATCCCCTAATCTCTCTCTCTCTAAACCCATAATACCAAGCCCCAATATTTCTCCATCTCTATAAAACCCTAGCCACAAATCTCGCTCTTCCTCTACTTCTCTCTCTAAACACCTATCCTCCAATCTCTCTCTCTCTCTCTCTCTCAATTCCAAACAACCAGTCTCTCTCTGCATCTTTGTCTCTCTCTCACGTACACACACACCTCTAATTCCAAATCACCCATTCTCTCTCTCTATACCCCTAACCCCCAATCTATCTATCTCTCTCTAAACCCCTAACCCCCAACTTCTCTCCTCCTCTCTCTCTTTGAACCCCCAAAATCAAGTCTCTTTCTCTCTCTCTGTCTCTTTAAAACCCTAAACCCTAAAATATTTCTTTCTTTACACCCCTCACCCCCAATATATCTATATCTCTCTAAACCTCTACCCCAATCTCTCTCTTTCCCTTTCTCTCTCTAAACTCCTATCCTCTAATCTCTCTCTCACTCTCTATCTATCTATATATGTATATAAACCCTTAACCCCTAATCTCTCTCTCTCTCTCTCTCTCTCTCTCTCTCTCTCTAAAGCCCTAACCATTGATCTCTCTCTCTCTCTCTCACTAAACCCCTAACACCCAATTTCTCTCTAAACTCCCAACCCCCAAACTCTCTCTTTATTTAAACTGCTCCTCCCAAATATCCTTTTGTCTCTCAAAACCCCTAACCCCAATCTCTCTTTCTCTAAAACACTAACCCACAATCTCTCGATTTATCTAAACCCCCAACCCCAAATCTCTCTCTCTCTCTCTCACACACACACACACTCTATGACTATATATATATCTATCAAAACCACTAACCGCAATCTCTCTATCTCTCTCAATCTCCCTAAATCCCTAACTTCCAATCTCTCTATCCGTTTCAATCCCTCTAAAGCCCTAACTTCCAATCTCTCTCTTTATCTCTCACTAAACCCCTCACTCTCTCTCTCTCTCTCTCTCTCTCTCTCAACTGTTAACCTCCAATCTCTCTTTCTCTCTCTAAACCGTTAACCCCCAATATCTCTCTATCTCTCTAAACTCCTAACCCCCAATCTCTCTCTCTTTGAAACCCTATAACCCAATATTTATCTCTCTCCTTAAAAACCTAATACTGGATCTCTCTCTCTCTCTCTCTCTCACTCACTCTTAACCCCTAACCACCAATGTCTCTCTTTATATCTCTCTTTGTCTAAAACCCTAACCCCTAATCCTTTTATCACTTTCTAAACACTTGAGCCATTATCTATGGATGTCTAAACTGCTAAACTCCATTCTATTTCTCTATCTAAAGGAGTAACCCCCAATCTCTCGATGTCTCTAAACCCCTAAAGTCCAATATCTCTCTCTCTAAGGCCCTAACCCCCAATATCTCTCTCTTTCTCTCTCTCCTTAAACACCTAACCCCTAATCTCTCTCTCTCTCTCTCTCTCTCTCTCTACGTATCTATCCAAACCCCTAAACCCTAACCTCCAATCTCTCTCTCATTCTCTAAACCCCTAGCCACCAATCTTTGTCTCTCTCTCTCTCTCTAAACCCCTATCCCACAATCTCTCTCTCTCTTTCTAAACCACTAACACTCCATCTCTTTCTCTACCTCTATCCCTAAACCCCTAATCTCTCTCTCTCTCTCTCTCTCTCTCTAAACCTCTAACAACCAATCTCTCTATTTCTCCTTTCTAAACCCGTAACCCCTAATCTCTCTCTCTCTCTCTTGTTGATGTATTTGTAACTTTGGAAGATATTTGCTTGTATATTGTATTTGTACTTTATTGTATCCCCAACATAGATGTATTATTCCTCTGATTGGAAGTGTCGTCAGTTGTACTTGCAAGTGTCGCAAGTTATATTGTAAGTGTCGTAACTTATATTTGATGGGTTATTAGACCACCTTGATGGGATCGGTCCTGTATGAGTCATGTGGGTCAAAGGGTTATTAGACCACCCTAGAGGGGTTGGCCTAGTCAGCATTGTATTAAGTGGTTAAGTTGGGGCCAACCTAGTTGAGTAAAGGTCAAGTCAAGTTAGTGTATAAATAGAGAGTGTGTGTCTCTCATTTTACACATTCTATTATTCACTCACTTCGCATTAGTGAGAGAAGAGGAGAGTGCGCACAAGTGAAGGAGGAGCATGCTGCTAAATATATCTATCTCTTGGGTTTGATCATGGTGATCCTTGTATTGATGCTTATTCTATCTTTGGGGAAGTTGCGGGGTTTTTCACCTTCTTGGTTTTCCCCAGTGAAATGTTTTGTGTCTCTTGTCTCTTGTCTCTTATGCTTGATATGCTATACATATTGTTCTTTCAGTTAAGATACTAGATCTATTGAATTAAATGATGAAAAACTAACATGGTATTAGATCTAGCTTAAAGGAAGGCATGATATGGCATTTATGAGACTTGTAGCATTTGCGACAAATTTGAAGCTAGGGTTTGATATAGCAAAAACCAGTCATCGTAGCACTTTCGCTATAAATCCATTTTTGCGAAGGTTCATGATATGAAAATTTTAAAGGTTGTAGATAACATCCCCATGTATCTTGTGGTCGAAGCACAACATCTAATTCGTTGTACTTTGTGTTTTATGATCAATACAATCTAGGCTTTCTACCTCTTCCAGATCTCAGTCATAAACAGGTGACCTAGGAAAAAAGATCACAACTTGGGCTAGGAAGCTCCAAATGAAATTTTGTAAAAAGCAACAGTAGGAGCACAAAATGTAGCTTCTCAGGTAAGTGTTTCAGAGGCTGACATTGAACTAGTGACACGTGGCACTCCGTACAAGTTTGCTCTCCTATTTTATCCCATAAACAGGTCACGTTGTGACACTTGGCATTACTCTCTCTCAAAGAATCCAATTGAGGTCAGACTTGTGAGGTTTGAAAGATGATAGGTCAAGATACCATAGGCCAAATTTTCAGACCATGTGGATTCGTAATTTCAAAGATGCACCAAAAACAATCAAGTGCATATTTTTGTCAAAACATATTTGGATTTTGAGCACATTCATTCTTGGCTTGTCACTGCTGTGAGAATTTAGGGCTTCAGATAAAGTTGGAATTTTTTTAATCAGAGACCATGGATGAATGCTCCTCATCAAAATTGAAATTTAGAGACCAAGATCAAATTGAATTTTAATATACTTTTGTATGAATGATAATGTTTATTCTTGAAGTTAGAAGTTTAAGTAATCAAGAGTTTATGCATATTATGTTTCTTACTTTGATTGATGATATGACTAACCAAAAGAGTCCTATGGTCAAATAAGATTATACATGAGTAAAAGAAGTTTTCCCTAAAAATACTAAAGCTTATTACCTATGTATGAAATGATCATGACCATACATATTAAGTTTATTTAGGATCATAATGTTTTGATAGTATTGAGATTATACTAATGGATGTATGATCATGTATGAGATGACACTAGTGCACACTTAAGCATGCATAGTGCTCTAGGATGAATAAAAGTTCAAGGATAGGTAATCTAGGAAGCAAAGATCAAGAGGGAGCACACTCCAGTAGTTCCTGCAAGGAAGCAAAGATTGAGAGGGAGTCCACCCTACAACTAAACAAAGATAAGTATTTGAATTGTCATTTATGATTACTTAAATGATGTTGTTTAGTCATGTACATGCTTATGTTCCTAGATTTAGGATGTATATTATGCATATTAGAAAAGTTGCAATAATGAACAAGATACTACTAATATGCAAGTAATGGGTAAGTGGCCGATGGTACTGTACAACATTGCATTGCTACTTATCTAGATTGAAACCTCTTTGATGACATGTTGGGAGTTGTGCACACTCTTAACAATGTTCTGGTAGAGATGGAAGGCATCTAGAAAGTTACAGGATATGGATAAATGTTGTATTGAAGCATTGGCTAAGATAATTGCATGACTGTATGACATATTTCTTTATGAGTAAGAATTTGTTCTGAAATATATATAAGAAGTTTCTAATCATGCAATTGAATTTGACTTGTAGGAAAGATCGTGTACAATCATCTTCAAAAGAAGGACTACAACATTTGTTCCAGTAACGAAGATCAAAGAAAACTATCTATTGAAGATATTAAAGAATCTGAAGTTCCTAGGATTCAGGATAAGGTAATGGAAGGATGCCATGATCGAGGAGTACCAGTCGATCATGAAGAATGATGTTTGGGATGTGGTCCCAACACTTGAAGGGAAGTCTGTTGTGACTTCCAAGTAGATCTATAAGATCAAGCATGCTGCAAATGACAGCATAGAGAAATACAAGGCAAGGTCTATGGCTCGTGGCTTCTCCCAAAAAGATGGGATAGATTATGAAGAGAATTTCACTCCTGTAGCCAGATACACTTCCATCAGAACAATACTTGCTCTGGCTACAGTGATGAAGTGGAAGATACACCAGATGGATGTCAAGACATATCTCTTGAATGGTGTAGTCGAAGAGGAAGTGTATGTGGAGCAACCACTCGGTTTTGAGACACATGATAGGGAGTCATATGTGTGCAGATTGAATAAATCTTTGTATGGCTTGAATCAACCTCCCAGAACTTGGTATGGGAGGATAGATAGCTTTCTATCTAGTTTTGGCTTTAGCAAGAGTAAAGTGGATTCCAACCTTTACTACAAGGTTGAGGAAGGCAATCCTGTGATACTACTACTATATGAGGATGACCTGTTTGTTACAGGTGAGGATGGGTTGATTTCCAACATGAAGAGGAAGCTTGTTTCCGAGTTCAAGATGAAGGACTTGGGGATGATGCATTACTTTCTAGGCATGTAGGTGTGGCAGAGTGCAGATCGAATCTTCCTTGGACAAGGGAAGTATGAAGTAGAGATCCTGAAGCGATTCGGGATGATGGAATGCAAGGAAATGGCCACACCTATGGCATTGAACCTGAAGCTATTGCATGATGCTTCATCTGAGTTGGTTGATGTCACTGTGTATCCTCAGATGATTGGGTCCTTGATGTACTTGATGAACACGAGACCAGATATTTGCTTTGCGGTGAAAACATTGAGCCAGTTCCTGACGGATCCTAGAGGTGTTCACTTGGTTGTTGTAAAGCATATGTTGAGGTACCTAAAGGGTACGGTTGATTATGGGCTCAAGTATGATGCGAATCAAAAGTTTAAGTTGGAGGGTTATGTTGATTCAGATTGGGTAGGCAGTGCTATAGATAGGAAGAGCACTTATGGGTGTTGCTTCAATATGGGATTAGGTATGATCTCTTGGTTTAGTAGGAAGTAGTCCTACGTAGCACTGAGTATAGCCGAAGCAGAGTATGTCGCATCTTATTCGGCTAGTTGTGAGGTAGTATGGCTAAGGAAGCTACTGTCTGAGTTATTTGATCTCCCGCTGGATTCTACATGTATCTATTGTGACAACCAGAGTTGTGTGAAGTTGTTAGAGAACCCAGTGTTCCATGATAGGTTGAAGCACATTGAGATCAAGTATCACTATATCAAGGATATGGTGTAGAGAGGAGCAATGAAGCTCATGTATGTTGTGATGAACGAGCAGATAGCCGATATGTTGACCAAGCCACTGGCCAGAGTGAAGTTTGAGTACTTCAGAGAGAGGCTTGGTGTACTTCAGATCGAGATTCCTTCCAAGGGGAAGTGATGAGTCTGGAGACACAGATGCACATGAGCCATTCTCACATGGTGGTAGGTGTGTCCTCCCATGGTGCAGATATAAGGGCTGGGGCCATTCCGAGATGGTTGAAGTGTGTCTTCCCATGGTCGTTGATGTAAGAGCTATGCCATTCGAGCATGGTTGAAGTGGGTCTTCCCATGGCTGCGATATAAGTGTTGTGCCATTCCTAGCATGGTTGAAGTGTGTCTTCCCATGGCCATGGATATAAGTGTGATGCCATTCTCGCATGGTTGAAGTGTGTCTTCCCATGGCGTAGATATAAGTGCTGAACCTTTCACGGATGGTTGAAGTGTGTCTTCCCATGTCAGTGTATGTAAGTGTTGTGTGATGTGCATCTGGGTTGTGCTCCGTGGACTATGAGGTGATCTGAAGATTATGAGGTGACAATATGGTACATAGGTTTTCTAGAGGCATATAATCACTCCTAAGATGCTCTTGCAGGTTTTGCAGAGGCATTGTAATCAGTCCTGGGAGATCTTGCAGGTTTTGCAGAGGCAGTGTAATCAATCTTGAGGTGTACCTACTTGATGGCTTGCTCGCAGAGATGATGAAGACCTAAATGGAGGCTAGGCCTACATCCAACATGAAAAAGGAATGGCTCTGTAGAAATTGCTATGATGAGTAGATTGGAGATTGATTGAGATAGCAGTAGCAATGATGATGATGCTTCGTGATCCAGTGACGATGATCAAGCTCCAGAATTGAAGACTTGTGCCTATATGTATTGATGACTTGTGTCAAGAGAATACCTTCCTAGTTAAGAGGGAGTGTTAATGTATTTGTAACTTTAGAAGATATTCACTTGTATATTGTATTTGTACTTTATTGTATCCCCAACAGAGATTTATTATTCCTCCGATTGGAAGTGTCTTCAGTTGTACTTGCAAGCGTCACAAGTGTTGAATATTGTAACTTCTAAGAATATTATATTTGTACATTATTATTCCGGAGATGTTTCATTCCTCTGAGGCAATTCTATTATGTATCCGGAGATGTTTATTCCTCCGATGGTTTGTGGTAACTAGGGTTATTAGACCCACCATGTGGGGGTCGGCCCTGAGTTTATATTTTAGGGGTTATTAGACTTCTCAAGTAGAGGTCGGCCCCATTAGGGATTTTGGTCTATTGGGATCTAGTATAAATAGAGGAGAGGAGCTCCTCATTTGATACACACACGCAACTCAGAAAAGTAGCGCACTTGTGTCTGGGAGATCTGTCTGGAAGATAGAGAAGAAGGACAAGTCTTGGAGAATATCTTGTATTTTGGTTGATCATCTTATTGAGTAAAGCTTTGCTGGGTTTTCTACCCCATGAGGGTTTCCCAGGGTAATTTCTGTGTCTATCTTGTGATTATGTTTCTTTCAGTGATCTTGCTAGCCTATTTGGTTTAAAACTTAACATGGTATCAGAGCTAGCATGAATAGGACATCTTTCACAAGGTGAAATTATCTCTCTCTCTCTCTCCGATGAAATTTAGGGTTTTTGCAAAAATTTGGTATTGTTGAATTCTGATTACATGGATGGATAGCCCTTTTGAAAACCAATCGTTTGATCCCTAGATCGAACTTTTTGGTTGCGTAGAACTCCGGGAAAGTCAAACCCTAGTTTTACCAAAAGTGAGATAAACTAGAAATTATGTCCCAGGATCCGGAAAAGTAAAAAGGTTAAAGTTTCCAGGTAAGTACTATTCTATCTCTTATCTCTTGGACTCCCCCAAGAGAAGATGGCTCCAAGCACTAAGCTTGAAGACAAGTTAGAAGGTATAGAGAATTTTCGAGCATGGAAATACAGAATTGGTCTCATTCTTGAAGAGAATGATCTTGCTCAGTATATCAAGGATGAAGTTACAAAACCTGAAGGAGATGAAGCCAAAGAGAAGCATAGAAAGGATTTGATTAGGGCAAAGAGAATCATAGCTGATTCTATTAAAGACCACTTGATTCCCCAAGTGGCTTCCAAGAAAACTCCAAAGGAAATGTATGATGCCCTAGGAAGAATGTATGAAGGAAAGAACATCAATAGGAAGATGAACCTAAGAACTCAGTTAAAGAGTACCAAGATGAACAAAGGAGAATCCATTCAAGACTACTTCTCAGGGGTCTCCCAAATCAAGGAGCAACTAGATGCCATTGGTGATACTCTTGATGAAGATGAACTTGTGATGACTGCTCTAAATGGTCTCACTAGACCTTAGCAGTCATTTATACAAACTATGTATGCCAGAAAAGAAAGTATGAAGTTTGATGTAGTGTGGGAGGATTGTGTTCAAGAAGAGGCTAGGGTAGCCAACAGAGAAGCACTTCTCAAGGAGGATGACCAAGCCTTGGCTACTCACACCAAAAGAAGAAGAATGGGTCACTTCAAGAAAGTTGACCACAAAGGATCTCAACAGTTCTCTAAATTTAAAAGGAGTAGAGGACCTAATCCAGTAAGAGATCTCTCCACAGTCCAGTGTTATAGTTGTCTTAAACTAGGACACATTGCCAGATTTTGTACTTCATAAAAGAAGAAGAAGTTTGTACACAAAATACACCATGCACATATGGCAGAAGATAATAGTGAAGAAGAAGAAGAAGAAGAAGAAGAAGAGGAAAGTTCTCGAAGGAAAATATCTAAAGTAAAGAAAGAAGATCCAGAAGAATATGTCCTATTCTCTGCACTCTCTGGATCTGTATCTCCTGGAGAAGATACATGGCTCATTGATAGTGGTGTTTCTAAGCACATGACAGGTCAAAGAAAGACTTTCTCAAATCTTGAAGAAAAGTCTTCTACACAAAAGGTATCTCTAGGAGATGATTACCAATATCCCATCAAGGGAATTGGTGAAGCAAGCTACAAGCTAGATTCTGGAACACGCTTGAAAATGAAAGAAATCTTATATGTGCCAGGATTGAAGAAGAAACTACTCTCTATCTCAGCACTAGATAAGAAAGGTTTTAGAGTTGCCTTCATAGATGGTCAAGTACTTATGTGGCCCAAAGGAAAATCTATTGAAGATGCAGTTGTCATTGGTGAAGAGGAAGGAGGCCTCTATAAGCTCAAGGGACATCCAGAAGTTGCCCTTGCTCATGAAACCTCTAGCCCTAGTGAGCTATGGCACAGAAGATTAGCTCACATTAACTATAAATC
This sequence comes from Larix kaempferi, assembly GCA_027924585.1. NCBI lineage: Eukaryota > Viridiplantae > Streptophyta > Pinopsida > Pinales > Pinaceae > Larix > Larix kaempferi. The sequence goes on from BSBM01000109.1 coordinate 6,798,948, forward strand.
CCTACCCTATGTAAGCAAGGTGGTCATAGGATTGCTAGACTTGAAGGTTGACCATAATGGCTCATGTAAAGGATGTGAAAAAGGGAAGAATATCAAGAACCCTTTTCCAAAGAGTGAAACAAAGACTAAGAACATTTTGGAGCTAATACACTCAGATGTGTGTGGACCAATGCCCACCACTTCCCTAAGTGGTTTTGAATACTATCTCTCATTCATTGATGACTATTCAAGGAAGACATGGATATACTTTCTAAAAGGTAAGAATGAAGTCTTTGGAAAATTCAAAGAGTTCAAGGCCTTAATAGAAAATCTCTCAGAAAAGAAAATCAAGATTCTCAGAACAGATAATGGGGGAGAATATACTTCAAAGGACTTTGAAGACTTCTGTAAGGAAGCTGGAATCAAGAGGGAACTAACCATTCCCTACAATCCCCAACAAAATGGGGTGGCTGAAAGAAAGAATAGAACCATCATGGAAGCTGTAAAAACTATGATACATGATCAAGATCTACCCATGTATTTATGGGCTGAAGCAGCTAGGACAGCAGTCTATGTGCAGAATAGACTTTCCCATAGTGCTATTGAATTCAAAAATCTAGAAGAAGTGTTCACAGGAAAGAAGCCTGAGGTAAGTCATATCAATATATTCGGTTGTCCTGTGTACATTCACATTCCAAAAGAAAAGAGAACCAAGTTGGATCCTTCTGGTAAGAAGGGAATATTTTTTGGATATTGTGAATCATCCAAAGCCTTCAGAATTTACATACCAGGTTTTCATCATATGGAAATAAGTAGAGATGTAACATTTGATGAAGAAGCAGCTCTCAAGAAATCCAGGAAGTGTCAACTTGAAGAAATCTATGAAGAAGATACACCTCCTAGAAACACAGAAGCTGTGCACATTCCTGAAGATGATACTCCAGAGAATCATGACATGATAGAACCACAAGAACCCCCTATTTCAGACTTATCTAGGAAAAGAAGGCCAGCATGGGCTAGAGACATTATTCAAGGAGCTGAAAGATATGGAGCTCCTGAAGGCTCCACTAGAGAAAGAAAGAAACCAAAGCTAGTATCCAACTATGTAACCTTGATGTGTGATCTTGTGGATCAACATCCTACTAACTATGAAGAGGCAACTCAAAAGAAAGAATGGGTAGAAGCAATGACAGAAGAATATCAGTCAATAATGAAAAATGATGTTTGGTATATAGTTCCCAAACCAAAAGATAAAAGTGTAGTTTCTTCCAAATGGATTTTTAAGATAAAACATGCTGCAGATGGTAGCATTGAAAAATATAAGGCAAGATTTGTAGCCCGAGGATTCTCTCAGAAAGAGGGAATTGACTATGAAGAAACCTTTGCACCAGTTGCCAGCTATACTTCAATTAGAACTATCATGGCACTTACATCTATGATGAAGTGGAAATTACATCAAATGGATGTTAAGACAGCTTTTCTAAATGGTGTAGTTGAAGAAGAAGTGTACATAGAGCAACCACAAGGGTTCAAGGTTAAAGACGGGATAACTCATGTATGCAAACTGAAAAAGGCATTGTATGGATTAAAGCAAGCTCCCAGAGCTTGGTACGGAAGGATTGACAATTTCTTAACAAGCATGGGCTTTACCAAGAGTAAAGCTAACCCTAATCTTTATCTTAAGGTAATGGATGATGAACCAGTTATACTACTGTTATATGTAGATGATCTATTTCTAACCGGAAATGAGAAACAGATTATCGAATGCAAGAAGAAGCTTTCTTTAAAATTCGAGATGAAAGATCTCGGATTAATGCACTACTTATTAGGTCTAGAAGTATGGCAAGAACCAAAAGGAATCTTTCTAAATCAAGGTAAGTATGCTGTGGAGACTCTAAAAAGATTTGATATGTTGGACTGTAAAGCCATGGCCACTCCCATGGACTCCAACTTGAAGTTATTAATTAATGACACATTAGAATTAGTGGACATAACTCTATATAGACAAATCATTGGGTCTTTGATGTATTTAACAAATACTAGGCCAGATATATGCTTTGCTATAAATACCCTAAGTCAGTATCTAGTAGAACCTAGAAAGGTTCACCTAATGGCTGCAAAGCATGTGATGAGGTACCTAAAGGGTACTTTAGATTTTGGTCTATATTATCTTGGAAATCATGAACTCAGATTACATGGTTACTCAGACTCAGATTGGGCAGGAAGTATCTCAGACATAAAGAGTACATTAGGTGGATGTTATGGTCTTGGATCTGCCATGATCTCATGGTTCAGCAAGAAACAATCTAGTGTGGCTCTCAGTACTACTGAAGCAGAATACATAACTGCCTGCTCTGCTAGCTGTGAAGCAGTGTGGCTTCGGAAACTATTATCTGGAGTGTTTGACTTAGAGATGGATCCCAATGTGATCATGTGTGACAATCAAAGTTGCATCAAAATGACAAAAATCTTATATTCCACGATAAGTCAAAACACATAGAGATTCAATACTTTTATATACGAGACATGGTGCAGAGAGGAGCTATCAAACTCGAGTATGTGAGTACTGAAGAACAAGTTGCTGATATATTAACCAAACCCCTGTCTTGTGTGAAATTTGAATACTTCCGAGACAAGCTTGGTGTAGCTCTAAAAGACCCTCCTCGAAAGGGGGAGTAGTATCGTCACTAATGATGAGGATACATGGTTACCACTCTTAGATATTTATGCTTATTTATATTTAGACTTCTTACACACTATTTTTCTTTTACTTTTATGATGTATGAGGATACATGTTTTGATAATATATGTATTGATGAGGATACATGTTTTGATGATATATGTATTGATGAGGATACATGTTTTGATGATGTATGTATTGATAAGGATACATGTTTTGATGATGTATGTATTGATGAGGATACATGTTTTGATGATATATGTTTTGATGAGGATACATGTTTTGATGATATATGTATTGATGAGGATACATGTTTTTGATAATGTATGTATTGATGAGGATGCACGATATATGTATATGTGCTTTGATGCATTGATGAGGATACTTGTATTATTACATATTGATGTATTGATGAGAATACTGGTATTAATAATGTACTTGTATGGATGAGGATACTTGTACCTATGAGGATTGGATCATCCTTGGACTTCAGTCCTAAAGTGAGCCGTAGACAGATGTCTTCGAGAATGAAGTCCTTTGTGGACATGTGAGGATTGAATCATCCTTGGACTTTAGTCCTAAATTGAGTTGTAGACAAGATGTCTCTGAAAATAAAATCTTGAATGAACAGGTAAGGGGATTGGATCGTCCTGGGACTTTTGTCCTTTGAATTGAGCCGTAGACAAGATGTCTCTGAAAATAAAATCCTGAATGAACAGGTAAAGGGATTGGATCGCCCTCAGACTTTTGTCCTTTGAATTGAGCTGTAGACAAGATGTCTCCGAAAATAAAGTCCTAAATGAACAGGTAAGGGGATTGGATCGTCCTCGAACTTTTTGTCCTTTGAATTGAGCCATAGACAAGATGTCTCCGAAAATAAAATCTTGATTTAATAGGTAAGGGGATTGGATTGTCCTTGGACTTTTTGTCCTTTGAATTGAGCCGTAGACAAGATGTCTCTGAAAATAAAATCCTGAAAGAACAGGTAACAGGATTGGATCGTCCTTGGAACTTTTGTCCTTTGAATTAAGCTGTAGACAAGATGTCTCCGAAAATAAAATCCTGAAAGAATAGGTAAGGGGATTGGATCGTCCTCGGACTTTTGTCCTTTGAATTGAGCCGTAGACAAGATGTCTCCGAAAATAAAATCCTGAATGAATAGGTAAGGGGATTGGATCGTCCTCGGAATTTTGTCCTTTGAATTGAGTCGTAGACAACATGTCTCCGAAAATAAAATCCTGAATGAACAGGTAAGGGGATTGGATCGTCCTCGAACTTTGGTCCTTTGAATTGAGCCGTAGACATGAGATCTCCGAGAATTAAATTATAGAACTGTATCGTCCCTGGACCTCCATTCAAAATGTACATGGTAGGACTGGATCGTCCTTGGACCTCGGTTCAAAAGGTACATGACAGGATTGCATCATCCATGGAACTATGTCCTAAAGAGAGCAGGATTGATCATCCTGTAATATGATTGTATGATGATGATGCTGATGATCGTATGATGATGATGCTGATGACGATGCTGATGATGACGATGCTGATGATCATATGATGACGATGCTGATGACAATGCATATGATGACAATGCTGATGATGACGATGTTGATGATCATATGATGACGATGCTGATGACGATGTTGATGATGACGATGCTGATGATCGTATGATGACGATGCTGATGACAATGCTAATGATGACGATGCTGATAATAACAATGCTGATGATCGTATGATGACGATGCTGATGACGATGCTAATGATGATGATGCTGATAATAACGATGCTGGTGATTGTATGATGATGATGCTGATGATATATGATGACAATGCTGATGACGATGCTAATGATTGTGCGATAACTATGATGTTGATGTTCCAGTAACTAGTTGAGTTACTAATGATGATGTATTGAAGAAAGCTTCCGATGATATAGAGATGTATCATGTATGATGTAGTCGATGACTCCTTACTCCTGCAGATACTATTATAATATCCTTCTCGTTAAGGGGGAGTGTTGAATATTGTAACTTCTAAGAATATTATATTTGTACATTATTATTCCGGAGATGTTTCATTCCTCCGAGGAAATTCTATTATGTATCCGGAGATGTTTATTCCTCCGATGGTTTGTGGTAACTAGGGTTATTAGACCCACCATGTGGGGGTCGGACCTGAGTTTATATTTTAGGGGTTATTAGAATTCTCAAGTAGAGGTCGGCCCCATTAGGGATTTTGGTCTATTGGGATCTAGTATAAATAGAGGAGAGGAGCTCCTCATTTGATACACACACACAACTCAGAAAAGTAGCACACTTGTGTCTGGGAGATCTGTTTGGAAGATAGAGAAGAAGGACAAGTCTTGGAGCACATATTGTATTTTGGTTGATCATCTTATTGAGGAAAGCTTTGCTGGGTTTTCTACCCATGAGGGTTTCCAAAGGTAATTTCTGTGTCTATCTTGTGATTATGTTTCTTTCAGTGATCTTGCTAGTCTATTTGGTTTAAAACTTAGCAACAAGTTATATTATAAGTGTCATAACTTATACTTGATGGGTTATTAAACTACCTTGATGGGGTCGGCCCTGTATGAGTCATGTGGGTCAAAGGGCTATTAGACCACCCTAGAGGGGTCAACCTAGTCAGCATTGTGTTAAGTGGTTAAGTTGGGTCCGACCTAGTTGAGTAATGGTCAAGTCAAGTTAGTGTATAAATAGAGAGTGTGTCTCTCTCATTTTACACATTCTATTATTCACTCACTTCGCATTAGTGAGAGAAGAGGAGGGTGCGCACAAGTGGAGGAGGAGCATGTTGCTGAAGATATCTATCTATTGGGTTTGATCATGGTGATCCTTGTATTGATGCTTATTCTCTCTCTCAGGAAGTTGCAGGGTTTTTCACCTTCTTGGTTTTCCCCGATGAAATGTTTTGTGTCTCTTGTCTCTTGTCTCTTATGTTTGATATGCTGTACATGTTGTTCTTTTAGTTAAGATCCTAGATCTATTGAATTAAATGATGAAAAACTAACATCTCTCTCTCTCTCAGCCCCTTACCCCTAAGCCCCAATATTTCTCTCAATAAATAGATAACCCCAATATTTATCTCTAAAAACCTAACCTCTATTGTCTCTCTCTCTCTCCCTAGACACCTCACTCCCAAAATCTCTCTCTCTATCTACCTAGTATCTATCTAAACCTTTCACCCCCAATCTCTGTCACCCTCTCTCTAAAACCCTAACCCTCAATCTCTCTCTCTATTTAAAACCCTAATGCAAAATCTCTCTCTGTCTCTATCTCTATCTCTAAACCCCAAACAACTAATATCCCTATGTTATCACTCTCACTCTAAAGCTCATCCCCTTAATCTCTTTATCTCTCTCTAAACCCCTAACCTCCACTATCTCTTTATCTAAACCCTTAACCACCAATCGCTCTCTCTAGAAAGCTGTTGGCAGGCGGGTTTGGATGAGTCAGCTGCGCAACATTGTCGATGATGCGAAAGGTCAAAGACACCGCGCAAGGAGGCAAACCGCGCACAAGTTGGAAATAATGTTATTTTATGTATTTTGGGTCATTTTGGACTTCATTGTGCGAGTTAAGGGTCAGTTTGTTGTAAATCTTGTTAGAAAGTAGTTAGGAGGTTGCCTAAGTGGACCATGATTGTAAAGGCGCAAGCCTATAAATAGATGTAGCATTTTGAGTGTTAGGATATCAAGAGATAGGAAGATATAGCACAGATGATAAGAGAAAAATTGTGCATGTTTTGGTCTTTGTGAATCTAGGTATGCGACAGAGGAACTATGTTGATGTATCTATATTTTGTTGCGAAGATTAATATGACATGACAGAGTTTGAGCAAAATCATTGTGTCTTTTCCTATTTCCCTGTGATGAATGCATTATGCGATATGAATTTGTGAATGATGCGATGTTTTCTTGCTTCAATTAATGTTTTACTATTATATCTATTGCGCATTGATGGTTCTATTAATAATGAGATCTGTTGAATGATAATGCAATTCTGTTTAATGCCTAAGCTGAATAGTTATAATGCTGCGTTAAGTTGATAAGTAGACACACATGGTCCTTCTTCATTCAGCGGAAATGTGGTTCCGTCAGCTCTCCCTCGAACATCTCGGGTGAGACTTCATTTGCTCCGTAGGTGTTGTTGGACAAGGTAAAACCTGTCAGGGCTAGTGCTCAGGGAGATCGTGGTGGGTTGGATGTCGACATAGTGAGGAACCCCTGTCGACTGGGTTTGTGTCAACAAATGGTTCTGTTATCAGGACCCTAGCGTGAAGTGAAGGAAGGACATGTTGTGGCATCCGATGAAACCAAAAATTCAAGATTGGTTCGACCAAAAGTTGCGAGAGTTTGCTGAGAAAGAGAATCAAAACCCTGGACAGATGACGGATTGCTGGCTGGAAAGGTACATACATGACGGTCCACATGAATATTTTTTCTCCGAATTCCTGATCATCTTGTATGAATGGTTGGCACAATTGACCTTTCGCAAGGTAAATTTCCAAGGAGGTGAGCCAACGTCCTGGACCCCGAAATTGATCCAGGAGTTGCAAGAAGTCGATAACTAGGCATCGTGGGCTGTTGAAGTCTAGTTTGACAATATATTGGAGGGATATATCACTGAGTTTGCAGTTGACATGATGAAATATTATAGCGAAGCTAAAAGGGAAGAATTCAACAGACTGAGAGGTAGGTTCCTGTTGTTGCTGTAGTTGTCCATTAAGATGCTCATCTGTGAAAAGGGCATACTGAAGATGAACCTCGAGTAAATGAACCCTGGTGGGTGGAGGCTGTGGATACCATGAAGGCAAGGGGAAGGAAAATGAAATGATATGGGGTAGATGGGTGCAATTTATGACGAGACTGTGAAAGAAGCCGAGGAAGAGAGCGGTATTACGAGGGGAGGAGCAAGGTTTCGACAAGAGAAGAGGCAGAGGATAGGGGAAGGTCTTGATGCGATCAAAATGAAAAACCACGAAGGAAGACCACACGGGACAAAGAGACCTCATAGTGCCAACAAGGAAAATTAGGCTACGCCCAGGATATAGGTAGGACCAAACCCCATCAGTATCGTATGCACACCTTCACTCACTATATCACAACCAGGAAGAAACATGAATTTGACATCGCCGTGTTTAGCGTGTCAACAACACTCAAAGAGTAGTGGATCAACGACTATAGGAAGAAAGCCCAGGATGGCAGGTGAAGATGCGAAGCTACCTCTGTTCCATGGGAATTGAACTGAGAACCCAAACCAATATTGGTTCTTATGTGAAGCTGTGTGGATTGTTAAGCAAATTATGGATGATGAGGCCAAGAAAGGTCAATTGGTGACAACTCTTATAGGTCACGCACTAGATTGTTTCATGAAATTTGTACAAGTTCCTACAGGAAGTCTAGAAAAGACACTAGATGACGTTAGAAAAGGATTAATTGATGAGTTCAGAAAACCAAAATTTGAAGCGCAATACATTACGGAATTGAAGGATATCAAGCAGTATCCGAATGAAACTATTTGGGATTTTGACCAAAGGTTTAAAATGCTAATGGAAAGAGTCACCTTTGAAATGAGCAACATTCAACATAAGGAATGGTTCATCGTGGCGTTACTACCTCACATTAGACTCCCATTGATGCAACAAATAATTGCGACACCGAGCAAGGCTATGGAGATTGCGATGAGGTTAGAAGCTTCACCTATTGGTGAGAATGCAGCTGACATGTCTCAGATCCAGACATAACTGGAAAACCTGACAATTTAGTTGCAAAACCTCAAGAGGGGTAAAGAGCACCACGAAGATGTTTGGTGTACTCGATGTCATGCAGAGGAACATACCAGGTGTTAGCACTTAGATTTTATTCCGGTTGTAAGAAAATAAGACCTAAGGTAACCTATTTCAAACCAATCTTTAGGTAGAAGAACTAGCCATTTTCTCTACCAGAGAGGGCTCTCTCAGGATATATATATGAAGGCTAAAATATATGAAGGTTTCCTTAAAACTTCTCAAAAGATATTTTCTGGTCGAAAAGGTAAACAAGAAACATTGGGCATGGAGTCAAAGCTTTCAGAATGTATAATAAACCAGCAAGAGATATTCACCATAAAGATTTTCACAGAGGCAAGATAGTAATCATGTTACAGTCAATTTGATTTTTCAGGCGACATAGAAAGAAGTAAAGACATTCCATCAACAACAGGTATCTATCTAGGATAAATCTATTGTCGACTTTGGAGAATAAAATGGATATTTAAATGCAGATAAAATGAGGCATAACCAGTATGAATCTCAAGTTATTTCAAATGCTCATTTAAATATAGAAGAAAAACACCATGGGAGATATAACGAAGAAGATAACATGCACATATAAAGATAAAGAAAATAACGGACTGCAAGACTGATTAACTCATGAATCTCTGTATCAAAGGATAGGTATCATCACTGTACTGCCTTTATTTCAAAAATAAACTTCAAAACATACTTGTTTCTCAAAAATTTTCCAACCCTTTCAACAATGACCTCCATTGCCTTTTATACAAAATTTTCAGAAGAAGCTCCACATAACTGCTTCTTCTAACTAATAATTAAAAATATTTAACTAAAAATAACTGTCTTCGAGTAACCCATAACTGTCTTTCAAATAATATTACAAATTTAAAATAAAAAGTCTTTTTGCCACTTGGCAAGACTTTTGGATATCATCATTTTTGCCACATGGCAAGAATTTCAAAGGCATTTAAGTATGAACAGAATATCTGGTCTTCCCGTACTTCTCTACATAACTCCATTGGTCAGCCGTGGGTAGGTCATAACTGGTCATTTCTTTCACCAAGACTCGCATCTCGATATGACCTGCATAAGAAATAGGAAGAAGGTTTGCGCAAGTTGAAATCAACATATTTAAAATTTCAAATTCCCCTGACATTTTCTCCATTAAGATTTTTCCTGTGAGCATGTGATCTATCTGCTGGAATTTTCGGTGATCCATCCTGATATCAAACAATAATCTTTTATAATCATTCTGAGGAATTAATTCATTATCTTCGTTCCAGAAAGATGGGAATCCCTTGTTCACTAACTTATCAAATTGCTTTTTAAACTGGATTACTTCTTTCCTTATTTCTCCTGCTTTGGCCTCGATGTTTTCGATATGGGAGTATTTTCCCAAGATTCTTCTGGCCCAAGTGATGACAGAAATTCTGTTAGTTATACTCATGGTTGTTAGGTCTGCCTCGGATAGACTGTTTAAAAATGTAATTGCTCTCTGGGCGATTTCTTTAGGCTTTCTGTTTAGGCTTTCCTTGACTGCCTGGCAACTGTTGAAGGCATCTTTAGCTACTTTTTCCTTAACTCTTATATAATCCAGATACGGCCTAAGTTTTTCAACTTCTTTAATGATCTGGTCCCATACCATATGTTTACATCCCTGCATGGCAGCTTGTCCTGTTGCATGAGCAGCCAATCCTTTATTATTACTGCTCAATTCCTGATTTTTTGCCTGCAAGGTTTTTATTTCTTTTTCTTTTGCTTCATTTTCTTCTTTTAATTTCTGTATTTCGGCCTTCAACAATTTAATTTCATTATCTTTTAAACTTATTTGAGACATTGCCTGCAAAATCCCATCTACATCATTCTTATCTTCTTCGGGGCCTGCCTGTACTTGCTGTTGACTGTTTTCTGCTAGTTGTTTTCTCACTGTTGCCAATTGTTCTTCCAAAAGGAACCTTTTTTTTTCCCAGTAGTCCTTTTCATCTGACAACTTTAACCATTTAGCTGTGACATCATTGACTTCGTTAGCTAACTCTTCTTTCTCTTTTTCTAATATAGTCAATTCTGCACCTTGAATGAGTATAGCATCTGGGATTTTTAACTTTCGTCTCAATGTTAAAATCATTTCTTCCTTCTCCTGTAACAGTTTGGTAGCTGCAGCTCCATCTTTATTAATTAAGTCCATTTGCAGCTTCTTAATTTGATGTTGTCGAGACTTATTCTCTGCCTTTTCTTGCCTCAACTGATTATTTAATTTTTCTACTGAATTTTTTAGTTTGTTTGCTCTCAATGTGGCCCCCAAATAGTCTGAGTATATAACCTCTCCAGCTTGTCTATGTAACAAAATTTTGTCAGGGGCATTTATCTTCGACAAATCTACACTCATCTCTGAGATCTTGTCTTTGGTCACAACTGAAAATTTTAAAGAATTTTCTTTGATGTTCCTGCTGGTGAACAAGCTCACTTCATTGTTTGATATATTCCTGACCTTTGGAAACAATAAACTTGTTTGTTTCGCAGATTCCTGTTTGTTTTTACTATGTTCATTAAATACATCCATGAAATTTTTAGGTCTATTTACATCATCCTCTACAGGGGTTTCTTCAATTTTGTATTCCCTCACTGTAACCTCTGGTATTTTATTTTCTGTAGCTTCTGCTTCTTCTGAAATGCTTGTCAATTCCTGTGACTCATCAGTCTTCAATCGTTTTCCTTTTTCTGTCTCTTCATCGTCAATAATCATAATGTCCTGTATAGGTCTTTTGGACCCCACTAATGCAGTATTGATTTCGCTTTCTGTTTCTGCCATTGCTTCCTCCAATGACCTTTCTATGTCGGCCTTGTCTGGGATAATTTCTTCTTTGTATTCGAGCCAGTTGGCTCTGTCTGCCATCCCTTCAACAGTTTGATGATTCAGAGCCTTAATACGGTGTTCAACTCTTCTTTTGGATATGATATTTAATGGGTCATATTCCAATGCTGCATCTGTCTCGAAATTCATGTCTTTTAACAATTTTTCTATATATACAGCAGCGTTCTTATTCTTTATTGTAAACGGACCTAATGTGAAAGGGTACTTAATGTCCGTTGCTTGTCTGTGGACCAAAAAATTGTTATCTTCTACAATCAATTTCTGTCTCAAAAACTCCAAGGCAAAAATCCTCAAGGTGAGGAATGCTGGTAGCACATAGGGTTTATGCTTGAACCCATATAATCTGATCACTGTACTATCTTTTGATAAAAACCAGTCTCCTGTAGCATACTCTGTATTCAGTTGCATTGATACCTGCATTTCCGGCAATACTCTAGGCAGACTTTTTTCGAAAATCATCTTAAAGATCGTTGAGAGCATGTAATTGACGAAATTGAAAATATTGTTTTCCAGTGGAGTTGCAAAAACGATCTCTGGGAACTGTAATTCTTCTTGGCTGGATACCATAATCATTTTCATTAAAAATGCTTGAAACCTGAAATGTCTGTGTGTGGAAAAATTGACCATCTGGTCATGCATCCTTTCGGCTATGAAAGCTTCAAAATTTAGTCGGGGAATTTGACTTTCTTCAATTCCCGACTGGACTATACTTATTCTGTACAATAAACTCAATTGGAACTCAGTTATATACAAATCCGAATCTAACCCTAAAATTACGGCTAACAGTGTCAAGACCAATTGGGTATTCTCATTAAAAAGGTTGATATCTAAAGGGTAAGGGAGTTCAGAAAGGCTAGTTTCTGGTCTGAGACACGTTGACAGAAACACTTCCCTATCACTTTGAGAGGCATGGTGAAAATTTTCAATAATTGATACCTCAGAGAAAACTTCAGGGTCGAGGGTTTTGGGCAAATCTATTTCTAGGGCTCTAATCACTTCGGCTGGTTCAATTTTACAGATGGCTCTAGTTTTTTGACTGTTTAAAACAACCTTTTCTTCCCGTGAATAGTTTTCAGCACACCAGGAGACGAATTCTGGGAAAGCAGGAAATTGATCAGGGCAAAAAGCTATTAAAGATGACTGGTGAACTCTATGCGGATCTATACCCTCTTTTAACAGCTCAGATAACTTCACTTTTACATCGGAAACTGGGAACCTAATAAGGGTATCGAAGACGTCTTCATCTCTGTCTTCTAGGGCATCTTTCGACCTACAAACGTCTATATCTTGTACAGTCTCCATCTAAATGCTTCTTTTAAACAAATTTCCGTTTAAAGAGAGTGACAGGTCACCAGACCCTACCTGTAATTGCTTGCTTTTCGCCTTCTGTCGCAATCGCCGGCTTCCACCAATCTTCGGAGCTCTCCAGGATAACGACACATGCAAAATGCCGTTATGTGGAACCCTTTCTTTTTATATAAGCCTTTTTAGACTAACCTCCTTGCACCTTTACGAACGTGGGTCGTTTTCATCCGTTGATCTTCGAACCATCATTTTGAACCGTCAGATCTTGTCCATCTTTATTGCACCGGCGGTATCCGCGATCGAAAAGGTGGTTTCCTTTTCCGGTTTGGTATCCGCGCGGATGCATCATCGGCTGACACCTGTCTAGGCGGTTTATTCTCCGCGACCGCTTTCCTTTATATCCTGTGCGCATGTTCCTGGCCGCGGATGAAATGCTAGCCGTTGATTTGATTGAAACATGTATTGGCCTTCCGATCCTTGCAAAGTATAGTGCCACGTGCCACGGTCTCATCAATCCATTCCTCGCTCGCCACCTGTTAGGTCCCACCTTGCCACGTAAGAGATCTTTCCACCTTTCTGTAATGGGTGGTTCCGCGCGGTGTTATGGTGGTTTCTGATACCACTTTCTCCAAGCGCGGATGAATGAATGTGGGACACGTGCCTTGGTGGTATTATGTCCGCTACCACCCTCCATCGTTTGTTGGCGATCACTTTGGCGACGCGGGGTTAATATGAACCGTTGATTTGGATCTATGCTATCTCCGCCGACGAAACCTGACCGGGGCTTAACCTTTATATTATATTTTGCTAGCGGACTCTATACATATGGGTTTTTCTCTTATTTTTTATATAAAAAACCTTCAACTTAACCCTTTTAGTGATGATCCTTTCTCTTAGGGTCTTTTAGCAAAAATTTCAATTTTCTTAAGACCTGGTGTCAACACCAGGGATAACTTCCCATATTTCTGCAACTACCTAGTAGCAGGAGTACTGAACCCATTGAGTGGCGAAGCTATGCCCTGGTTCTGCATTTGTCAAGTCTATGGGCATCGACATGAGGAGTGTCAATACATGTAGAAGATGGTCACGAAGCCGATGAACTTGTACTATACATTCTGCAAATCTGTACGGCATGAAGATAATGATTGTTGTGCATATGTCCTACTTCAAGAAAGAACATATGACTCATACTACGTAAAGGGAGATGACCATCATGCAGTACGGCAACTACAGCTATAGCCACAGGTGGCCCAGCTGCCACCTCAACCATAGATGCAATTTGTACCATAGTCACAACCGCAATAGCAGTTTGTGCCACAACCGTAGTATAATCAGATGTAGATGGCTCCACAGCAGCCACTGTACATTCAGCCAGCGCAGTATGTTCAACTGCAACCGAATCCTTTGCAACAACAATTTAATCAACAACAATATCAGCAACAAGGAGGATTTCAAGGAGGATTTCACCGAGGATTCCAGGGAGGATGAGGTCACGGACCTGTGCAATGTTATAATTCCAGAGTATTGTGACACTACCAGAGAGATTGGTTGTAGTTGCAAGCACAGTGTACATAATTTTTTGTTGTTGATAAAACTGTTGAGAACTGTCCACATTCGATTACGTGATGGCAGGCAGGAAATATACCACAGTTACAGAACTAGAACTAGTTGTCAAACCAGTTTCAGAATCAGAACTAGTTTCTGAATAAGAATCAGCAACAGAACCAGAATCAATGTCAGAATCATAATGCAAATCAGAATGTGAATCAACCTGTGAACCCACTGTCGAACCAGAATCAGGTACCAACTGTTGTGACGATTTGTGCAAAACCAAGGACACAAGATGTTGTTGTTGCTGTTATCACTTGCATAGGTGCGATGACAAGAGAAGATGGTCCACATCCACTCATCCGACTGACTGGAAAGAAGAAGGTGCACTTTGATATTGATGCCGAGTGAGACACATTCTTTAAAGCACGTAATGTGATGGGAAGAAATCTTGGTAAGACAATTATTTATGACATGCCCACTGCTTTTGACTCAACTTTGGAAGCAAGACCATCGTGATAGTATGGTACTTTGCAGAACTTATTTGAAAGTTGCTTATCACTAGCAAGAGATCCCGATGCTCTTGCAGAAATTGAGAGTCTGTTGCATCGATCGACCAAGGTACAGAAAGAGTCCATAGTGAACTCTTTACAGAGGAAGAAAACAGGAAAAGAGATGCGCATGAATGTCCAGATTGGGGACTACGAGGAAAATTTAGTCATTCTGGATATAGGCTCAGATGTCAATATTCTAACAAAGCAGGCATGGAAAAAGATGGGGAGCCCAACTCTAAGCTGGTCTCCTATGCAACTATGACTGGCTAATCAGGACAAAGTAACACCAATTGGGAGAGTTCCATGCCTTGTTGTGGACATTAAGGGGATGAAAACCTATGTTGATTTTGATGTTCTTGAAGTTGTCGACGGTGGAAGATCCTATCCTGCGTTTCTTGGGATTGGATGGGCCAATGACAGTATGTCAATAATTAATTTCAAGAAGCAGGTGATGACCTTTGAAAATCAAGACCTCAGAGTCATCGCTTCATTGGATCAAACCGAAGGGCGACGATATGTTGAACCAATAAAGGATGAAGTTGTAAGAGGAATGGGATCACGCATATAACATTTCCGAAGACTACATCCATCTGATTGTCGATGGTGAACTTGGTTGGTGCAGCTCTAGCTGTACGTCTTCCGACTCTGATGATGCTTTAGAGAACTGGCAGAATTGCATGCATGAGGTGTCGTTCAAAAAGTGTGGTTTGATCACACAATCGCTATGTCGTGTTTCAACTTAGACTGTTGAACTACCAATATATGAAGGACTACCTAGGTTGTTTGAATTTCTAGTGGCATTTGAAGCTAAGGTGTCAGAACCACATCGGTTGCTGGCACTAGAGGAGGCATTGAGGGCTTCTCTAGCACGTTGGTGGGCGACCAATAAGAAGTCGATTACTGGATGGTCACAGTGTTGAAGATTAATGATGGTTTGTTTTGGCAACGTAGAAGTCTACCACACTAGAAAATATCATGGGCAAAATGACCCTGGTGGTCATCTGATTGAATGCCAGACTTTGTGGGCGTCATGACCAAAGGATGAATGGGTCCATGCCTTTGTCCACACTTTGGATGAAATGTTGTGATCTTGGTATGCCTTAGCTGAGTTGCGCAGGGAGATTACCACTTGGTTGGAGTTGACGGTTTGCTTCAGTAATACCTTCAGTTTCGCGGATGCCAATCCAGATGTTCACAATGCCCTGCAGCTCATCCGTGATGTTGTTCTGAAGGAGGTTCCAGTTTCCTACCCCATGGATCCGCATACTCACTTTCAAATGCTATTGATGATGGAATGCTATAATATTACTGGAGGGCCAAAGGATGGTGATGACCCGCGGAATATCAATATTCCAGAATTAGAAGGGATTTAGGATGTCGTAGTACCTAACACACCGATAGATCTGATAAGTCAGCTGTTAAAACTTAGGAAGGTCAACGTTGGGACGGAGGAGAACCCAAAGTTTGCGAATGTTGGGGATTACTAGGATGAAGACATGATGGCAAAGGTCACCGACTTGTTGCATGAGTTCCAAGATTTGTTCCCTACAAAGTTTTTCGAAATGAAGGGAATACTGGGGGATCTAAGGGAGATGAAGATTCTATTGAATCTGGATGAGAAACCCATAAGGCAACGCTCGTATCGTCTGAATCTGTGACAGAAGGAAAGGGTCAAAAATGAACTTGACAGAATGCTGGATGCTGGAATAATTGAGCCAGTCAAAGATTTAGATTGGATTAGTCCCATGGTGGTTCAGGATAAGTAGACGAGTGAGGTTTGGATTTGTGTCGACCTGAGGAAGTTGAATGATGCATGTGTGCATGATCCCTTTCTGACACCATTCACTAATGAGGTACTCGAAGGAGTGGGTGGTCAATAAATGTATTCCTTCACATGGATTTTCTTGGCTATCACCAGATCAAGATTGCGAAGGAGGATCGTCACAAGACAATGTTTGTGACTGAATGGGGTTGTTTCCAGTACACTGTGATGCCATTTGGGATCAAGAACACCCCTGCAATATTCTCTTAGGTTGTTATCGCTGCATTCAGAGATTTTATTCAGAAGTTTTTGCAAGTCTATATGGATGACTGGACAGTTTATGGATTGATCAGTGATCATCTGGAAAATGTGCAACTAATGCTAGAGCACTTTAGACAACATCAAATCTCACTGAACTTGAATAAATGTATTTTCTGTGCACTGTTTGGGATGTTGTTGGGTCACATTATTTGCAAGCAAGGATTGTTGGTTGACCTAGCAAAGATTGTGCTTATTTTGAGCTTGACACCGCCTACAAATGTAAAGCAGTTGCGAGCGATGCTGGGGCAGACAGGGTACTATTGCAAGTTTATCTGTAGTTATGCTATGATCACAACTCCTATGGAAAAGTTGTTGAAGAAGGATGCGATATTATTATGGAGTCTAGAATGTCAAGTTTCAAGACCCTGAAGGATAAGATGGCTTATGCACCAATACTGGTATTTCCTTATTAGGGCAAGGAATTCCATGTCCATGTGGATGCATCATCGATTGCACTGGGTGTGGTGCTTACGCAACTAGGATAAGGAGATTTGGACCACCTGATTGCTTTTTCAAGTCGGAAGTTGTCATCTATGAAGAAAAATTATACCACTACAAAGAGGGAAGGCTTGGCGATGGTATATGCGCTATAGAAGTTTAAGAATTACATGTTGGGGGGTCACTTCAAGATGTTCACAGACCATTCTACTTTGAAATATTTGGTCAATAAGCCTATCTTGGGGGGGGAGATATGTTGCTGGCTACTTCTCTTTCAGGAATTTGATTTTGAGGTAATTGTGAAGCTAGGTCACTTGAACATGGGGCCAGATCATTTATCGTGAATTGAAACAAGCGAGGAGCCAACAAACATTGAAGATGGGTTTCCAGATGCACAACTATTCAAAGTTGAGGTGGCTGACGACTACTACGAAGAAATAATTCAATTTTTGGCGACGAGAACTACACCAGAGAAGTTTACCACTAGTTAGAAGAAACTATTGGTAGTTAAGGCCACGGATTTCTAGTTGATCACCGGACAACTTTATAAACTAGGACCAGACAGGATCTTGAGGCGTTGTGCCCTACCTCTTGAACAAGGGTAGATATGGGTAGAGGCACATGTAGGAGTAGCTGGTGGACACTATGGAGGTCGCACTAATTCCAGAAAGGTGCTTCGCGTAGGGCTTTGGTGGCCCACTCTTCATAATGATGCGACAGATTATGCACAAACTTGTGATGTTTGTCAATGGACTGGAAAACCATCACGACGGGATGAGATGCCGTTGGTACCTTAAGTGACATTGCAACCATTTGATAAATGGTCTATGGATTTCATGGGACCCATCAACCCATCTGGAAAGCGCACTGGTGCACCTTATATCATTACAGTGACATATTATTTGACAAGGTGGGCAGAGGCTGTACCCATTGTAGATTGAACTATTGCGACATCAACATGCTTCTTATTTGATAATATTGTTACTCAGTTTGGATGCTCGAAGATATTGTTGAGTGACTAGGGGAGTCACTTCATCAATCGCACAGTCAGTGCATTGACATAAGAGCTCTAGATACAGCATAAGAAGAGTACCCCATATCATCTGTAGGAAAATGGCATAGTGGAGGCTTTCAACAAAGTGTTGGAGCATGTGCTTACAAAGGTGTGTAATGCAAACTGCGATGACTGGGATTTGAAGATTCCAACAGTCTTGTGGGCATATCGCACCACTTATACAATATTGATGGGACAGACACCATTCAAATTGGTCTATGGTAAAGAGGCAGTTATGCCTATGGAGTACATTGTTCTCAGTCTGCGCATAGTGGCAGTGACAAGCATGAATGATGAAGCAGTGTTAGAAGAACAACTGGCGCAGTTGGTGTAGCTTGAGTAGGACCGTTTTGTCGGAAGTTTTCACCAGTGTGTCGAGAAGGATCAACAAAAATCTTGGCACGATAGACATATTCAAAACAAGCAATTTCAACAACGCGACTTGGTGTTGTTGTATGACAGCAAGTTCATGAAGCAACCCAAAAAATTACAGATGCATTGGCTGGGTCCATATGTCATTAGTTGCATTACAACAAGAGGCGCAGAACAACTACAACAGTTAGATGGACCACTACTACCCAAGCTAGTGAATGGTAGTAGGCTGAAGCCCTACAGGACGGGCCAGGAGCCACGTGATGCTTAAGAAATTGTGCAAGTAAAAAAAAATGCAGGATGCTAGGTGGAGACACTCGAGAGAAATAGAGAAGGAAGCAGTGGAGACACTCGAGAGAAATAGAGATGAGGTCTCACCCGAGATGTCTAAGTACGTGGTGGTAGTTTGAAGATTCATGGTCCCCGCGACCACCAGAATGACAGGGGGGGAGGCCCCCTGGCCCGGGTAGTAGGTGATCCCTGGTGCGAAACAGATGTGCCAGAGTAGTTGGCCTGTCTCACACCTCGGAGCTGTTAATGAACTTTTCCTCAGTCTGGAACAATTGTGAAGTGCGGCAGCAGATGCCAGAGAGATATATGATCAAGGTTTCCAGAGACTGGAGGGTGAGTTTGAGAAGTACATGACAGCGAACCCGGGATCACCATATCACTTTGACAAGTACACAACAACGAACTCTAGACCGCAAGAATCGTTTTAGAAGCATAGTACAGTAATGGATGCGTATAGACCAGCCATGACCAGCTGATGTGGCTCAAGGGTGAGCCACAAGATTGTCTTGAGGGCCTGTTGGAAGCCGTGTTTGGATGAGTCAGTTGCCCAACATCATGGATGTTGTGAAAGGTCAAATACATCGTGTAAGGAGGAAAACCGCACACAAGTCAGAAATAATGTTATTTTATGTATTTTGGGTCATTTTGGACCGCATTCTGTGGGTTAAGGGTCATTTTGTTGTAAATCTTGTTAGAAAGTAGTTAGGCGGTTGCCTAAGTGGACCATGATTGTAAAGGAGTAAGCCTATAAATAGATGTAGCATTGCAAGTGTTAGGATATCAAGAGATAGGAAGATATATCATGGATGATAAGAGAAGAATTGTGCATGTTTTGGTATTTTTGAATCTGGGTATGCGACAGAGGAACTGTGTTGATGTATCTGTATTTTGTTGCGAAGATTAATATGACATGACGAAGTTTGAGTAGAATCATTGTGTTTTTTCCGGTTTCCCTGTGATTAATGCATTATGCGATATGAATCTGTGAATAATGCGATGTTTTCTTGCTTCAATTAATGTTTTACTGTTGTATCTATTGGCACATTGATGGTTCCGTTAATGATTAGATATGTTGATTGATAATGCAAATATGTTTAATGCCTAACCTGAATAGTTATAGTGCTGTGTTAAGTTGATAAGTAGACACACATGGTACTTCTTCATTTGGCGGAAATGTGGTTCCATCAGCTCTCCCTCAAACATCTTGGGTGAGACTTCATCTACTCTGCAGGTGTTGCTGGACAGGGTAAAACTTGTCTAGTCTGGTGCTCAGGGAGATCGCGGTGGGTTGGATGTTGACAGTGTGAGTGTCATGTCCCCTCCTGTCAATCCAACACAAGGAAGGGATCATGACACTAAAATATGGGCTTTTACAAAAAACTTAGCCCCATTCATCATGAATAAAACAAATGGCATTACAATAAAATGCATATGTGTGCAGATGCAAATCAAATCAAATGTGCACATTAGAATAAAACATCATCCACACACCTTTCATATGCATCCATCGTATCAAGAGCAACCATCCATTAATAAAAACAATGCAGAAGTAAAACACAATAAAATAAAATACTCATCTTGCTGTAATGTTGTCCCAAGAAACTAGTTATGTCACTGCAATGCTCCACCCAACCTTAGGTCTCTTCCCAGTCTATATTATTTCATCACTTAGAGACCACCCCCGAGTCGGGCATGATATCTACAAGGAAAAGGGGACTCTCAAGCTCAGCATAGCCCAAAGCAATGGATACCCATCTCAACCCCAACATTCTTTTACATGCAGCAAACTAAAAAACCAGGCATGGATACACATTTTCAACAATGGATTTTACATATTAGATTCCATGGGTTTTCCCCAAATCCTGACACACCCAAAACGAATTATGGGAAGAGGGAATCAACCCCAGGGAAGAAAACCGATTTCTCCCACAGATGTATGAGCATTTAGTGGGCCAAAATGAACTCTATAAATCCCCCAAATTGATTTACTCTCTTCCCTACTATTAACCAAAACAAAAATGCCCTTCCCAGCTAGAAGAATGAAGGAAAACATAGAAAAACGATGGAGGAAAACGCCCCGGAAGCTCCAAACTCATGAGAGAGAAAAACTGATGGGTCAAGAATGACTTGGGGAGCAATTTCATGGCTCTTTTCTTTCCCAAGAATCCAAACATGAATTTCCAGGAAAGGAGGATTCCCCATACTCGAATTTTGGACAGCCATACCTCTCCATTCCCCAAGGCATTAAATACCTCAACCAACTCTTGGGAGAAATGAATGATTGGGCACAAAAGTCAACATGGTTAGTTGAGGGTTCATGGGTTCTCTCATTAACACTTGGCTTGACTTGATTGGCCCAAGGGTTTGAATATTTCCCTCCCAATTCCTTGTAAACATCATGCCACCATCTCTTGTTGCATTGCATAGCTAGTTGTGGAAATTTATATTAAAATGCATATTTACAATTCCCATGGTTCACTAGCACATGGGTAGCACAATATCCAATACTTTCCTCTTCAAGGTCGAGCATTCAATAGCAGGGCCTTGGCCTTGAGCTCCACGCTAGGAATCATACATAATATGCATACAATTTTTACATTATAGCCAAAAATATTATAAGGGTCAAAATGGGGTTATGACAATGAGGAACCCCTGTCGACTGGGTTTGTGTCAACAAAATCCCTAACCTCTAGTCTCTCACTCTGTCTCTAAAAACTTATCCCCCAATATATCACTCTCTCTCTAAACCCCTAAATGCCAATTTCTCTCTCTCTCTCTAAACCCCTAAACTACAATCTCTCTCTCTCTCTCTCTCTCTATATATATATATATATATATATGTCTAAACCCATAAACTTAAATCTCTCCCTCTCTCTAAACCCCTAAACCCCAATCTCTCTCTCTCTCTCTCTCTCTAAAACCCTTACCACCAATATCTCTTTTTATTTCTCTCTCTTTTTAAATCCCAATCTATCTATCTCTCTGTCTCTATAAACCACTAGACATAAATATCTCTCTCCCTCTACTTCTCTCTCTAAACACTTATCCTCCAATCTCTCTCTCTCTCGAAATTCCAAACACCTACTCTCTCTCCCCCCCTCTCTCTCTCTCTCTCACACACACACACACACACACACCTCTAATGCCCAATCACCCATTCTCTCTCTCTAAACCCCTAACCCCCAATCTCACTATCTCTTTATAAACCCCTAACCCTTAATCACACACAAACATACTCTCTAAACATCGTAGGATCTGCATTGGATCCATCATCATCTTTGCTCAATTTCAAACTTGTTATCACTGGTGTTGGAGCGATCTTGCAATTTAACATCTTAAATCTATTCAAGACATCACTTGCATATTTTGATTGAGATATAAATATCCCATTTTCAGTCTGTCGGACTTCAATGCCCAGAAAATACTTCATAAGCCCCAAATTAGTCATTTGAAATTCACTTTCCACGACTATTCTAAATTCTTCTATTCCAAAATCACGAGTAGATATTAAACCATCTAAATACAGGCATACAATTAGCTTATTACCTTGCTTGTTGATTTTTTTGTATAGCATTGGCTCACATTCACTTCTGTGAAATCCAGTCTGAATGAGGTATGAGTCCATGTGACTATACCAAGATCTGGGAGCTTGCTTCAAATCATAAAGTACCTTTTTCAATCTATATACCCTGTGTCCTTGTCCTAGAACTTCATAGCCTTGTGGCTGCTCAACATATACTTCTTCCTCCAAAGAACCATTTAAAAATGCAGACTTAACATCCATTTGATAAACAAGCCATTTCTTACCAGTTGCGATGGCCAAAACTTTTCTGATAGTGTCCATTCATGCTACATGTGCAAAGGTTTCATTGAAGTCTATGCCAAGATGCTATGCAAATCCTCTTGCTACCAATCTTGCCTTGTGCTTCTGCACATTTCATCAGTATTTTGCTTGGTCTTATAAATCCATTTCACGCTTATCACATCCTTGTCCTTAGGAACATCAACTAATTTCCATGTTTGATTCTTCTCAATCCATTCTATTTCTTCATCCATGGCTTGTGCCCAAACATTATCTTAAAAAGCTTCTTCAAATGTTAGAGGATCATTAACTTGAGAAAATAATGCAAAAACTGAGAATGAATTAGGTGTACCAGACTCATATATCTCATGCAGAATTCTTGTCTTTGCCGGAGTTGCTGGTGTCGAACTGCGTGAACTGCTTGATGGAGTTTACTGCACACTTGTTGTGCTTGTCGGATTAGCATGAATTGCACCTTATGTAGGAGTTCCTTATGCTAGAACATGCTGTGCAATCCTGGGAGTAAACGAAGCTACGTAGTTCTGATTCACATGTGGAGTCTCCACCACCTCTTCTGCATTGTCATCATGTTCGACATGTGACATGATTTTAACATTCTTCTCTACAGTTCCATGCCATTCTTCATTTTCTACAAACTGAACATCTTGAATCATAATAAATTTTCTTTCAACAGGATCATACAACTTGTATGCTTTTGTGTCTTCAGAATAGGGAATAAAAATACATTTTTGTCCTTTATTATCTAATTTCCTTCTTAGCTGATCTAGAACATGTGCATATGCTACTCAACCCAAAACTTTTAAATGTGAAACACTATGTTTCATACATGTCCATGCTTCCTGTGGAAATTTGTTCTTCACGCTCTTTATCAGATATCGATTCATGATATATACAGCAGTTGCCACTACTTCAGCCCAATATTCATTTGACAGATGCATGGCTTCCAACATACTACACGCCATCTCCATAATGGTTTCGTTTTTCATCTCTGCGATACCATTCTACTACGGTGTATACTACATAGTGAATTGCTTCTGTATGCCATGATTTTTACAGAAGTTTAAGAAATCATTCGAAACATACTCACCACCTCTATTTGTTCTTAATATCTTGATGTTGTAACCACTCTGCTTCTCCACATATGCCTTGAACTGCTGAAAACAACTAAATGCATCAGATTTATATTTTAGAAAATAAAACCAAGTTTTTTTTGTGAAATCATCAAAAAATGTGATAAGATAAGTGCATCCTCCCATGGACGGTGTTTGCATCGGTCCACAATATCGGAGTGCACAATTTCAAGTGGTGTGTGAGCTCTGTATGACTTTCCAACTGGAAAAGTCTCTATGTGTTGTTTTCCAAAAATAAAACCTTCACAAATTCTCTCTAGCTTTTCAATCAGTGACAATCCTTTCACATTTTTTGTCATGTGCATTAGCTTCAGCCCACCAAAATTCAGATGTCCAAATCTGAAGTGCCATAACCAAGATTCATCCTTTATTTTTGTTTGAAATGTAGCTTGCATTGTGCTATCTTTTTCTTCCTTGTCGCAATGAATTTCTACTTCTTTACTTTCTGCTTTGAATGCAGATCCAGAATTTTCATTCTGATTTCTATGAACAACTTGAGAGTTGTTTTTCCTTTTATGATTGGTCTTGTATTCAAAGGAAACAAATGATTGCTTGTCATCTGCACTTTGGCTATTAATTGAATGCTTGGATATATATCATTGATCACACAATGTTTTCTTGTCATATGAACTCTATAGCCTTTTTCCATTAGTTGTCCTGTGCTCATCAAATTATGCTTCAGACCTTGAACATAAAAAACATCAGGCATAAATTTATGCTCCCCCTGTTTGGTTAGAATATCAACAGTACCCTTACCCAAAATAGTAACTTGAATATTATTTCCAATTGTGACATCAGTTTGAACTGATTTATCTAGACTAGAAAATAGATTTAAATTACTAGTCATATGATTGCTACAACCTGAGTCTAAATACCATATGTCATTCGTGTTGGTCCCTGGAAATGCCCCTTATTGACCTTACCTATTACATCATTTTTCCCAATTACACCCTACTTTCATAAACCATATACATGTCTTTTTCCTGATTAATCAGCAATCCTGACAAGGTATACATCATTATTGTTTTATTCAATTAAATGCCTAAGATTGTTATGGTTATGAATTCTAGCCTTTGATTTATGCTAAATTGTGTTGATTTCATTAAGTTAAGATCAAAGCACAGGTGTATCAGTCGGCATGCCTTGGGAAAGAATCATATGTGGGGCCAGCTGTTACTCTTCTAACTCAATTCCTCATATTTTCAAGGGACAACGCATCTCTCCACGTAAAGCTATAACAGGTCATTGAAATAGAGCATAGTTGCAATAGACAGGACGCCTCCCGATTGGTTGAACTATTGATCCATTGACTGCCATTGTAACAACATCCTTCATGATTAACGGCCTCATTCATTATGGCTGTAACAATTTAGCTGTAACTCTGCAACATGAATATCATAGATCTTCATTGCTGCACAAAATTAGTGGAGCACGAACTGTATTCTTCATGTACAAGTTTGGGAAGGATTTCAAAGTCTGGGGTTGGATAATTATTATTTTGTACAGGCTGTAACAAGGAACTGAGACTATGAATTACCATCTTTAATGAAGAGTAGAGTTACTTCCATTTCTGTGTCTTAATTTGTGGTAGTTCACAACGTCTATGTTAGAAGGCCAGGGCCCTCCTTCTCACAGAGATTGTCGAGTTAAGTAGGTAGTTAGATTTATTCATTTCCTGTTGTGTGTTGTGGAATCGCATTAGGTGTATTTCTAATAGCTGCAACAAAGATTTTATGATTGCATTCTTTATTGGTAGTTCATTCTTTGCATTACGAATAGCTGCAACTACGTTGTGTGACAGTCGACTGTGTAGGTTAGTTTGATTAATGCATGTGTGTTCAATAGCTGTTATAGCCAAGCTCTGTTCCATTCCTTTCAATCATTTATGCTTCTTAGAACTTCTAACGGTTATCAATTTATAGTTCAAGTTTATTTCTTAATTCTGGTTGCTATTGTATCTTTAATTGAATTCATAGATTAGGCAGATCATGGTTGAGTTACAGTAGTTGCTGGATGGATCATTTTGGTAAAGATTGAATACTCTAGTTTGATAATTATAGGATTTAACTTCTTGCAAAAGTAATCTAGTTCATTTATATTCTTAGATCAATAATTACTAGGTCGATTTTTGTGGGAAGGTAGCTGCACTTTGAATTCCTAGATGTATGAGTTAGATTAGTTTTCTTTATGGAATGAGTTTGGATGAGCAGATAGGTAGGATTATCATCTTTATTTATTCAATCAACTGCTAGAGATGTTTATGCATAGAATATGCTTATTTCCATTGAAATAAAAGACCTCCCTGGGTTTGACAATTTATATTGAGAATCCTGTGTGTTAGTTGTAATTAATTGACATATAGGGTGACCAACAATTTGGACTTTCTTGGGCAGCATTGCACTCAAGTGGAGATGCACATGCTAAGAACAATGAGCTGTTCGGAGTGTTGCTGTTGCTTGAATGTGTTTGGCCTTGCCTTCCTTGGTCATACTACTTCTTCCTACATTCATATGCGAAGTGTCCAAACCTCTTACAGTAATGACATTGAATTTTTTATTTATCATACCTTTCTCCACTTGGCTGACTGGGGATCTGATTATGACCTCTACCAGTGACATATGTAGGGCTGCACACGTGACCTCCTTTGAAAGAACTTCGTCCTCTGCCTCTAGAGTTTGATCTTCCTTTGCCTCTTCCATGACTTATGGATGACTGTGCTGCGAATGCACCTTCCACTAATGTATCTAACCACTGATTCTATGTTCTCGATTGAGTAATGAGGCTTGCAACTCATCAATTGTAAATTGGGACGGATCTTTGTTTTCCTCCACTGTCGCAACTAAAGATTCAAATGTCTTTGGAAGAACTCTAAGAACTTTTTCAACAACTCTTTGATCGCCTAGATTTTCTCCATGAGACTTTATTTGATTAACCAAACCAATAACACGAGTATAGAATGAGTCTACTGACTCTGTATCTTTCAATGATAGAGATTCAAAATATCTTCTAAGAACTTGAATTTTGGCAGCATTTACCTTGTTCAAGCCTTGATAGGAAGTTTCCAGTGTGTCCCATGCTTCCTTAGCTGACTGCGTTGCTGCTAATCTTGGGAGTATGGATTCATGTGTTGCTTGATGTATGTGTAACAACACCTTTCCATCTTTCTTCATCTATTCCCTTAATACATCCTTCTTATCTTGTGTGATATTGTTGTATGTTGTCATATCTGCTGGTTCTACATAGCCATTCTGTACTATTTCTCATACATCTTGACCTCTAAACAAAGCTTTCATAGTTAGAGACCAATATTCATAGTTTTTACCAAAAAATATCGGAGTTTTCAAATTACTAGAAGTGGAAGCCATTCTTAATCACTTTTCCCTTTTGTAAATACAATTTCCTTTCTTCGTAAACCAAGCTATGATACCAGATCAAGGAAAAAACACACCATGCAGTAAAAAATATTTAACTACAATGTAGATTAAATATTTTTCTTTGCTTTGCTTTAGGACTGCACTTCTCCTAGAAAATAATTTGCAGTAATTTTTCTTCCCTAACTTTGTCGAACACTTTACTTCACAAATTAACTGCACGGTTCACCTATTTACGCATTTCAACTTTTACTGCGCAACTGAACTTAGTATAAATGCGCAGTTCTTAACTTAGCAATACTTTATTTTGCATAAATGGAGCCTCGCATAAATGAACTTCGCACTTCACCCAATATTTACTTTGCAAAAAATTTTAACTTTACGAAGATTAACTGCGCACAAGCTAACTTCACATACTTCTTTAACTATGCATAACCGAATCTTAAACAAACTTTATATAAAGATATTTCATACTAAAACTTAAGAACCGAAACATATTTTAAAGTTACTGGGCATTAAACTAGGAACTTTTACCACCGTGAAATACTTGGAAATCTTGATTTCTTTTATAGACCGTAAATGTAAACAACATTTACATAGGTAAATATGAAGAATATGTGTAGCATGCATAAAACCAACATTCTTGAGAATGAATTCATAAAACTATAGACTTATATATTATTACCGTAGTAAAACAGGGCGACTTTGCCGTACTTACAAGGACATGAGTTTTACTTCAATATTTCACTAGCTTGTCCTCTTCATACATTTCACAGGATGAGTTTCTCCTCCTTTCACTCTTCTTCCCTCACATACATCTCTATCTAATATTTTGTGAGTGAATTTCATTTATACACAAACTTGGGATCATTTCACTCGGAGTCTACAGGGTTACATTAAAGACTATAATAAATTTCTACCTAAAATTTTTTGGGCCTGCGAAATACAAACGCGGCTACTTAAATACTAAATTGTCATGATCCAAATTGGCTACAAATTGACTGACTATCTGACATTGCAGACTGACAAAATGACTGAATGGGAGTCTGACAGAGCCGGCGCATATCAGATACACAATCAGCCAAACAAATCAAATACGCAATCAATTTTTTAAGAAATGAACAAACTATAGAAACTATGCATGTTTTAACCAAACCTAAGGATTTGAACCATTCTACCTATTAAACAATGCAACAACCATTATCCTTGTATGTTTTTAAATTCTAAGCAAACCATTCCAAATTGAATTGTTTGACATCACAAAAACCTTTTTATTGTACACTACAAGAATCCGAACCCCATAGTTTGCTACCACAACATTTTTACTATATACAATAATCAAAACCTCATAATGTTTTTATACTCCTAATTCCAAATCTATTAGAGAGGCTTTATAATTTTTCCATATGTCTATGAGATCAATCCCAATTCATCAAGACACAATTGTCCAACCATCAATTCTCCACCCATATTCCTAGGGTCAACTGAGTTCAATGGGTATGGATCTGCTTATGTTAAATTGGTTGATGTATGTGGTCGCTTGTGACTTATCACACCTCCAATTATTTGTGCTAGTTACCTCCCGTAAACCTATCCAGAGGTGGAGTTAGTGGGTTCATTGAGAATCATAAGCCCACCACCATCTTCCATCACAAACTACATTATTGTATTGCAAACATATCACACACTAAATCTCATTTTTGGGGGGTGAAATCATTCGGCATAAAGCACCTCTCATTCCCAAGGTTAAATTTAGATGTATAATTTTAAGTTTGAAATTGCATTCCACATGTTTAAATAAGGGTTTTATGGAGGGTGGGAATTGATCTGTTATTTCTCTTTGTTGGCCCTCTACTTGAGCCCTTGACAGGTTGGTTGGCCCTTGACGGGAAGGCAATAGAAGGAAGGCAAGAGATGATAAAGTCAATAGGGAGGACATTGTGTTTTTCCCCCTCGATAACCGCTCCTCTGCTTCATTTTTTCAGGTGTTCGTTCCTCTCAATCACAAAGCACATGAGAAAGCCACTACATTGGAACTCTTAGTATCGAAGTTGAGGAGGATGGATTTGAGGGCAAAGATCTGATAGGGGTTTTGCCCCCACCAATTCAATGTGGCCGAAAAGATATGACCTTGAAAGAATGGATATTAATTATTTTTATACATTCAGGTGGGTTGTCCTGCAGACTCCGGACTCGTCACAGAGGAAATAGATTGAAGCCTCCCGATTGGTCAGTTTGATTCAACGCCTTCGTTGAGTTTTGTTGTCTCATTATCTCTAGTGCTTGGGGGAGCCTTGAAAGATACCTTCCTTCCTTTTGTAAGGTATGAGATCTCATGACGGGAATGAAGACACCTTAGCCTTTGATATTGACCTTACCAGAGGGATCAAAAAATGATTGATTCTAAGAGGCCCATTCCTATTTCCCTTCCCCTTACCACGTCAAATTTTGATGTGGATGTGGAAGGTCATTTTCAATATCCCCACCTGACATGTCACACTCCAATGCCTGTGCAACACATTTTCATGCAGTTGTAGAGACTCATCATAACCCTAAATATGATTATGCACTGTACTCCACGTTCTGCATGACTTTAGATGAGTATGTTCAAGGTCTACATTTGAGAAGTACATTGAATTGGTACAGGAATATGAAACCCTTTTGGAGATATATTGTAAACTCATTAGCCCAGAGTAACAAATATTTTCACTAGACTACCTCTTATAAATGGTACCCTGAAATGAAGTAGGAAGATAAAAAGGAATGCATGCGTTGGAACTCATGCCTGGAAAAAACTGGTTATATTGCATAGGTATTTAATTTCAGAGAAGTGTTGCACTTGTGTGCCAGTCATTTTTCTGCCAAACATGTTGATGTATATGTAACTTCGGAATGTATTTCACATATATGTATATTGTATTCCTATAGAGATGTTATTATTCCTCTATATGGAAGTGTCGTCATTTATATTGTAAGTGTCACAACTTATACTTGATGGGTTATTAGACCACCTTGTTGGGGTCGGCCCTGTATAAGTCATGTGGGTCAAAGGGTTATTAGACCACTCTATTGGGGGTCGGCCATGTGGGTCAAAAGGTTATTAGACCACCCTAGTGGGGGTCAGCCCAGTCAACATTATGTTAAGTGGTTAAGTTGAGGCCGACCTAGTTGAGTAAAGGTCAAGTCAAGTTAGTGTATAAATAGAGAGTGTGTCTCTCTCATTTTAGACATTCTATTCTCTCACTCACACTTTGGAGAGTGGCGCACTTGTGGAGGAGGAGGCTTTGCTGCTAGGAGAAGACCATCTCTTATATTCTGGTTGTATCATTGCTCTATCTATCTCTGAGGAAGTTATTGGGGTTTTTCACCTTTATGGTTTTCCCCAAGTAAACTATGTGTCTCTTGTGTGCTTGCATTATTGTGTCCATGATTGATATGCTGTAGATTTGTTATACATGTTGTTCTCTCAGTTAAGATCCTAGATCAGATTGAAGTAAATTCTGAAAATTTAACATGGTATCATAGCTAGCCTGAAAGAAGGCATGATATGGCATGTATGACACTTGTTGCACTTACGATGCTAGGGCTTGATATAGCAAACACCAGTCATCGTAGCACTTTCGCTATAAATCCATTTTGGAAATAATTTTGGATATTAAACTTTTATAGGTCAAATACCAGATCCCCATGTACCTTGTGTCCAAAGGAAAACCTCTAATTCGTTGTACTTTGTGATTTATGATCTGTACAATATAGGGTTTCTGCCTCTTCCAGATCTGAGTCAAAATCAGGTGACCTTGGGAAAAAGGTCATAACTTGGGTTAGGAAGCTCCAAATAAAATTTCGTAAAAAGTGACAGGTAGTACATAGAATTTACTATTGCAAGAACATTTTTCAGAGGCCGAAGTTGAACCAGTGACACGTGGAACTCCCTACAACTTTGCTCTCCTGTATTATCCCATAATCAGGTCATGTTGCAAAATTTGGCATAACTCTCTCTCAAATAATCCAATTGAGGTCATACCTATCAGGATGGAAATAAAACAGGTCGAGATATCACAAGAAAAGTTTTTAGAGGCCGAAGTTGAACCAGCGAAACCTGGAATGCCGTACAAGTTTGATCTCCTATATTATCCCATAAACAGGTCATGTTGCGACACTTGGCATAACTCTCTCTTAGAGAATCCAATTGAGGTCAGACCTGTCGAGATGGAAATATAACAGGTCGGGCTATCTCATAAAAATTTTGCATAGGTTGAAGTTTAACCAGTGACATGTGGCACGCCATACAAGTTCGATCTCCTGTTTTATCCCATAAACAGGTCATGTTGTGACACTTGGCATAACTCTCTCTTAGAGAATCCAATTGAGGTCAGACCTATCGGGATGGAAAGATGATAGGTCAGGATATCTCAAGAAAAATTTTCAGACCATGTGCATTGAAAATTTTAGAGTTACACCAGAAACAATCAGGTACATATTTCTGTCAAAACAAAATTATTTTTGAGCACCTTCATTCATGGCTTCCGGAATTTAGGGCTTCGGAGAAAGTTGGAATTTTTGTAATCAGAGACCATGGTTGGATGCTACTCATCAAAATTGAAATTTAGAGACCAAGTTCAGATTTTTTGGTTGGGCAGAAGGCCGGGCTTGATCAAACCCCAGTTCGGGACTTTGATCGGAAAGATGGAAAATTAGGGCTTCTACAAAAATTGGAATTTTGGAAATCTGTGACCACAATTGGAAGCTCCTTAGAATAATCAAAGCTTAGAGCTTTGAATCAAATCTTTTGGTTGAGTGAAGCTCCAATAAACTCAAACCCTAATTCAGGATCCTCCATAGTGAATCCGGAAATCTAAAAGGCAATTTCGAGGGGTGAAACTTTGCAGTTTTCAAATTCTGAATATACCAACTTGATCAGCTCATCAAAACACATGTTTCTATCCTTTCGGAAGTTTGAAATTCAAAGTTTGAATTTTCATTAGAGAGATTTTGAGGTCAAAAAATGGCCTCCTAAGAGATGTACTACAAAAATATGAGATATATTAAAATATTATGAATTGGGGGTTTTATGGGGTAGGTATATATGACAAGTCACCTCCCACACTATTTTCTATGCACAATATAAATAACAATGGTTGAGTTACTTTTCAAAATTCACTAGAAATAAAATTAATAAGACAAGTCTACATTGATGTGACTAAGATTCATTGTAAATTCCCAAAAATTTATTGTCTTTTAGCATTTATTTGTCTTGAACTTGCAAATGAAATTAAATAATAAAAAACATTTTTAAGAGCTAATTTTTTAATTTTATGTTGACTTTTTATATTTAGTACTTTTCTCATGAATTTAATATAAAATTTAATTGAGAATTTATAATCCACATTGCATTATTATTATTATTTATTAAATCTATTATTATTCTTTATTAGTTCGACACTATGTTATTAAATAGAATGGAGTGAATATATAATTTAAAATTAAAAATATAAAAATGATAATATATTATTTCATAAAAAAATGTGAAAGAACTTTCTTTATGAATTAAGAGTACTTCACTTGAAAATGACAATAATATTATTTTATGAAAAGACTATCATTATGAGTACTTTACTTTATGACTTAAAAGTACTTACACCACTACCTTGGTTAACTATGTGTTTTCATCCACCATAGAAAATTTGACAAATAAGCATTCTTAACTCATGCAATGCCACCTCAACCAAGGGGGATAATGTCATCTATTAGAATGTGATTGGTTGTTTTTATAGTACATTTTATTTATCTTGAGGCCATTTTTTGACCTCAAAATTTCTCTAATGTGGAGTTTCTCTGACAAACCCTAATCTAGATCCAGGTCCAATTCTTGCAAATCAAGTGGATTGAGTTAATCCTAGAAGAAGATGGATTGGTCACCTGCATAAGTGAAGAAGTTCATGTCTCAGAGGGAGATGAGGCTAAGGCCTTCCATAAGAAGATTACAAGCAATCTTGATAGGTATGGATTACAGGTATGTTTTATGGTTAAGCTTATCATATGTTTGTCTTCATATCATTACGGTACAATCTTGATTAATTAATAGACTTGTCGTATCACCTTAATAGAAGATATTCATTGACTAAGGTTTTGACACTTATGAATGTACTAATGCATTGTGATGTTGTATGAGGTTTATGTTGCTCGCTAACATAAAAGGTACACCAAGAAAGACAAATCATGTTCTACTTCAAGAACATATGATCATGGTGACATGAAGACAAAGATTCATCCATTGTCATGGATCACATAGGAGATCTGCTTTCGAGGTATGTATAACTTGGTCCTACAATGGTTAACCTATGAGACATGCAGGTTACTAGCACAAGTCACTGAAGAGAACCAAAAGACATTATGTGGGTATGTTAGACATAACTAGCTAGAATGCTAATCTAGGTATGTTTTTTCTATATCAAGCTAGAATCCTACCTTGTGTTAGGATCTTATACTGTTGTGTTGTTGATAATGATTATTAATGAAGTTATAGGTTTGAGTAATCATGGGTTTATGCATTGATGATTTAACTAATCAGAAGAGTCCTATGATCAAATAAGAATATGCATGAGTAAAAGAAGACTTCCCTGAAACCTTGAATACTAATGTTTATTATGTGTGAATGATCATGACTATACATGTTTAAGATTATTGTGTTTTGATAGTATTAAGATTATACTAATAAATGTGTGATTATGTATGAGTCGTCAAGGATAACAGAATGATGATACTAATAAGCATGCATAGTGATTAAGGATAGATATAAGTTCAAGGACAAGTAATCCAGGAAGCAAAGATCAAGAGGGAGCACACTCCAGTTGTTCCTGGAAGAAAGAAAAGGAGCACACTTCAGTATTTTTTGCAAGGATGCAGATATTCAGAGGGAGTTGACCACTTCTCACAATCCACATCAGAATGGAGTTGCAAAGATTCAGAGGGAGTTCACCCAGCAACCAAACAAAGATAAGTATTTGAATTGTCATTTCTTACATAATGTTATTCAATGATGTATATGCTTATGTTCCTAAAATTAGGTTGTGTATTATGCATATTAGAATAGTTGCATTGATGAACAATATACTACTAATATACATGGGTAAGTGGCCTATGGAACTATACAACATTCCATTGCTACTTATCTAGAATGAAACCTCTTTGCTGACATGTTAGGAGTTGTGCACACTCTTAACAATGTTCTGGTAGAGATTGGAAGGCATCTAGAAAGTTACGGAATATGGATAAATGTTGTATTGAAGCATTGGCTAAGATAATTGCATGACTATATGACATATTTCTTTATGTGTAAGAATTTGTTCTGAAAACTATGAGATGTTTTCTAATCATGCAATTTAACTTGTTGTGTAGGAAAGATCGTATACCATCACCTACAAAAGAAGGACTGCAACATTTGTTTAGCAACAAAGTTATCTATTGAAAATATTGAAGATATTGAAGTTCCCAGGATCTGGGAAGAATGCCATGATCGAGGAGTACCAGTCGATCATGAAGATGTTTGGGATGCAGTCCCAAGACCTAAAGGGGAGTCTGTAGTGACTTCCAAGAGGATCTACAAGATCAAGCATGCTGTAGGTGGTAGCATAGAGACTTTTGCTCCTGTAACCAGATACACTTCCATTAAATTAGTACTTGCTTTGGCTGCAGTGATGAAGAGGAAGATACACTTTCTTGAATGGTGTAGTTGAAGAAGAAGTGTATGTGGTGCAGCTACTTGGTTCTACGACACATGACAGGGAGTCATATATGTGCAGAACTTGGGTATGATGCACCACTTTCTAGATATGGAGGTGTGGCAAAGTGCAGATGGAATCTTCCTTGGACAAGGGAAGTATGCAGTAGAGATTCTGAAGAGGTTCGGGATGATGGATTGCAAGGCCATGGCCACACCTATGGAATCAAACCTGAAGCTTCTGTGTGATGCTTCATATGATCTGGTTGATGTCACTGTGTATCGTCAGATGATTGGGTCCTTGAAGTACCTAACGAACATGAGACCAGATATTTACTTTGTGGTGAAAACATTGAGCCAGTTCCTGACAGATCCGAGGAGTGTTCACCTAGTTGTTGTAAATCATATTCTAAGGTACCTGAAGGGTACAGTTGATTATGGGATCAAGTATGATGCGAATCAAAAGTTTAACCTGCAAGGTTATGTTGATTGGGCAGGCAGTGCTGCAAATAGGAAGAGCACTTATGGATGCTGCTTTAGTATGGGATCAGGTGTGATCTCTTGGTTTAGCAGGAAGCAGTCCTACATAGCATTGAGTACAACTGAGCCAGAGTATGTTGCAGCATGTTCAACTAGTTGTGAGGCAGTATGGCTCCGGAAGCTATTGTCTGAGTTATTGATCTCCCGCTGGAGGCGATTGGTATATTTTGTGACAACCAGAGTTGTGTGAAGCTGTCCGAGAACCCGATGTTCCACGATAGTTCGAAACACATAGAGATCAAATATCACTATATCAGGGATATGGTATAGAGAGGAGCGGTGAAGCTCCTGTATGTTGCGACGGATGAGCAGATTGCAGATGTGTTGACGAAGCCACTAGCCAGAGTGAAGTTCGAGTACTTTAGAGAGAGGCTTGGTGTTCTTCAGATCGATGACACTTCGAGGAAGAAGTGATGGACACATTTGATGAAGCCATTCCAAGCATGTTGGAAGTAGAATCCTTCACATGGCTGTGGATGTAAGCGCTGGATGATGAGCATCGAGATGATGTTCTAGTTTTTGATTTGTATGATCAATTGGATCATTTATATGTATATGTATGTACGCATCATGTTGGATGTTGGATATGATCAGTTGGATCATTTATATGTATATGAATGTACGCATCATGTTGGATGCTTGGACCATGTATCTGTATATGTATCAGGTGGATACATTGTATGATTAGGTAGATCATGTATGTTGATATGTATCATGTATTTGTATTTGTATCAGGTGGATACACTGTATGATTAGGTGGATCATGTATGATGATATGTATCAGGTAGATACTTGGTATGCATTAGGTGGATGCATTGTATGATCAAGATGATCATGATGACGAGCTTCAGGGTGTTGCTCCAGATGATATGTATCAGGATGGTACAGGGATGATGATCAGTGTGCTCATGAGCATCAGGATGATGCTTTGTGCGATGATGATCCATTGGATCATGAGTATCAAGTTGATACTTGGAGGTCAGAGATGATATGTGGCAGGTTGTGCAAATATCATGTAATCAGTCCTGGGAGATCTTGTCGGTCGTGCTGCGGCACATAAATGTTCCTGGGATACTGTTTCCGGTATTGCTATGTAGTATGTAATCAGTCCTCAAATATCCGAGAGGTTGAGTTGTGTGCTTGTAATCAGTCCTGGGATGAGGTATTACTATGGAGACATGTAATCAGTCTTGGAGATCCGAGAGGTTGAGCTGTGTTCTCGTAATTAGTCCTGGGATGCTCTTTAGAGATCTTGTCGGTCGTGCTATGGCACATAAATGCTCCTGGGATGCTCTTTAAAGGTTTTTTCTATCCACATGTAATCAGTCCTGGAGATCCGATAGGTTGAGCTGTGTGCTCGTAATAAGTCCTAGGATGCTCTTTAGAGATCTTGCCGGTCATGCTGTGGCACATAAATGTTCCTGGGATGCTCTTTAAAGGTATTGTGGAGGAGATACATGTAATCAGTCCTGGGAGATCTTGCTGGTCATGCTTAGGCACATAAATGTTCCTGGGATACTCTTTTCGGTATTGCATCCGTACATAAAATTAGTCCTGAGAGGCCACCTCTATCAGACCGTTCGCACAGATGATGAAGACCTGCAGGTGGTGGGCCTACATCCAGTATGAAAAAGGACTGGCTCTGTAGAACTTCCTATGATGAGTAGATCCAAAGATTGATTGAGATAGTAGCAGCAGTGATGATGATGATGACTCGATGATGATTATCCAGTGACGATGATCTAGAGAAGATGACTTGTGCTAGAAGACCTGTGTCAAGAAATACCTTCCTAGTTAAGAGGGAGTGTTGATGTATATGTAACTTCAAAATTTATTTCGTATATATGTATATTGTATTCCTATAGAGATGTTATTATTCCTCTATACGGAAGTGGTTGTATTCCCATAGAGATTTTATTATTCCTCTATACGGAAGTGTTGTCATTTATATTGTAAGTGTCGTAACTTATACTTGATGGGTTATTAGACCACCTTGTTGGGGTCGGCCCTGTATAAGTCATGTGGGTCAAAGGGTTATTAGACCACCCTATTGGGTGTCGGCCATGTGGGTCAAAGGGTTATTAGACCACCCTAGTGGGGGTCGGCCCAGTCAGCATTATGTTAAGTGGTTAAGTTGAGGCCGACCTAGTTGAGTAAAGGTCAAGTCAAGTTAGTGTATAAATAGAGAGTGTGTCTCTGTCATTTTAGACAATATATTCTCTCACTCACACTTTGGAGAGTGGCGCACTTGTGGAGGAGGAGGCTCTGCTGCTAGGAGAATACTATCTCTTGTATTATGGTTGTATCATTGCTCTATCTATCTCTGAGGAAGTTATTGGGGTTTTTCACCTTTATGGTTTTCCCCAAGTAAACTCTGTGTCTCTTGTGTGCTTGCATTATTATGTCCATGATTGATATGTTGTAGATTTGTTGTACATGTTTTTCTCTCAGTTAAGATCCTAGATCAGATTGAAGTAAATTCTGAAAATTTAACAAAACATAGATTAGAGATGAATGACAAACATTCTGCGCACAGCCTAAATGTTGAAAATAGCGCTTTGACTTCCAGAGCCAATGAAGCTTTTCAAAGTATCCAAGGCTAATAATTTATTGGATGTGCATGGTATTTTAAATATTTGGCTTTACCTAAAACAATCATTTCCAAGTTGTACCAAATTGAAGTCAATGAACTGGGGGAACCTCGTCGCTCAATTAGTTAGACAAGAAACCACAGCTCATGTACCCATGCAAGCTCTATATGTCATGTTGCTTAAGAATAAAGTTTTCAACTAGGGTGTAATGCTTTCAAATGAAATTTCTCACCAATTGGCATGTTTCAAAAGGAACATGAGATTTTTTATGGCTTCATACCAAGTTTTTGCTTTGGTTTTCTGCCATGATTTTGAGATATTGGTGCTAAGGGGGAACATAAGTTTTGAAAACCCAGTGCAGTGCTGGTATTTAGCTCTATTGAGGAATAAAACCCCATTTCATTTCTACAGAATTCAAGATGCCTTTGTGGGAAGGTTGAGGCATAATCTTACTAGGAAGGAACCTGAGAAGTTGACCATGAAGCCCAAAACTTCTTCACAAGGATGGGAAAATAATTTTATGATTATAATTACACTTAAATATTAGTCTATATGTTTTCGAAGGAAAGCTCTATTCCTTGCCAAATTTTGTATGCGACTATCTCTTTCTTATTTAAGCTTGCGGACACTATGTGAAGTGGTCCATCTTATATGACTAGAACAATAAGAAATAATTCCTTTCCACTCATTTTCAATTCATTGGAATTATTGCTAGGATCATATCTCATTTAGCTGTGATGGCCTACGGTTTTATCTCCTTTGATTTGAAGGAAGAAAATACAACTCAGGAGTTTTACTCCAGGGGAAATTTAAAACCCATATGATAGCCATCCATGATAGCACCATTTTTCTTGAAGATGAAGAACAATCAGATGGAGTTGCGGACATTGAATATGTCAATATGGAGGAAAAAGGAGCTGATAAAACACTCACTCCTAACCCTAGATCTGGTGGAAAGATAAAGGAGGAAACCCTCCCCCATGATGTCTATGCCCTGGTTATGTCTAATACACTATCAAAGAAGAAAATCCTCCAGGGAAAGTAAAAGCATGAAGCCAATTAAGATTCCTTGGCATTTGATATTGATGAGACAAACCCTGAAGGAATACAGTGAGGTAAGGCTGGGACTAGTGGAAGAGGAGGATATGTTTCACATTCTTCCAGAAATGCCATGGTTTCCATCATGAAGGGTACTTCTGCCTCATCCAAAGGAGGAGGTGAGAAGAATAAATGAATATGGTAGTTAGGACCCAAAAGGAGATAGAGCATGTTATATTGACTGTCCCCAAGGGAAAGAGGTCCTAATAAAGGGGATAAACTTGGAGGGCATATTGAAAATCAAGAAGATATGGAAATTGGAAATCGAAAAGATATTGAAATTGATGATCGAAAAGATATGAAAATTGATGATGACACTGTTAGGTTTCCTGCATAAACAATTGTGCAACTGGAGAGAAAAAAACTGATTGCAAAAGAAGTCATGAGATAGTAGCTTCTTACCCTTTATGATAACTTTATCACTCTGCACCATGCTAGGTATAACAAACAGACCAAGAATATTCAAATGTATAAGGTGAAAATGAAGGGGAAAATACTCTTAAAAGACCACAATGCTATTTTTGATGCTCAGGGTATGGGATCCACTAGAGCCATGAAAGCATGAGGCCACTGGAAAATTACTAATGCATTCTATAAGCCAGCAACAAGAACAAAACACCAAATGAAAAAATTAGGAATGAATACTCCTTTAACTTGGTTTTATGGCCTAGTTGGAAGTTGCTTTAAACCCTGAATAACTATTTTCGCAAAATCCATGTGTCAAAGAACCTGAGGATACTATAGAGGAAACTCTTGAGAGATCTGCCAGAGATAAATCTACAACACCTACAAGCATAAAGGTAATGTGTTCCAAGTTGTGATTTGGTTAACAGTTTCACAAAAGTTTTACATTATGGACTTGCAAAGTATTATTGCCAAGGCAATCAATTTATAGTTGGAGATTAGCGGGTCTGATGCTGAGCGTAGTTCTATTGTTCTTGAGATGCGAAATACGAGCCACTCTAATTCTCTAGAGAAAAAGAAATTTCTTGTGAAACTGTATGATATGTGGCAATCGATCCAACTGGAAGAAGAACTAGGAATCCCCGTCGACAAAGATAAAGGTATCAAGGTGGTAATCTCTACTCACAATAAAAATGTGATTCTAAGAATGGGGGCCACTGAGTATTCCATCCCACGACAACCCCTTTCACCAAATGAAGGGTGGCAATTGTTTTGCAGAGTAGCGTTCAAAGTCGGTGGTGCTCCTACAAAAGGTATTGAGGATATTGCCAAACAAATAGCAGAAGAGTGTAAAGGTTTATCGTTGGCCTTAAATGTTGTTGCAGCAGTATTAACCGGTAAAACTACTACACATGAGTGGCATCTTGCTTTAACTCAAATGAAAAATGTAGATCCTGATTTTCTAACTATGTACAGAGGTATTGATGAAGATCTAGTATGTGGGTGACTAAAATGGAGTTACGATTGTTTGAATGATTATAACTTACATAATTGTTTTCTATATTGTGGTTCCTTTCTCGAAGATGTAGAGATTGAGGTGGACAGATTTATTGAAATGTGGATTAGGGGTGGGATTGGTTAAATATAGTAGAGATAAATGACAGTTTATGTACGTAGGATGCAGGTAGGTAACACTATTAGTAGAATGCTTCTCATTTTAGCATGCTCACACACATATGAAGTACATAAAAGTTCACGATATTGTTTGTAATCTAGCACTTTATATTGTTGAAAGGAATAAATGTTTATTTATAAGAACAAGTCAAAAGTTGGACAAGTTACACTCTATATTGCTGAAAAGAAGAAATGTTACTGGACAAGCTGTTAAATTTTCAGAATTTACTTCAATCTGATCTAGGATCTTAACTGTGAGAACAACATGTACAGCATATCTACAGCATATCAATCATGGAGACAATAATGCAAGCACACAAGAGACACAAAGATTTACTTGGGGAAAACCATAAAGGTGAAAAACCCCAATAACTTCCTCAGAGATAGATAGAGCAATGATACAACCAACCATGAGAGATAGACATAACCTAGCAGCAGATCCTCCTCCTCCATAAGTGCGCCACTCCTCCTTGAGTGCATGAGTGAGAAGTGAGTGAGCAAATAGAGTGCCTCCCGCACTCTATTTATACTTGACTTGACTTGCCTTTTTACCTAACTCATGTAGGCTCAAACTTAACCACATAACATAATGCTGAGTGGGCCGACCCCCAATAGGGTGGTCTAATAACCCTTCGACCCACATGGCCGACCCCCAATAGGGTGGTCTAATAACCCTTTGACCCACATGACTTATACAGGGCCGACCCCAACAAGGTGGTCTAATAACCCATCAAGAATAAGTTACGACATTTACAATATAAATGACGACACTTCCTTATAAAGGAATAATACCATCTCTATAGGAATACAATATACATATATGTGAAATACATTCCGAAGTTACATATACATCAACACTCCCTCTTAACTAGGAAGGTATTTCTCAGCACATTTCTTCTAGCACAAGTCATCTTCTCTGGATCATCATCACTGGATAATCGTCATCGAGTCATCATCATCGTCACTGCTGCTGCTATCTCAATCAATCTGTGAATCTACTCATCATAGGAAGTTCTACAGAGCCAGTCCTTTTTCATACTGGATGTAGGCCCACCACCTGCAGGTCTTCGTCATCACTGGCCATACTGTGGAATCCTCAGGACTTATTACGTGCGTCACAAAACCTCGAAAGAGCATCCCAGGCTATTACGAGCACATAGCTCTACCTATAGGATCTCCCAGGGTGCTATTACATGTGACCCCACCACAAAACCTCGAAAGAGCATCCCAGGATGTTACAGGTACACAACTCCGACCTGTAGGATCTCCTAGGGTGCTATTATATGTGGTCATGGCAAAACCTCGCAAGAGCATACTAGGACTGATTTCGGGCACACAGCCCAACCTATCGGATCTTCTAGGGTGCTATTACATGCCATAGGACAAAACCTCGCAAGAGCATCTGCCAGATATCCCAGGGCGCTATTACATGCCATAGGAAAAACCTCGAAAGACTATCTACAGATCTCCCAGGGCACCGAATTACATGTCCTCCCAGAGAAAAACCTCGAAAGAGCATTTGCCAGATGTCCCAGGGCACCGATATTACATGTCATAGGCAAAACCTCGAAAGACCATCTGCAAATCTCCCAGGGCACCGGATTACATGCTCATCTGCACAACCTGATCCACGGCCATAGAGTATCATCCTCATACTCACCATACATCATCCTGATGCATCCATGATCATCCTGATCATCATCACTGCAACGTCCTGCTGCATGTCATCTGGAGCAACATCCTGAAGCTCGTCAGCTATGATCATCCTGATCATCACTGCAACATCCTGTTGCATGTCATCTGGAGCAACATCCTGAAGCTCATCATCAATGATCATCCTAATCATCACTGCAACATCCTGCTACATGTCATCATACCTGATCCACTTGATCATCAATGCATCTACCTGATGCATACCAAGTATCTACTTGATACATATCATCATACATGATCCTCCTGATCCTCAATATATCCACCTGATACAAATACAAATACATGATACATATCACCATACATGATCCACCTGATCATACAATGTATCCACCTAATACATATACAGATACATGGTCCAAGCATCCAACATGATGCATATACAAAATACATACACATGATCCAACTGATCATATCCAGCATCAACATGATGCGTACATACATACATAAAAATGATCCAACTGATCATATCCAAGCAGAAACCAGAACATCATCCTGATGCTCATCATCCAGTGCTTACATCCACAGCCATGTGAAGGATCCTCCTTCCAACATGCTTGGAATGGCTTCAGCAAATGTGTCGATCACTTCTTCCTCGAAGTGTCCTCGATCTGAAGAA
This sequence comes from Larix kaempferi, assembly GCA_027924585.1. NCBI lineage: Eukaryota > Viridiplantae > Streptophyta > Pinopsida > Pinales > Pinaceae > Larix > Larix kaempferi. The sequence goes on from BSBM01000109.1 coordinate 6,842,095, forward strand.
CGCCAAGCTTCTCTCTGAAGTACTTGAACTTCACCCTGGCTAGTGGCTTCGTCAGCACATCTGCAATCTGCTCGTCTGTCGCAACATATAGGAGATTCACAACTCCTCTATGCACCATATCCCTGATATAGTGATATTTGATCTCTATGTGTTTCGACCTGTCATGAAACACTGGGTTCTCGGATAGCTTCACACAACTCTGGTTATCACAGAAGATACCAGTAGCCTCCAACGGGAGATCAAATAACTCAGACAGTAGCTTCCATAGCCATACTGCCTCACAACTAGCTGAACAGGCTGCAACATACTCTGCCTCAGCTGTACTCAGTGCTACACAGGACTGCTTCCTACTAAACCAAGAGATCACACCTGATCCCATATTGAAGCAACACCCAGATGTGCTCTTCCTGTCTGCTGCACTGCCAGCCGAATCTGAATCGACATAACCCTGTAGGTTAAACTTTTGATTCATTTCATACTTGAGCCCATAATCCACTATACCCTTCAGGTACCTCAGAACATGCTTTACAGCAACCAGGTGAACACTCCTCGGATCCGTTAGGAACTGGCTCAATGTGTTCACAGCAAAGCAAATGTCTAGTCTCGTGTTCGTCAAGTACATCAAGGACCCAATCATCTGACGATACATAAAGACATCAATTGGCTCAGATGAAGCATCACATAGAAGCTTTAGATTCGATGCCATAGGTGTGGCCATGGCCTTGCAATCCATCATCCCAAATCTCTTCAGGATATCTACTGTGTACTTCCCTTGACCAAGGAAGATCCCACCTGCATTCTGCCACACCTCCATACCTAGGAAATAGTGCATCATTCCCAAATCTTTCTTCCGCTGCATGTCGACAATCAATCTATCTTCACCTGTAACAAACAGGTTATCCGCATACAAAAGTAGTATCACTGGATTGCCTTCCTCAACCTTGTAGTAAAGGTTGGAATCCTCTTTACTCTTGGTAACGCTCAAACTGGATAGAAAGTTGTCTATCCTACCATACCAAGTTCTGCACACATATCTGACTACACCATGCTGTCTTGAAATCCATTTGGTGCATCTTCTATTTCATCACGTTTATATTTCTCAATGCTGCCATCTGCAATATGCTTGATCTGATAGTTCCATTTGGAAGTCATAACAAACTTTCCTTCATGTCTTGGGACTGCAACCCAAACATCATTCTTCATGATCGACGGATCATGGCATTCCATTTCTTCATCCCAGATCCTAGGAACTTCAATATCTTCAATAGATATCTTTATTGTTGAACAAATGTTGTAGTTCTTCTTTTGTAGGAGATGGCATACGATCTTTCCTACACAACAAGTTAAATTGCATAATTAGAAAACATCTCATAGTTTTCAGAACAAATTCTTACACATAAAGAAATATGTCATACAGTCATGCAATTATCTTAGCCAATGCTTCAATACAACATTTTCCCATATCCCATAACTTTCTAGATGCCTTCCAATCTCTACCAGAACATTGTTAAGAGTGTGCACAACTCCCAACATGTCAGCAAAGAGGTTTCATTCTAGATAAGTAGCAATGGAATGTTGTACAGTGCCATAGGTCACTTACCCATGTATATTAGTAGTATACTGTTCATCAATGCAACTATTCTAATATGCATAATACACAACCTAATTCTAGGAACATCAGTATATACATTATTGAACAGTATTATTTAAACAAACAAATATGCAAGAAATGATGATTAAAATACTTATCTTTCTTTGTTCATTGGGTGGACTCCCTCTAAGTCTTTGCTTCCTTGCAGGAGCTGTTGGAGTCCTAATCTGAAGTAGCTTCTTCTACACTTTTCTATTGTGGAATGTAGAAAGATGGTCAACTGCCTTTGAATATCTGCATCCTTGCAGAAACTACTGAAGTGTGCTCTTTTTCTTTCTTGCAGGAACAACTGGAGTGTGCTCCTTTGCTTTCTTGCAGGAACAACTGGAGTGTGCTCCTTTGCTTTCTTGCAGGAGCAACTGGAGTGTGCTCCCTCTTGATCTTTGCTTCCTGAATTACCTGTTCTTGAACTCATATTCATCCTTGGTCCCTATGCATGCTTATTAGTATCATGATTGTGTTATCCTTGTGATTTCATATAAAATCATACATTCATTAGTATACTATTAAAACACATAATTTCAAGCATGTATAGTCATGATCATTTCAAACAGAATAATAAGCATTAGCATTCAAGGTTTATGTGGGATTCTTATGGTTAGTTAAATCATAAGAAGCATAACATGTCTAAACCTGTAATTACTCAAACCTATGACTCTTCAGGTTAGTTGAATCATCAATCAAGATAAGAGATATAATATGCATAAAACCTGTGATTATTCAAACCTATACCTTCATGATTCTTCTGGTTAGTCATATCATAAATTATGGTAAGAAACATAATATGCATACAACCATGATTATTCAAACCTATGACTTCATGAATAATCATTATCAACAACACAACAGTATAAGATCCTAAACCAAGGTAGGATTCTAGCTTGATATAGGAAAAACATACCTGGATTAGCATGCTAGCTAGTTTATGTCTAACATACCCGCATAATGTCTTTTGGTTCTCTTCAGTGACTTGTGCTAGTAACCTGCATGTCTCATATGTTAACCATTACAAAACCAAGTTATACATACCTCGTAAATGGATCTTCTATGAGATCCATGACAATGGATGAATCTTTGTCCTCATGTTATCATGACCATATGTTCTTGGACCAGAACATGATTTGTCTTTTTTTTTTGGTGTACCTTTCATGTTAGTAGACAATATAAACCTCATACAACACCATAATACATTAGTACAATCATAAGTGTCAACACCCTAATCAATGAATATTTTCTATTGTGCATTCATAGTTTTATTAAGGTGATATGACAAGTCTAAAATCAAGATTGTACTAACCGTAATAACATGAAGACAAACATACCATAAACTTAATCATGAACAAATCGCAAAACATACCTCGATGAGTCATACCTGTCGAGATCGCTTGTATTCTTCTTATGTAAGGCCTTAGCCTCATCTCCCTCTGAAACAGGAACTTCTTCACTTATGCAGGTGACCTTCTTCTACGATTAACCCAATCCACTTGATTTGCAAGAACTGGACCTGGAGCTGGATATGGGTTTGTCAGAGAAACCCCAAAAATTCAAACTTTGAATTTCAAACTTCTGAAAGGATAGAAATATGCGCCTTGATGAGCTGATCAAGCTGGTATATTCAGAATTTGAAAACTGCAAAGTTTCACTCCTCAATTTTTCCTTTGAGACTTCTGGATTCACTGGACGTGACCCTGAACTGGGGTTTGATGAAGCCCACTCTTCTGCCCAATCAAAAGGTTTGATCCAAATCTCTAAGCTTCTATTTTTCTGAGGAGCTTCCAGCCGTGGTCACAGATTTCAAAAATTCCCATTTTTACAGAAGCCCTAATTTTCCACTTTTATGATCAAAGTCCCGAACTAGGGTTTGATCAAGCCCGGCCTTCTTCCCAACCAAAAATTTTGATATTGGTCTCTAAATTTCTATTTTGATGAGTAGCATCCAGTCGTGGTCTCCGATTACAAAAATTCCAACTTTCTTCAAAGCCCTAAATTCCGGAAGCCATGAATGAAGGTACTCAAAAATAATTCTGTTTTGACAGAAATATGTACCTGATTGTTTCTGGTGTAACTCCAAACTTTTTGATCCACAGGGTCTGAAAAAGTTTTCTAAGATATCCTGACCTGTTATCTTTCCATCCTGACAGGTCTGACCTCAATTGGATTCTCTGAGAGAGAGTTATGCCAAATGTCGCAACGTGACCTGTTTTGGGATAAAATAGGAGAGTGAACTTGTACGGCATGCCACGTGTCACTGTTTGAACTTCGGCCTATGAAAAAGTTTCCTGAGATATCTCGGCCTGTTATCTTTCCATCCTGACAGGTCTGACCTCAATTGAACTTTCTGAGAGAGAGTTATGCCAAGTGTCGCAACGTGACCTGCTTATGGGATAATACAGGAGAGCGAACTTGTACGGTGTTCCACGTGTCACTGGTTCAACTTCGGCCTCTGAAAACGTTTTCTGAGATAGTAAAGTCTATGTACTACCTGTCAATTTTTATGAAATTACATTTGGATCTTCCTAGCCCAAGTTATGACCTTTTCCCCAAGGTCACCTGATTTTGACTCAGATCTGGAAGAGGCAGAAACCCTATATTGTAAAGATCATAAATCACAAAGTAAAACGAATTAGAGGTTTTCCTTTGGACACAAGGTACATGGGGATCTTAGATTCATCTTGTAACAATTTCAGATCCAAAAACTTTGCCAAAACGGATTTATAGCGAAAGTGGTACGATGACTGGTTTTTTCTATATCAAGCCCTAGCATCGTAAGTGCAACAAGTGTCATACATGCCATATCATGCCTTCTTTCAGGATAGCTCTGATACCATGTTAAATTTTTAGAATTTACTTCAATTTGATCTAGGATCTTAACTGAGAGAACAACATGTACAGCATATCTACAGCATATCAATCATGGAGACAATAATGCAAGCACACAAGAGACACAAAGATTTACTTGGAGAAAACCATAAAGGTGAAAAACCCCAATAACTTCCTCAGAGATAGATAGAGCAATGATACAACCAACAATGAGAGATAGACATAACCTAGCAGCAGATCCTCCTCCTCCATAAGTGCGCCACTCCTCCTTGAGTGCATGAGTGAGAAGTGAGTGAGCAAATAGAGTGCCTCCCGCACTCTATTTATACTTGACTTGACTTGCCTTTTTACCTAACTCATGTAGGCTCGAACTTAACCACATAATATAATGCTGACTGGGCCGACCCCCAATAGGGTGGTCTAATAACCCTTCGACCCACATGGCCGACCCCCAATAGGGTGGTCTAATAACCCTTTGACCCACATGACTTATACAGGGCCGACCCCAACAAGGTGGTCTAATAACCCATCAAGAATAAGTTACGACATTTACAATATAAATGACGACACTTCCTTATAGAGGAATAATACCATCTCTATAGGAATACAATATACATATATGTGAAATACATTCCGAAGTTACATATACATCAACACAAGCTACCTGGGGAACAAGTGATGGACAATTGTGAAAGAATAGGACATCGATTTGAATGAAAGCTTCATAGATACATTAGTGGCATGAATGATCATAAGATATAGAAGGAGAACCTCCCCTCAAACAACAGGTTGAAGCAGAAGAGGGGATAGGATAGCAAGATTAATGTATTACAAGAGCTCATTGCAACATGCAATGTACTGAAGCATAGGAGGATCCAAGTATTCTTTAAGGCGATCGACTCCATGAAGAGTATAGAGGGCCCTTCCCTCATGTAGGATGATAAACTAGGAAAAATTGAACACCATCAATAATGCATAAACCTAAACCTTTATTTCCTGTGGGCACAAGATTTGATGGCCTCACTAAGTTCCCATAGATTGAAATAAGAAAATGGCTCATCGACTTTATTGTTGATGAGGTAGAGTACAATTCTATGGATAGTGGGTAGATCAAGCTATAGTTCAAGGGAAAAACACACCGCGCAATTAAAATGATTGAACTGTGTAGTAAATGAATATTTTCTTTTTCTTTGCTTTAGGACTTCACTTCTCCTAGCAAAGTATATTACTAGGCATTTCAACTTTTTAATGCCGAGTTGAATTTCACATATTTATGTGCAACATTCAACATTCTTGAGAATGAATTCATAAAACTATGAACTTATATATTACCATATCAAAATAGGGCAACATGACCGCAATACATGGAGATGAGATTTTACTATGATCTTTCACTTCTTAGAGAGCTTGGGCTCTTCATACACTTTACAGTTCTTCACTTCTTCTTTTCTTTCATCACACATCTCTCTCTGTTCTTCAAATATCGTCTTCTATATATAGGAATTTCATCACCACTAACTTATGATTGCTTCACCTGCAATCTACTGTGATACATTAAATACTACAATAAATTTCAACGTAAGAATTCTTGACATGTGGAATACAAACGAGGTTACATAAATAGAAACTTGACTATGAGCCAAATTGACTGCAAACTGGACAAGATAAGTAGTCAGATCTTAATTACATTTTTCCAAAAATAGTTGCAATTTATAAGGCCAACAAATACAAGGCAATTGACACAGTTAGTTTTATTGGTTGTGTTTGGCAAGTTTGGAGATCAAGCTTCTTCAACTCACGCTGACGGTGATGCCAACGCCGAGGTCACTTTACAGCATATTTTTTACCCTTACAAAATTCCCTTTTTTTCCTCTATTTATTTGGTTGTCATTGCCATTTGGTCTACATATATATTTATATATTGAAAATCACACATTTACTAGCTCCTATTTTATTCTACCATAGGGATTTCCCTGATATTCCATATCCACAAGGAAATCCTTGGAGATCGGGCTTCTTCAACTCACGCTGAGGCCGACGCCGAGGTCACTTTACAACATATTTTTACCCTTACAAAAATTCCCTTTTTTCCTCTGTTTATTTGGTTGTCTTTGCCATTTGGTCTGCATATATATTTATATATTGAAAATCACACATTTACTAGCTCTTATTTTATTCTACCATAGGGATTTCCATGATATTCCATATCCACGAGGAAATGCTTTTCATTTAGTAAATGTCACGAGCCCCAATGTGAGAGTACTTTCAACAGCCAATATAAATGTTCTCCAGTTCTTGCCTCTTTTTTCTCTCTATAAGTGGCAAAAGTTTTCTCCCACCTTGATTTGCACTAGCATAAGTGTAGAAAGTGGGTAAGTTGTGAATTTTGGAGGTTGTAACTTATAGCTCTAAGAATTGAGCTAGATCAATATAGCTATTGGAAAGATAACTACATAATAGAACGTAGGTAAGTTTTGAATTTTGGAGGTTATAACTTATAACTTTGAACTAAGAATTGAGCTAAATCAATATGGCTATTGGAAATATAACTATATAGGAAAATTGTAATGAAGATTCAATTCTTAGAAAGTACTTTTTAGTTATTTCAAAAATTAGTAAAATATAGCAAAAAATCAATAAAACATAGCACTTAACTTGACAAAAAATTATAGTAGGTGTACTAAACCTTGAAGAAAGAGTATGTGATGAGAATAGGTATAAATAAGCATAGCAAATGAGCCTCTATGATTGTAGAGTTTTATGTAATTGAGTAGGCATGAAACCTAATTGACTCGCAAGAGCATGACAGTCTAAGGTGCTTTTCAACCAACAAATTGAATGCTCGAGTGTATCAATATGGACTTGTTGATAAAACCGGTAAAGGGAGAATCATATAAGCTACTTGATTTATTATCCAAGGAATTTAGGTGATAAATGAATTTCACTATGTTTAGCATGTGCAAATAGAATTTGGAGAGAATAATTATAAATGATGTTGGATTTAATAACACTACCTCCAAAAAAAGAGGGAATGAAACAAGAAAGTAGTTTCCACGATAAGTATGAGATATATTAGCTAGCTATGGATTATATTCCCATGTATAAATAGAAGCTCTTGACTACTTTGAGTTGAGAGAGGCAATAATAAGTGAAGGGTATATAATGAGACATATATTGAGTGAGTACGCTCCTAGAAGGTATTTGTAACAATGAGAAAAGAATATAGAATGAAGATGAGAGTGTTGAGTTCGTTTCCATATATGGAATTTAATGATAAGATAGTGCAAAGCATAAGACTTCCAATTGGTCTTTAAAACCTTGCTACCTTTGGAAAATGAAAGTGGGAAGAGTTTTTATGATGGAAGAGGTTGCAACATGGAAAAGAGAGTGGTCAACCAAACAAATGAGAACATGCCATGCATGCATACGATGGATGAACCATATCAATGGAAAAAGTATATGTTCTTGAAAATCATGTGCAAATAGCATGAAGTAAGTGAATGATGAACTTCAACTTGCCTAAAAGTAGCTACTGAAGATGCGGTCCACTACAATGAGTTGAAAGGATGAAGGAATAGTTATGATTGGGTAAGAAAAGGGAGAGCAAGTTGTTAGATTCATGTAGAATTTGAAGGAATCCAAGAGAAGGGAATGCTTCAAATTCTTAGAGAAGAAGTGTAACGTTGGATATAGGGAAAAGGGCATAGCTTTCAATGAATTGTATGTTCATGAAGCATATGAACTATGAACATATGGGAAGATCCTTGCAATGCATAGAAAATTGGTAAGGAAGGGAAATTGCCAAGAATATGAAACATGATCTTGCTTACTTATATCTTTTCCAATTGATTCATTGATTGATTGATTTCTGTCATTTAATCTCCTTCTCTAAGTGGGCATTGGACACAAAGTTTTGAGTTCGAAACGATCCATTTATGATGAATGGGGCTGGAAATGCATCTATGAACCATGCTGATTCGTCCATGTTGATTGCATTATGCATCTAAATGTGTCATCATAAGGAAACGTTCATAATCGAGATGCCTATACGAGGGTGAGGGGTAAAGCGCTAATGTGGGCTACAGCTATTAGGAGTCTTTTATTCATGGAGAAAACAACATTTCGAATAGAAAGTGCTTGGTCTAACCCCCTAAAATAGAGACCATGCCAAGCTCCCTGTTCCCTGTATGAGCAAGAACGAATATGAAAAAGTGGTGATGAGAGTTATTGAACTACTGTGGATGCCATTCAAATATAAATAATTTAAGGTGGGTAAGTGAGATTGAAATCATCAACCGGAATTCAATCTTCTGGGTAGGTAAGGATTCATCGACGGACAGGTATGACTAAAGAGATTACTAAAGAATGGTAAGCCATGTTATTCGGAAAAAAGAAAAATGGAAAATGAATGTGAGGGCATAAAAATATAGTGTTATTTGGACATATTTTTCTACAGTCGCTACCAAAAAAAACAGACTTCAACTCCCAAGTTCAAAAAAAATATGATGAAATATTGGGAATAAATCAAATCCTAAAACACATTAACATAAACAAATATGAGATTCTCGCAAGAATCCTCCAAAGCAAGATAAGAAAATTTACAACAATAACTAATTATTATGATAAAAAGGAATCATAGAGGAGGTCCTTACCTAATATATATAGACACTGGATTAAAGAATAAATTCCTCATTTCCTGTATTCATTTTTTTATATCATCTATATTTTTGGTTTTCATTCTTCATATATCATCCATGATTGCCAAGAGAAATATCATTTATGATTGCCAAGAAAAATCGCAAAAGATCCTTTAAATAAATTTACAATCTAAATTTAATATAGAGAAAACAAAATTAAATAAATACAAAATATACAACCCTTCCTTATATCAAGATAGAAAATGAAATTGAATATTCCATGTGGTTGAATTACCTACCCATTATTAATAGTTGTTTCATGAGAATCCCACACCCACCGCCATCAAAGAGAAGGCAATCAACACGAATACATCATTGCATCCTACGCCGAAAAGAAGGAAACCCAAGTAATGTTAGCGATGTTTTTACATATTGTTTTTTTCTTTGGATATCTCTTATTTGGATCCATTGTCTTAGAGAAGGTTCTTGAACATGAAAAAATTCTATTCAGTTTATTAAATATAATTTAATTAATTAGAAAACCCAAAATGAATTAAATTTCCAATAAAACTGTTGGGTATGTTATATCTCTTCACATGGTCGCTGCGTGTACAACACGATCCCTACGGCACCTTCGATTCGCCTGCGCCGGGCGCGTCCGGAGGGGGGGGGTTTAGAGGGGGGGGTAGCCCGACAGGGCCCACCCCCTTCGTTTCGGACCGTTAGGTTCCGAAACGACACGGAGGGGGCCGTTAGGCCCCCGGAGTCCGCGCGGAGCGCAAAATTTTTTTGGGTTGCTTTTTGCTTTTTCGCGATTTTCGACCCATTGTACTCTATCTAATTCCGGTAAAAGAAATTAGGGTTGTAACCTAATTCGGGTAAACGAATTAGGGTTTTAGATGCTGCAGAATACCATTTATTGTATTGTACATGTAAAATAAACATATAATGAGAAAGGAGCTATGCGGCTCTAAGTTTTGCTGGTTTTTTCCCGGTTAAGGGTTTCCAGGTGAAAATCTCTGTGTAATGTGTGTGCCATTGTGTATTTTCTGTAAATGCTTAAGAATCGATATATGTTTGTACTTCACTGTTAAGGTTTAAAACTTACATTTGGTATCAGAGCAATTTTGGGTTCAGAGGGACGCCTTTGTTTCCAGGGGTTTGGCTCGATCTTGGATTTGTGATAAACCTGGTTTCAGTGGGAGCTTTGCAGCGGTGATTTATTCTTTGTTTAAAGAATGGCGAGCAGTTCTAGATTCGAGATTGAGAAATTTAATGGTCATAGCTTTGAGCTATGGAAGCTCAAGATGGAAGATCTTCTGGTAGATAGAGAACAATGGATCGCAGTAGATCCAGGTACCATGCCCTCTGGTGCGGTAAAAGAAGAATGGGAAAAGCTGGAAAGGAAAGCAAGGAGCACTATTCGTCTTTGCCTTGCAGATTCGGTATTGGTGAACGTATCTGGAGAAGACACTGCAAAGAAGCTATGGGATAAACTGGGAAGTCTGTATCAGTCAAAGTCCCTGGTAAATAAGTTATTTCTGCGAAAGAAATTGTACCTTCTGAGGATGACTGATGGAGACTCTGTTTCAGAGCATCTAAACGCCTTCAATACTCTGGTAAGTCAGTTGACATCTGTTGGTATTAAACTTGATGATGATGAAAAGTGTATTAGTCTGTTGTGCTCTTTGCCAGATTCATGGGATAATCTGGTCATAGCTATTGGGAGTAATGCAACCACACTAAACTTCGATGATGTGGTTGCATCCCTACTATCGGAGGAAATGAGGCGGAAATCCATAGATAGTTCAGCCAAGGATGCCTTATTTGTAAGAGGTCGCCCTGGAGACAGATCTAAAAATAAGTCTTCAGGTGGTAGATCTAAATCTAGAGGGAGATCTAAATCTCCAGGACCTTCTGTAAGAAAATGCTGGAAGTGCGGAAAAGCTGGGCATTACAAGAAGGATTGTAAATCGAAAATTACTGATAAAAGTAGAGGACCTAATGATGCTCCATCCGCAGATGGGAAAGAATCTACAGAGGAAGGAGGAGATGTGTATCTGGCATCTTCAAGTACACATGCAGAGCATGATTCGTGGTTGATTGACTCAGGTGCGTCTTATCATATGACTCCCCACAGGGAGTGGTTTTCTGAATACGAAAAGTATGATGGAGGAGATGTATTTCTGGGAGACAACTCGGTAGCGAAAATCATAGGTCGAGGAAAGGTCAAGCTACTGCTCAAAGATGGAAGGGTTAAAACTCTTCCCGGGGTTCTGCACATTCCAAAGTTGGCTAGAAACCTTATATCTGTAAGTAAAATGGATGATGCAGGTGTGAAAACTCTATTTGAAAAGAACACATGCAAAATGGTTCGAGAGTCATTGGTGTTGATGAGGGGAGTTCGGATTGGAACTCTATACAAGTTGTTGGGAAGCACCTTCAAAAATGGATGTAACAGCACTATTGTTTCTGAGGGTAAAAATGAAGGAGACAGAGTCCTTGCTGTCTCTAGTGAGAAGACATCGCTATGGCATCGAAGGCTGGGACATATTGGAGAAAAGGGTCTTCGACTATTACAAGGTAAAAGTATGGCTGAAGGCATGTCTGATTTCACATTAGATTTTGATTTCTGTGAACATTGCTTATATGGTAAACAGAATCGAGTAAGATTCTCATCTGGTGTTGTAAGAGCTAAAGGAATCTTAGAGTTAATACACAGTGATGTTTTTGGACCTGTGCCTGTTCCATCACTTGGTAAATCTGTGTATTATGTTTCATTTATAGATGATTTCTCAAGGAAAACTTGGATTTATTTCCTGCGTAAGAAATCTGAGGTTTTCAATAGATTCAAAGAATTTAAGGCTCTTGTAGAGAATCAAACTGAGAAGAAAATAAAAGTACTCAGAACAGATAACGGTGGAGAATTCTGTGAAAGTGAATTTGAGGAGTTCTGTAAAACGTGTGGAATAGCAAGGCAAAAGACTACTCCATACACACCTCAACAGAATGGGGTTGCAGAAAGGATGAACAGGACATTGATGGAAAAGGCAAGGAGTATGCTCAGTGGTGCAGGGCTAGCACAACAATTCTGGGCAGAAGCTGTTGACACTGCGTGTTACCTAGTGAATAGGACACCCACATCAGCGTTGGCTGACAAGACACCTCATGAGGTTTGGACTGGTAAGAAACCCTCTCTCTCTCATCTCAGAGTGTTTGGGTGTGATGCTTTTGTACATGTTCCAAAGGAGAAAAGGAGCAAGTTGGATAATAAGGCGGAAAAATGTATCTTCATTGGTTACAAGGATGGAGTGAAAGGTTACAAGCTGTGGAACCCAGTAAAAAGGCAAACAGTTTACAGTCGAGATGTGATCTTCAGAGAAGTTGAAAGCACTTCCAGGATTGAGGATGTACCAAAGGAAAAGGATTCAGAGAAGCTACACTTTGATATCAAGGATGAAAGAGGTGACTCTTTTGAGGAACCAGATTCGTCTGAATCAGATGAGGAGGCAGAATCGTCTGAATCAGATGAAGAGGCGGATCCACAGACTCCGGTATTGAGGAGATCTGACCGAGAAAGAAGGCAAGTTGAAAGGTACAGTCCCCCTGATTTTCGTTCTAATTTTGTGTTATCTATTACTGATGATGATCCTAGAACTGCTAAAGAGGCAATGGATTCAGAAGATAGTAAACTATGGAAGAAGGCCATGATAGAAGAAATGGATGCCTTGGACAAAAATGAGGCATGGGATCTGGTTGAGTTGCCAGAAGGAAGAAAGCCTATTGGAAGCAAATGGGTATTCAAGAAGAAGTTAAATGCAGCAGGTAAAGTGGAGAAGTACAAGGCTCGACTAGTTGCGAAAGGTTACTCCCAAATTGAGGGCATCGATTTTGGTGAGATTTTTTCACCTGTTGCAAAATTGACTTCTATTAGATTTCTTTTATCTATTTCTGCTGCTTTTGATCTTGAAGTAGAACAGATGGATGTAAAGACAGCTTTCCTACATGGAAATCTTAATGAAGAGATCTATATGAAGCAACCAGAACGGTTTGTGGTGAAAGGAAGGAAGGAGCTTGTCTGTAAGCTGAAAAAGTCTCTCTACGGTTTGAAACAATCTCCCAGAATGTGGTATCAAAAATTTGATACTTATATACTGGGACTTGGTTTCTCAAGAAGCAAAGCTGATCACTGTGTTTATTTTAAGCTAATTGGTGATCATTTTATTTATGTAATATTGTATGTTGATGATATGTTGCTAATTGGAAACAACAAAGAAATCATCAAGGATGTCAAGAATCAGCTGTCATCTGAATTTGACATGAAAGATCTTGGTGCTGCAAATTTCATTTTGGGCATGGAAATAAAAAGAGATCGTGAAAACAAGAAACTCTGGTTAAATCAGAGGAAATATGTTGAAACGATATTGAAGAGATTTAATATGCAGGAAAGCAAACCAGTGAAGGTGCCCATTCCTGTAGGTGTAAGGTTATCTGCAGAACAGTGTCCCACTACACAAGAAGAGGTAGAGGACATGTCTCATGTTCCATATGCTAGTGCAGTTGGCAGTCTGATGTATGCCATGGTCTGTACTAGACCAGATATAGCCCATGCAGTGGGAGTTTTGAGTAGATACATGTCAAAACCAGGAAAGGAACATTGGACTGCAGTAAAAAGGGTCTTCAGGTATTTGCGTGGCACTACAGATTCTGCAATCTGCTACCAAGGAAGACCCGGTCTAAACAGAGAGATAGATATACAAGGATTTGCTGATGCTGACTGGGCTGGAGATCTTGATCACAGAAGATCTACAAGTGGCTACGTTTTTAATCTATTTGGAGGAGCAATCAGTTGGATGAGTAGAAGACAAGCTGTAGTTGCACTCTCAACTACAGAAGCTGAATACATGGCAGCTACCCATGCAAGTAAGGAAGCTGTATGGTTGCAAAGATTGTGTTCAGGTATTGGTTTTGTTCAGAATGCAGTAAAAATTGGTTGTGATAGCTCAAGTGCAATATTTCTGGCAAAGAACCCTGCTTATCACTCGAGGACAAAGCACATTGATGTGCAGTACCATTTCGTCAGAGACATGGTTGAACAGAACAAAGTGTTGCTGGAAAAGGTTGACACTTTGGTAAATGTTGCAGACTCTTTGACAAAGTCTGTGAGTACTCAGAAGTTCTCTTGGTGCAAAGAGAACATGGGCATTGTTGCCCTGAATTGTTGAAGTCATAAATTTCTCCTGTATGTGAAGAGAACAACAAGTGGGAGAATGTTGGGTATGTTATATCTCTTCACATGGTCGCTGCGTGTACAACACGATCCCTACGGCACCTTCGATTCGCCTGCGCCGGGCGCGTCCGGAGGGGGGGGGTTTAGAGGGGGGGGTAGCCCGACAGGGCCCACCCCCTTCGTTTCGGACCGTTAGGTTCCGAAACGACACGGAGGGGGCCGTTAGGCCCCCGGAGTCCGCGCGGAGCGCAAAATTTTTTTGGGTTGCTTTTTGCTTTTTCGCGATTTTCGACCCATTGTACTCTATCTAATTCCGGTAAAAGAAATTAGGGTTGTAACCTAATTCGGGTAAACGAATTAGGGTTTTAGATGCTGCAGAATACCATTTATTGTATTGTACATGTAAAATAAACATATAATGAGAAAGGAGCTATGCGGCTCTAAGTTTTGCTGGTTTTTTCCCGGTTAAGGGTTTCCAGGTGAAAATCTCTGTGTAATGTGTGTGCCATTGTGTATTTTCTGTAAATGCTTAAGAATCGATATATGTTTGTACTTCACTGTTAAGGTTTAAAACTTACAAAAACCAAGGTAGAAAAATTACAAAATATTTGAAATAAATAACACTAAAACAAATAAAACACTAAAATACTACATTCTAATTTTTTCCATTCTTAAAAGAATTTATCAAAGATTTTTTTTTTTCCATTCTTAAAAGAATCTATCAAAGAATTTTTTTCCATTCCCAAAAAAATCTATCAAATTTTTTTATGTAAAAACAATAATTATGACAAAAAAGACAAGCTATAAAATTAATTACTACATAAAGAGAGCATATAAAATTATAGCTAAAATGAAGGGAGACCAAGTACTACCTAATAAATAGACACTTGGTTGAAGAAAGAATTCCTTTTATGTTCTTGGGGAATCACGTGCCATGAAAAATATAGAAAATATAACTTAATTAAATATCAGGAAAAATAAATGACTTCTATTCACAACAGAAACATAAAGAGAATATGAGAGAATATTAAGAATAAATCAAACTTTAAGAATAAAATTAACAACAA
Source organism: Larix kaempferi (assembly GCA_027924585.1). Taxonomy (NCBI): domain Eukaryota; kingdom Viridiplantae; phylum Streptophyta; class Pinopsida; order Pinales; family Pinaceae; genus Larix; species Larix kaempferi. Next base: position 6,857,500 of record BSBM01000109.1, read on the forward strand.
TAACTAATTATGATAAAAATGAACAATGAAGATTGAAGGATAAATATACAGTGGATTGAAGAATGAATTCCTCATTTAAAATTTTCACTCTTCATGTATCATCCATTATTGAAAGGAAAGATAATAAAAAAAACAATTAAATCAGTTTACAATTTAAACTTAATATTCAAAACAACAAAATTAAATAAATAAAAATATATAACCTTTCCTCTAAAACAAAATTGAATATATTAATTACTTACCCAATAATATATGTTTCAAAACCCAAATCTCAATCTCAACCCACCATCAAGCAAAAAGCAATCAATACAAACTCCACTATTAAGTCTCAAGCTTCCCAACCTCATCAAACAACGAAAGTAGAGCAATTGACAAAGAGAAGTCACCTTAATTAATTTAATTGAAACAAATAACACTGATAAAGAATCCACAGCTTTCATCTTACTATCCAACAACTTTAAACAAAATGTATAGAAATTTAAAATCCTTTCTCACAAGAGAAAGCAAAATCCTCTACCATTTAAACCAATTACATTCTTTTTTACCAATTAAAATTTACAAAAGTAACTCCCACTTACTCCATTTTTAAATGAAATAACCCTGTTATTCCATTTTTAAGATGTATATTTGTTATTCCATTTTTAAGATGTATATTTGCTGCTCAAGCAACTACCCACCACATACCTTGAATTCATGGTAACAAACGTGCTATGTGGAAATCATTGAGTTGAGGAGTTTGAGGTTCCTAGAGAGCTTTTGGACATGAGCTTCTAATAGGGAATAACCACCTCCATAAACATTAAAGTTTCCTTGGTTTTGGAGCCAGCAACCTAACAGTTTGCTGATACCTATTGTATAGTAATCATACAGTTAAAGTTGTTGAGTTGTAGCTTGCTGTCATCCTATGTAATGGCAAGCCCCTAGGAAAAGCCTCTTGAGATGATTCCAACGAATTTTAAAATTATTTTTTTTAATATATATATTGCTTGCTTGCTTCTCAACAGATTGTTGCCTTAATAATCCACGATAATTGATGCCTTAATAATCCGTGATAAAGCTTTCATTTTAATTTTTGTTGAATGATAGAAGAACATCTCCTATGAATGTCATTTTTTTTTATCTTTGTTTTTCTCGTTACCCTTTGTTTTCTACTCTATTTTATCTTTGTTTTTCTCGTTATTCTTGTTTTCCGTATGAAAAATTTTATTGGACTGACTTTGATTCCATAGAGGTTTAGATTATATATTTTAGCTTTCTTTCTAAGATATAGAAAGAAAGCTCTCTGTCCGTCTTAAGATATATAATCTAAAGAAGAAATAGTTGGCAATATATTTAGAGAACTAAGATATATTATCTACAGAAGAAATAATTGGCAATATATTAAGAGAACAAATATATATTAAAATATAATCTACTTAATTTTTTATCCCGAAAATGAAATTAGAAATGTTTACGAGTGCCATTACCTCGAAAGTTTGACCCAATTGAAGGGAAAAGGGGCACGCATAGTCAATTTAAAAATTCACTGTGCCATACATGAATATTTTCTTTTTCTTTGCTAAGGACATATGTTAGACCTAGCAAATGATTAACTTTAATTTTCTTCCACTTTATAAAACACTTTAGTACAAAATGATTGCGCAGAGATTACATGCGCAATTCACCTTCATCCTTTTACGGCATGCAGATTAACTGCGCAATTCAACCTTTTACTGTGCGCAGATTAACTACGCGATTCCACTTTCTTACTGCGCAAAGGTTAACTTTGTGCAAATGCACTAATATTAACTTTGTGCAATACTTTACTTTGCATAAATGCGCGCTACTCTAACTTTGCGGAACTTGACTTTGTGCACTTTATACAAATCACTTTTGCACACACTTTTCACTTTATGAAGATTAACTGTGTGGTTAACTTCACATACCTATTTAAGTGCGCACAACCCAAACTTAAATAAACTTGACTTAAAAACATTTCTTCTTAAAACATGAGAACCGCAACATATGTTGAAACTTACTGCGCGCGTAAATGTGAACAACATTCACACAACTAAACATGAAAAAGATGTGTGCAACACAACATTTAACATTCTTGAGAATGAATATGCAAAACTATAGACTTATATATTACTCAGTAAAATAGAGTAACTTTGTGCACTTACAGAGAGATGATATTAACTTCAATCTTTCACCATTTACACAGAGCTTGGGCTCTTGAAACACTTCACGAGATTTACTTCTCCTCTTCTTCATTTATATATATCATCTCTACTTCTATCTCTGTGATTGATTTACATTTATAGAGTTTCACTTCACCGACTTAAGATGGCTTCGCTTGGAAGCTATAGGGTTTCATTAAAGACTGTAAGAAATTCTACCTAAGAAAATCTGATCTTGTTGAATACAGGAGCAGCTACTTAAATATTAACTTGTCATGACTGGGATTGGCTACAAACTGATTATCTGTCAGACATTGCAGACTGAAAAAATGACCGACTGGGGTCTGACAGAGCCGGCGCATATCTGATACGCTATCAGCTCATTAATTATGATATTTTCAACACTCCCCCTTAATTATGAGTGGATGGGATCATTAAAAAAAAATACAATATTACAAAATATTTCAGAGCTAAAACATGCTCTGTTCATGACAGAGTTCACTGCGCAGAACTTGTCACTCCCAAACAACTTCGCAGAAATTGGAATGGGTCCATTGCCAATGGTTTTGTAAATATGTCTACAACTTGATCTTCAGACCTGCAAAATTCTAAATAGATTTCCTTGTTGTTTATCTATTCTCTGATGAAGTGATACCTTGTGTCAATGTGCTTGGTTCTCTTGTAAAACACATGATTCTTTGACAGTGCGATAGCTGAATTGTTGTCACAGTAAATGATGTGGGTTCTTGCTGGTTCTGTGACAAATCATTTAACATCCTTCTCATCCAAACTGCTTGACATGCAGCGCTTGTAGCTGCAACATACTCCGCTTTAGCTGAAGATAGAGTTACTATGGGTTGTTTCTTTGAAGCCCATGATACAACACCTGTTCCTACATGAAATGTATTCCCAGATGTGCTTTTTCTATCATCCTTGTTTCCTCCATTATCGTTGTCAATGTATCCAATGAGTTTGTGATCCATATGGGAGGCCCACACTCCCCCTTCATGTATTAGGCACTATTTGGGTTCTACGAATGTATTAGTTGTTATTTGGGTTATTAGAGATATCTTAGTATTAAATAATGAGCAGCATTTATTGTGCTCCTTTTGTAATTGCTATAAAAAGGCATGTGGCCTCATAATACAATCAGTCTTGTTTGTGCAAAGCTTGTCTCTCTTTCATTTTGTTTGTGCTAGTAGCTGGTTAGAGTTCTAAGTTCTTATTGTGCTTTAGTTTAGGAGGTGAGGCTCTCCTAGCCTCACCTTCCATTGTTGTGTTCAGCTTGCCTTGCATTTCAGTTTTAGTCTTAGTTTTCAGATCTAGCCTGCCCTACCGGCAGATCAATTGAATACAAAATACCAAAGTGTTTTGTTCCACTTACATACCTCAGAATTCTTTTACCTGCTTGCCAATGCAATTCTTTTGGTGACTTCATGAATCTTGATATTAAACTAACACCATACATGATGTTTGGCCTTGTTGCTATAAGATACATAAGGCTACCAACGAGCCTTTTAAACATAGTAGGTCTACAGTGGATCCATCATCATCCTTGCTCAATTTCAAACTTGTTATCACTGGTGTTGGAGCTGTCTTGCAATTTAACATCTTAAACCTGTTCAAGACATCACTTTCATACTTTGACTGTGATATGAAAATACCATTTTCAGTTTGTTGGACTTCAATGCCCAGAAAATACTTTATAAGCCCCAAATTAGTCATTTCAAATTCACTTTCCATGATTGTTCTGAATTCTTCTATGCCAAAATCACCAGTAAATATTAAATCATCTACATACAGGAAGAAAATTAGCTTATTACCTTCTTTGTTGATTTTTGTGTACAGCGTTGGCTCACATTCACTTCTGTGAAATCCATTATGAATGAGGTATGAGTCAATGCGAATGTACCAAGCTCTAGGAGCTTGCTTCAAACCATACAGTGCCTTTTTCAGTTTATATACTCTATGTCCTTGTCCTGGAACTTCATAGCCTTGTGGTTGCTCTACGTATACTTCTTCTTCTAAATAACCATTTAGAAATGCAGACTTGACATCCATTTGATAAACAGGCCATTTCTTTTGTGCTACGATGGCCAAACTGTTCTGATAGTATCCATGCGGGCTACAAGTGCAAAAGTTTCATTGAAGTCTATGCCAGGCTGCTGAGTGAACCCTCTTGCTACCAATCTTTCCTTGTGCTTCTGCACATTCCCATCAGCATCTTTCTTTGTCTTATAAATCCATTTCACGCTTATCACATCCTTGTCTTCAGGAACATCAACTAGTTCCCATGTTTGATTTTTCTCAATGCATTATATTTCTTCATCCATAACTTACACCCAAACTTTGTCTTCAACTGCTTCTTCAAAAGTTAGAGGATCATTAACTTGAGAAAATAATGCAAAACATGAAAATGAATTAGGTGTACCAGCCTCATATATATTGTGAATACTTTTTGTCCTTGGTGGAGTTGCTGGTGTTGAGCTGCGCGAACCGCTTGATGGAGTTTGTTGCACACTTGGTGTGCTTGTTGAAGTAGCTTGAGCTGCGGCTTGTGTTGGAGTTGCTTGTGCTGGAGCATGTTACACAATCCTAGGAGTAGATGGAGTTGCGCAGTTCTAATTTACATGCAGAGTCTCATCCACATCTTCTGCCTTGTCATCATGTTCAACATGTGACATGATTTTCACATTCTTCTCTATGGTTCCATCCGATGCTTCATTTTCCCCAAACTGAACATCACGACCGATGATGACTTTCCTTGCAATAAGATCATACAACTTGTATGCTTTTGTGTGTTCACAATATCCAATAAAAATACATTTCTATCCCTTTTTGTCTAGTTTCCTTCTTAGATCATCTGGAACATGTGCGTATGCTACACAACCAAAAACTTTCAAATGCGAAACACTATGTTTCATACCTGTCCATGCTTCCTGCGGAACTTTGTTCTTCACACTCTTCGTTGAACATCGATTCATGATGTATATTGCAGTTGCCACTACTTCATCCCAGTATTCATTTGATAGATGCGCTATTGCCAACATACTGCACGCCATTTCCATAATGGTTCTGTTCTTTCTCTCTGCGATACCATTATGCTGTGGTGTATATCGCGCAGTGAACTGCTTTTGTATGCCATGATTTTTGCAAAAGTTTAAGAAATCATTCAAAACATACTCACCACCTCTATCTGTTCTCAATATCTTGATGCTGTAACCACTATGCTTCTCCACGAGTTCCTTGAACTGCTAAAAACAATCAAATGCATCAGATTTATGTTTTGGAAAGTAAAACCATGTTTTTCTTGTGAAATCATCAATGAATGTGAAAAGATAAGTGCATCCTCCCAAGGACGGTGTTTACATCGGTCCACAAATGTTAGAGTGCACTATTTCAAGTGGTGTGCACGCTCTGTTTGACTTTCCGATTGGAAAAGTCTCTCTGTGTTGTTTGCCAAAAATACAACCTTCACAAATTCTCTCTGGTATTTTGATCAATTGTAATCCTTTCACCATGTCCTTCATGTGCAGTAGCTTCATCCCACCAAAATTCAGATGTCCAAATCTGAAATGCCATAACCAGGATTCATCCTTCACTTCTTTCTAAAACGCTACTTGCATTGCGTTGTCCTTCTCTTCTACTACGCAATGAATTTTTGCTCCTTTGCTCTCTACGCAGAGCACAGTTCCAAAATTCTCATTCTATCTTTCATGAACAACTTCAGCTGTTTTTCCTCTTATGATGGGTCTTATCCTCAAAGGAAACAAGTGATTGCTTGTCATCTGCACTTCAGCAATTAACTGATTGCTTGGGTATATGTCCTTGATCACACAGCACTTTCCTACGATGTGAACTATGTAACCTTTTTCCAACAGTTGTCCAATGCTCATCAGGTTGTGCTTCAAACCTTAAACATAATACACATCAGGCATGAATTTCTGTGTAAAGTCCCCTCCCATCATACCAGCATGATAGGGAGGATCGTGATGCTAAACTGGGCACCTAGCCCCATGAACTTATTAAATAAGCATTCAGGTAATATAAAAAGACATATGGAGTGTATAATTATAAGAAAAACATAGCGGAAGTAATATTCGATAACACATCCATCATTCATTCAAATATTCATTAAATAACAATTGCAAAGTTAACACAAGAGAATACTTATCTTAACAAGGTAGTCCCAAGCAACCAGCTATGCATCTACAACGTTCCACCCAACCATAGGCCAGTTGTGCTTATCAACCTCTTGATACAACTGCCACCCCCGAGCTGTGCATGACCTCTACAAGGAACCAGGGAACAGCAGACTCACACATAGCCAAGCATACACCAAGATGAGCCAAGCCAATCTACAATTGGGTTTATCAGGCTGCTAGGACATGGAAAGGAAGGATTGCTAAGCTAGTGAGCTCAACCACAGAGCTATGGATACCCCTCCCAGATCTATTCAGCTTGGCACTCACAATGCCTACACACCCAACACAAGGAAGTATTCTCTTCACTGCCACACAGTCCCTCAAGCCATATCTTCCTTTCCAGTGCTCTCAGGGTGTGCATAGAAAAGTAGCCAAAGCCCTCTTGATCTTCTTGAGAGGTTACTCCCTTCACTAGGTTTATCAAGCCAATTCTGTCCACTACCACTCCAGTGTCTTTTGCTCACAGGTTCAAACCAAAAGGGATGCAGATAACAGCAGAAGTATAAGTGTTGGGCATGAAGAAATGTTTTACAGTGAGATGTCGAAAGATGGGGTTTTCATTAGCTTCAAAAAAACGTGGGAAAACCCAAAAACGAAATTGAAATATGGGGAACAACCCTGGGAAGCCAAATCTATTTTTAGAAAAACGTCCATGGACATTCTCGGGCAAAAACGGCCTCCATAATAGTCCCAAATCGTGGCCCCTTCTCTCCCAGCTGCTGTATATGCAAAAACGAGCTCCCAGGCATGGAAAAATGCAGAAAGTGGATGAAAAATGTGTAGGGAAAGACCCAGCTAGCTCAAACTGCGTGAGAGATGAAAGATTCTTTTTTCAAAAATGCTTTGGGCACCATTTCGTGGGTGTTTTCTTGCCCAAGGAGACAAAATATGATTTCCCAGTTTGATGGCTTGCCCATACACGAAATTGGCTGCCATACTTCTTCATTTCCAAGGCATTAACTGCCTCAACCAATTCTTGGAAGAATTAATTGATTGGGTCCATAACCCAAAATGGGTAGTTGAGGGTTTATGGGTTTTCTCGTTGACACATGGATTAACACCATTGGCTCAAGGGTTTGAATAACTTCCCTCCCTTTTCCTAGTAGAATCATGCCCCCATCTCTTTGTTGCATTGCATAGCTAGTTGTGGGTATTTTCATTAAAATTCGTATTTACATGATGTCTTATTTACACTATGCCTATCTAGCACAAGAACCATAGGCATCTATTTCTTTAATTGTCGATACATAAAATGCTAAATCAATGGTGGGGCCTTGGCCTTGAGCTCCTCACCACGATCAAATTATAATATTTACATCATTTATGATTTAATACAAAGGGGGTCAAAATGGGGACATTACATTCCCCTTCCCTTACATTAGCACTGTCCTCAGTGCTCATCAAAATTGAACAAAAATGGATATGCCACCCTCATGGCATCCTCCAGCTCCCATGTAGCCTCATCGGGACCATAGTGATTCCATTGCACCTTTACCTGTCGGATGGCTCAGTTCTAGAGCAATGTTACCTTCTTGTCTAGGATGCGCAATGGGTCGGTTTGGAATTTTCCCTTGAGTTCCACCTGGATCACATCCCAATTAATCACATGGTTAGGATCATGTACATATTGCTTAAGCAAAGAGACATGAAAAACATTATGAGCTTTAGTGCTAGCAAGCAATGCAAGTCTATATGCAACTGGCCCTATTCTTTCAAGCACTTCAAATGGCCCACAATATCTAGGTGATAGCTTGGTACAACTCCCAAGCTTCAAGGAACTCTTCCTTGATCTCACTCTAAGATACACATGGTCCCCAACATTGAATTCTCTATGCACTCTATGTTTATCCGCATAGCTTTTCTGTCTATCCTGGGTTGTTTTTAAATTCTGTCTGATCTTGGCAACTTGTTGCTCCATTTTCTTAAGCAATTCTGGCCCAAGTACAATTCTGTTAACTGGATTGTCCCAAGTCACTGGTGTCCTACACCTTCTGCTGTACATATCCTTATAAGGACTCATTCCCAATGATGCTTGTTTCCCATTGTTATATGCAAATTCTACCAAGTGTATATAATCCTCCCACTTGGATGGTTTGTCCATTACATACATGCGGAGCGGAGCATGTCTTCAAGCACCTGATTTACTCTCTCTGTTTTCCCATCTATTTGAGGATGGTATGCGTTACTAAAGCTTAGCTGTGTACCCAAATCTGCAAAGAGACCTTTCCAAAAATTGGAAGTGAACTTGGTATCCCTGTCAAAAATTATTGCCTTAGGCAACCCATGTAATCTGAAAATTTCCTTCATGAAAATATTTGCAATGGCATCGGCTTTATGTGTGGATTTAACCAGTATGAAGTGTGCTGCCTTTGTTAACTTGTCCACCACAACCATGATGAAATCATGTTGTCTCTTAGTCATTGGAAATCCTGTAATAAAATCCATGGAAATTATTTCCCATTTCCATTCTGGAATTGGCACTGGGTGCAATAAACTTGCGGGGTGTTGGTGTTCAACCTTCACCTGCTAACATTCCATGCACTTAGAGATGTATTCAGCGATGTCCTTCTTCATGCCTGGCCAGAAATAATATTTCCTTGTTGTAGCAATTGTTTTCTGATATCCTGGGTGACCAGAGTATGGAGCTTTATGGATTTCATCCATAACAATCCTCCTCAAATCTGTCGCATTTGAAATATAGACTCTATTCTTATAAATAAGAAGCCCGCCTTCTTCCAAATGATAGCCTTCATACTTCTTTTCGAGGTTTTGCTGCTGCAATTTGCCCTTTATCTGCTCATACACTTCATCCTCAACCATATGGTTAACAATCTGCTGCTTCAAATCTAGTTGACAAGTACTAAGCGCTGCCACATACATTTCACGTACCTTCCTGCTGAGTGCATCGGCCACCTTGTTTTCTTTCCCTTTTATGTGTTTGATCTCAAAATCAAATTCACACAAAAATTCCAACCATCTAGCTTGCCTAGCATTTAAAGTTGGCTGATCGAATAAGTATTTCAGACCACAATGGTCTGTCCTTAACTCAAATTTTCTTCCCATTAAGTAATGCCTCCACATCTTTAAAGCATGTACTATGGCTGCAAGTTCTATATCATGAGTAGCATAGTTCTTCTCATGCTCCTTCAACTCTCTTGACTCATAGCATATCACGTGGTTGTATTTCATAAGAACTCCTCCAAGTCCTTGATTGCATGCATCGGTACACACCACAAAGTCTTTTTCTAGGTTTGCAATTTTCAAAATTGGTGCACTTGTAAGAAGATTCTTCAACCATTGAAAAATTTCCTCACATCTTGGTGACCATTCAAACTTTATCCCCTTCTTTTGCAAAGAAGTGATCGGGTTTGCAACCTTGGAGAATCCTTCAATAAACCTCCCGTAGTAACTAGCAAGGCCCATAAAAGATCTCACATCAGTCACATTCCTTGGAGTTGGCCAATTCATAATGGCTTCAATCTTCTCAGGGTCTACTGATATTCCTTCGTCGGAGATGATGTGACCCAAATAATGAATTCTATCTTTATAAAAGTCACATTTGCTCAACTTTGCATACAGCTTATGCTCCCTTAGTAATTGCATTGTCATTCTCAAATGTTCTTCATGCTCTTCTTCATTCTTAGAATAGATGAGAATGTCGTCTAGGAATACAAGAACAAACTTGTGCAAATACTTGCTAAAAACATTATTCATGAGACACATGAATGTAGCTGGTGCATTTGTGAGACCGAATGGTACCACTACAAACTCATAGTGTCCATACCTCGTTCTAAAGGCTGTCTTATGAATATCTTCTTCTTTGATGCTTACCTGATGGTAACCAGACCTCAAGTCAATTTTTGAAAATACCTTTGCTCCTCTCATTTGGTCAAAAAGGTCATCAATTCGGGGCAATGGGTATTTGTTCTTCACAATGACTTTGTTCAACTGCCTGTAGTCAATACATAACCTGAGTGTTCCATCTTTCTTTTTCACAAATAGAATAGGTGCTCCCCATGGGGACACACTTGGCCTAATATATTTCTTTTCCAGCAACAATTGTAATTGCATCTTCAATTCTAGCAATTCCATTGTACTCATCCTGTAGGGTGTCTTCGACACTGGTGCCGCTCCTGGCATAAGCTCAATTGTAAAGTCAATGTCTCTCTTTGGAGGAAGTCCTGGAATCTCATCAGGAAAAACAACCCTGAATTCTTGCAATACATGATAGTCCTCCAATTTAAGAGTTTCACTCTCTGCTGCCTCTAAAACGTGGGCTGCATACAATTGACATCCCTTCCTTCAGAACTTCTTCAACTACATGGCTGAAACCTGTCTAACAGAAGTCACCTTTGGAATGCCTTTTACAACCCTCGGGTTTCCTTCTTCGTCCATGCATTCAAATGTCTTATTGTAACAATCAAGTTTAACCCTGTGTGCTTCTAACCAATCCATTCCAATGAGAATATCATAGCAACCCAGTGGTAAAATATTCAGACTTGCATAGGTGAATAGCCCATCCATCTCTAATGGACATTTCACTAACTTTTCTCTTGGTTCCAGTGGCTAGTTGAACTAACCATGATTTACTATGCTTTAATTTCTTGAAAGCACAAATCTCAACAATTCTAGGAGTAACATAGCTGTGAGTAGATCCAGGATCAATCAAAATAGAAACAGATTGCTTAGCAATCTTACCTTCAACTTCAACCACAGTTGACTGATGATCTGCTTGGCAGTCGTCTACTGCTGCATAGATTCTAGGGATTGTCCTTGCCACTTGACCCATAGTTTCAGCTCTTTGGATGTTGTGAACTTGATTTGGATTCCCATTCCGATGTGGACAGTTCCTGAGCATGTGGTCTCCTCCACAACCCCAACATTGAAGTGGTTCTCGTGGCTCCTTTGGATCTCTTGGATTGTCTCCCACCATCCTAGTTGGCTTAGTCACAACCTATGATGGTTGCCTTTGCTGATTTTGGAATTGAGGAGGCTTGAACCCCTTCTTCCTTTGATCAAACTTTTCATTTTTCCTATCCTTCCATGCCTTATGGAATTCTGGTTTGCTTTTGTTTTGATCAAAGCAATACTTGGCCTTTCTTATGGCCTCCTCTAGAGTTTGAGGTTCATTGAACTCAATTTTGTCTTTATATGACTGGGGTAGTCCAATTAGGAAACGCTGAATTTTCACCTTATCATCTCGAATGTACTTGACATACCTCAACAGCTCCAAGAACTTGTTTGCATATTCTTCCATGGTCAATTGTCCCAATCTCAGCTCATGGAACTCTTTGATCTTATCATCATAGTATCGGTCAGAGAGGTACTTCTGCTTGAAGTATTTAATGAACTGCTTCCACACAATCTTCCTTTCATTGATCTTCCTCACTTGCCTGGTGTGTTCCCACCATATAGATGCTCTTCCATTCAAGTTGAAGATGGCTACCCTTGCCTTCATATTTTTCGAGTAGTCTTGGACTTGGAAATACTTTCTCATCCCAAGAAGCCAATCTTCAGCTTCTTGACCAGACTTTACCTCTCCATCAAATGTAAGAGGTTTTGCCTTCTTAAATTCCCCGTGTGAATTGTTCTTGTAGTGCTTCTTCCTCTTACTCATGCGAGATGAAGAGCTTGAACCCTCAATGGATTCGTCAGATTCAGATGATTCATTAGAAGAGGTTTCTGGAGTATATGTTTTGTCTGTAGAAACTCTTCTTGAGCTACTGGCCCTCTTACAAGAATTCCTTCTAGAACTACTCCCACCCCTTTCTAGATTTGATGTTTGATGCCCAGAGTTTATTTGCCTTTGGATGTCTATCAAACTCTGTAGCATGGCTGCATTCAACTGATTTTGTTCTTCCTGAGCTTTAATCATCCTTTCATTATCTTCTCTGCAACTTTGCAACTCCACCCTTAGGCTTATCATGGTGGCTGCAATACCTGGAGGAGTCTCTTGATTTCTTCTCCCATTAGATTCTGTTTCAGCATTTTCAACATGTATGTTCTCCCCCATGGCATTTGTCTCAGGATCATAGGGATCCTGTGCATCATCCATGATGCTTATTTTCTTGGCCCAACCAAGATCCAAAACTTTCCAACTGTATTATCTAGAGTGCTGCCCTGATGTAATTGTGATTCTGCAAAATGTGTTCATCTACACAATTGGCAGCTGAATTATATTCTTAGAATTCATAACTTACCTTCATGCTCATGGGAAAAGGTTATATTGACAATTTGTCAAATCATAGAATTCTCTTACAATCAACGAAACATGAGGGGGGAAAATAAAGGGGGTCAAGGGGGCTTGCCCCCTTGTGGCTTCGCCACTGCAGGGCAGCGCCCTTGTTTTTTTTTTTTTACAAATCTTGCGCCGTTGTGAGGCAGTTCGCCGAACACTTCCGCAATTGCAGAGCGATTCGCTGAATGCTTCCGCAGTTGCAGAGCGATTCGGCGAATGCTTCTGTAGTTGCGGAGCCATTCACGAAATGATTTCGTAGTTGCGGAGCGATTCAGTGAATGCTTCCGCAGTTGCGGGGCATTTCACGGAATCCTTCCGCACTTGCAGGGCGTTCTACGAAATGCTTCCGCAATTGCAGAACGACTTACGGAATGCTTCTGCAATTGCGGACAATTCACTGAAGTCTTCTGTAGTTGCGGAACGATTCGTCGGAGTCTTCTGCAGTTACGGAACGATTCGCCGAAGTCTTCCGCAGTTGCGGAACAATTTGCTGAAGTCTTCCTCGGTTTTGGAAGAGAATTCCTTCCACAAATTTCCTTTTGATGCCGAACACTTAGAAAATTTTTCCGCTGTTTCAGAACAGTTCACCGAATTCTTCCACGTTGCAGAACAACTCGCGGAATCCTTCCGCAGTTTCGGAAGAGAATTCCTTCCGCAAATTTCAGAAAGGAATTCCTTCCGCAGTTTCGGGGCGACTTTTCAAACTCTTCCACGTTGCGGAAAAACTCGCGGAATGCTTTCGCAATTGCAGAGCAATTCGCCGAATGCTTCTGCAGTTGCGGAAGAAATTAGGGAATTCTTTCCGAAATAGTCTTAAACAAAAAAAAATTCAAAAACACTTAGGAAAAATTTGAAATCTTTCTTTCCTTCAGTGATGAATACTGCTCAGTAGGAGGTAACTTTACCTCCTGCAAACTATCCAACTTAGCCAGTTTAGGCCCTATGCTGCTATCCGTGGTGATTAGGAAAGAACCTTCCCATGTGACTATAATTGGATTTGGCCCATAGAGGTCCAATGCTGCAACCAACAGATCTGATACCAAAATGTAAAGTCCCCTCCCATCATACCAGCATGATAGGGAGGATCGTGATGCTAAACCGGGTACCTAGCCCCATGAACTTATTAAATAAGCATTTAGGTAATATAAAAAGACATATGGACTGTATAATTATAAGAAAAACATAGCGGAAGTAATATTTGATAACGCATCCATCATTCATTCAAATATTCATCAAATAACAATTGCAAAGTTAACAAGAGAGAATACTTATCTTAACAAGGTAGTCCCAAGCAACCAGTTATGCATCTGCAACGTTCCACCCAACCATAGGCCAGTTGTGCTTATCAACCTCTTGATACAACTGCCACCCCCGAGCTGGGCATGACATCTACAAGGAACCAGGGAACAGCAAACTCACACATAGCCAAGCATACACCAAGATGAGCCAAGCCAATCTACAATTAGGTTTATCAAGCTGCTAGGACATGGAAAGGAAGGATTGCTAAGCTAGTGAGCTCAACTACAGAGCTATGGATACCCCTCCTAGATCTATTCAGCTTGGCACTCACAATGCCTACACACCCAACACAAGAAAGTATTCTCTTCACTGCCACACAGTCCCTCAAGCCATACCTTCATTTCTAGTGCTCTCAGGGTGTGCATAGAAAAGTAGCCAAATCCCTCTTGATCTTCTTGAGAGGTTACTCCTTTCACTAGGTTTATCAAGCCAATTCTGTCCACTACCACTCCAGTCTCTTTTGCTCACAGGTTCAAACCAAAAGGGATGCAGATAATAGTAGAAGTATAAGTGCTGGGCATGAAGAAACATTTTTACAGTGAGATGTCCAAAGATGGGGTTTTCATTAGCTTCAAAAAAATGTGGGAAAACCCAAAAATGAAATTGGAAGATGGGGAACAACCCTGGGAAGCCAAATCCGTTTTTAGAAAAACGTCCATGGACATTCTGGGGGAAAAACGGCCTCCATAACAGTCCCAAATCGTGGCCCCTTCTCTCCCAGCTGCTGTATATGCAAAAACGAGCTCCCAAGCATGGAAAAATGTAGAAAGTGGATGAAAAATGTGTAGGGAAAGACCCAGCTAGCTCAAACTGTGTGAGAGATGAAAGATTCTTTTTCCATAAATGCTTTGGGCACCATTTTGTGGGTGTTTTCTTGCCCAAGGAGACAAAATACGATTTCCTAGGTTGATGGCTTGCCCATACATGAAATTGGTTTCCATACTTCTTCATTCCCAAGGCATTAACTGCCTCAACCAATTCTTGGAAGAATTAAATGATTGGGTCCATAACCCAAAATGGGTAGTTGAGGGTTTATGGGTTTTCTCATTGACACATGGATTAACACCATTGGCTCAAGGGTTTGAATAACTTCCCTCCCTATTCCTTGTAGAATCATGCCCCCATCTCTTTGTTGCATTGCATAGATAGTTGTGGGTATTTTCATTAAAATTCGTATTTTCATGATGTCTTATTTACATTGTGCCTATCTAGCAAAAGAACCATAGGCATCTATTTCTTTAATTGCCGATACATAAAACGCTAAATCAATGGTGGGGCCTTGGCCTTGAGCTCCTCACCTCGATCAAATTACAATATTTACATCATTTATGATTTAATACAAAGGGGGTCAAAATGGGGACATTACATTCTGCTCCCCGTGTTTTGTTAGAATATCAACAATACCCTTACCCAAAATAGTGACTTGAATGTTGTTTCCAAGCGTTACATCAGTTTGAACTGATTTATCTAGACCAGAAAATAAACTTAAATTACCAGTCATATGATTGCTACAGCCTGAGTCTAAATACCATATGTCATTTGGACTTTCTTAGACAGCATTGCATTCCAATGGAGATGCACATGCTAAGAACAATGAGTTGTTCGGAGCGTTGTTGTTGCTTGACTGCGCTTCACCTTGCTTTCCTAAGTCATACTGCTTCTTCCTACATTCATATGCGAAGTGTCCATACTTCTTATAGTAATGACATTGAATTTTTTATTTATGATACCTTTGTCCACTTGACTGAGTGGGAGATTGTTTTTGGCCTCTACCAGTGCCATGCGCAGGGCTACTGCTGCGACCTCCTCTGAACGAACTTCATCCTCTGCCTCTAGAGTTTGATCTTCCTCTGCCTCTTCCATGGCTTATGGATGACTGTGATGTGAATGCACCTTCCCATGATGTATCTGAACCGCTGATTCTATGTTCATGATTGAGCAATGAGGCTTGCAACTCATCAATGGTTAATGTGGACAGATCTTTGTTTTCCTCTAGGGTTACAACCAAAGATTCAAATTTCTATGACATAACTCTAAGAACCTTTTCAACAACTCTTTGATCAGTTGGAGTTTCTCCATGAGACTTTATTTGATTAACTAAACCAATAACCCAAGTATAGAATGAGTCTACTAACTCTGAGTTTTTCATTAACAGAGATTCAAAATCTCTTCTCAGAATTTGAATTTTAGCAGTCTTTACCTTGTTGAAACCTTGATAGGCAGTTTCCACTATGTCCCATGCTTCCTTTGCTAACTGCGTTGCTACTACTCTTGGGAGTACTGATTCTTGTGTTGCTTGATGTATGTGGAACCACGTCTTTCCATCTTTCTTTCTCTGTTCTCTCAGAACATCCTTCTCAGCTTGTGTGAGATTGTTGTATGCTGCTACATCTGCTGGTTCTGCATAACCATTCTAGACTATGTCCCATACATCTTGACCTCTAAACAAAGCCTTCATTGTTAGAGATCAATATTCATAATTTTTACCAGTAAATATTGGGGTTTTCATATTACCCGAAGTGGAAGCCATACTTAATCACTTTTCCCTTTTGTAAATACAAATTCTACTTTCCGTAAGCCAGGCTCTGATACCAGATGAAGGGAAAAGGGGCACGCGCAGTCAATTTAAAAGTTCATTGTGCGATACATGAATATTTTCTTTTTCTTTGCTAAGGACATGTGCTAGACCTAGCAAATGCTTAACTTTAATTTTCTTCCACTTTATAAGAACAATTTACTACAAAATGATCGTGTGGAGATTACATGTGCAATTCACCTTCATTCTTTTACCGCACGCAAATTAACTACGCAATTCAACCTTTTATTGTGCGCAGATTAACTACGTGATTCCACTCTCTTACTGCGCAAAGGTTAATTTTGCGCAAATGCACTAATCTTAACTTTGCACAATACTTTACTTTGCATAAATGCGCACTACTCTAACTTTCTGGAACTTCACATACCTATTTAAGTGCACACAACCCAAACTTAAATAAACTTGACTTAAAACATTTCTTCTTAAAACATGAGAACCGCAACATATGTTGAAACTTACTACGCGTTAAACTAGGGCATTTACTAGAGTGAAATACTTGAGAATTCTTGATTTGATTTACTGCGCATAAATGTGAACAACATTCACACAACTTGTGAAGAAATTGCAATAATTAATTAATGCAAATACACGAGATATCATAAATAATAGAACTTAGAATCACTTTTATGTTGATCACGGACCACTTCGAGGGGGCAACCTCCTTTGAGCAAGCTCAATACAATTAACTTCACGGTGCCTTCAATGACCTCAACACACACTTATATACTAAGTCTATGCCCAATACTATGAGTCAAAACCATGGGACATATAATACTACGGGACGACTTACAAAGCATATGCGTCCAATACTATGGGTCAATACTATGGGCTAATATAAACTATGGATCAACAAATACTACGGGACGACTTACAAAGCATATGCATCCAACAACAATATACTAACATAGTAAAGAGAAGGGTTGACATGGGTTCCTAACATCCCCTCTCCCTTAGACAAAGCTTTGTCCTCAAAGCTTTGGTTGGAGAAATTGCTATAGAATCTTAAGAAGTGGGTGCCTGGTAGCATCCTCGGGTTGCATTTCGGGCCACTGACGCCTTTGGAGTGTCAGGGAGGATTGCTTGGAAGGCTGTAGATGAAGAAGAACCCCATCAGCTGCACGAAAAATGTGCTTAGAATGGTGTTGATCGGCTTGTTGTTTTAGGTGAATTCTGGCCATGTGAAGATTGTCTTGCAGAATGAGAAGAATGTGATCGCGGTTTCGAAGAACCGAGTCAATTTCCTGAACTAGGGAGCTGCTAAGGGTGTATGGAAGAAGAACTGGCGGTGTCTATCCATAGAATGCTTCATATGGTGTCCTTTGAGATGTGGTATTGTACCACCAAAGCGCTGCTAGGAGATCCATAGAAATAGTTGGCCAAAGCTGTGTAGGGATGGGCAAGGGATTGAGCAATCCCAAAAGGAGTGTCGTTTCACCCTTGTTGACCTGAAAAGTATCACAATCAACCACCATGTGTTGAATTGTCATTTTCAGTCCCTGCCAAAAGAAGTTACATTGTTCCCGGTCATACATTTTGAAGAACCTAGAGTGCCCTGCCGATGAAGAAGCATGGAGTTCATAGAAGAGATAGCCCTGTTGAACATACTGCAACCAATTTGGAACAAGTAGAGAAAGAGCTGTAAGAGAAACTGGGTCATCAATTATGCGAGAAGAAGCATCTGCCACCATATTGTCCTTACCCTTCTTGTAAGTGATCGCATAGGGATAACCCATGAGTTGGATAACCCATTTCAGGTGTGTTGGGGAGGAGACCCATTGTTCCAGAAAATTTTCCAGACTCTGGAGATCAGTCTTGATGCAAAAATAATTCCCTAATAGGTATGGCTGCCACTTCTGTACTGCATGAAAAATAGCCATCAGTTCCTACTAAGAGGTAGATGCAACTAAATTCTTACCAGAAAGGTCTCTTGAAGGCGGAAACCTCATTGGTTCAGCAAAGACACCTGCATATCTATCCAAGGAAGTAGTGGAGACCATTGATGGGTACATCTGAAGGGAATGGAGCTGAGCGATGATACCATGTGAATTCTTCTTAAGGATTTTTTCCAGGCGATGTGAACTGACAATGCAGAGAGACCCTGGTTGTAAGCCCATTAATTTGTGTTGTGCCCCATTAACTGAAAACTGCATCCAAAGTTCTGAAAAATCGCATAAGATGGGGCCAAGTGTGCGTAACCATTGAACACCGAAAACCACATCACATCTGCCTAAGGACAAGGCAAACATGTTAGAGCGCAGGTTATAATCTTCCATACAGATACACACATTGTGACACTTCCCCTTGCAAGGTAAGGTGCCCCCATTGGCAACCATGACTTCAAAGTTGGAGCAAGGATGGACAAAACAATCAGCCTGTTTGGCAATCCGAGAGTCAATGAAGTTATGAGTGCTACCAGAATCAATGAGTATGGTAAGAGGGAGCTTCTTCAAGTATCCCCTGACTCACATTGTTTGTGGGGTGGTGACGCCAATTACAGCTTGGAGAGAGAGCTCGGGTGGGTCATCCTGAGATGGGGTGTCAATAGGCGGGTGTTGAATGTCGACCTGATCATCTACTGTATCCAGAGCTTCTTCATTAAGTTCTGAGGCAGGCGGAGAATCGACATCCAAGAGATAGAGATTTTGTTGAACACATCTATGTCCTCGAGCGAATTTCTAATCACAATTATAACAAAGCCCTTTTTCTTGGCATGCCTGCATCTCTATTTCAAACAAATGCTTGATAGGAGTTGGTTGTGGGGAAGGCATGATGGGAGGTCATTGGGAACCCATATTTCTGAAGGGAACAAAGGTGGGTTTGGAGTGTTGTTGAGCTGCGATCTTGTCCTCTGCCAACTTAGCCAACCCTAGGACTTCCATCACTGTGTTGGGACAGAACATTTTGACCTCTGAGTGGATTTCATCCTTGAGACCACTGATAAAACAACTCCTGTAGAATTCATCAGAAAATCCTTTTGTGTGATTGGCCAGTTTCTCAAAGTCTGTCTGATACTCTCTCACTGTGCCAATTTGGTGAAGTTTAGTGAGTGCTCCTGTGAAGTCATCAAAAGCACTAAGACCAAATCGTGGCAAAAGGAGTTGGCAAAAATCTATCTAGTTTGGCTTGAGATAAGCTTTGATGTACCAACGGTACCGTTGAAGGGCTTCTTGTTCCAAATGAAAGGATGCAAGTGGAACTTTCTGGACATCAAAAGTATTATGCAGACTGAAATATTGTTCTGCTCAGTATATCCATCCATTCGGATCAGTACCATTGAAGCGAGGAAAATCAAGCTTCGACCCGCGAAAATTGTTGGAAGAAGAGAACACGGTGGCTCCAAAAGATTCTAGCTGTCAGTTATTGTTCATGGCCGAATGCCGAAGATGGAGGCTAAGAAATTTTTCATCCAGATCTTGGAGTTTGGTTTGGATGGCTGCAAGTGCTTCATCCATGGTTTTTTTTTTTTCGGAAATGGATAGAAAAACAAAAACAAAAGCTTATTTAGTAAAGGAAGATTTGGATAAAAAATCGAATGGGTAATTGGGGTTTGAGTAGGTTTTGGACACTTTCTGATGGACAGGAAAGCAAAAAATGGGGATTTCAGAAGCAGGGTGAAAGAATGAGAAAATTTGGTAGAGAGGGACAAAGAAGCAGAATTAGGAAATGAACACGGTGGCAAAATTTGACAGCGTTTGGGTGAAAATTGAAGGAGTTATGGCAAACCCTAAAAATAGACAAATGTGAGATTTATGGTCTTGGGAAGTGGAATTTGGGATAGGGTCTTCAGGAATGAAAAATGTAGAATGGGATTGCAGGGATGTCAGTGAACTTTCAGGGAAAACAGAGTTGAAACAGTTAAGCAGATAGGGGTTGTCCCTAGATCTGAACTTACAACAGATGTGAAAAAAAAATTGGCAGAAATTCCACCCAATGAGCCCAAGAAAGTGCTCTGATACTAGATGTGAAGAACCTGTAATAATTAATTAATGCAAATACATGAGATATCAAAAATAATAGAACTTAGAATCACTTTTATATTGATCATGGGCCACTTTGAGGGGGTAACCTCCTTTGAGCAAGCTCAATACAATTAACTTCATGGTGCCTTCAATGACCTCAACACACACTTATATACTGAGTCTATGCCCAATACTATGAGTCAAAACCATGGGACATATAATACTACAGGACGACTTACAAAGCATATGCGTCCAATACTATGGGCTAATATAAACTATGGATCAACAAATACTACGGGACGACTTACAAAGCATATGCGTCCAACAACAATATACTAACATAGTAAAGAGAAGGGTTGACACTGGTTCCTAACACAACTAAACATGAAGAAGATGTGCGCAACACAACATTTAACATTCTTGATAATGAATATGCAAAACTATAGACTTATATATTACTCAGTAAAAACTTTGCGCACTTACAGAGAGATGATATTAACTTCAATCTTTCACCATTTACACAGAGCTTGGGCTCTTGAAACACTTCACGAGATTTACTTCTCGTCTTCTTCACTTATGTCTATCATCTCTACTTCTATCTTTGTGAATGATTTACATTTATAGAGTTTCACTTCACCGACTTAAGATGGCTTCACTTGGAAGCTACATGGTTTGATTAAAGACTGTAATAAATTCTACCTACAAAAATCTGATCTTGCCGAATACAGGAGCGGTTACTTAAATATTAACTTGCCGTGACTGCGATTGGCTACAAACTGACTGTTTGTCAGACATTACAGACTAACAAAATGACCAACTGGGGTCTGACAAAGGCGGTGCATATCGGATACGCTATCAGCTCATTAATTATGATATTTCCAACCAATCCATACATGATCGGAGTCTAAGCAGATGATCACAGCACCATCGTTCTCACTTACATTACTTGTGCAGAGCTACATAATACAACGAGTTAAATATGTTCAGCGTCCCCTAGTATCTTAGAAACCACAAACAAATACCATCTTTGAGTTCGAAATGACCCATTTCAGATGAACGATGAATGGGGTTGGAAATGCATCTATGAACCATGTTGATTCGTCCATGTTGATCACGTCAGATTAATGGCATCATTTATGCATCTAAATGTGTTATCATCATGAAATGTTTATGTATCTTTACACTTTGTGCAAGTCAAATTAAATTAATGATAAATCACAAAACTGAGAATTAGTATTAAAGCATAATGGTTTCTTTAACCTTAGTCATTTATTAAACTTTAATTATTTAAGACAATGTAAATATTTACTTTGGAATAAAACTAGAGTATTAAAGCATAATGGTTTCTTTAACCTTAGTCATTTATTAAACTTTAATTATTTAAGACAATGTAAATATTTACTTTGGAATAAAACTAGAGAACACAGATTTTTTCGATTCAAGAAAACAAAGATATTTTCGAATAAAGAAAACACAATTTAAAGGAATTTTTAATTTGGAATAAAACTAGAGAACACAGATTTTTTCAAATCAAGAAAACAAAGATATTTTCGAATAAAGAAAATACAATTTAAAGGAATTTTGAGAAGTCTCATTAAGTCGTAAATTTAAAAATAAATCTTAATTCACACAAAAGTTATTAATATTTTACAATTTATAAAGAAAAAATTGAAAATGAAATAATATATTTCTTTAAATAAAAATGTCTTATTAACTAATAGATAATGATAAAATTAATCAATAATTTACAATAAATCTTTATGCATTAATGATTAAATTAATAAATACATATAAACCATTATTTAAGTCTTTTCTCTTTCAATTTATCAAAATTTTTACTTATTTAATTTATTAATAATGTACAAAAACAATAAAATTGAAAAAAGAAAGATTTTGTCAACCTTTACATAAAAGGCTACAATACATTGCACTAAAACTAGAGAAAGAATTATTAATGTAAGGGTAGTCATGTATTTTACTCATATAATATAACACTATATTGAAATTAGAGAAAGTGGAACTAAAAATATTGGCAATAGTATGCAATAAAAGTACAGAAATATCTATCTCATATATCACACAAACATGTTACATAGGTTAACATTAAATTTATTAATTTTGTCAAAATTATAATTATTTATAAACATTTGTAAATTGAGATTTACATTAATTAGAGACATGTGTAAATTGAAATTTACACTATTTTAAATGATCATAACCAATTTACATTATTTTAAATGATCATAATCCTTATAAAGTAATTTAATTATTAATAAAACTTTTACTTATTAATATGGTTAATAGTGTAATCATTAATATGATTAATAGTTGTACTAAATTGATTTAGATGTTGTAATTAACTTAACTTATAAAGGAAATGGAAAATTCATAATTATTTAAAATGAAAAATGAAAAATAAAAAAAATGAAAATTTATTTAAAAATAAAATATAATATATATAATAAAAATTTCATTTAAAAAATATATTAGAATTGAAAATATTTTGTACAGATTAAAATAAAAAATTTTAAAAAAAATTATTAATTAGTAATTAATTATTTAACAATAATATTGTTAAAAATTAACCAAATTAGTAATTAATTATTTAACAATAATATTGTTAAAAATTAACCAAATTAATATAATGAAAATGAACGAGTAATTTGCAATAAATCTTAATAACCAAGATTTCTTTAGGATAAATCACAAAACCCCGAAATATTATGAGTCAAACCTTTTAACCTTTAGTTATTTAATCAATATGGATAAAATAGATAATGCGGCATTGAAACTCAAAATGAAAGATTTATACAAGCCTTTACTCTTTCAATTTACGGATAAACAGAAAGCTGGCATTAGTTAGCTTTAAAACCTGAGAAGGTGATTTCTTTAAGATTTAATTATTTAAGTTCTTGATAAATCACAAGAGTACGAAATTAGTTGGTAGCTAAACTAGAAAAGAAAGAATTCTTTAAACATTTATGGAGAAAATACCAATACATTGCAGTAAAATCAGAGAAGAATGGTTTCTTTAATCCTAATCATGTATTTTTCTCCAGCGGTCTCGTCTCCTCTCTGGGTAATCACAGATACACAGAAAATAAGTAAACACAAAAAAATTTATAAACGAATAAACATAGTTAAAACTAGGCAATGTACTAAGTAAGTTAATTGTTAATTAGGAATAAATCACAAGACAGACCAACAATTTTTAGTCAATCAAGAGAAGAAATATTTCTTTAAGAATTTAGTTATTTAAATTATACGTATAAGTGGCAAGTGTTTTCTAGTTAAACCAGAGAAAGCAAGGTTTCTCTAAGCTTTAGTCCTTTAGAGTAAAACCAAACGAGGAGGATTTCTTCAAACTTTTAGTTATATCATTATTTTTAGGGATGATTTCTCACCAACTTAGAGGTCTAGATGTAGCATTTAAGTTAACTCACGGGAGAAAAAAAATTCAGAGTTATTTTAAGAATAAAGCCTATTTTAAAAATATATATATTTTAGAATTTGAAAATGAAATAATAATTTACAGTAAATTTTTTACCTTTTCATATTGAAATCCTAATGACGGTCACCTTTAAAATCAGTCACTGATCTTCATTGCCTGACCCTATTCTCCTTCACCGATCTTCACTGCCTGACCCTATTCTCCTTCACCTAAAACAACAGAAAGAACCATTCCATTACGTTCCAAATGAGAATACGAAAAAAATTGTGCAAAAACTTCAATATGAGTCTGACAATTAATTGAAACTGTTTAACGGCCACGAATTCCATCAAAACAAATATACAAAAGAAGAAAATCATGTAAACCTTTAAATCGGTATATAAAAAAGTCAATCTCTCCCATAGTCAAACAAACAAACAAACAATTCTGATTTAAATAACATCACATCTTTAAATCAGTAAATAAAACACAACAATCCCGCCCAGATTCAAACAAACAAACAAATACTTCTGATCAATAACATCAAATCAAGTGGACCTGTGTTATATATATGGGCAAAATCAAGTAGTAAGCTAGTCGTGGAAAATAATACCTAAATTCATACATTGATGGTCAGGAAAGGGCATTATTTATGTTCTGTTTCATTATCACGGCGGCCGCTAGCTCCTAAAAACGTTTTGTTGCCCTGTCATCCGTGTTGTCGAAGTCACTGATGAAAATGACACTGCATATATATATATATATATATATAAGAGAATAACTCTCGAAGAAATTAAAGAAATTAAAATAGAATACAATAATTTGAGCATATTACCTTTAAACCGTGAGATCGCATAAGCATTATTGAAACGAAATGAGATAGAAAGCGGAGGGAGGAGAAGATTTACTGATAAATCACGGAAAGTACCAATAGTTTGCAATAAAACTAGAGAAAGATCTATGTCAGTTACATGTTAGGGATAAAAGAGTATGCAACATATAAATAAAACAAAATTTTTAAATATACCATTGCCTTAATTTCGGAATCATGTCCTTGAAGGAAAGTTGAGGAGTGCTAATAACTCGTTAGTTTAATAGGAGATGAGGTAAAGAATCTTTGTGGTCGTCTCCTCCG
This sequence comes from Larix kaempferi, assembly GCA_027924585.1. Taxonomy (NCBI): domain Eukaryota; kingdom Viridiplantae; phylum Streptophyta; class Pinopsida; order Pinales; family Pinaceae; genus Larix; species Larix kaempferi. Next base: position 6,882,521 of record BSBM01000109.1, read on the forward strand.
GCACCGTGGTCTCTTTTCAATGTGTTCCTCCAGCTGTCTCGTCTCCTCTTTTGGAAAAACCTCACAAACAAAAAAACATAGTAAAATGCAGCAAAGTGAGCGAGTTAATTGTTAAATTGCCAATAAATCACAAAACACAGAAACAGTTTTTAGTCAAACTAGAGAAGCAATATTTGTTGAAGGATTCCGTTATTTAAATTATAAATATAAGTCACAGAATGGGGCAATTGTTTGTAGTTAAACCATAGAAAGCAAGGTTTCTGTAAGCTTTAGTCCTTGAACTTTTAATTAACAGACAGAACGCAACGAAGGATGATTTGTTTAATCATTTAGTTATTTAATTTTCTGATAAATCACATGAACACTGCAATAGTTACTAGTAAAAGAAGAAAGAAAAGATTTCCTTAAGCATTTAGTGCTTTAATTTAGAGATGAAATACAGAGCATAGAAATCATAGAAGAATGATTACAGAGAAATTACAGAACACGACAATAGTTTGCAGTAAAATAAGATAGGAGAAGAAAGATTTCTTTAAACCTTTAGTTATTTAATTTGCCGATAAATCAGAAATCGGGTCTTTTTGATATATATAATTTAAGGATATAAAATCACAGTCGGAGTTCAGAAACTAAGAAATAGTCGGGAATATAATCAGAGAATAAAGATTTATTAAAATTTCATCTACTTAATTTATGATCACAGGTTTCCTCGAAATTTAAAAGAAGCCTGTAAGTCCAGACACAATCGGAGTCTAAGCAAAATCTTGGAGAAACACGGCATCATCGTCCTGACTGACATTACTTGCATTGCTTGCGCAGAGCTTCATATAACAACGATTTAAATGTGTTCCTTGCAAAGTTTCCTCTGCTCTCTCAGTAATCACAATTACGATAGAAAATAAAATACAGAACTTATCACAAATGTCCAAGACACAACACAGAGCGCTCTTCAATGTGCAAATCTAAATTACAGTACCTAAGAGTGAGGGAAAACAGAATGTAGAGAAATGAAGAGATTGATGCACATGAGCCATATCAGTCCAGTAGGGAAAAAATGTTAAATAGTCCAGTATGAAAAAATGCTAAAGAGTCCAGTAGGAAAAGAAATTGTTAATAGATTTAAGAGAAAGAAAGCTCTCTATCCATCTTTATACATATATAAGAAATTGTTGGCAATTTGTTCAGAGAACAAAGATATATTAAAATTTAATCGACTTCATTTCTCATCCCGAAATTTAAAGGAATCTTTAACAGTGCCATTACCTGGTACGTTCGACCCTAAGTCCAGACACGATCGGAGCCTAAGCAGGTGATCAGGGCGCCATCGTCTTTACTGGAATTACTTTTGCAAAGCTCCATAACACAACGACGAATTAAATTTGTTCGACGCCCTCGTCTCTCAGTAATCACAAACCTCCGACACAAAAATACGGCACACACAAGCAAGCAAACACAGCACACAGAAACATTATAACAAACATACAGAGAGCTCTTGAACGTGCAAATCTAAATGAAAAAGTGGGAAAATAGAAAGTAGAGAAATGGAGAGATTAATGCCATTCCATCGGCTTTATGATCCACCGAGAATCAAATTTTGTAATTGAACCGTTGGTCGAGATTTAATGTCATTCAGTAGTTGAAATTGAACCGTTGGATGATACTCTTGTTACGATCAAACGGTGAATTTATGTCATGCTTTTTTTCATGATCACTCACAAGTCACGATGAAGTTTATGTGATGCTTTTCTGAATCCAACTGCCACGTCAATAATTCAAATTTAACCGTTGGATTATACTCTTGTGATGATGGAACGGTATGATGTTTTTTGAATTGCACGGTTATGATCACTGACAACTGCAAGAACAAGATCGAACGGTGTTGAAATTCAAATTAAACGGTTATGATCATTGACAACTGTAATTCAAATTGAACGCTTGGACAAAATTATAATTACAAATTGAACGCTTGGACAAAATTATTAAGTGATATCTTTCTAAATCCACGTGGTCAATTTGCAAATATTTATTTACTTTAAATCAAATGCTATTCTTTGTTTATGTGTTAAAGGTAGGTGGATATGTTTATTAACATATTTTAAAGGAGAATAAGAGAGTCGCGTAGTAAAATTTTCTCAAATTTTTATATAATGAAAAAATAATATTAATGATTTTTTTATTAAGTTAATAATGTTTTAGGAATCTATAAAAAAATTCTATTTAGATAAAAAAAAATGTTTTATGATACAAATTCCCTTTTCATCATCACTAACAACTTGCAATTCATATTTAACAGTTATATAAAATTGTTGTTATGATCATACGATGCTTTTCTAAATCCAACTGCCACGTAGACTCAAATTGAACCGTTGAATGATACTCCAATTGTCGAATGGTTAATTTAGGTAATGTTTTTTTCACTCCAATTCAAATTGAACGGTTATGATCACTCATAAGTGCAATTCGAATGGAACTGTTGGAAAAAATTGTTGTTGTGATCATACGATGATTTTAAGTTTAAGTGATGTCTTTCTAAATCCAGGTGGCCAATTTGCAACTATTTATTTTTTAAAATCTAATACTAATCTTTGTTTATGTGTATGTGGTAGGTAGAAATGTTCATCACAAGTGGTAAAATATAATGAAAAGAAAATAATCATTGTTACATGTCATGCTCTTCCACAATGAATACAATATTGTTACTTCTTTTCACACTAGTTTGTTGCGTCGGTACCTATAGATAATTCAATTATTTTAATGTTATGCTTTTACAAATTATATCTCAACATTGTTTTTGTGTGGCCTTCATAATCATGGTTTCCATTTCTTGGGTTTATGCATACTTTTATGGGTTTGTAGATGCATTTTCCATTTTTACAACAAAACGTTTTCTATCAAAACAGATTTGATTCGTGAGTTTAGACCCAATTCTGTTTTTATGCCTTTCAAAACAACCAATTTAATCATCTTCAATATGAAGTTCACCTTGAGAAAATATTTGAAGAAAATAACTTGTGTCACAATTTTCAACACGTTACTTTTTCTTAATTCAACTTTTTAACTTCAATTTTCAATGGTAACAACACACTTTCATTTGCCAATTAATCTTGCTACAATGATTTTATCCTTTGATCTTCATATAATGAAGTTTTAAAAATCATTTACCTATTGACCAAGCGTGATGCAAACTTTTCTTCTAGATCACTTATTTGCTTCGCAGTGCAACAAACAAATTCTTGATGGACCTTTTATCATGTTCTCCAAGGTTAGATAATTTTCTCATTATTAAAGTATTTTGCATATTTTGTTTATGAAATCTATAATTTTTTTAGAGAGCATTGTCAAGATCTTATTGAAGTAGTGGATTTTTATTATTATTATTTTGTATCATTTTTCCTCCTTTACCCAATATAAATTACAAAGTGGTTCACATTTGCTTTTTAAAGAATCAACACAACAAATATATTATCTAGTACAATTGAACATGCATCTATCAATCGAGGGAAACAATTGTAGGGACATAGGGTACCACCAATCATGCACCCCAAGTGTTCGATCACTTCAACGTCTGAAAACTTTCCCTCAAATAAATACACTATTAACTTTAACTTTACCTAAACTTACATCATGTCTTTGGCTTTAACTCAGACAACTAATCTTTGAATATAATTTTCACTAGCTTCACCTCTTCCATCAATAAGCTCTTAAATGATGAATTGATGTGAAGCTCTTAATTGGGATGCAACTTCTTCTTTTTAAAATTGAATCTTTCACTCATCATGAACATATAACAGTTGGTATTTCACTCATCATGAAGATACAACAGTGAATTAAGAAGCTCTTTCATGATCAATTTACTATGATATTAATGATGTGCCTCAAAGAAATTGAAGGTTGAATTTTCTACAAAGAAAAATATTTATATCAATGAGTAGAAATGATTGAAGGCTGACTTTTCTACAAAGAAAAATATTTATATCAATCAGTAGAAATGATAATGAGTTTACTCAAAGAATGTCATTTAGCTCCAATTGTTGAGCTCACACAACATATTCATTTTCTATCCTCACTTTGTAGTAAATAGCTTTCTTCAAATCTCCTCATTAAGATGCATTGCCACCATTTTTTGTGATTATGGTCTTGTTGTGGCACTCAAACACTTCCTATGCATCCATCCATCAAAAAATCGAACCATGGATTGAACAACCAATAGAACAAGTGTCCTTGGAGGGGGCTTATCTCTATAGGGAAAGGAATTCATTCTACATGTCCTTCATCGCCTCATAAGTAGATGCGTGTTCTTATCAAGAAATTTTTTAAGGATCCATAATTTTGTTAGTGTACAAACCTTTGTGAATCTTACTAATTCTAAAATTTCCAACTATAAAAGGTTGGGTAATATTTTTGTAACATCCCAAAATTTCACAAAAATTTAAAATTTTTCAACGTAGCTTTTAATGCATATATTAACTGTGCGGAATTATAATAAATGCTTCTATGTTGTCTTGCTGTACTAAATGTTTGTCATAATCATAAATGTATTGTTTGTGACATGATAATTAATATCTACATTTCGATGCTATTGAATGTTCTTCTCATCTCAGCTACATTTTTATATTACTTATGTCAATGTTCAATCGATATAATGTTATAAGTGCTAACTGTTGTTCTTCTGTTGATGATGAAAGGGGTCCTAAGGGTACCCCAAGGCTTACTTACCATTCATGCTAAAGCATTTGAATCATTCCTTTCGTAGATTACAAGTAATAGCATTAATGTTTATGAAGTGTGACATAAGAGTTCCTAACTAGTTTCAGTAATCTCCAAATGTCTTAATGGTTTTAGAGAATAATAATGAAATGTATCCGAGTGAGATCTCTTCAGTTATAATCTGGTTTTGATTTTAAAATGCATGGTTGCTATACTTATTCTCATTTCCCATACTATTGGTTTCATACTTTGTACATTACATAAATAGGTTAATAATATTATAATGACTTGACTAAGTCTTAAACATTATGAGCTATTTACTTCGTGCTCTATCCTATGTTTTGCAAACCTTATGTAATTACCAAGCTAATTCTATTATATGCAAACTATATGTAAATATCATACAAATCCTTTGATATATCAACTCTATGCAACTATTGTGCATCTCTATTGTGCAAGAACTATATGCAAAGTCATATGCATATCCTATAGTATAACTATACGTCATTTTACAAGATAATTCCTAGAATGTAACTATATACAAATCCTTCAAGTATTTTCTATAGCCTAAAAACTATATGCATTTTATATGTAATTTCTATTTGCATATAAACTATATGTATGATATCGTATAGCTCCTATAGCATGCAAACTCCATGCAATAATTTATGCAATGGTCTTATGTATGAATTAATATAACCAAAGTATGAGCATCATCATGACCCTTTGAATCATATGATTGATGCCTAGTGACTTGATACCAATACAAACTATGACTTACCAAATGATATATGTTATGACAGGGTTGAAACCATATTCAACGTGGCAACGTGTGATAAGGTTTGGATATTAATGATGTAGTGGAAACTGTGCTGGTCGGAATTCACATCCACCCTTGTCATTTAATACTCCTATCTACCGGTTCAGTGGAATATCACCGTGGCTTCCATCGTGGTTCTTTACACGTGAAGGTATTGTGACAGAGCAGTCAACGTGGTCGGGTTGTATTTGATTTAGTTTGATAGTTGTCCTAGATGGTCTCCACGGTGGCCATGGTTATTAATGTTGTCATAACTATGGTGGTTGCTTGGGGATACGAGGTGCTTATCAAGTGATCTCCACCATTGATCATACGTGGGTCTTGGGATTTGGAACTCAACCCTAATCTCCACTACATTTCGAAGTTAATGTTTTCCTTTGGCATTCAAGGTGTTGGAGAGTGGCTCTGTGGAGAGGCCGATAGGCCGAGAAACTCTAGGGTTTTGTTAACAGGTGTTTCAGAGCTTATCCATGATTCGAAACCGTGACATGTTGGGTTTTCTAATACTAGATATTAGTTTTAAGAGCCGAGCTTTACTATGAGAGTTTACAACAATGGTTTTGAAGTTTTGTAGACTCTAGGGTTGAAGATAAACTTGTGTGTAGGTTGAACCAGTGGTTGGTCTTCTTGTATGATAAGTGGTAAATCTTAGAGTTGTTTTCAACCTTTGTTTCATTTGGTGGTGGGGTGATGGATACAGTTTACAATGGCTATGGCGTTACTGCTCCGAAAATAGCTATTTAAAAGTAATGTTTTAGGTTTCAAACATGTCTCCTTCTAAATTGTTTTAAGAGTTGCAGTCATTGTTATTTCACCTTACTAAAACTTCTTTCATGATACTTGTTTGACCATACCTTATTCATGTGGCAGGTTCCTTCGACATTTGGTTCCCAAGCTTGAGTTTGGATAGCTGCAACTGCATAAGAAATGGTAAGTTTTGGTTGTTTCCTTGATGCTTTGGTTAGGTGACTGTTGGACCTTCTTGTGTTCTTAGCCGAGACTTCATGTTTATTGTGAGGCTATGGAAATTGACCACCGTCTAAATGTTGTGAGCTATCTAGCAGCTTGAGGAGGATGAAATCCTCAACCCATTCGGCATTAAGACTGTGGTGTTTGTTTTCAAAGTAGATAATTTGTAAAAGGATGTAACTGTTTAGAGGGTTTTATCCCTCGGCTATTCTGGTTTAAAAAAAAAAAAAAAATTTGGTTCCAAACTTCATGATGTTTGTGTGTTTGAGACTGTGAACGATGCTCCGATATATGTGATAATGTAATGTGTTCTTTTATGAACTGTTGTGTTTTTAAAAGATGGCTGTGAGCCATGGGTTTAGCCTTGTGGTGTGCAGTCAAAACCCTAAGTTGTAGGTTTCGATAGTAGCTTTGATAACCTGTGTTAATTGATATCAATGTCGTTGTTTTTTATGATGGCCGAGAGCCTAAACTCAATGTTTTTATTTGTAACTTTGAAACCCCAACCTATACGGTTCACGAGGTGACTGTGGAAAAAATTGTAATGTCAAATTTTGAAAATAAACATCTAGTTTTCGTGTATTCATGTGGTTTTGCAGTTAATGTTTACAATAGAGATGTGATACTGCTGTCTGATGTTGATGCCAAGATACTCATTTGTTTTAGTCTTAAGCAATGTATAAGATAAATGTTTTTGTGACTATAATTTATGATGTTGAAATGATTTCTAAAATGCCTAAGTATAGGAGATAAGGATTATGATGTTAAAAGTATATTCATCCAAATAGACTTATTCTATGTTTAAGAAGTTTTGATAAAAGTGATACGAGTTAACCAGTTCTGGTTTCTCCATTTGACCTGTTAGTTACTTTGAATGTGGAAGTCAGTAATTGTTTTGACATTGAAAATAAAATATAATACATGAATGAATAGAAGTCTTTGCAAGGTTTCGAAAAAAACATGGAAAACATAAAACCTTAGATTATTCTATTCGTGCCAGAAGTAAAAATATAATAAAATGTTGTAAATACTATTTAATTTGCAGCTGTTATAATTTTCTGAATATTGAATTAAAGAAATACAATGAAACTATAATACTATACTGTTTGAAAAGAAATAAATGACCTAAAGTGTAAACCCTAGGTTTTTGTACATAGATGAAATATTTACTTATATTACTATGTAACAGAAAATATTATAATGCTTGTATTATGAAATGTTGTTTATAATTCCTGAGTCTAAACATGTATTTTGTATTATAGAATATAACTGATAAGAAATATTAATGAAATACAACAGCATTAATCTATTCATTCATTTGGAAATTTGCCTATCATTCATCTATCTTAATTATCTTTCTCTGCACTAGAGTACTATACAGAAAACAGTATGGGAAAAAATACAAAGAAGTTATTTGTTCAATCATTTCATTTACTTAATCATCATTACACAAAATCATGGCTAGATTAGGATTCAAAACAAATACTTATGTATAATGATAACTTATAAATACTAAATCAATAATTGTAGAAAATAATTTAACTACTTAGAAACAGAAAAGTCAAGTAGAACCTGTAACAGTTGATAGGGTGGAAAACATCCAAGGACGCCTATTCCTCCCAACCTTCTCGAGAAGAAGCAGCCAAACTACTTGCCTCCTTTGGACCCCCGAGACTGTTTACTGAACCACCAGGTAGATGGACTCCGTGTAGAATCAAGGCACTCAAAAATTGTACAGGAAGCAAACTATTGAGGCTTGCTCCTCAGCTTTTAGGACTCTGCACTCAGCAGTATAATATGCAGACTTACACCATGATAAAAAACTAGCATATCCCCTCATCGAATCTCTTGGGTGGAAGCAGCAAAACCCCAAGGTAAATTTCCTCATCAAGAAAAGTGATGAACCTCAGTCCAAATGTCGATGGCTCTTTTAAAGATTTCCTAGGTCTTTAGTGGTCAGTTTTCAATAATGAGCCTCAAGATCCAGTCCCATTTTCCAGGGCACTAAGACCACAAATCAAGGGAGTTGTCCCATACCAATAGCTAGTTACTTGCCTCATGAAGCTGCCATTTGTCCATTACCTTCTACCCCAGATTCCATTCTACCTAGTGGGTCAATAAAAACTCTTTCTGTTAACACCCAAAAAGTGATCACTACCTCATCTCCCTCATTACACTACTCATTTGTCCATATTTCCTACCATATTTACCTACAAAACCTTTAAAAACCCTTAAAAAGCCTACAAAAGGCCAAAAAACCATTAAAAAAGCCTCCAAAAGGCCAAAACCCCCATTTTTTCCCCAAAATAATTCAAATTTCCTCCAAAATAGCAAAAACCCTCTAAAAAGGGAATAAAAAATACAAAAAAGAGAAAAAAGAGGAAAAAAAAGGAAGCAAAAACCCTATACAGTTAACCTAAAGCATATTGTGCCCAAAACCATGGGTCAACACTTTACCACTAAAACCTATAAATAGGTGATGGAGGCTCCCCATTTGACATCCCCAAATTTCTCCATCCTTATGTTGCCAAATGTTCTCTTGAAACCCTAGCTCTGCACTTGGAGCTAATTTCCCACTTGAGAACCCCTTTGGCCCATATCCAAAACACCTTGAAAGAAGGAGAAGGAACAACACTGGAGCATTGGAGCAGCCCCTGGACTACTACAAAGGCTCCACCAACCTCACATTTGAGGTATACTTAATACAAAACCAATTTTTAATATATTTTTGTTGTCTCATGCACATGCTAGTTTAAGTTTACTGTTTTTATTTACTGTCTTGTTTTTACCATTTTTATTGAACTACTACTAAGGAGTCCCTTCTCCTTAGTAGGTGCCCATTTGCACAAGCTAGAGTGAAAACCCTAGCTACAGTTTTGGCGACTCCACTAGTGTTCCTTTGAATTTTTTGTTATAGTTTTTTAGAAGTTTTTAGTTTTTTGCAATATTTTTCTGTTTTCCCCTTCACCTGTCCCTTTCGGTAGTTGGGTTTGCTGCCGTAAATAGTGTATTTTTTTCCCACAGTTGAGATCTAACCGCGGCTTTCAGACTATTACCTGCGATCCGACCACGGCTCTCAAACTGTTTTCTGCAATCTCCCCGTGGCTCTCAGCTTGTTTCCTGCGATCCGACCATGGCTATCATCCCTTTTCTTGCAATCCACCTGTGGCCTTAAGCCCTTTTCTTGTGATCCGCCCGCGGCCTTAAGCCCTTTTCTTGCGATCCTCCCGTGGCCTTCAGCCATTTTCCTGTGATCTTCCCGTGGCCTTGAACCATTTTCCTGCGATTCGCCTGCGGCCTTCAGCCATTTTCCTACAATTCGCCCACGGCCTTCAGCCTTTTTCATGTGATCCGCTCGCGGCCTTCAGCCTTTTTCTTGCAATCCGCCCACGGCTTTCAGCCTGTTTCTTGTGATCTCCCGGCAACTTTTAGCATGTTCCTTGCGATCTGCCCGCAGCTTTCCACCTATTTCTTTCGATGCCCCCTCGGCTGTCAGCTTGTTTCCCACGATCTGACCGCCCAGTTTTTCCACAAACCCGCGATCTGTTTTCTACAGGTTTTCCGTATTTGAACCCAGAACTTTGCTGCAATATTTTCTGCATGTGCACAGCCACCTGTCCTATCTGTAGCCATACTTACCTACAGTTTTTTTTCTGTAGTTTGCTTTCTGTTCCATTTACATAATTTTTTAAAGTTTAAGCATTTCAATTGAAAAAGAGAAAATTTTGCATTTCAAAGTTTAATTTCTGCATTGTTATTATTAGTTAGAAAGTTGCCCACCTCGTGGCACTTTTACTTGGGTTCATTATCTCACATGCACACACTCTATCTTCTAATTCAAGTGAGCCCTAAAATACTACTTAACACAACCAACATTCTAACCCCACTTGGGGAACACTTAAGAATATTGTAGTTAGGTAGGGTAGGGGGATAAGCATCCAAATAACACCCCTTGATCGCTTACACTTGAGACATAGATGTTGTCCATTAGGGAACCAAAACCCCCTAGTATTTTTTGGCACGGTCATAACCATTTTATCAGAGGGCCTCTCCCTTAGGAGGGTTGAAGTAGCCAGACTGGTTCTGGAGGCCTGAGTGGAATAACGCAATCCATTCAGTAACCGAACGCTACCTACTCGTTGGTCTGTGTGTGGTGTTCTCTTTAGGCCCACACAGTGATAGGACCGGAGCTGCAGATTCACCTTTTCTGGATGTGTCATGAACGGGGTATCTTAGTTACCTTTCTTCTAGGATTGTCTTACCCAGTGTCCCTCCCGGTAGGGGGATATCTTTAGCCACTTGGCTCTACTATCCATATTGTCTGACTTGGATTTCATCACCTTGCAGAGGATATGTCTGGTTGAGTCAGAATACTATTTATCTAGGTGTTTGCATGCTCCCTTACCTCCCTTTGGTCTAGCGAGTCCACTATTTTATTTTATAGGAAACCTGCTGCTTGTTGGTATTCTGACCATTTTTGTTGATACTCCGCTTATTGTAGCACAGCTGTTACAGCAAGTGTTTTGAGTTGGTTGTTGGCCTGAGTGCCATCTTTCTTGCGCTCTCCTTCTGTACACTCGACTGCATTAGGGTTTTTTACGCTCTCCTTGTGCTGTGGCTTTGATAACCTGTGTTAATTTATATCAATGTCATTGTTTTTGGTGATGGTCGAGAGCCTAAACTCAATGTTTTTATTTGTAACTTTGAAACCCTAACCTATACGGTTCAGGAGGTGACTATGGAAAAATTTGTAATGTCAAATTTTGAAAATAAACATCTAGTTTTCGTGTATTTATGTGGTTTTGCAGTTAATGTTTACAATAGAGATGTGATACTATTGTCTGATGTTGATACCGAGATACTCATTTGTTTTAGTCTTAAGCAATGTATAAGATAAATGTTTTTGTGACTATAATTTATGATGTTGAAATGATTTCTAAAATGTCTAAGTTTAGGAGTTAAGGATTCTGATGATAAAAGGATATTCATCCAAATAGACTTGTTCTATGTTTAAGAAGTTTTGATAAAGGTGATATGAGTTAACCAGTTCAGGTTTCTCCATTTGACCTGCTAGTTACTTCGAATGTGGAAGCGAGTAATTGTTTTGACATTGAAAATAAAATATAATACAAGAATGAATAGAAGTCTTTGCAAGGTTTAGAAAAAAACATGGAAAACATAAAAGCCTAGATTATTCTATTTTTGTCAAAAGTAAAAATATAATAAAATGTTGTAAATACTATTTAATTTGCAGCTGTTATAATTTCCTGAATATTGAATTAAAGAAATACAATGAAACTATAACACTATACTGTTTGAAAAGAAATAAATGACCTAAAGTGTAAACCCTAGGTTTTTGTACAAAGATGAAATATTTACTTATATTACTATGTAACAGGAAATATTATAATGCTTGTATTATGAAATGCCGTTTATAATTCTTGATTCTAAACATATATTTTGTATTACAGAATATAACTGATAAGAAATATTAATGAAATACAACAGTGAAACTGCGGATGGCTCACTAATTCAGACTGTGAAACTGCGGATAGCTCATTAAATCAGAAATACAACAATGTTAATCTATTCATTCATTTGGTAATCTTCCTATCATTTATCTATCTTAATTCTCCTTCTTTGCACTAAAGTACTATACAGAAAATAGTATGGGGAAAAATACAGAGAAGTTATTTTTTCAATCATTTCATTTACTTAATCATCATTACAGAAAATCATGACTAGATCAAGATTCAAAACAAATACTTTTGTATGATGATAACTTATAAATACTAAATTAATAATTGCAGAAAATAATTTAACTACTTAGAAATAGAAAAGAAAAGTAGAACCTGTAACATATGATAGGGTGGACAAAAACCCAAGGAGGCCTATTCCTCCCAACCTTCTCCAGAAGAAGCAGCCAAACTACTTGCCTCTTTTGGACCCCCGATCCTGTTTACTGAACCACCAGGTAGATGGACTCTGTGTAGAAGCAAGGCACTCAGAAATTGTACATGCAACAAACTATCAAGACTTGCTCCTCAACTTTTAGGACTCTGCATTCAATAGTATAATATGTAGACTTACACCATGATAAAAAACTAGCATATCCCCTCATCGAATCTCTTGGGTGCAAGTAGCAAAACCCCAAGGTAAATTTCCTCGTCAGGAAACGTGAAGAACCTCAATCCAAATTTCGATGGCTCTTTTAAAGATTTCCTAGGTCTTTAGTGGTTAGTTTTCAATAATAAGCCTCAAGCTCCAGTCCCATCTTTTAGGACACTAAGACCACAATTCAAGGGAGTTGTCCCATACCAACAGCTAGTTACTGGCCTCATGAAGCTTGGCTTCTACCCTAGATTCCATTCCACCTAATGGGTCAGTAAACACTCTTTCAACAATCCCCTTAGGTGTTTGTCTCCTATTTAATTTATTTAATAATAAAATATTATGCAAATTACAGTCATCCTTGGACACTTGTCCAATATAAAACTTTACAATAAAAGTTAAGATAATGTTTCCAACATAAAATGTTTTTTTAGCAAAACGGGTATGTTACAATTTTTCTAAAAAGATTGAAATTTTGAAGGATATTATATGGTTTTTGGACAATTTTTAGAGTAACCCATGGAATTTGGGAAAATCAATTTAGCAAAAATTGGAAAATGACAAATCGTTTTTGAAAAAAAATGTCAAAAATTATCCCATGGGCTAAATTTTGCCCCTAAAATTTTTCTTGGTTCTTATGGTGCAAAATATACCAAATATAAAATGTACAGAGTCAATTTAAAATTCTAAAGAGTTACCTCAACTGTATATAGTGAATTTTGAGCATCTCCAAATGATTAAAGTCAAACCAACTCATCCTTTTGAATTGGAAATTCCCATATGTTAATAGCATATGTGTTAGCATTGATCCTAGACAATATTGTGTCATGCATCTACAATGCTCCAACATTGACAATATTGCTTGGGAAATATACACATATCAAAATATACAAGAATTATAAAGTACCTTTTATTGATCAAACTAATTAGACACTGTAAAGAGCATTGATTTGACCAACCTTTTAGATTATTGATGTGTTGCAGTAGGAACCTACAACTCAACTTGTCCACAATTCATCCTCTCTCGTAGATTGTGTTTCCTCCTATGCACACCTGGGTAACGTGGCAGAAATATTCAAGCCACTTGGTGTCTCCTTGGGGGCAAGTATTGAGTCAAGTACTATCAATTAATCTTGACTCTTCCATTTATGATAACTCCTAATGAATCCAAGGGGGGTAGACCCTAAGAAAATTTATTAAGGCTTTTTAGTTCTTAGATGTTAAAATGGGAGTAAGTTAATTAGGATTTTTGAGATTTAGTACTAAAACAAGACAAGTGAAAAATATATGAATTTGTTCAACATCATATACAATATAACATTGAAAACAAGGAAATTATTGAAATAAAATAGTATTGTTGTAAAGTAGATCCGTGCCGATGGAATCAAAATAAATGTTGTTGAAAGGTAAATATTTTGCAATTGTATCTTGGTCAGTTTTAGAATTATTATGATGAGTGGATTATGGGAAGGGAGTTCTAATATACCTGTAAGGTACGTGGAATATGTTCAGACTTTTCCCAATGTGGTTCTACACAATAAAATGTGGGCTAGATCGTAGTCGTGAGGGTGTGTCCAACACTACACCAATCGAGGGTGCATCCTGACGACACCCCACAGTCACTATCTAGTTGTTCTCGCTTTCTTTCCAAAATTTTTCCATAGAAGGTAAATATCGTGACGCCAGATTTTCGTCCGTTTAGGGGATTTTATTTTTATTAAAAGTGTGTTATTAATTAGATGTGAAAAAATATTGAGTGCAAGATCCCTTTTTGGTTGTTCCAAAGATTAGACAAGCCTAAACTAGTCTATGATGGATAAGAGCATACTTGAGGGTAATGCAAATATTAATTCCAATTTTGAAAGAAAGATGATCTTGTAAGTGCAAATAAAGTAAATGAAATTGAAGAAAAAAGTATTGTACTAATTACTACTGACTATGTGTCAACTCTTTGATTATCCACCACTAATCAACAAAGCCTTTACGTGGTGGCGAGAGAATACTTCATGGAAACAAGTTGGGTTTGTTTATTTACTTGTAAAATAAATGTGAAATAACTAACAAAATTATTCATTCACAAATGAAACTAAACTAACTTGGAAAAAGGAAAACTACTCTAAGGGTTAGTACTGAAAAACAAAGTAAAAAGGGAAAGTCACACCAAAAAAGGAGGCGATACAGGTTCCCACAATGGGGAATGGGGTGTGGGCGTTGTGTATCCCACTTGCTTCTTTTATTAATGAATTTTTACAATGATTAAAGAAGGACTCTTTATCATTATAAGTTCAAATGAAAGAGGTGACAAAAAAGAGATGGAAAATGCGCTTTTGGAGAGGGCTTTGAGGAGGCGCTAAGTTGGAAGGATCAAATCTTGAAATTTTCTTTAGGACTTCCACTTGACCTATCTATAAATGTAAAAATATAGAAATATAATTTTTTAAAATGTTAGTGGTTTAAACAAAACTAAAATAAAAATCTAACACTACTTAGTACTTGGAAAAATATTGGAAAAATTGCAAATTCAAGTACTAAAACCATAGATCTAGGATTTAAGATTATGAATGAAGTGAATCACTCTAAATCTATATCTTTCCAATAACACGTAATCTTATGAATGAATCTATAAATCTGATATATACTTGTTATCATATGAGGAACTAGTAACCAAGTAACCAAAAAGTAGATTTTAGTTTAAGAGAAAGAAGGTGAATAATCCCAAAAACTAGAATGAAGAATCTTGAAAGTTCTTTGATTTTGGTGGAATGTCGAGTATTTTTTTCCTTGAAATAACTTGAATATGAGGAGGATTCAAGCAATATCCTTCTCCTCTCCAAGTAAGGCTACCTGCAAGCTTAACAATCCTTTCACAAAACCAATGGTTAAATCAGGGTATTTGCAAACAACAAAAGATTAGAAAGCATACAAATCAAACAAGAATGCATGCATATCAAATAGATCTACCACTAAAAAATTATTAAGAGTACAAGTCAAACAAGAATGCACCCTTACCCTAATGGGAGGTATCTCCCCTATGTAGGCCCACAACTTAACCAATGAAAGCAAGAAGAAATTAAGAAAGATTATACCTCATAAGAATTTGAGAACAAAGCATCCACACATGAAATGCACTACACCAATGATGAGCCTCCAAATCTTTATTTATTCATAAACATTACAACAATGATCATAAAGAGTTTCAGTATAGTAGCTTCACTACATCCATCCCAAGAGAGGAGGAAAAGCTTACTTTTATAGGGAAAAAGGCCTTCAAACCCTTGGAAGGCGAAATTCCCAATGGAGGAGGTGGATTGGAGGTTTTAGAGAGTGTGGAAAGTATCTTTCGAGCAAACAATGGGGCTGCCACCTCTCATGGGAGGATTCCACCACTCATGGGAGGCTTCCACCTCTCA
Source organism: Larix kaempferi (assembly GCA_027924585.1). Lineage (NCBI taxonomy): Eukaryota > Viridiplantae > Streptophyta > Pinopsida > Pinales > Pinaceae > Larix > Larix kaempferi. The sequence goes on from BSBM01000109.1 coordinate 6,898,538, forward strand.
TAACCACCTCCAAAAAGAGATCCTCATGCGGAAAAATGTCCTCCTTTGGAGGAATTGTGCCCCCCTTATGGAAACACATCAAATCCACTCTGAAGAGGTGGAAAAGATGCTCCAAAAACTCATGTATTTACCCATATAAGATTTCAACCAACATGGACACCTCAAAGACAAGCTCCCTTTGATTCAGGAAATGGATTTTCTCCATATTTCCCAATTATTTGACCCAAAATGTCATTTTGAAGAGAAAATCAAAATTAGTAATTGAAAATCACCAACTTGACTCTCAAAAGTGGGTTAAGGGGTTAAGTAGGGGCTCTGGGTCCAAAAACGAGCATCCACATGAAAAATTCCCCCCCCCCCTAGACCCACTTTTATGACTTTTTGAAAATTTACAATTAAAATACACCTTATCGATGATTTTATTAAAAATTGAAAAAATAAAAAATCCTAGGGGGGACTTAGCACATTTTCACGAAACTTTGGGATTATGACTAGCATGTTAATATACATAGACTCAAGTCTTGAAAATTCAATACCATGGTCTTTAATAACCCTCCTAAGTAGTCATCGTCACTTTCACCACCCCAGCTTTAGAGGATTTTGAGTGAAAAATTCAAACATTACGTGTCACTAAAATGCGTTGCATAATTACCAAGGAAAAAACACTCTAGGGTGATTAGTTTTATGACTAAGTCCTAAGAATTCCAAGCCTTTTACATAAGGTCATCATGCTACATCATTTATTACAATTCCCCCAAGGGGGCGTGAACATGCGAAAAACATAAAAAGGGCCAGAATGACATGTATGGACTTCTGATCTTGAAATATGAACAACTGACTTATTCATTCTTTAAATGCTCACTTGAAATCCAGCTAAGTATAACTTAGTAGGAAACAGGTTGGTTAACCACAAATTTCTATTGTAACAATGTTCTTTTCAGTTTACAAAACCTTGTGTTTCAATGAATTTCTTGCTCTTCGAGTTCCTAGTGAAGAGGAGAGGGAAATTCAACAATTTGTTGCTAAAAGGATAATAGATGAATTTGCTTCAAATATAGTGAAAGATAGACAAAAGCAGGATTCTATCTCTCATGATGTGTTAACAACAAATCCTAGTGGTAGTGTAGGGATGGGGACTATTGAGAAAGGGCCTAATCCAATGGATGATGAGAAAAAACTTTTAGAATAGACTTTATAAATGTCAATGGATAGTTGTTCATATGCTCAATCTAGTATCGTGTCAATTTTAGACACACATATGATGGAAGCGATTTCCAAGGATCAATATTTTGCTTTCACTATACAAAAGTTTGTATAGGAGAACGAAAAATCTTCCTAAAAAAAAGAGATGAAAAGCATTCTAGGTGACCATGGTTTTTTGTCATCTATTCTTGCATCGCTTTATGGGGTAGAGCCAAATGATCCTTCTCTTAAGGACTTGGTAGAAACTTTACAAACATAGATCCCTTTCCAACATTTTTTTTGTCATGTTCAGATTCAAGCAAATTCATTGTACCATGATTCTAATGCCTCAAATTTTCTTTGATTTGAATTCTTTGAGAACTCATATCGATTATAAGGCTTGGACCATTTAATAAAATGTTTCCAACACAATCACCATCATCAATTGTCACTTTGTTTGACATGTCGCATCGATCACACCATAATCTTTGATATCATTTATTGGGAATTAGAGAATCCCAACCATGAAATCAATCACACACAATATTGAACCATAAACCAAAAATATATTTCAAACCTCACATTTTATTGATCTATCATCAATAATATATTTTTGCTTTAACAATAGAGTACAATGAGATCCTTTTATATAACAATAGTCGATCATAATAAAGATGACTTAATAGAATTTAATGTTCAACCATATGCATAGCTATCTCCCATAATATATGATCTTCTTAAATCTCTCAAATGATCCCATGAGATCTTCATCCCAAAATTATCTCTTCTTATCCTCATCTTTGAATTATACATAGTTATAGTCATTTGTTTATAATAAATTTAGTATTACATATTATAATATATTATTCACATTATCCTTCAACTTCACTGTACATTTATGTATTTACATCATAATTATTAATACTTAGTAATAAAAATGAATGAAGTTCTCAAACTTGAAGTTTTTTTTACTATCAATTGACTATTTAGTAAGAAGGTTACCCAAAAAAATTAACCTTCTTTTTCAAACACTCAATTTATAAAATCCCAACCCCATGGGAAAACAATTTAGTAGTAATCATGAGGGACGGTTTGGTTTTGGATAATGACGCTTTTGTTTATCAAACAATCTATTTATATGTAAATAATGTTCTGAAGAAAATCAAGTAATTAACTTCAAAATTTAAATAAAATGAAAAATTGATAAGTTATGTTTATTTAGTGTGATTATGATCTATATTATTGGAAAATGAAACAAAGGTAGTGATATAAAACATAAATATACACAAGTATTTTGCAGAAAACAAGGTAGTACAATAAAACCAAAATTCTATTAATGAATGGACTCAAAAAATACTGTAAACTATAAAGTAATACAAACTAGCTCTAGATGGTGGTAGCTCATCTCTTAAAAGAGATGTGTCTACTATGCTCATCCACAAGAAATGAGTTACAATGACGCCGGGAATTCCTTTTAACATAAAGCATAAATGAGAAAACACTAAACATAAAAAACCCTAACCTAGGGAGATGAAAATCCAAAAGGTTTCTGGGCCCCGATGTGGTTAGTTGATACGTCAACTTCTCGAGGGTGCAACTTTTGCATATGATCTTCATTTGGGGTGCTTGGTATCCTCTCAGAAAGGTTTGGCTGAGTAGGAATCTATGATTTTGCATTGTTTGGGTGCTTCCATGGAAAAAAAAGGTCGTTTAGGGCCTCAAAACGACTCCAAACGATTGGGAATTGAAAAACTGTAAAAAAAACTACCATGCTGGAAAATTGTGTCTTTGAGCCAGTAGACTAGGTGGGTGGCCACCAATGTCCATCTGGATAAGATTATTTATATAATATTATAAAATTACTTTGATTGTGATGATGATGATGATGGTTAACATCCACTGAAACTACTTGGTTCACTGTAAAATTTTATGTCTATGCTCAAAAAGCTTAGAAAGAAGTGTAGTGAGGTCACCATAAATTTGAAAATTTATAAGATTAGAGAGGTTAGTATTATAATAAAGATTGTGAAATTGTGATCTAATGTGGGTGTTTTCAGGGTGCCCTAAGGAAAAGTGACTTTCATCATTAATTATGTTACTCTCATAGAGATGACAAATCCTTTTCTCCCTAGTTAGTGTTTTAGGAACTTTCTAACAACATGTTTCACTATGCAACTCATGAGAGTTTGTTCTTATTTTTGGCTATATTAATTTTCTTCTTCAAGCTAGTTAAAATAGAGAGATATGTTTGATCTTCTAAATTAGGTTTAATGACCTCCTTATAGTATCTTACTTTCCATTTAACCTCTAAAACATTTTCACCCCACATTTTCTATTTAAACTTAAATGTAATAGTATTGTTAATGTTATTGATATTTTGCAGAGTGGCATTCTTGCTAATCCCCCAATGGTTTAACCAAGCCATGGTGTATTTATGCCAACCTCTCTTGAGCCATAGGTGATCTTGACTAGATTTTAAAGTAATTTTATGGAGTCTTTGGTATCCATGTCATTTATCTTGTACTTGTACATTGGGTACCTAGTCATACTGATGCTCTCAATGGGAGGAAGAACCACATATATATTGTTTTTGTAATGTTGCAAAAGTTCTATTAAGATAAAAGAGTGCAAAATACAAGTGTTTTTACAATCTATGGTGGCCTAAAAGAATATGGACACAAACCCAGGACCATGAAAAGATCAGAGTGATGCTTATCAAAATTACAAAAACATGACTTGTGTAAGAAGTCTAGGGTAGTGTTGAAAAACAAGAGCTGTCAGTGCGGACTGGAAAAATTGTAAACTAGAAAACGATTGATCATAGCATGAAATAAAATTTGGGAGACGCAGGGAGGGGCCCAAACGTTCTCAGCTATATACATCCTAAGAGGAATTAGCACCAATAGCCTGCCTATCAGTAGGAAATTCTTCCACGATGGGGCATGGAGGATACTCCTCCACAACGGGGTCATCCGATGACAGTTTCACAGGCAGGTGCATTGTCTTCCTGAAGGGAATGAACCCCTGTTCGTTGCAAACATGTTTATCTAGAACATGACCCACGGTGGTGGGGATGGGGAAGGTTAGAAGAGATTTTCCTTTGGAAGGACTCAGATGAGCAAGCTCGCTTGTTCCTTCCGCGGAGGAGAGGTCTATGAATTCATTCTTACAAGTTTTGTTGTGAGGGGAGGGTCTGGAAGGGGCATAGGACTGCAGTTGAAGGTGCCCTCCAGGTTTCCCATAATGGACTCCATATTGGGCAGGGTGGCCTTCAAATTCGGGGTGGCATTTTTGGCGGTCACCCAGTTGGCAAGCAAGTCCTCCATTAGCAGCGCAAGCATAATCTTAACAAGCCAGTAGGGGTCAATTTTCTTACCAGGACTTTTGGTGGAGAGGCATTCTGCTAATATCCTGGCTTCCCAATTGTCTATCAGTAGGAGGACTGGAATGGTGACCTCCTCCTCGTAACCTTTTTCCAAATTTTCTACATCATTCTTGGTGGCACTTTTCTTTCCTCTTCCTCCGAAGCCTTTTTCCCTGCCCATGGTTGAAGGCTGGAGGGAGAGCGATGCAAAAAGGGATGGAAGAACTATGTAAAGGCCCGAGTGCATTGCCTATGGAACGTCAATGTGGAGCCAAGTCCATTTCGCAAGAAGATCTAGCAAATGGATGGCCGTGAACAACAAGAACTAGAGAGCGGGAAGCGCCCAATTTGTTGGTCTATGAGAGTTGTGAGACATTGCACTGGTGCACCAGGGATGGGGATGCATGGTTATCAACGAGCTAAGGTGACGACAGCCAGGCTTATTTAAAACCACACATAGGAACAACCTAGAGTAGGTATGTCGAGGTCGCCTCCAACAAGAATGAGGGGACATCACCGAAGAGTGGGTTAATGAACTGAGCCTTGGGGTGGACGCCGAGTTAAGTGCTCTCTTTCTGGAGTGCCATGGGTCCCATCCCTTTGCCTGTGTGTCTTTTGGTTGGTTTGCGTGTCCTCCAGCTCATCCCATCACCCGCATCTGGGGGAAGAACCACTTATATTAGGATAATAGGGTAAGGTGCATTGCTTTTAATTGTGAGGTTATAAGTTAAAAACACTCATGTATTTGCTCAATTTTTATTCAAGATTCTCTAGAGATGTTGCAACCCCAAAATTCACAGTCGTATAGTATAACAAGAGTGGAAAGAGTTTCAAAGAGAAAATTCTTTTTATCCCATATCACAAGGTTTGTTGATTTATAATTGGACCAAAATAATCTTTCCACCCTCCATTAATCATTTTCTCAATACTATAGTTCTAGTTGAAGCTGTGATGAATATCAATTCTGAGATATTTATAAGAAGAAACTTCCTCCAAGTTGTTATTTTCATATACAAAATTAACATTAATGACCTTCTTGGGCTTGATAATCATAATTTTTTTTTTGTCATTGTTAACAGTCATATGCATGTTAGAGCATAAATCCACATTAGAGTTCTTAATTGCTTATCAATATCAAAGGGACACATTGCCATAAGAATAGTATCAACAACATAAATGAGAAGGATTACAACAATTCCAGCTAAGGTCATGCCAAAACAACTTACTTCTTCTAAAAAACCTTCTATCTTATCAATGTAAATGTCAAAAAGGGTAGGGGAGAGAGGGAAACCTTGCATAACTCCAATATTACAACTAATATCTTTTGACAACCCTACAATGTTCTTAAATTTGGAAATGACAATCTCGTACAATCTTATCGTGGTAGCCCTTCAATCGAGAGGAACCTTTATCTCTTCTAACCTATTCCACCAATTGTTTACAATATTAATATATTTTTATATCAAAAATTGAATTTATTTAATGAGGGTAATGAAGTAACATGTTTTAATCCTAAATATCCATTTTCGATTTATATTTTACAAAAAAGTTATAATAAATCAAAACTATCATAAATCCATTTCAAAACAATATTTACCAAGTACTTAGAGGGATCTAATTTATTGATGTGTAAATTTTTTATCTTAATTTCTTTATAAATCAAGATAAAAAATTACCCCTTAATAACTTAGACCTCTCTAATTGCTTCTCATTGCTATTCATTATTTTAATAATATATCTAATCTAATATTATCTCTAATAAATTAAACCTGATATAATGAAACTAATACCAAAATGGGGAGTGTGGGCCTCCCATATAGATCAAAAATGATACAATCAAAACAAGCAATGAAACCACACAAAGCAAATGAAAATGAATCAAAACAATATAATTACGAATTTAAATGGGGGACCCTAAATTTTTTTGTGAAAATTTAAAGGTGGGTTGTTGGGTGCCAACAAGATCTCACGGACTAGGTCACACTCAAAGAAACATTAGAAAGAAAACAAAAAAATATTCAACAAAATATAGCTATTCCTGTAAGAGGATGCTAAACACAAAAAATCCATTCAGTGAATCTTGCAAGATCTCTCATTCCGTGAATTCCTCGTGACCTAATTGACACCCAATTGGCATTTGAATGGGATCTAAACCAACACCCCGAGTATAATGCTACCTGAGTGTTTTCATCAAAGGGTTCTATAATAGTGTGCTCTAATGCTTGTTGGTTAGCGCATGTGCTCCATTCCTCAGGGTATTTTGCAATAATTGTCGAAGGTTTTTACATTAGTTCCCTACTCCTTGTATACTTTGTCTGTGCTATTCTTTTGTCATTCCTCGGCAGATTTTGCAATAATTGTTAGAGGCTTTTACATTAGTGCTCCAATGTTTGTATATTTTTCCTCCACTATTCATCACTATTGGTTCATTGGACTGCACGCACGTGGCCCCTAGCTTATAATTTTTTACTCCGACATTCTTTAGATATACTGCAACCCATCTTTTTCTTGTTTATTACGCCATAGGCGTTTCACCATGGAGAAGGATAACCTCCACCTCAGCTAGATTCCTCGCTCATAGAGCGAATGGAATGCTACCACGTGGATGGTGTCGTCTATCCATTGGATCAATGCCCAATGCCCGTTGGATCAATGCCGTGTGTCCTCGCTGATGGTGTTGTCTGTCCGTTGGATCAATGCCGTGTGTCCTAGCGAAGCGGACGTCCATTTAGTCTTTTCTGGGTTTTTCTTTGTTCCTTCGAGCAACTTGGCCGTCATGATGAGACAGACAATAACAACGCCCTTTTCTTGAACTCGTTTTTGGATGCAGTCAAGAAACACCGTCAAGGTTGCCATCAGAGTAGCCTTGATCCTGGAAGAGCTTCATGTCTATGTAGAAAAGGTAACGCTTCATGACATGGATCTACTGCAGGACGAGCTGGAGAATCCTGGTGGTAAACGCAGTATTCTCTATCATAGAATTTTCCATAATGAGAAACTCTCTCACGAAAACGTTCTCTTTCCGCCAGTTGTCTAATGTTTCCAACGTTATTTTCAACCAAGAGTAGACCTTGTGACAAACATAAGAGCTTAACCAGAGAAGCGACCACCTGTCACGATTGTAGTATCCAGAGAAGAAAAACATAAAATAGCAAGCCAGATCTAAACTATGGCGAGGATTGGCAATAAAACACAACTATATAAACCCCAATTGATTTCTGCTAAAAACATATGGGATAGCTAGAACAAAAAGATGGACTACTGGGATACCCGCAACAAAAACCGTGCAATTTTATCCATACCCAAAACAAAACCACGGTTGTCTCTCAGAGGCTCTTTTGATCCAACATAAAACACTCAAGGAAACGAAACTCTCACTACCAGCGTGAGATTTGCCATCGAAACTCTCTCTGAGACTTCGGCAAGTAATGCAGCCACGGGGAGAGTAAGAGTAAAATAATACAATACATACCTTACAAATTTGAGGCCGAAAAACTCCTGATCCGCTGCAGGGGATTACCGATCTGCGATAGTTTGCCTCTGCCTTTGAAGCAGCAGCTGCCTATTCTAGCGTCTCCAAATAGGCTACAACCGGAGCTACTTTCTCTGGATTGCCAAGCCCAAAAAACAAAATAAAGAATCCTTTTAAACAAAAAACAGACTAGCATAACCAGAAGCAGTAGAAGCAAAACAAGCAATAGCAATATCGGTGGGAGGAGCAGTTTAGCAGGCAGTCATACTCATGAGCCCTGAGAAACCTTACTTGTCTCGACAGCGCTTCGGGTGATACCTTCCCCTTCATGGGGCCAACATATAGCGTGGAGATACTTGTCCAGAGGACAACAACCAACATCTGTTATTCCCTTATGGACAGGAGCTACTGTTTAAAAACCAATTGTTGTTTATTCCATTTCTGTTGATTAAGAACCAGCATCGACTGAAGCAGCACCAGTAAATGATCGCACAGAGACAGAAGCAAACTCGCCTTCGAAGCACCTCCTGGTTCTGGCTATACATTCCAAATGGCTTTTCCATGCCCTTCGTGTCTTGCTCGTTCTCCCACGTGTAGGATTGTATATATATTTTTAGTATAATTTTTTTGGCATCTTATTAACGAGACATTAGAGATATCTGAATCAATATCTTTGTCAACAAAAAAAGGATTGTATATAGTATAATTTTTTTGGCATATTATTAACGAGACATTAGAGATATTTGAATCAATATCTTTTTCAACAAAAAATGGTCATTGGTGGCTGGTCTCTTGGATGAAAAACTGCTTAATGCCGACTTGTGTGGTAAGTGAAGGGTACTACTTCTTCTTAATGGGCAATAGTTATAAGAATTATTTTCTGAACAGTGGAGGGTTTGAGAATCCATCGGTTCAGGAATTGGAGAGCTACGCCATTTACAAGTCCGAGGAGACCACTAGGAACTACTTCGCCAGCACAGTGTCCCCACAAGCCATATTCTATTTTGTTTTTCGTGGAAGGCTCAACCCTGTCCCATCATAGAAGATTATATAGTTTTTCATTTTGGCATGGTCGAAACCTTTTGTAGCTGTAATGTAATGAGTGAGTGGGAATCGAATGTAGGTTGGTTTAAACGACAACGTAACAATTTTATATATTTATAAAATGGAAAAATAAAGATCACAATAAAATATGAGAAATCCAAGTGACGAGTATAACCCAGTTTGGACTAACGGCTATTTTTTTGGTATATGACAGGGTTCATTGATGAGCTCCGATGATGATTAAAGCTGGCTGGTTATGTTAGTGTTAGTTATACCATAAATATAAATATAGGTGGCGACTGAAGTTTGTCTATGAACTTATGGGCAGTATAATGTTGCAACAATGGACTGTTTTCTGTGTATCTAAGCTTTCTGTGTCTTTGTAATACGTTTCAATCAATAAATGATGATGCCATCAAGTTATACTTAGTTTATCGTTTCATTTCCAATGAGTCTGAACAAATTAAAACTTTCTCGCTTTCCAGGCTTTTCAAAGGTTTTATCGAGTTAGTGAGAATGCTTTTTATACATACAAATAAGTGGTATATATATTTTTTTAGACTGGCCCGGAGCTAAAAATATTAAATAAGTGACTTATTTTTATTTTTAAAAAATTATTTGAAAATATTTTAAAGGCGAATTTACAAGCTTAAAGGATGTAAGTTACACTGAAGTATGTGTTTTGTTTTTCAAAAAATAGTTTTTTTCATGGAAAAAAAACGTTACTTTATGGGTTTTCAAATACAGAGAGTTTGATGCAGTATTTGGGTTATTTTTGGGATATTTATGAAGCGTTTAAATTAAACAGATTTCAACAATGTGAAGTATTTGAGCGTTTCTGGAAGGCTTTCAACAGTATTGATGAAAAATAGCCAAATATGAAAATTGGACTCTAATTTCAAAAATTGGAAATTGAAAATACAAGATTTTATACATTGTAGATTTATGATATCTAAATTAAATATAATATAAAAGAAGACAAATTAAAAGGTATAACATTGATATACAATAGTTATGTCACACATGGAAAGGAAGAACGAAAATAAAGTTATGTCAAAGCGTTAAATGTTACAAAGTAAATAATGGTAGGTAAAACTATCAAAATTAAAAATTCCAATTAATAAGTATTCAAAATTATCAGCTAGAGACTTAAGTGTGTGTCTGGGGTAATTTTTACAAAACCTATTATATAAATAGATTTTAAAGGTATTATATAAATAGATGTTAATTTTGTGATGGCTCAATAAAGGATTTAGAAACACACTTTTTTTGTTTTTCTATGTTTGTAAAGGAATGGGAATGATGATTAATCTTGAGAAATCCTTTATTTATGGTGAAGGTTTAGATAATCACGTTTTGAAACATTGGCATAATTTTTTCCTCTTTATATTATCCAGTTTTAACTATGGATTGAAGTATATGTGGGATTTATTCTCAAACTTGTTGCTTATGGTATAAAAGATTGGAAGTGGGTTGGTGGCTAAGTACGAGTAGTGTATACCAAATCACTGTATGAGATGGCTTTCAAAAGGTGGAAGATTAGTTCTGTTAAAATCAGTTTTAGAAGACATACCTATATTTTTGCGAGGGAAAAAAAAATGCACCAAAGTCTTGGCAGCAAAAAAATGTGTGACATTTGATTAATGGTCTGGTCAATGGTCTTCAACTGTCTATCAAAAATACATTGCTCCGTATTCAATTTTGGATTGGATTCGTAATCCCTCAAAATCTGTTCAAAATGTTTATGTGTTTTGGAAGGTGACAATTTTATCCTTTGAGCTGACCAAGAATGGTCTTGGTTGGAAAGGTGGAAACGGTCACCTTGTTAGAGTTGGTGAAGATGCATGGATTCAATGTAATTATGCTCATGCATAATACAAATTAAAACTAAAAATTAAGCATGCATATGACAAAGTTTGCAACAACAGCTTTGGTGTCGGCACTATTATATCTATTATCTATGGATGATGTCAAATATCTTTAAGCGATGGTAGTTTTGCTGAAATTTGTAGCCAGAGTTTGATGAGACTAGGGTTTGAAGTTTCTAGGGTGCTCATGTCTTTCAGTTTTGTATTTATAGGTGGACTTGCTCTGCAAAGAATGCCTCCACGAAGTTCTTGTGGAGGAGTTGAATATGCATAGCGTCAGATCGCATGACGAGACGCAATGTCAACAGGTCATGAGTGCTTATTTTGAGAGAGTAGATGTTGAGGTTTTGTCTAGTGGAATCGTTTGCATAAATGACTTCATAACCCACAAAAGAAACAACGAGTGCTTCTGTGGTAGATGATGTAGACCTCTACTCAATATCTTCTTTTACCTTAGTTAATTCCATTGCATTTCATCGAACTGTGCTCAATAAACTCAATACCCAATTTCACTTTAGTATTAAGCCACAAATCTCCTCCATCAACTACTTTCCTTTAACGATCATTTGTCTCAGGTTTATGCTCTGTTTTTTATTTCTATGTATATGATCAAACCTCACAGTGGTTTCATGCAGCGTTTCCTAATGTAGCTCGATCCCCTGCAATTCCAACACATCACAACTAGGTGTCAGATTAGATCACACTTCCCATAGAGATCAAATCCCCTGTCTTCACCTTTATATTGGGTGATTTCCTTTATTTTTTCCATATTACATGGAATCTGATCATGCCTTAGTCAATGATTCAATGCCCAGAAGTCCTAATTCACCTTGAAATTGTTCCACTGCTCAACACAGAGCAATGCTCAAGCCAACAAAAATGAGTACTTCAGATTGTATATAATAACAAAAGCCAACCAATTTCTTCGTGAGCTTTAACACTGAGGTTCAACACAGCCTCAATGTCCCAAAAGGTGGCCCTTGATTCTCCTACAGGACTTCATCTCATAGATTAACCACATCACACAAAGTTAAATATGAAACTATGAAATGAATAACCATAAATTTAAATGCCCAATGTTTACCAACGATCTCCCACATAACCTTACCAATCACAACTAGAATTTGACTTTGCATAAATAGATGGAATATATATCTCTTAAATTCAACTCACTTCCAATGGACGATTCATATCTCTGCAATTATACTCTTCGGAATAATTACTACACCTATGTTTTCTCAAACTCCAGAGGTTCAAAACACAGGGTCAAGTATCATAGTTTCATTTCCACTACCATCATTCACAATCTATTATGGATTGACCATTTCACATTCAACGCAATCTTCTGACACAAATTTCCAAAACAAGGGTTCACTTACACATAAGTGGCGATTTCAACCCTCCAACAATTTTATCAATGAAATCTCTAGATTTCACTAACTTGCCAACAACTTGCACATATAGGCTTCACCATCTATCAATGAGTCTCCTTCACATCTTGTAGGTTTAGATTTATACAGATGCTTCACTAATTAACTTTATCATGTTAATTAGTGGATTTGCGAGACAGTCAACGAGAACAACTGCCTTTGTATGAATTATCCATAGCGCAGTGTCTGTTAATAATTTCATGTTATATGAGTGACCTTTTATGAGTTTGCATTTCCATTTCACTAAAAATCCCGTCAACCAAGTAAATTTAGGTCACATTAATAGATCTACATGACTACGATAATTTTATCCTATATGAAAAATCTTAAGATGACTTAGACTCTAATGCAATATGCAAAGTGACTTAATGTATTTTTTTAGTTACCAAGAAACCAAATGTCCAGAGTCTTCACAATTAGGACTTCTACGTTTCGACAAACCCAATACTGAAATTGATAGTACATAGGAGAGGGAATCGAAAGAATTGCATTGCCAGAACTGTGATCGGGATTCTATAGGATCTGTGAGGGTAGAGGAGACATCACTTGTTCAATTCCCAGAAGGGGGGTGGCGAAACAGTACATGATGTAGAGGACAATATTGGTGGAATGGACAATGAAGGGTAGGCCGAGCAAAAAAGAAGGTTGATTACCACAAGATTATTGAACTCCCGCAACACTCAAGGTTTTGTTTCACAATTTCTTGAAAGTGGCCTCCTATTTCCTCTTATTTCTCTGCATGTAGTTATCACTTAGTATTATTTACTATTTTGACCATGCAATTGTACTTGGATAAATTGAAGATAAGCTTGCTTTCTATTTTACATTCAATATTGTTTGCTTCATCCACCCATGATTTTTGTTTTTCATCGGAGTAGTGGGGATGAGGCTTGATGAAATGATAAATGGGGTTGAATTTCCAATTCTAGGAGTATGTTTTTGCACTTGTTTGTCATGGAAAGGAACATGATCAGGAGGGTGGGCAACTGTTATGATTTTGACCTCTTTTTCGACAATTGGAGCTGTGATCTGTCTCAGTTGACTTTGGATTTTTTAGCTCATGGACAAAGACTTTGGCCTACATTTTGGGGCATATCATGGAACAGTTTTGGTGAAAGAGATTTAACCAATACTTACGTGACCAGTAGACTATCAAAATCAGGAGCAGAGACTGTTTTTTTATCTTTATTTTTGATAAAATTTCATAGTACTGATAACTCATAGCAATGTTTTGTGAATTATGTAATACGATGTTTAAAATTTATCTTGATGTAATATTTTTTCTTCCTGAGGGTTTCATTGAAATTGAAAGAGTATGGTCCAAGTACATACTATATGTGTATTTTATTGGCAAACTTCTTGCCTTTCTTTTTTGGGAAAATTTAGGGTACTTGAATTTTGAGTGCATTTATTTGCTCATAAAATTAAAATTTCAAACTTGGTCAGACAACTCACTTATTAGCCATAGAAGCTATTTTTGCAATTTATTAACTTGGTAACAACCTTAAGCTTCAACCCATATGAGAGTTTGGAACCATTAAATACTAATATTTTTAATTGCATGGAATGCCTTAAAGAAAAACCTGGATTGTAGTCCAATCAAATGTGGGCATGTGCTTCTTGTTCCAAGAGTATTACACTACATGCCCCAATGCATTGACCATGATAGCATACTGTTAGCTTTGCATTTGGCTGCTGAGGCTGGCAACCCATCTTTTCATCTTGGGTACAATAGTCAAGGAGATTTTGCAACTATAAACCATCTACACTTACAAGTAGGACTGCTATTATATTAAGAAAATTTGATTTGTTGGTCTATCAAACTGTTTCTATGTACCTTTTGGCATAAATATAGAAGGTGGCATGGGACAACACTCATTTGTCCCAATGACTCAGAGGTGCACTATGAATTGAGAGCCCCATGTTAATACTATGTTCCTTATGCAAAATCACAACCCTCTCAATGCAGTTGTGGTTGGCCTTAATATCATCTTGATCTTGATCTTGATCTTGATCTTGATCTTGATCTTGATCTTGATCTTGATCTTGATGTGAGGAGATGATGTTAGCGTCACCCAAAGAAAAGGATCAAATCCTCTTACTCAATCAATAAATGATAAGTTTCGTATATAAGAAATAACAAAAGAATAACCATTGGAAAGTTAATGGGCCTTAGCTGACATCATGAAAGAGTTGTATTACCATCACAAGGTGCAAAGGGATCTATCAAAACTCCTCCTCAGAGTTTGAAATCCCTGGTCCCTTGCTGGTGTGTATCTAGGATGTTGCCTTTGCTTGCAGACTCTTGTCATGGGCATAAATCTAACTATATTTATAGGGATTATCAAAGATTGGATAGAAGCAGTGGAAAGATTATAGAGGTAACTTATGTGGGGTTTGAACCTTTTTACAATTGTATGTTAGTATTAAGTAGTTGTAATATAGTGGGGTTTGCACTAAATGCTCATAAAATGCTAACAAGGTATGTGGTTGGAGAGATGATGAAGTACATCATTGGGAAGGATGTTCAAAAAATGCTCAAGCGAAAAGACAACAAAGCTGGAGAAAACGGTTCGAAAATGTGCCCCTTTTTTTAATGAAAAATTTGGAAAGTTTAGAATTAGGGCTTCTAGTGAGCTTATGTATGCTTGATTTTGCTTCTAGCAAGTAGGAACTGCATGATTTTATAATTAGGGAAGTTTTACTTTAATCTATTTGGCATATTTTGTCTATGTGTGGATTCATATGCATATATCTTACTTGAAAATAAGACGACTTCATGGAGTTTGAATTCTTGATCGCTAACTTGCAATTGGTGGTCTTCAATCACCGGATCGGACCCACTTGATCCCCTTTTTTTATCCAGGTCTTCATTCTAGGATTCCCATGTTTGGGCCAGCTCGAGATCAAATTCAATGTCAAAATCCAATTCGGAATTGAGGCTTAGGTTTTGACTTATGACTCTACTGAATTGGATATGTTGATCTCTTATTGGAAGTTGCTCCCCAACAACCTTTAGACCATATCCATTTTGCTAAAATTGTTTCTTAGTGTTCAAGGTATAGTAACCAGGTTTTGCAGGACCTGGCTTAGGTTCCCCACCTTTCATACTAACCAAGCCTCCAAAACTTTCAAAAACATTGTAAGAATAAAGAAGGAAACCAAAAACTTAGATTCAGAAGTCATAAAAACTACTTCTTTGAGCTCATACATATCTATGTTTTGAATTTCCACTTTTATGTATGTTTTATGTATTTCTCTATTTTTATATGAATCTTTGAGTAATGTGTATACTTTCAGGTGTTATTTTATATTTTGCATATTTTCAAGCCTTTCAATATTTTTTAGCAATCCCAGACTTTTCCAAACCTTCCCCTCCCCTAACTTACATAACTTTTTGAACCTGGTAGCTATGTATAAAGTTGAGGGCACCTTTGCATTTATTCTTATGTCCTTTATGTATAGTCTGTGTAGGACTTAAATTTTTACATGCAATTTCCCTAAGTGTTTCTATTTTCAGATTTATTTGAAGGAAGCCCGGGTGCAACAATAGACATCCAAGTTTGGGATTTGGTATGCATTGGGTGCAAATGTGTAATGCTTGGATAGAGTTCTACATCCAACTCTATTCCAAGGATTCTTCCACTCACTATATGCCATTTTTTTTTGTTGAGGCATGTGTTATGCATGCAAGTAAAATGACCCATGAGATGGGGTGTGGTGACCATTGCATGTAATACTTGCACTCGGCTAGGCTTTAGCTGCTTGTGTCAGGTAATTTGATTGCTAATACAAACTCTCTCGTTTATGAATGGAGTGCTTTAATTGGTACGTTTTGACAGAAGATGAGAGAATTTTTTTTTCATTTTTGTTGTTGTTCTTAGAAAGGCCTAATTTTTGAAGGGCAACCATCATGTTGAACCTCTCATCATTGATAGAAGTTCTTTAATGTGTCACTTAAGGAAAATTGTATATTATTTTGACAAAAGGTATTAGATTTATAAAATACAGTACACTCAAGAAATCCTATTGGCCAAACTTTCTGATTAATCAAAACTAATCAGAAGCTTACTACTATAAATTGGACAGTTCAACATCCAACGAACTCGGAATTTGTAGTTGTAAATAAGGTGGTTTTTCATACTCTGTGGGAAGCTTAATGTTTCGTCTATTCGATATTATATATATATATATATATATATATATATATATATATATATATAGAGAGAGAGAGAGAGAGAGAGAGAGAATGTGTGTAACAAAGACAATGCTGCAAAATTCATTATGTACATTTTGTCCGTCTCTGTGTGTATTGCAACTACAAATGTTCCTATTCTTTAACATGGTATTAGGGAAATACATGTTTGACACTCTCACAAGTGGGGTCCATAGTTATGATATTTTCATAAGCTTAATCCTTGTAGATTAGAGGGTTTGGGTAGAGTGCAGACATTAGGTTTTAATTTTTCTGCTTGTCTTTGCGGTTTGAACTGAATGTATTTGCAAAGGAAGAGTTTGTAGTTGTGTAGAAGCAAGGAGAGTTTAAGTGAAATGATGTACTATTTGAAATGTGTTGTAGCTGTTTGATTTATTGTTGGAAGAATGTGAAATGAGTACTCTCTGGACACGGGTGCCATTTTTTTGTTGGTTGCATTTATGCTCGGAATTTATAATTCTCCTAATAGTTTGGTTGATCAAAGCTTTTGTAATCCATGATTGAATCAACAGCTATTGTGCAAAATATTTGGAGGTAAATGCAACTTCAAAGATTTCAGTTTTGTACCCTATTTGGATAGAGTCTTGCTAACAACTTACTTTATTTTAGTCCCATTCACCACTAGAATTTATTTACTAGGGCACTTGCTTTGTCTGCTGCTTGACCAACTTTTACAAAATTATATGATATACTTACATTACTGCTAAATTCAATTTGTTCTCACTGAAATCTAATATTTATGGATGGTATCTTTTAGTTTAGATGTTATGAAGGATTTCTTTGCAAAAATTGTTAGGGTTTAAACATACACTTCTCTCGTTTAGGGAAGATATTTGCACTTTTGTTGATTTTGTCACCAAATGGAAATAAACCTTACCTTTGTGTTTCTTGGTTGAACAGGAATATCTCTTCTTATACTAATTAGAATGTACAACTCTAAACTAGGTCATGGAATTAGAGGAAATCCTTGTAGGTTGTATCAAGAGACAATACCTCCTCACGCTTCTTCCTTCTAGCTACATGCAATGGTGTGTTGCCATTTCTGTCAAGTAGCATAACTAATGACGGATCAACCTAAAGTAGTTCCTTCATCACTTCCAAACGGTTGGATCCTTTGGATTCCAAGTGCAATGCTGTCTGGCCCTTCCTATCTGTTCTTCGAGCCATTTGTGGATCCTTTGCTAGCAGAGATTTCACAATATCTGTGTAACCATTTCTTGCATCCAAATGCAATGCATTCTTTCCATTGCTATTGGAAATCCCTGTCAACTAATTGTCATTAGAGAGAAGCTCATTGGCCACCTCAACATGACCCTTAGTTGCAACATAAATAAGAGGTGTTGCATTTGATAAATCCAAAGTTTTGTTCAAATCATGTTGGTGGTTCATAAGCTCCTTGAGAATACCTATGTACAAATTATCAGTGAACCTCATATGAGGGCATTACGCTGCAAATCCATATCATCATTCACAATATGTGATGCCAGAAATCAATTCAGCCTCATCATATCACAAGATGAATTCAACTATTTAGTAGACTACAATGCACATGCATCAAATAATGGCATATAGATTTATCATATGGCATGTCAGATATCAAATTAGGAAGAGGACAGAATATAAGAATTTGATTTTGTATGCATTTTTGTTTTGAAATTTGACTTAAAATATTTGTTAAACAGTTGCAAGGGGAGAGTATGAGTACTTCAATTTCCTTGTTGGCAATGGCTTTTCAATCTAAGCTCATAATGGATTATCCGAGGCAGTAGCGATATAAATATTAATCTCAGCTGATTTGTAAACTGTGTACTCTCTTTTACATTCATAAAAGCGACCTCTCCTCATCTACCTCCACATTGAATAAATACAACCTTTATATTGAGAGCTACAACCACTCCTATTGTATTGTAAGTCTGCATTTTATTGTGCTTTGTTGTGAACTATCTATATTGTCAGAAGACATGTGAATCCTTGATGCGGTGAGAGTCATTGATAACCACTTACTTCCTTGGTTTATTAGTGATTTTCAGAAGATTAATTCATATAGTGACAGGTATGTTCGCCTTTACATG
This sequence comes from Larix kaempferi, assembly GCA_027924585.1. Lineage (NCBI taxonomy): Eukaryota > Viridiplantae > Streptophyta > Pinopsida > Pinales > Pinaceae > Larix > Larix kaempferi. Next base: position 6,917,186 of record BSBM01000109.1, read on the forward strand.
ATTGAGAAGCATGTAAAGTTTTTATTGTGGACTTCAAATCCTCAATGAGAAGAAATAAACATATCTAGTTTTCCCACTGTATCTTCCATTCTTGAAGCAAGCATAACGAAGATTCACCACTCGTATTGTGTTGTAAGTCTGCATTTTTATTGTGCTTTGTTGTGAACTATCTATATTGTCATAAGACGTGTGAATCCTTGATGCGGTGAGAGTCATTAATAACCAGTTACTTTCCTTGATTTATTAGTAATTTTCAGAAAATTAATTCATGTAGTGACAGGTAAGTTCGACCCTAAGTTCGACCCTAAGTCCAGACACGATCACGGCGCCATCATCCTTCCTGGAATTATTTGTGAAGAGCTCCATGACACAACGATGATTTAAATGTGTACGACGTTCCCTCGTCTCTCAGTAATCACAAACCTGCAACACAAAAATACGGCACACACAAACAAGCAAACACAGCACACAGAAACATTATAACAAACATACAGAGCGCTCTTCAACGTGCAAATCTAAATGAGAAAGTGGGAAAATAGAAAGTAGAGAAATGAAGAGATTAATGCCATTCCATCGGCTTTATGATCCACCGACAATCAAATTTCAAATTGAACCGTTGGTCGAGATTTAATTTTATTCAGTAGTTGAAATTGAACCATTGGATGATGCTCTCGTTTCGATCAAACGGTGAATTTATGTGATGCTTTTTTCATGATCACTCATAACTTCCAATTCAAATTTCATGATCACTGACAGGATGAAGTTTATGTGATGCTTTTCTGAATCCAACTGCCACGTCTATGACATAGATATAATAATTCAAATTTAACCGTTGGGTTATACTCTTGTTATGATGGAACGATATAATGTTTTTTGAATTACACGGTTATGATCACTGACAACTGCAAGAACAAGATCGAACGGTGTTGAAATTAAATTGAACGGTTATGATCATTGACAACTGTAATTCAAATTGAACGCTTGGACAAAATTATTATGTGATATCTTTCTAAATCCACGTGGTCCATTTGCAAATATTTATTTACTTTAAATCAAATACTAATCTTTGTTTATGAAGGTAATTGGATATGTTTATTGACATATTTTAAAGGATAATAATTAATAAGAGAGTGTAGTAGTAAAATTTTCTCAAATTTTTATATAATGGAAAAATAATAATAATGATTTTTTATTAAGTTAATAATGTTTTAGGAATCTATAAAAAAAAAATTATATTGAGATAAAAAAAAATGTTTTATAATACAAATTCCCTTTTCATCATCACTAACAACTTGCAATTCATATTTAACAGTTATGTAAAATTGTTGTTATGATCACAAGATGCTTTTCTAAATCCAACTGCCACGTAGACTCAAATTGAACCGTTGAATCATACTCCAACTGCCACGTAGATCGAATGGTGAATTTAGGTAAAGTTTTTTTCACTTCAATTCAAATTGAACGGTTATGATGATCACTAATAAGTACAATTCAAGTGGAACTGTAAATCCAGGTCGCCAATTTGCAAATATTTATTTATTTAAATCTAATGCTAATCTTTGTTTATTTGTATGTGGTAGGTAGAGATGTTCATCAAGTGGTAAATTTTTTCACTCTTTATATAATATAATGGAAGAAAATAATGATTGTTTCTTAATTAAATCAATATTATTTTACAATTTAATAAAATATTTTATTTAATAAAAAAATTGTTTTATGATATAAGGATAATAATTCTTTTTATAAATTGTTATTTAAAATGATGTTATGATTAATATATGTCACAAATGTCATGTAAACTTTAAAACAAATCATTAATGATAAGTTGTAATTTTATATTGTATTATTCATAATTATTCATAGTTTATATTTTTTATTTATTCATAATATTTATTTATGGGTGAGTATAGTAAGTTAATTCTTTTTTTTATGTTATGAACTAATTGTAATGAAAATTTTAAAAAATAATAATTTGTTCATTAAGATAAATGTATAGAATATGGTGTTAAAGAATCCAAAATAACAAATTGAATTAGTTTAATTTTTATTTATGACACATGAAGATATGGTTTTAGTATATAAATAATAGAATTTTTGGAAATAAATTTGTACAAATTATAGATAGTTGTTGGTTCTTGTGCACCACTAATTTTTTTTATAAAATTAATGTTTATTTTATTCTCTTTTTAATTAATAACTTCAATGACGTCTTCAAATAATGAGGTCAAGTGTTAATACCAAGTTTAAGGGTATATAAGTTTTTGCACCAAGTGAAACGAGATACTCTATAGCTCAGTATGGGGTAGATGTTGTAACATGTATGTAGCGTTACATTGTAGTGTTACATTGTGATGTCGGCTCATAAAATAAAAAATTAAATTATGGAAAGTATTTTAAAAAAATCCATGTTGAATTATAAAATAAAATATTACGAAAAGTAATTAAAAAATAGATGTTCGATTATAAAATAAAAACTTAAAACTTAAACCCGGATCTATCAATCAAGAGAGTTCAAATTTCTTGAGTTTAAATTTAAAAAAAGAAATACACCTCAAGAAATTGGATCCCTCTATGTGCGTGATAGAAATGGGTTTAAAATGGATCTATGCTGGCGTAATTTCATCCATGATGAAAATGTGGATACTATTTATAAATGTGGTTGAAAATGGAAATAAGAATACACTAGAAAAATGAATGTGTTTTTTAACTTATGGAGCCTAAACCACCAAGTTTGTTGATCCGAAAATAAAACCAAAGAGGGAAACATGGCTAACACATACAAGAAAAGAGGCAATCCTGACAATTTTATTTGATTTACATGATTGTGGACATATTTTTAAAGCATGCATGTGCTTTTTATTACATAAAATACTATTCAAAACTTCCCTCACTTCTACATGTTTCAAAATGAAATCTTTAGCATTATGACCTACTTCCTCTTTTCAAGGCCCTTAGGGCCATCATCTTTGTGCAAAACCACCTAATGGATCTTGCAATACCACTTGGGGTTGATCCCATAGGGAATGAATGTTTCATGGTTAAAGGTTGTTCACAACGCTTGAGGCGAAGAAGGCTGATTTTCCTATGTAAATTCTTTGTTTTCCTTTTCAACCATGTCGAGGACCGTAAACCCATAACTGTTACCCAAAACTAATAAATGACAATCGCATCCTACTTAGAGGCCAAAGATGCAATAAAAATGTCCTATGTGGTGTATTAATGCATCATTCACTAGGCTTGAACCATAGATGCTTTGTTAAAAGTCCAAGGCCCTCTTTATAATTGCCTAACCATTTTCAACGTGCAAAGACCCAATGCTACCTAAAATAGCATAATGTACTCTAGAAAACCAATCATAGTAAAATATACTCAAGAGATGCAATGTTTTGTGGATTGTAGGTGCAAATTTCATGAAAATTGAGATTGAGAAGAATCATTTAGGGAACAAGGTCATGTTTTCCTCGCATGACATTGGGTATACCTATAAACCAAATCTTAGTGCACAAATAATCTATCATGGAACCCACAACACCATTGGAGGTAATTAATAACCAATATAGCTCTAATGTGCTAGCTTTAGGGCCCATCCATGGCTCTTGAGATCAAGAAGCAACGTTATGGCCATAACATCTCATTTCCATCCTCTTCCTATGGTCATATACCTAAGAACCATTCATGGTGCCTAATTAATCAAAATGGCTCTCATATTCAATTTATAAGGCTTGTGTCATTGTTTCTAGGTGTTGTTTATGGTGCTTGAGCTTAAGAAGGTTTAATTATGTTTTAAGATCATTATCCCCCCCATAACCATGTTTATGCCTCAACACACAATTCTAGTGTGGATAACCTACAAATGGTTCTTGTATGCCACTCAAAGGCCAAATACCCCTACAAAGTTCATGTAGGTTGGTTCAAGTACTTATTCAGGGCTCTTCATCTAGAGAAGCTGAACAATAAGATCCTAAGGAACTTGCTTCCATTATTTGATGATGGTCAAGGCCCCACAAACCATTCATTACACTGTTTGTTGGTTTGAGGATGTACTTATGGTGCTTGAGCTTAAGAGGATATGTTTAGGGCTTGCGCTTATTATTCTTTTCTTACCATGATCATGTTCAACAACTTGAGGTCTATTTGAATTACAAAATACATATTAATGGAACCCATATCTGAATTGCAAGGCAAATAAATCCTAGTGAGGATTTCTTTTGTTATGTCTAAATCATGTTCATTGCACTTGAGCTCAAGAAGGTTCTATTAGGGATTAAGGACCTTATTTAACTCTTTGACCACATTTCATATCTAGATTGATATGTAGTCCACAAAACCTACCAATGAAGCCTATATCCACTCAAATGCTTGAAAATAACCCCAAGAAAGGACCCATGTGTTGGTTTGAGGACTCATTCTTCAATCGTGAGCTAGATGAGATTCAACAATATTTCAAGGTTCATGTTTTCCTTCCTTGACCATGTTAAGGGTCCATTAACCCATGTTCAATGTGTAAACCCTACTAATGGAATCCATATCCATATCTAATGCCAAACCCCTTATAGGGAGATTGCATTTTCATTTGTAGGTGTTGTTCATGGAAATGTGATTGAAAGAAACTTTTAAGGTGTAAGGCGCAAGTGTTTATATGCCCTCCACTACAAAAGAAAGTGACATGGATGACGAGTCTAGACCTATAAAAATCCTTTAATGACTATCTCCAAATCATCAAATGGAGAAAACCATTAAACAACCATCGCCAAAAGTAGCTTTGTCAACAATCATGAAAGGGCCATCATCATAAGTTGCTTTAGTGACTAGGAAAATTACATACCATTTAATACCATCACTAAGTAATGTTTTTGCAACTAAAGTAGTGACAATATTTCTAATCCTATTTCCATTCCATGTTCACTAACTAAAATTAGTGGCGATCCCTTAATTCTTGTCACCAAGAACACTCTCAAAATAATGGTAACGATCATTGGTTATCACCAAAGATCTTAATCTAATGATGGAATTTAGTAATCATCGCCTAAGATCTTAACCATCGGCATTGGATGACCCGTAATTTCCTAATAATTTACCCCTAATTACCATTAATTACCCTATAATTTTACCCCTAATTGCCATTGATTAACCATTAAATCCTTATAATTGACCCCTAATTACCCACAATGAGCCATTAATTACCACTAAATACCCCTAAATGATTGTAATTATCTCTACTTGACCATCAACTACCCACAAATAATCCCTAATTACCACTAACTAACCCTTGATTATCCCAAAATGACCCCTACTTTTTCCCAAGAAAAAATTCCCCAAGAAACCTAAGGGCTACTTCGAAACATTCATAGATGGCATATTATTCCCTAGTAAACTTGCTAGTGTAATCTAGTGCATGTCATGTACATGAGACTTTAGATGGGTTCTTGTCACCATGAAACTAACCAAATGCTCAACATCATTAGCAAAAGTCCATTGAGCTAACTCCTTGGGCTTAAATAACCCATACTTACCATTAATTACCCATAGGTAAGCCATAGCAATTCCATAATTGACCGCGAATTACCATAATTACATGTAATCGATCCATATAATTTACCCCTTAATCACCACTAATTTCTTAATAATTACCCTTGAATGTCACCTAATTACCCCCATTTGACCATGAACTACCCCTAAATTACCATTAATTAACCCCTAATTACATATAATGTATCCATAATTATCCATTGTTACCACCTAAAATTCAAAGGTTCAATTTTAATTTTTAGAGTCACCATCTTGGTAAAATTTTACAAGGACACGAATGTCTTAATTCAATTATTTAGAGAAAAATGTATTGATGGTATCTCTCTCCTATGTGCATGAGTCAAAATGTTGAATATAATCCTATAATGATTCCTATACAACCCCTATTCACCAAATATTCCCTTTACATAGCCTATGTAGTGGTTTTGGCTCTATGCATGGTCTATGAGCATTTAAAGCATATTTTTGGCCCTAAGATATTGTAGTTCCTCAATAGACCATGTATAGGGCCCCAAGAACCTTCTATATGGTATGGACATTATAATGGTTTGCATATAACATATATAGGCCAAATATTCCTTTACATGTATTCTATGGTGGTTCTAGACCACGCCCATGTTTCATAACCCTTAAAATCATATTTTAGGACCTAGGATGTTGATCTAAGACCCTAAGGTCGAATTGTATTGCTTCTTCCCCTAATAGGACCCTATTTCAAGGGCCTTGTGAACCAACCTTGCTACTCAAAACTTACAAATTGCAATACTAGACTTAGGAATACACTAGAGATATCACAACAATAATACTAACATATAGAGCTAGCTGCTAGAAAACAGATTGAAACACTTCACAAAATGGAAGAAACTGGTTCACGGACATCCCAAATCCATTATGGTGAAAATGGTCACATGTTGAATGTAAGCAATCTTGGAATTTCAAATCCATGAAGACAACCTACTCTTAATAATACCAAACTCTTCCAAGTCTTACTTAGTGTTGCTCTTTGAGAAAACCAAGCCAAGTCAACTATTTTGAATTTGACTCAAATTCAAAAATCAAATACAATTCAGATTGACTCAATAAGTTGGACTTGGACATCTCACAAGTCCCACTTGATCATCAGTGTACAAAATCTCTAGGAAAGAAAAAAATTAATTTTTCTTTTTTTTTATGTGTAGAATTTCATAACAAACAACCAATACACCTATAGAGGATCTAGAACCTATGCCATGTTTTGTACTCAGCAGTAAGACTTATGTAATATGGAACAAGATACTATTTTAAATTTGCATTATCTTTCATATTAGTGAAACAAATTACCGAGTCATTTTTATTCAAAAGTATTGTAATTATGCTTACACTTATGCACATAAAAGTGATTTAGATTTGGGAACATATTTGTGACTCTTAATGAAGTTAAACCATAGTTAAGGTCCTAATAGACAATACCCTTGATCTTTCCAAAATTCCAAATTCTGCACAAATCACCTAGCGAATACACAACATGGGTAAGGCTTGAACTCTCCCCCGGACATGCAAAGATGAACTAAGCCCATTTCCATTGATTGGAGGATGTTATTTAGAGTGTCCTAGGTCATTGGAACAACTATGAGAAAAATAATAGGTAGATGAACCCTAATGATAAAATTGCTAAGTGCCCCGTTATCCAAGCAACGGTGAGAAAATGGTTGTTTCCTAATAATAATAGAGTTAATAAGCTAGCTCGAAATCAAACTAAAAAATATGTAGTAGAACCACTAGCTTAATTCACTTCCAAATTAATCCAAAACTAGTTGTGAAGGGAATCTTAGTCCTAGATGAAGGACATGGGACTATTGAAGGAACTACTCATCAGAAGGTTGTTTTGAATTTCATCTCCATGGAGGTATATCATTAATATAATAGAAACTCAAATTTTAACTTTTTCAGAAATCAAGGGAATTTCCACTTTAGTCTAGGATATTTATGTCATTGGTTCTTTCAAACAATGTCTTTAGATGGGAAAATTTGCAAAACAAATGTCGGTAATGTCCTAGTAGGCATTCTATTTGTAACATTGATGAAGAGGATATACAATATTTGTTGGTACTTTGTCCCTATACTGTGTGGGTTTAGAAGGAGTTGGATTCTCTTACTACTCTAGAGGATGTTTGGGGATTTTATCAAATGGAGGAGCATTTGAAGGTTTGGAGTGAGAATCACAATGTGAAAATTTTCAAAGCTCTGTCTCTCATTATTTTCGAGGGTATGCCACTGTCTAGAATCATACCTTGTTTGAAAAAAAACGTTATTAGATAAATTTTCATGTTTGAAATTGACCTTTGAAGGAAAATACTGAACTAATAGTTAAAATAATAAAATAAGAGTTATGATTTTTTTAAGGAATGGAACAAAACTATTTTTCTTCATCATATTTTCAGCTTAAATCCATGTAGGTTTACTCAAATTTTGAGTGTGAGCACTCATTGGATGCATAATTAAATTCCTCCTCTAACAAATACCCACTTAAAATAATTTTAACAAACCCTTGATAGGAAAAAACTTGAAATAGATAAAAAAAAATGTATCTCATTGAAGGAGATACATTTTTTTAATACCTGTTTACAGTTTTTTTTTCTACCACGGGTCTACAAAGTATGATGACTAGGTACTCATTAGATGTGGAATTCAATTCCCTATTCAATGATTTCTCACACTTGAAATTTGAGTTAACCTACAAGTACATAAGTTGAAAATATGATAGAAGAAAGTAGTTTTTCCCTTTCCCTCCAAAACTATTTACCTTTTTGGTTAAGATTAGCATCTTGAATTATATTGGTTTGAATATAAAGATGATTTTGATAGTACATATTTTTGTTTTGAGGCCCATTTTTTACCTCAAAATTCCTCTAATGATTCCAACCATTCAAGTTTCTTCTCAAAGCCTCAATATTCTCAAGTGTTTCAAACTAATAAAAAATTCAAAACGACCAAGGATTATTGTAGAGAGAAATAAAAAAAACTAAAGCATAGAAATATTTTGATGGAGTTCATACAGGTGGTACTCAAGTGAGTGGAATTGGTTGAATATTGTATACAAGGGGCTCTCATGTGCTAAAAATTAAAGTATTTTTACACTATTGCTAAAATAACTATTCAAAACTCTTTTCTTTGAAATTGGTAACAAATGGTGTTTCAAAGATTCAAATATTTGGTGATTCTCAATTGGGTATTAATTGGATGAAAGTGATATCTTATTTTAAAAAATTCCTTCTAATTCTTATCTCTAATGAAATCCAATCACATATAATTGTATTTTATGATATTTAGTTCATCATGTTTTCCAGAAATGATTGCCATGGTGAATGGGATATACGAGGAGTTGATTACCCATGTGGAGTTTGGAGTTTGCATGATGTTGGCGCACATCCCTGCTTGGTGTGTTGACCCTTATGATTCTCACTTTACATCCTCCAATTTTGTATTTATTTCTTATGTTGGTTACCTTCCCATCCAATGTTTGCATTTGGGATAGCCTCCAATTTGGATTTCCAACGGATATGCCATCTTTGTGTGGAGGACTATGCTATCAATGTTTTGCTTATTCATGTAGCCACATTATGCTACAACATTGGCCTATAGGATGTGTCTCTTCACAATCATTAGCTTCTCATTCAACGCTAGACCTGTGTTCTTATTTTCCCTATTTGACGCAAGGTTATCTTGACAAGGTTCTTTCTTTATGATTACACACAACAAACGTGTTCACATAAACAAGATGTAAACAGGATGCCAGAAGATGGCTTATATTACTTCTACCGAAACGATTACAATGTGAAATGCAAGGAATGTAAAAAAACTAACTATTGTCGGCCTTAGCCTATTACAATACATAAGTAATTGTGTGCTATCTCAGTGTGTCGATCTTCACCCTCTCCTGGTTCGCTGTGGAACTATGAGCTATGGCTCGATCTCCTTCATGCTCTGTAGATGTGCAACTCTCCTATCCAATATACAAATATTCACTTGAGCTCTGCTCTCTACCAACTCTCTCTTAAGTGACTTGTTGTAGGTACAACAGATCCCATGTTCTAATGGAACATAGGAACCCCAAAATTTTTAATGCAAAGGTAATGTTTTATATTCCTTTGTCCTTATGAGGTTTTCCATCATCTTTATTATGATTTAATGCCTTTTCATTGTTCTCATTTAATTAGGTTTTTTTTCCCTTTGAAAATTTCCTGTTTTTCACTATTTTTCTGAAAGTTGTGGGAAGCTTTCATTCCTCACAAAAAGTTATTTTTCATCCCGCAAACCCGCAACCCTGCAATCCCACAATTGCGGATTGCGGGAGCTTATTTTTATTATTTGATTTTTTCCCATCCCGCAATCCGCAACCCGCAAGTTGCGGATTGCGGGAAGACTTTTTAAATATGTTTGTTGAAATTTTCCATTCTGCAACCTGCAACCCACAATTGCAGATTGCGGATTGCGGAAAGGGGTTTGAATAAAAAGTGAGTTGTGTGTTTCCGCAATCTGCAAGCTGCAATTGCGGATTGCGGATTGCGGAAAGGTTATTTCATATCAAAGGTTGTTTGCATCCCCACATCCCGCAACCCGTAATTGCAGATTGCAGGAAGTTGTTGAATAAATTTTTTGAACTTTGCAATCCCGTAGCCCACAACCCGCAACTTGCGGATTGTGGATTGCGGAATTATCTTTTGATTTAATAAACGCGGTTTCGATCCCACAACCCGCAACCCATAATTGTGGATTGCGGATTACGGGAAGGATGTGCATACGTGTGAATTTGGCTTGCGAAACTTATCCCCCTCAAATTTCAACAATTGATCTTAGCCATTGATTGGTTTAGATCTGACGGCTCAGATTTTACCCATTCTATTTATTAAATAGGTCATTTTTCTCATTTTTTGCTATCATTTTCAATTTGGAAAATTACCCTGCTGCTTGAATTTTACTGTGAGTTTTTACCGGGGGTCCTTTGCCCGCCATTTTCAGCTAAAGCAGGTTGGTTGTCTCTGTTCCTTTGTTCAGTTATTTACCGTTTTGATTATTTTTGGATTTTTTTTTATTGTTGTTTATTCATTCGTCAGATTTCTCCAGTCTGCAAACATGTCATGCAACACACGTTCTAAGACTATCCAGAGAGACTAGTTGAATAAGGTCCCAAATTTTGGCATCTTGTCAGACACTAATGGGAAAATCACTGAAACCTACCAGGTGCACTGGTCTAAAATCTATTCGATTTTTGACAATGATGACCTATCCTACATTCAGAATGATCGCCAAGCCTACGAGAAAATTAGGAACTCTCAGCTTCATGCAATTGCTACCAGACCTACCATCCTACCTTATACTAATGCAGTTAAATGGATAGTAGAGCATGCTAACCCCAAAGACCGCTCATTTAATGACAGCGCGGGTTCACAATTAACCACATTCCATCCTGAGGTATTTATTAGGGCATTTTCCCTTAGACCGCCTGTACAAATCCTTAATACTGCATTCGGCAATTCCGCTAACACCAAGTTCAATTTCAATGAAATGATCAAATTATGGATGCACAAACTAGCCAGTTTTATGCATAGGCCTGACAACTTATACCAAGTGTCATGGTTTAAAGAACCCTACTCGTTATTGGGAGCTATGCTTTCTCGGCTGTATGGCCTTCCTAATTCCTCAATTTTTAGAGTTGAATGGGATCCTGTGGCTAATCATGTCTTAACTACAGGTGAGTCCTTTCCTTGGGCTTCTATTTTGTCTTTTGAGCTTAAAACAACAATTGAAAAGTATCAAAAGTCCCCTGCTACACAGAAGCCCAGTTTCTTTCTTTCAGCCTATGTGTTAGATGTTTTCTGTGTCGAGTTTCAATATCCCAACATGGGATGGAATTGGACCCCCACTGCTCCTCCTGTTCACATATATCATTCTGCACTGTGGGAAGATAACTATGTGCCTCCATTATATGAAATTTATGACCATTTCCTTGGTGCCATTTATCTCAATATATTTAAGGAAAATGCACTAGCTTTCTCAGTTGATGCCAAGCTTTTCATTGCCACAATTGGAGATTGGTATGTAGGAGAATATTTCTCTTATGTCAGAATATGGGGAAGCAGTGTTGTTCACCTGCTGCCTAGAATTGTTCCAAATAGGTTGTTGATTGAAGAATTATCATATCAGATTATTATAGAAGGGGTTTATCTCAAACTCACAGGTCCTAAGAGGAGAGGATGGATCGAATTCCCCTTTAACCTTGGACCTTTGGCTATCCCTACTTCCACCTGGGCTCAAGTGTTAGGTAATAGGATTGCTTCTTTGAAACTAGGATATGCTCCTAAAAGAAGACATGATCCTAAAGGATTCCTAGATCCCCATTTCAAGCACAATCATATGAAGATGAGATATGTGCATGAAGATGTCCTAGATGATGCCATCTACCTGGGAGTCAATACTTTGTCTGAAGTCCTGGAAAAGGCTAAGAGAAGGGATGAACAAAACCAAATTTTTCTATATTAGAAAGAGCTTAGAGACAAGGTTTTTAGCTACAGGAAAATGGAATTCAATTTAATTGAGCAGGTAAGAAGGGAAAGAGAAGAGAAGGAGGCTCAACAAGCTAAAACCCCTCTCATTCTGACTTATCCTGATGGTGATAAAGGAAAAGGACTTATGGAGGAATCTCCAAAGCTCAATATTTCTGAACAATATAAAGAATTAATTCAAAATGCCCAACAAGCAAAGAAAGAACTAGTACAAATGACCTCAGTGCTACACACCGAAGAAGACAATCCATCTAGCTCAGTAAGTGATGTACAGGTGATTGTAGTTAGTAATCCAACAAAGAGACAGAAGCTCATAACTGCTCCCTCTTATATTCTCACTTTTGATATTGATAATGATAGGGAAGATGAAGTAATTTATACTGTACCTATGTTGGAATAAATCACTGAAGGTTCACAGGAAGTATCAGATTTGTTGAACACCATATCTATGGATGAACCTGCTTCAAGTGAAGGTATGTCTTAGGTTTCTGGTGTTCTTGATGCAATAACTTCAGCCACATCACCTCCCTCATCAGAAGTTCCTCCTGTTACAACTTATGAGGTGATACCTCCAACAACCTTGTCTCAGTTGTTTGATGCATTTTTCACTCCTCCACCTCCAGCTTCAACAATTCCATTCCCTATTCCCCCATCAACCATTGTAGAGGTCCAGTCTTTGATTGTCCCCCTGCAATCACCTCCATCTCCTTCATTACCCTCAATCACTGATGTTCCAAATCCTTTTTCCCCTTCTTCACCTTCAGTTGTTGACACCAAGCTTCACCACATGAAGTTCTTAATTCCATTCCTTCATCAATCACTGTACCATCAACTAGTGAAGCTCTCCCTTATTCCCAAATCTCATCTCAGGTTTCTATGTCTATTCCTAGTCCTACTGTCACCCAGACACCCCCTTTGGTTACAACAATCTATATGACCACATCATCCACTGATATGGTGGCTACCTTTGAAGATGATGTAATTGTTCCCCCGGGGGATTATTTTTACAGTCAGGCAGCCAAAGCAGTCATGAAGAAAGGAAAAAAGAGAAGCAGATATCATGGAGGATTAGAGGCACCCATTCATGATTAGGTCATATGGGCTCAGCAGACTAATGATATCCAAGAAGAAGCAGTGGATATAGCTGCAGCCTTGGGTGCTTGTGCAGGAGAAAATTTTGATTCAATTAAGACCTTGAATAGAGAGATTGAGTTGATAAGGGAAGAACTGAAGAACCTTCTAGGAAGAACATGAAGTTTATGTTCAGGATTTAAGGAATATATTTGAAGACAAGTTGGAAGATATGCAATTGTAGAATACTTCTCTCCAAGTTAAAATACATGATGCAGAAGGAGAAAATGATGTCAAGGAGGAGAGAATGGTTGTACTAAAGAAACAACTAGAGGATGCAACTACAAGTGCATCCTCCTCTGTTTTTTCTAGGTTCTCACAACAAGAGTTTAAGGACCTAGCTCTTCATATAAACTAGGATCATCATAAGCTTCTAGCTGACCTATTCACTACCTTGGGTGAAATTCATGAAACTTATATTGCTTTCGAGAAGATGTCTGGTACCTTGAGCAAGCAAGTAGAGAAAACACAACAGGCTTCTAAAGCTGTAGAAGACATCATGGATTGGCAGAAGTATATTGAGGATAAGCCAGCTAACATCCATGAATTGGACAGTCTCAAATTCAGAAGGATCAGGACTATTGTGCAGGCTTGGGAGAATTTCATTGAGATGGTAGACGATACCATCAATCAAGCTCAAGCAAATTGCTAAATAAGGTGGTATGCCTCAGACAATCTCATGGAGATGTTAGCATTCCCTGCAATGGGGCTCATTGAGAAGGCAGATCCACCAAAGTTGATGATAGAGCAGGACGAAGCCCGTCATGATGAAGTCAAGGAGAAGATCATGCAGATTGAGTACATCTAAATTGAATACGTGGATTGGTTGATTGGGCAACCTGTTTCCTTGGAAGGCATGATCTATGTTTTTATCTGCATGTGGCATAAATTGGCCAAGAATGAGATCGAAGGATCCACATGTGGTGCCCAGCTAGGGCTCGAATCTCCCAATTATCCAGATATATATGAACTAATGGAAGTTTGGGCCAAGTGGCAAAATTTCATCACTTCATAGAATAATCCAATTTTGTAATCCCTATTTAAGGGGAATTTATCCTTTGTACTATTTTTGTAAGTTATTATTTAAGGGGTAGATCTCTCTTAGGAAAGGGGATGATGATTTTGGGGTAGAAATCAACAAAAGAAGACTGGAGATACTCTGTTTTAATGTTGAGCTTGTAATTTCTTGCATAATTTTATTAATATAGTAATGTTATTCTCTTGCATCATCTTTTGTTCATTCATCAAGTTTCTTTGATAAATATTGATTTTTACTTCAGACTGTTGTCTATGTTGTTTAATATTTTGCAATTATTTTTTCATGCAGAGATATATGATCTGCATTTTTCCTTGCGTTTGATCTGTGTATGCATAATGTTTTAATTGAATTTCTTCAACTAAGATATTTATCTATTTTTGCAAATGATTTGCAATGAATTATAATCTATGTTAATTTTTCAATTGACATATTGGTTACAGGTTAATCTTGAATGAGCTTAAACACTTAATATTACATTCAGTTAATTTTAATTGACTGGTTGTAATTTAAGAAGACAAGAAAAATTGATCTTCTTTACATTTCTGTCAAGTGGATGAACATACTTATTTACCTTCGCATCAAGTTGATCTACATTCAAACAAGACACATTTTAGAGTAGGTCTAACTTAGCTTAGATTTCCCTTTCTAGGTAGATTTTTATTTCGAACTGAGTACACTTTATTTTCCTTCATTGGAAGACAGATCCTTTTAGGATCAAAACCACAAGTGCCAGCGGAGGCCTTTGTATCAGTGGGAGATCACCATTCCAAACAGCTCGAGGATAGGGTAATACTTTTGCAGGATTATCTGAAGCCTTTGGCTAGGTTTTCTTCCTCTGTTGAGATCTTTGGAACCCATTCCAGCACTCTACACACTCGAGGCATCAACATGACTGAACTCTGCCAAGTGTTCTCCACTCCCAAGTGATCCAACTAATCCAAACTCCTTGGCCTTTTACTCTATTGATGCGCATCCTGAGGTCTACCCCGACTCCCGAAACACTCTTCCTCTGTCCGCTAATTTCCCTAATCCTGCGGACCTGCAATTGTCAGCGCCCCTGCCATGCTGCACAATCACCACATGTGGTGACATCTGTCATGATCCCAACCACCTGCAATAACTACTAATAACTTCATTAGCAACCCCGAACGGCTACCAAGTACTCTCCTTGACTTTATTCCTGTCCTTATGACATTGCTATAGTAGTTGGTCTTATCACTTCCTCGACCATTCTGTATTCCATCATCTTTCAACATATATGTCTGCTTCCTTCCTGCTTGCTTGGCTAATGCCCAAACCTATCGGAGTCGCGATTCAACAACATGTCGACCCTCGATGTCTCTGCTACAACTTTGTCATCTTTCGACCTCTAACATGTCGACTCTCGACCTTTCGCACTTCTATCAATTGCATATCTACTGCTCTTGCATGGCTTATTGATCTCAATAGCTTTTGATAGCTAATCTGCTCTTCTACACCAGTGGTCATCGGCACTCCCTCTGGTCGACCTTCTTCATGTCGATCAACTTCGATAACTTTGCCTAGACCCTGATTCCCTTGCATCAGACTCCCCAGTTGAAAAAGAACTCGAATGCTCTGTCAGTCTCTTGAACTCTTCTTTGGAAATCCATGTCACCTCCTGCAACTCATCATCTTTGCATCGCACCAAGTATTTCTTCCTTCGTGAACTGCGTGTACACTCGACTTCACATTCCTCTATTACTTCTATGATTTCCTCTTTGTGTCGATCTTGAATCTGCACTGTCCAGTCGATGTTTGACACTTCCGCTACTTGACCCTTCTTCAAACTTGTACAGATCTGAGACATTGGACGTTGTTGAAATGCTCAAGTCCTTCGGAAGCTCCAACACATAAGCATTGTCCTAAATCTTCCTCAGAATCTTACATGGTCCAATCTTCTTCATCTTCAACTTGTTATATGTTCCTGTCGGAAATATCTCCTTCTGCAAATGTGCGTAGACTAAGTATCCTTCACTAAATGACTGTAGCCTCTTCTTCCTATCGGCTCTCAACTTGTATGTTGTGTTGCTCTTCTCTATGCGTTTTCGCACATCTTCATGCACTTCTTTCATGTGCTCTGTGAATGATTCCGCATCCGCGCTTTTCCTTATTTATGTCGGTAACTCGACCAAATCCACCACTCCATGTGGGATTCTTCCCTGAACAATCTGGAATGGGCTCAAACCTGTCAAGCGATTCACAAAATTGTTGTATGGAAACTCTGCTTGCGCTAACACATTCTCCCACTACTTGGGTCTGTTGTCCGTCAAACACCTTAGAAGGTTTCCCAAACTTCTATTCACCACCTCGGTCCGTCTGTCTTTCTGCGGATGATATGTCGAGCTAAAATGCAACCTCGTGTCCAGTTTCTTCCATAGGGTTCCCCAGAAATGTCCCATAAACTTGGTATCTATGTCCGATGTGATACTCTTCAGCAACCCATGCAATATGACTACTTATTTGAATAATAGTACAACAATGCTTGTGGCGTCACTTGTCTTTTGACACGGAATAAAGTGTGCCATATTCGAAAATCTGTCAACTACAACAAAGATTGAGTCACTTCCCTGTTGCATCTTCGACAATCCTAGCACAAAATCCATTCTTAGGTGCTCCCATGGGGTAAACAGTATAGGTAATGGTGTATACAACCCCTTATTCTGAATTCTTCCTTTTACGAACTGGAAAACTCGACATTGTCATACCCAGTTTTCGACATCTGTTGTCATTCCTAGCCAATATTACTTTTCTTCGACCAATTCCTTGGTCTTGTCGATGCCAAAATGACTTGCTAATCTGCCGCTATGCAATTCTCGGATTAAGTTCTTTCTTATGCATCCTCCAGGAATACACAACTATTGTCCCTTGAATAGGTATCCCTCTTGGATAAAATAATCCAAGTCTAGAGTCCTGTCGACACTCCATGGTTCATGAAAATCCTCTCATGCTTTCACAAAATCCTCGTCGGTCGCATACTCTACCTTCACCGACTCTATTCCTGTTTCATGAACTGTCGTCATGTTCAGCAATGCAACTCTTCGACTCAGCGCATCGACAACCTTGTTCGACTTGCCCGACTTATGTCGCAACATGAAAGTATATCCTTGCAGGAATTTGACTGATTTCATGTGCCATTGATTCAACTTCGACTAAGTATTCAAATACCTCAGTGCTTGGTGATCTGTGTACAACACAAATTCCTTGGGAAAAAAATAATGCCTCCACTTCTTCAATGCTTGGACAATAGCATAAAATTCCTGGTCATAGATCGAATATTTCCACTTTGCATCATCCAACTTCTCACTGAAGAATGCAATTGGTCAGCCCTCCTGGCTCAACACTGCTCCAATTTCCATTCCACTCACGTCACAATCGACCTGGAAAACTTTGTTGAAATATTGGAGCGACAAAACTGGGACCTTAGTGACCTTTTCCTTCAACTTATCGAAAGCTCGTTGGGAAGCTTCCGTCCACTTGAACTCCCGTTTTCTCTTGCACTTCGTCAAAGGTGCACAAATCCAACTGAATCCCCAGATGAACTTCCTGTAGAAACTAGAAGTCCATGGAAACTCCTTACTCCAATCATACTCATCAGTTCCAGCCAATCCAATATTTCCTTCACCTTTTCGGGGTCCATCACCAACCCTTTACCCGAGATTACAAATCCCAACTATACCAGTTCTTCCTTCATGAAGAAAAATTTTTGCAGGTTCACCATAAGCTTTTCTTCCTGCAACTTCTGCAATACTTGTTAAATATGCCCCAAGTGCTCTGTCTTGGTTTGACTAAATATCAGGATGTCATCTAGATACACTACGATGAACTTACCCAAGAATGTCTTCAGTAACTCATTCATCAACCGCAAGAGTGTACTGGGTGCATTAGTCAATCCAAATGGCATGACTAACCACTCATACAGCCCTTCCTTCGTCTTGAATGTTGTTTTCCATTCATCTGCTTCTCTAACTCCAATTTGGTGATAACTTCTCTTCAGGTCTATCTTCGTGAAGTACTTCACTCCACTCAAGAAATCCATCAAGTCATCCATCCTCAACAATGGAAACCGGTACATGATCATGATCTTGTTGATGGATCTGGATTTTGTACACGTTCTCCATTCTCCACCTTTATTCGGTGCTAATACAGCTGGTACCGTGCACGAAATTAGACTTTTTCTTATCAACCCTATGTCCAACAACTCCTAGACCTGTCGATTGAGTTCCTGAACTTGTGTCGGACTCATCTGATGCAGTGCCTTGTTTGGCATACTAGACCCTAGAATCAAGTCGATCTGATGGGATATGCTTCTCGTCAGTGGAAATCCCATTGGTGCCTCGTTGACTACTATGCTCTTAAACTCATCAAGCATCTTTCCAACCTTGACTGAAATCTTCTCCATTGTCGACCTCTCGACACATGGCCCTTTAGGAATGATGGAAAAACATCCTGACTGCTTTTCCTTGTCATGTCCCCTCCCATCATACCAGCATGATGGAGAGGACGTGGTGCTAAATTGGGCAATTAGCCCCATGAACTTCTATCTAAGCATTCACATAAAAGACATATGGGAGTGTACAATTATAAGAATACACGGCAGAATTGATTTCAATTACACATCCATCATTCATTCAAGATATTCATCAAATAACAATTGCAAGATTAACACAGGAGAATACTTATCTTGAAAAAGTAGTCCCAAGCAATTGGCTATGTAACTGCAACGTTCCACCCAACCATAGGCCAGTTGTGCTTATCAACCTCTTGATACAACTGCCACCCCCGAGCTGGGCATGATCTCTACAAGGAACCAGGGAACAGCAGACTCACACATAGCCAAGCATACACCAAGATGAGCTAAGCCAATCTGCAATTGGGTTTATCAGGCTGCTAGGACATGGAAGGGAAGAATTGCTAAGCTAGTATGCTCAACCACAGAGCTATGGATACCCCTCCCAGATCTATCCAGCTTGGCACTCACAATGCCTACACACCCAACACAAGGAAGTATTCTCTTCACTACCACACAGTCCCTCAAGCCATACCTTCCTTTCTAGTGCTCTCAGGGTGTGCATAGAAAAGTAGCCGAAGCCCTCTTGATCTTCTTGAGAGGTTACTCCCTCTACTAGGTTTATCAAGCCAATTCTGTCCACTACCAGTCCAAGGTTCTTGCTCACAGGTTCAAAACAAACAAGGATGCACATAACAGCAAAACTACACTTGCTGAGCATGAGAAAAATGTTTCAATAGTGGGATGCATGAGGTGGGGTTTCCTGAGCTTCAGAAAAACGTGGGAAGATCCAAAACGTATTGGCAACTGGGAAAATTCGACTGGGAGAGCAAACCCCTTCCAGAAAAATGCCCCCAGGGCAAAAACGACCTCTCCCTCAGTCCCAAATCGTGTCCCTCCTTCCCCAGCTACTGCACACTACCAAAAACGAGTTCCTGGGCATGGAAAACGCAGGGTTATGGTGAAAAACATGAGGATAAATTCCAGTGAGCTCAACCTGCATGAGAGATGAAAGACTAATTGTTCAGAATGGCTTTGGGCACCATTTCGTGGGTGTTTTCTTGCCCAAGGAGACAAAACACGATTTCCCAAGTTGATGGCTTGCCCATACATGAAATTAGCTTCCATACCTCTTCATTCCCAAGGCATTAACTGCCTCAACCAATTCTTGGAAGAATTAAATGATTGGGTCCATAACCCAAAATGGGTAGTTGGTGGTTTATGGGTTTTCTCATTGACACCTGGATTAACACCATTGGCTCAAGGGTTTGAATAATTTCCCTCCCTATTCCTTGTAGAATCATGCCCCCATCTCTTTGTTGCATTGCATAGCTAGTTGTGGGTATTTTTCATTAAAATTCGTATTTACATGATGTCTTATTTACATCGTGCCTATCTAGCACAAGAACCATAGGCATCTATTTCATTAATTGCCGATACATAAAATGCTAAATCAATGGTGGGGCCTTGGCCTTGAGCTCCTCACCATGATTAAGTAACAATATTTACATCATTTACGATTTAATGCGAAGGGGGTCAAAATGGGGACGTGACATTCCTCCTCCGTGAGGAATTCTTTCGCTAAACACATAAACACTCACTTCTCCCAATAGTTGCTCTCGCCATGCCTACACTCAGCTGGCTCCTCTATCTTTTGCTTAAGATTCCTTCGCACGCCATTCTTCCACATTGTGACTGTGTTGGATCGACCATCATAGATCATATTCCGATCATATTTCCATGGTCTTCCTAACAACAAATGGCACGTGTCCATTGGGATTACATCGCACAGTACGATGTCTTTAAGCTTCCCGACCTTGAATTTAATCAAGCACTGCCTAGTCACCTTCACATGGTGTCCCTTCTGCAACCATGAGATCTTGTATGGGTGTGGATGTTCCCGACACTTCAACCCTATCCTGTCGATTACCTCTGTCGACACAATATTCTCAGTGCTTCCACCATCAACTATGGTCTTGCAACGCCATTCGCTGATTCACACTCTAGTTCAAAAGATAGCCTTTCACTGTGCCGACTCTTTCTCATCGCGTCGGTCTTTTTAAACCAATGTTCACCTGACCATTAGGTTTTGACTTTTATTCTTCTCATCCTCATTGTTGTCACATGTCGACTCTTCCCTCTCGTTGGTTTTCTCATCCCTTCAACGGCTGGGTTTCGACTCCTCTATAGCATGTAGGTTCTATGGGAATTCATATGCCTTGTGTCCGACTCCACGAAACTTGTAACATACTATGGCTGGTCTGTCAACGCATTTTTTGTCGGCTGGATCACTTCGACCATATGCACCTCGACCGCGTGTCTCTAGACCATTGCGTCAATTTTCTTGTGCTTTCTCCCTAGTCAATGTCCCTTCAGCATGTCGGTTGTCTTCGATGGCTTCTCTCCCGTATCCGCTACTTTGGCCTTTAGTAGTAACAGTCTTCACACCATAACTATTCATCCTACCTCTAGTCGATGCAGATTTTCTCGACAGTTTCTCTTCTACCTTCAGAGCTAACTAGTAGGCTTCATCGACCGCTCTGAATCTTGACATGCTCAACAAATATTCAACGGCATACTTCAATTCATTGACATATCTTGCGATAGCTTCTTCGCCTTCGTTGGTTTGACCTGACCTTATCGACAATCTGTAGAACTCTTCTATGTATTCCTTCATGGTCATCTCTTTTTGTCAAAAGTTCTGCAACTTTCGGAACAAGGAAATCACATAGTCATTCGGCAAGAACTTCCCTTTCAACTTGGTGACCATCCTGTCCCAAGAATTGATTTTATCCTTGCCCTTATTGACTCTGTCAGCCTGTAGATTGTCCCACCACAATGAGGCATGACCCTTCAACCTCAGACATGCAGTCTTAACCTGTTTAGAATCCTCGACCTACTCTATGTCGAAGTATTTCTCCATTTCTCTGAACCAGTTGATCAAGTCTTCTGGATCTAGAATTCTTGAGTAGGTACGTACATCTATCTTTGTCCGACCTCTCATATCCGTCAAATGTTTGATGATTTTGTATTCTGGTTCATCTCATACTGCTTCACGTGCTTCCACTTCTTCAACCTCCTCACCACTGTGGTCTAATGCATCAGGAATACAACCATGCCTTTGGATTTCTTTGATCAATGCGACTTCATTTGTCAAAGTTCCCATTGTTCGGACGCACTCGTCGAACATCTCACGATCAACTATGACTACTGTGCCATGCGCTCTTCATCCAACACCTCAAACATTAACGATTATGTGAGCCATTTTCAAACCCGGTTGAAAATCCCACTCTGTCTAATCATAACCGAACTTTAACAAGTCGTGCACAACTCTACCCAACCATAGCTGGAGCTGTTCAATGCACTTGCACACTAGATTCATTTCCAATGTTGATACTCCTTTGGAATTGTTGCAGCCTTTGGCTTCTCTTGCTCAGTATCCTTCTGCTTATCTTTATGTTTCTGCTCCGGTGCATTTCGTGGTGAAGCCTTAGAGGTTCCACCTCTCTCGGGGACTGTTTTCTTCACCGCCGTCTTCATGATTCCTTCCAAACCATAATGTTGGAATTCCCTTAATATCTCCTCTAAGCTCTCTTGTTAAGACATACACTGTCGGATTACTCTTTTTCTTGACTAGTAAATGCTCATAAATTACATGTGGTAAAAATTAATGTCACAGTAAGGACCTGTAACTATGCAATCCTTACTATTTGTAGGGACAACGGCACTAAGTTGTGCCCAAAAATGACTCAATTAGCATTAAATTCTATGTCCGTTGGACAAATATTAGATATTGGTCCTTTCCTTTCATTGAATGTGTCTTCAATGGACAAATATTCCTTAAAAGCGGAAAAATCTAGTTTCCAAAAGTACTGTATAGCTGCTACTTTCCGATCAAAACTGTAACGACTAGTTTTCTCTAGCTTCGCTGACGGTTAGGTGAGTGGCGAGGTTCACTTCACATTTTCGTTCGTTCTAATTGAACTTCGCATCGCTACTCCCTTCTTTTACTTAGCAACTTTGCTTTCTATGTGTGCTTTCCCATATCAGCAAGAAGGATCGACCATCCCTTCCTTTAGTAGAGAATTGTGAACACCAATATCCAACAATTCACCTGTATCCGGAATGGTGAACACAAGAAGGATTGACCAACCTTTCTTGCAGTCTAGAACTATTTTGAAGATAGATACCGGTCACAAGAAGTGTCGGTCACCCCTTCATTTATGAGGGAATTGTAAAAATATTCAACCTACAAAGGCTAGGCCATCAATTCATGTATATGTCGAATGGTGAACACTCGAAGAATACTAAGCACAAGAAGGGTTTGCTAACCCTTCATTTATGACAGAAATGTACACACAACCAAACCCCTTTCATTGTCCCTTTCGGAATCACTCTCTAAATAGGTTAAAGTCTCACCCGAAGTGAATATGGGGGGTTACATAATCAAGCTTTCGTAACCATGGTGATGCGCAGGTGTGGTTAACAACCTCGCTTAACGTTCTATTTAACATCTACTAATGGGATAGAATAAAATTTGACTTCACACTTTGCAGCTATTGCAGTATACAAAACTGCGCTAAATCTTTACTGTATTCACCAGTTAACTACGCATTAATCATACTAAGTGTCTCTTCTTCACATTCATGCACTTGTATTCCAATTACTCAATGTTTGATTACCATTCACATACATATGAAAGTAAATACATAAACTCACATAAACTCATATACAAAACATGTCATAAATGCATACACATAAACACGTTGATTTACGTGGTTCACCCCATGTGGGAGATACATCCACAAGAGCTATTCTTTTATTATCTCAGAAGGGTAATAGTACCAGTCTGTGCAATCAGCTGCAAAATATTATCTACAATCAGAGAAGAGTTAACCACCGCTTCTTGCAGTCTAGAACTATTATGAAAATAATACTGGGAAAAGGAAGGGTCAGCCTCCCCTTCATATATGGGATAAATGTGAAAATATTTAATATACGAAGGTTGGGCCAGCAATTCCTGACTTCTAACTTCCGCAGTAAATAGTAAGGATCAGGACATTGGCTAAGTTATAACATAGAAACAATATTTATCCTGACTTTAAACTTCCGACAAGAAGGATCGGTCTCCCCTTCTATGATGATCGCTCCTTCCATGATCGATTCAATCTCAAATGACTATATAAAATGTGCATTCGATCTCTCATGGATAATGCTAGTAGATTTGTTCTTAATCAATCAATTTATTTTGAAAATGAAGGGTCGTTCCTTATCCATCGATCATTAGCCTAACCATTTGCAAGTATAAATCTAATATTAAAACACTAATTTATAATTATAAACATTGTATGCATTCTTATATTAACTACTTAATTTTATTTTTTGCAGATAAAACATGTATGCATTGTTGAGCCTTAATCAATACCAGGAAATATCGTTCCTTGATTTGTTAAAATATCACAACCTTGGTTTATTCAAGCATGGATGGTATGTTCAGATGGATGAACCAGATAATTTTTACCCAGATTTATATTTATTCTACTTGGATGAGGAATGAGCTGCAACTCAAGCTAGAATATTGACATTTGCGGATCCCATTACTAAATATTTATTGCATGTTCAATTTGAAGTGGCTGAGAGAGACCGGTGTTTCCTTCTGCGGGTTGATCTTATGATTTGCAATTTTCGACTAGATCTAATGAAAAGTTGTCCCAATTCAAATCCAGTTTCCTGTGCGAAGCAAGGGTGGGTTTTTCCCTCGTATGATATTTCTAATCGGTCAAGAATTAATACTGCATCATCTTTGAAGAAATGAATTTTTTCGGTATGGAAGAAAAAGATCCCAGCTGCGAAAAATTTGTCTATATTGCATTACATGAATATTGAAAAGAATTTGATAGATGTAGGCCATTAAAAGATTCTTATCTACCTTAGAAGAACATTTCTCCATCATATTGAAAAAGATGTGACCAAATCTTCCTTCAAACCACTCAAATCAATTCCTTCTATAGCGATGATGTGGAAAGCGACTAAGAGCTTCGAAAGTTCAAAAGAATTTCAAAAAGAACAAATAAAATACTTTTTGTTCAATGAGAAAGTTTTTTCTATTGGCGTAACACGATGTGTTGTTGTGCCTCTGCATTTACAATATTGAAAAGTTGATGAGGAGGTCATGGAAAAGATGGTTATATCTCTTCTCTCAACATTTACAACAACATTGAGAGATGATATTTTATGGACTTTTGATAAGGAGACCACATTGGGATTTATTCCTAGAAATGAAGACGAAATTAATTTGCCTTCACTAAATTTTTATATATTGGATGGGAAGCATACTATTTATGCACAGAAAAAAATCAATGAAACTGATAAATATCAATCGGTCCATTCAAAGTATCGGCATCGAACATCTCGTCTACTACATAAAGATGTTCCTCAACACATTGTCAACAAATTATGCAAACAACAAAATTTATCAAACAATGAATTTGCAGACACTCCATTCATTTCTCAAGTTGTAAAAGCAAAGGAGAAATGGATATCCTGTGGTAGGCAGGGTATTTTTTAAGGATTTTAAGATTATACTTAAGTATAGTATTCTAGACGATTATTTCATATTGAAAAAATCATACATATAGATAGGTAGGCAAATATTAAATATGAAACCTACAATTTAGTACTGAAACATGTAAATTTTGGCGAATATTATGATGAAAAAACATATTTTATGTAAATATAGGCAATATTAAAGACTAAAATGACCAAATAGCGAATTTATTTTTTGAAAACAATCCCAAAAAATAGCTAATTGGAGAAATTTCGCCCCTAAAAATTACCTTGGCGGTAGGCCACCCCGCATGGGAAAGGGAAACGCTTCCAGTGATGCTTGGTAGGTATAGAATTTTTCTTCTTATCAATCAAAGTCTTTAGATTGCTTCCTGTGTTATGAAATTAACAAATTAAATATTATCTTCAATTTATATGTTTGTAGTCTTTCCAAGGTGAATGTACGGATATCTTTGTTGTTCAAACAAAGGACAGCCTTAAATACAAGCTAACTCTTGTTTTGACATCAAATCGACTGTGGAGCAAATGGATGTCTATATTCGAGCTTTACAAAAGTGTTTCCTAGCCATGCTCACCCAAGAGCATCACTAATGTTGATTTTGTTCAAAACAAATAAAGAATCGCAGATCTAATTTTTTTAGACCATTGCGTGATCTTAATTAAGATGAATTGACCGCAATGGCAAACAATATAATCAATGTATCGGTTTGGATTAGCACATCAGTCGACAAAAATGTTTGCGCATAGACTTTATATCAATATTGCAATCGAATCAAGGACGAGAGGTCAACCAGGCATTTGATCGTTGAATATTTCAAAGTTCATGATGTTCAAACTATTCGATCACAGGTTATTACTGAACATAATTTCATTGAAATCTATAAAATTGCACCAAATCATCTCCAACAACTGTGCAATATTTTATGCTCCGAAAGAAAGAAAAATATCCAACTAAAAAGATAAAGAAAGAATCTAAATAGTATAATGGTACAAATTTACCAAATGATGCTGAGAAAATATTGAATATATATATATATCAATAAAGAGGGGATGTGTATGTACATTGACTTCGTCAAAGATAGTTCATAGTTTGCTTGTCATCGTTGTTATCTTCCATATTTGGTCAACACAGTAAGATCCATTGCATTTTTTGGTGCGGCAATCAGCTGGGAATTTGTTGTTGTTGATATGTGTAATTGTGATAGTCCCTGGACAGAAGAAGATATTCTTCCGTTGTTGTACTACTTAGAATCAAATGAAGCGGCATGTACTTGTATTTTTTTTAGTTGATATGGAAAAATCTTGTATGATTTCTAAATCTTTCACAATTTTTAGTAAGAAGTAAAAAAAAGGTAACAAAGAATCCTACCAAGGGAGTCTATGGAGATTTATCCAAGGAATTCTTTATAGGATTCTCTATTATACAATGTTGGAGCATTGGAAGGAATGAGGATAATTTGTCTACTTTTCAAATGGATATGGATTGGAAGGATGAGGGCCTACCAATGATTGATTTACCTTTTCCCAAGGCTAACAATGATAGTTCAATAAGCCATGTTTTTGCAAAAGAAATGACACAAGAATTTTGGGATCACGTAGTTTCTAGACTTGTCTCTTCTCGAGGTACAGTTATTTCGTTGTACGTAGGAGGTAGATTTCTTCGTTCATTGATTAGGTCACCAGATAGAATAGTTATTTCTATTGTGGAATCAATACAACAAGGCCTGTTTATGAACAATTTCTATCATGAATTGGGTATAAAACAAGGTATTTGTATTAACATTTTCAGATGTCTTCTTTCATTGTATTTTACTTTTCTCGGTTGGTTATGTTCAATAACTTCTTCAAATTCCTATTCTACTACAACTTCAAATAAAGAGCACACTCAAGTATCGTCCAATCAAATTGTACTATCTGATGACGGAATTGAATGTGATAGAGAATCCACAAAGAACTACCAAACTGGAGAACAAGATGGAAAAGAAGGTACATATTTATTTTCCAAAGATCGAAATTATGAATGGGGAAAGTGACCTTGAATACTTGCAAAAATTTATATAAAATGTATACCTGCAAATTTCCAAATCAAGATGATTGTATTGATATTCAACATGTGGATCATCCATAGTCAGAGCTGGCATTGACGATGTCCGTGGATATTAGCCAACAAATCACATTGGATAATAATGAACTAGGCGAGAGCTTGGACAATAATGAACCCGACGATATATTGGGAAATAATGAACCAGGCGAGGGCTTGGTGTAAAAATGCGATATCTCCAGCAATGTTACTCACCACTCAAATGTTGTCCTGACATTGACAAGTAAAAGACAAAGAATATTTTCTACTTAAATTGATAATCAAAAAAATTATTCCGAAATATATAATGACAAACGATATTTCTGTGCAGCTCCCTATACAAAAATGTTATTGATATTAGAAATGGAAGGTTTTCTATTTCACAAGAAAATCACAGAAAATGACTCCAAAAGAGAAAAAAAGGGAAATAAAAAAAATAATGTTGGAGGGAAAAAAGTAAAAAAAGGGGGAAGAAAGTATTGTTGGTGAATTTGAATTTAAACACAAAGAAACTTCATATGAGTCACGAACATATGCCATGAAATTTGTGAGATTATGTCTATCCAAATTTGATGTTGGGATTTGGTCATCTAAATGTGGGGTCAATGAGGGGAAGTCATTGTTTACAAATTTTTTGAGGGAAGACTGTGCAAAAAAATCATATGGGGAACAAATTTTATTTTTATGGTTTTGAGAGAGATGTACCTACGATAAAGAAGGAAATACACAAAAAAATATGGAGCGTGTGTGGGAGGAGTTCCCAAAGAAAACTTTGGAAAGTAATACATCAATGATTGTTTTGGAGGGTGATGATGTGAAAGCACATCCATTTGAAAACGGTATTTTGAGTAAGCCCTTTATTGCATCGTCCGCTAGGACAAATAGTGAATTGGTACATCGAATTTGTTATGATTTTAGTAAAATGCATGAATCAGCTGATATCAGAACTTTCAATGCCTTCTTCTAGTTGAGTGACAACCATCAAATGTAACCTATCATTTCCTATTTCTAGATGTAACTTACAGATATTTTAAATCATTCAATGTGTTTTTTGTTTTTTCGGCGATGTTGCTATTTTCGTCTGAATCTAACATATTATTAGTTCAGTGTGATGCTTTTATTAAATAATTTGAATCTATGAAATTTTGGGTGATTTTTGTATTAATATTTGGAAATGAACATCTTCATTTACAGTTGCATGTTTGTGATCATTAGATTCATGAAGGAAGTGTTGTTGTTGTTGTTGCTATTGTTGTTATATATATAGTCACGATTCTTGTATGCAGTCTGGATATCACTGCAAAAGAAACTATTGGTCCTAGGAGTAGAGGGATTTCTCTTTGGAGTTCGGATGCTATCCAACATTGAATATTGTTCCAAACAACATAATTTTGTCCATAATTGCTATCGTTATTATGCACAGATGTTCAGCCCCGATATTATTAGTGTTTCCAGAGAACATTTCGACGTTGCTCTATGGTTTTCCTTAACAACATGGAAATTAAAAAATTCCTTGGTATATTTGAATAGTTGAAGAATGAATAATTTGTATTTGTTTGGGGTCAAGAGCAATGTAAACTTAGTACTATTTATAATTACTCAATGTCTACATACTATAATGTTGGTGAAGTACTGAACATATACAAAACGACGTTCAAGGATGTACTTATCCAATATGGAGATATATATATATAAGAAAACAGACATGTTGTTTATAGATGAAGGGAAATATCAATCAACAGATAATAAAAAGGAAAACTACTTGAAAATTCCAACTAGTTGGACATTTGACGATTCACAAGAGAGAGAAATAACTATAAAAACAATGTTGTGTTCTCTGTTGAATTATCTCGAGCCTCGTTCAAAAATGGGGCATTGGTTAAAGAAATTCAAATTCAAATGACCATCATATTATACAAAAAAAATCATTTAGTGATTTGTATATTTTGGACAACTTCTACATTTAATTGATGTAAGTTTTATTGCACAATTCTCATATTATTTATGGACATCGTATCATGTATCTGGTTATTTGCAGAACATGAAAGCAATATACTTAGAAACATTGAAACATAATATTTTATTGACGAGGTTGTGTGTGTGTGTGTGTGTGTGTTTTGTTTGCAGCTAGTACTAGAAGATTTGTTTATAGTAAACCATTGATTATTTTCGATTTCAATGGATTTTTGTTACATGCATTTCATAAAAAAAAAAAAAAAAATCGGATTGCCACGAACACCGGATATTGAATCAACCACAAAGTATTATTTTATACATCCAGGCTCAAGGGAATTTTTTGAAAAATGCTTTAGTATATTTGAAGTTGGGGTATGGACATCTGCACAATAAAAAAATGTCGACGAGTTTTTTCCAACATTATTACAAAGAACAAGATTGCAAAGGGAACAATTTAGAGTAATTTTAACACAAGAATATTGTTCTTGCATAGCCAGAGAGGTTTATCAGGGTGATATAAATCCTTATATATTTCTCAATCCTTTAAAGAAATTTTCGGACATTTTGATACATGGTTTGGATGCTACAAATATAGTGATTGTAGATGACTCGAAAGAAAAGCATGTTTGTAACAAGGAAGGGAACCTTATTATAACAAAAACTTATACTTGCCAAGATTTCAATGACACATTATTGTTAGTTCAATTATGGCATTGCTTGTTGTACCTGAACAGCGAGAGTGATGTGAGGCAAATTGTGAATAAAATGAAAGTAGTTTATTAACAAATACACTGGAATTTTTTTTTGTACTAATATGTTCAATTTCACTGTGATTATAATTCTTGTAAAGTGTCGAGTTTGGTTTTTGAAAATGAAAAATCAGAGTTTGAAAGTGCTAAAATCTGTTTTAAAATTTCAAAATTAAGTATTGGAAGTGTCAAAAGTAGCCTTCTAAAAGGGCAAAATCAGGTTCTAAAAGTGCCATTATCATATTTATTATATTGGAAAAGCACAAAAACCAATTTCAAAAGTGGCGATATCAAAAGCAAAAGTATTGTTATAGGTCAAATCTGCACTTCTCCATCCGTGATCACATTTAGCTGTCGATCACACAAAATGACAACTTGGATTGAAGAGGAAGATTGGTCTAGGTGATGGATGGACCTGGATTACTCCTCTGCAGCTGACAAAACACTGATTTTACCTACATTTTGACATGAACGCTACTCTACAGGCATAAGAGTAGCGTACACCTTCTAGTATACTCTACTTTGCCTCTTACAGACTAGCGTACACCTCAAGAAACCTTGCAAACGCTGGTTCTAAAGCATGAAAGTTGCATATTGTGCACTACTCCACTTGAGGAAACTCTTGTACATCTTAAAATGTAATCAAAAATATATTAATTTGAAGAATTGGGATTAGTTGAAGTTGGTTTGCAACTTCCCCAACCTCCCAATCAAACTGCCTCTTCATCCAAACTGCCTACCTTGTCCCATAAATACAAGGGGGATGCATGAGAGAGAAGACTAGTTAGACTCAATTAGAGAACTAGGAAAAGGAGAAAGTATGCATTAAGGGTTGCTATGCTAGAGGAATTCCAAAGTTAGTGTGAAGAGTAGGAGCCCAGAATCCTGTTGCACAAGAACTCTGAATGATCAGGTATAATTGAACTGGTTATTTGCTTTTGACAATAAAGGTTGAAATACCCTTCCTATCCCAATCAAATGTCTAATGGATTGTAGATTTGTTTGGATTAAATGCTTGATTGTATTGTCTAAATTGCATTTCAATTTCATCATTGTTATATCAGTCAAGATACGCTGAGGAAGGTATCTTTTGTATTACACGTTCATCAAACGGAAGATCAAGCAGAGGATCGAGCAAAAGCTAGGATCGAACGTTGTTAATAAGGTATGCCTTTTAAGATCTTGATCTCTTTCCTTTTGTAGAAGCCCATGTAATATGATAAATGTATTTACCTGTCACCCCCTAAGGTGATAGTGTCCGCTCCTTGCTATAAGGTATAAATCCTAAACAACAGATTGGCGACTCCGTTGGGAAGAACCAGTTTTTTTCTGCTCTAGGTGACCTAGTTAGTTTTCCTTCTAGTACTTTTGGTCTTTTTGATCTTAGGAGAGGCCCTGTAGGTTACTTTTACCAGCTTTTTCTTGCTTGACTTATCTCAATTTAGTTTTTCAAAGCCTATTTCATACCTTTTTTGACATGTACGCTGGTCCTCTATACATACAGTAGCATACACTAGTTGAGGAACGTTGCTTTCCTCACTGCACAATAGTGTACATCTCCCAGTGTACACAGGTTTATGCATTGCACAGTAGGGTATTTTCTTGTAACTCTCTATTTGTTGTGGGGATTTGATTTCCACTTGTTTGGTTTGATTTCCATCCTCTTGCATTTCCTTATTAACTGATCCTTGAGGTTTGTAAGCCTTTGTTGAGTCTTGTTTGCCTCTCCTAAGTCCCTTAACTCATCTTTACTTGCTTGAGTACTCTTTGAGGTGTCTTGCTTATTTGTGACTCTTTTTGAAGACTGTGCATTGTTCCTTGTTGGACATAGCTGCATGCTCGTACCCTAGATGCTTGTTGTAGTCATACAAACCTTTGTTTGATAACATTTGTTGTTTGTGGAAACACTAGCATGCTTTGACGGTGTCTTGTCCTTTGATTTAGGGTTTCACCCCAAGTTTGAGTCCTTAGGGTGTTTTCTAAAAATTTTGATTCTAGACACTTTCTGATTGCTTTTCAGTTCCAATCCAAGTAAGTTGAAGTTATTTAGTTTGCTTTCTTTCGAGTCTTTGTGATTGTAAGGTCATCTTTGGTTCACTTCCTACCTTTTTGCTTGGCTTAGTGCTTTCTTCGGTTTCTTGGTGCTTTGGAGCAACCTTTGAGGTCTGCCTTTCAATTTTAAGCGTCTCTAATCCCTGTTTTATTTTCACTTTGTTCCCAAGCGCAAAGCTTTTTCCCTTGAAAAACGTTGTAGGACAAGTCTTTGTCAAGTCATCGATTTGATTGTTGTGAGCCTTAGAGTTTCTTTTCCTTACTCACATTTCTCTTTTAGGTCTTACTTGCTTCCATTTTCGAGTTCTTTTTCTTTTACATATATTAGAAAAGGAAAAAATGAGTTTGGTAGTTTAAAGTAGTAAGAATTATGATCATTTCAAAGTAGCGTAGTTTACTTTGTTTTGAATTTGAAAAGAAAATAAAAAGAGACTTGTTTTAGGTTTACTTATCTTTAGTTTTGGAAAACAATGAATGAGAAAGTTTAGTGGAAGTTCTTTACTTTTATGTACTTTCCATTTCTGTCACAATCACGCCACACAATGCACTGCAACCTTTGAGTAAAGAACAACCCTTAAAAAGAATAATTAATAAAATTTATTAACAACTTTTCTTTCTAGGGAAGTCACTACACCGACTAGCTTAGGCTATGGTTTCGAATTAGAACACACTTTAACTATCTGAAACCATTTTCATTACTCAATAATCGTAGTGAGACTATTTTTAGGTAAACCCATTGACATCAAAGTTGTTCTAGAAGCTCCACTGAAACTGGAGTTAAGCACGAGGTCTTGCGAAGGTGAAATAGTGAGGATACCCCTTCACTTTTCATTCGGAGCATACACCAAGGTTGGTTCACGTACGGGGAACCTTTTGGATTTTAGGCTTTTCTACCCTGCCCATGCATTCTAGTCAGACCTACGACTTTCCCCCAGAGCTTCTTTCATATTAATGGTATCCTTAGTATTTTGACTTTAGGGATTCTTACATAGGTGGCAGTGAAAGGCTATTTTCATTGTACCTAGGACAGATACGGAAGGTAACCCTTTTCAGTAATCTAGGGAGGGAGATTTGGTGATTCAAACACTTGCACCGAGAGGATCTGAACTGGATGTTGTATAACTGTTCTTTGATGCTCTACTAGCTTGTTCTGGGCCCTAATCATCCCAGACTTTCTATTGAGAGTATTCACCATCCTTGTTTGCCTAGTTTTGGATACGTAGGATTTTGTAGTGGTGTGCTCTTTGTGCCTCTCGCCCTTAGTTGGCCTTAGATATTTATGGCCCATTCAGTCGGAACTATGGATAGCATCCCGGTGAGCACCAATCAAGGGACCCCTGTTCAAGGGGATCCTTGTGCTTTTCCATTCATTGGGAACATTGGTACTCCCTTAATGGCTACCTTGAATCTTCCGAGATTCACTATAGGGCTACCGGTTTGGTTGTTTTCCACTTTGGATGCCTTTCATGCTCCTGATGATTCTCAAGTAAGCACCTCACATCAAGAGCATCAGAAACCTATGCCCACTTCGCCAGTAACATCTTCTCCTCCTCCTTCTACCTCATGTGGTGAAAGTAGTAATACTAGTAATCAACAGTCTAAAAGGAATAGATGGAGGAAGAATAAGAAGAAGATGTCAAAGCAAGGGAGGAGCCACCCAGCCTCTGGAGGTCATGCTGGGGGCACCTACCCAGCCTCTAGAGGTCATGCGGGGAAAAAACACTCAGTCACTATGAATCATACTGAACCTTGCCACCCTACCTCTGGAAGTCATGTTGGGGGAACCTACCCAACCTTTGGTGGTCATGTTGGGAGAACTTGCTCAGTCACTGGAAATCATACTGAACCTTACCACCCTGCCTCTGGAAGTCATGCTAGGGGCACCTACCCAGCTTCTAGAGGTCATGCTAGGAGCAAACTTTCAATCAATGCAAATTATATTGAAAGCATGTATTCAACCACTGTTTCTCATGTTGAGGACACGTCATTGATCACTGCTGGTCATATTAATGACAAGTCACCAATTCCTATGAGTCATACTAGAGACACTGAATCGGCCACTACAAGTCATGCTGAGAACATTGACATTGTCGAAAAACCTAATAAATAAAAGCTTAAGTTCCCTTGTAAGTTTTGCAAGGGAGACCATCTTACTCATAGATGCCCTGCTATTCCAAAGGTGCAAAGAGTGTGGTCCATAGTTCAAAAGTCTTATGCTTCTAAGAAACTAGCCAATGCAAGTCACGCTGGGGGCAAGACGTCAGCCAATGCTAGTCATGTTGAGAGTACCGTTGTTGTTACGGAGTCTAAGCTTATAGGACGCAAGCCAAAGTTCCCTTGTAAACTTTGTAAGGGATATCACCTTACTCACCGGTGCCCTGCTATTCCAAAGGTGCGGAGAGTGTGGTCCATGTTTGAAGGATCCTCTGCTCCTGAACTGTCTATATATTCCCAACAGCCTGATCAACCTTTGGTTGATGAAGTGGTTGAACCAATGCAATCTTTGGTCAACCCCACTCTTCCTTTGGAGAGTGAAGCGATTGAATCGATGCAATATTCGACCGATCCCATCAGTCCTTTAGAGACTGATGTGTCTGTCCCTGAAGTCTTCTGCATTACCAGTTAGGATATTTCTGAAAATAGGGGCACTGCATCTATGCTGAGTGAACCCCTACCAAGGTCTGGGATCATTTCCTTTGACTGGAATAATCTAACTGGGCCTCGCCTTCTTTCTGCTACACCTTTCCAAATAAAGGTTGATATCGGCAACCATGTGGTTCATCAATGTATTGTAGATGAAGGAGCCTCTGTTAGTATCTTATCCCCTTATGCTTGGAGAGATTTAGGTTTTCCTAACCTTATTCCAGCTGTTAATTGGCCATTGACTTTCGATAAAAGGCCTAGTGAACCATTGGGATTCCTCTCTCAAGTACCCATTACTTTGGGTGGAAAAATAGGACTTCTTAGTTGATTTTATGGTTTTAAAGGACCCTATGGACTTTAATATGATCCTAGGGTGTGATTACATATATACTATGCAGGCTGTGGTGTCTACGCTCTTTCGTGTGATGCATTTTCCTCACAACGAAATCATTTTCACCATCGATCAGCTTACTTTTTTCGATCCCTCTTATTACCCAACTATAGACCAAGTATGTCCCCTGTCAGTAGGCACTACTATGTCACAATCAAATTATATGGCATATTGTTCCTTGAGTCCAATTGCTACTGAGAATAAGCCTCTGAATTGATGCTTACCTTTTGAGGAGTGGGTCCTGGCAATTGACCAAGTGATGACTCCATTTGAATGTTTAGATATGCGTTCCATCTAGGATAATATACTTCCCTCTGATGAAGTTTTCCTAGAGTCTATAATGCAGTCTGCCAATCATTTGGACATTGATCCATCGTCGAGCATTCTTCCACCTTTTCTTCGAGCTCGTTAAAAACAGTAAGGGGGTTACGAGCATTCTTCTACCTTCACTTTGAGCTCGTTAAAACAGTAAGGAGGCTAAGAGCATTCTTCCATCTCTCCTTTGAGCTCGTTAAAAACAGTAAGGAGGTCACGATTTTACTTTTTCGAGATCATCAAAATTTTACAAAAAATATTTGTATGGAGCTCTTTCACGCTCTTGTTAGACTCTTTAAATATGACAAGATTTCTGAGCAAACTTTTCCTCTTCAAGCTCGTTAAAGGAATTGAAGGCCCATCTTCTTAAATATAATTTTAACCCTTTTCCAGACTTTTGCGGATTACTTACAAAAAAGGAATACTCTAGTCATCTGTGGCTAGAAGAGTTCTGCTTCCATTGTTTTACACTTTTTCATGGGAGGAGACTAACTTTACGAAAAAGGACCTTTTGGAGCCTTCTTTAGGGTTTTTTAAAACTCCTTAAAATTGAAAACACCAATGAGCACTCACCTACTTGGGCTCAATGTGAAATCCACGAGACGGTGTATAGAGGATTGTTTAAGTTTTTCAGACTCTATAAATAGGAAAACACTGGCGAGCATATATCAACGCGGGATCGATATTAAAATCCATGGGAGGGTGTATGGAGGATTATTTAATTTGTTCTGACTCCTTAAACAAGAAAACACAGGCAAGAAAGAACAGATCTTGGCTCGATATTAAAATCCAGAGATCAATACTATAGAGTATTCTTCTATATCTTCTTCAAACTCTATAAACAATGAAGAAAGTCCTAAGTCTTCCTCCCATGGGTTCATTAAACTCTTTACATGGTTGGATCTATTGAGTTTTCATTCTTTCTTGGACTCATTAAAACAACAAGAAAGGTATTCTTTTATCTAAAAAGAATAAGGGATAAGAAGGGTATATCACATCTTTCAGTTTCAAAGGCAGTTCATTCAACCCTATCCTTGAACACAGCACCTATTTGAGTTTTTCATGTCAGTTGGGTTTTAGTTTTTGGCCTTAGGGTGAACCTGATCTCTGAGTTGTCAACTCCCCCGGTTGGTTATTCTTCCGACCATATGGAGGGTTCGCTAATGTCTCCTACATTACAGGCTTATATCACTTCCCCATCATGTTGAAAACTGCCTAAGTCACTTTGTGCCGTGCTCACTATTCAAGGATATAGCATGTGTCATCCATTCTGCCATTTATCTTGACCTCGTGTGTCGGCCATCCTAGTGTTAGTCTTGTTACTTGTACTACTCCAAATCAGCTCATACCAGTTGAGTGTTCCTGGTGTTGGATGATAAAGGATGCCTTAAGGCCTCCCTTCCAGCGGACTTCTTCCCATCGACAATAACTCATTTTGCTCTAGGAATGAAGTTTAGAGTATCGGTTAGTACCTTGGGGATTGCAGTCACCAGTGGCAATTTCCCTCACTGTTGAATTATGAGAATACATCAATGTATCTTATTCGATAGGTTCCTCAAGTGTTCGACTTCAAGTCCACTTATTCACACTGGTTGGATCGTACTAGGTACCTTGGGCCCCATTATCATTATAGATGGAAGCCCTCGCGTTTGTTAACGGTATACATCAATGACCGGTAATCAAACGATACCCCCCATGTTCGACTTCAGCTCATTTATTCACATGGTTAGGGTTTGTACCTTGGGTTGTTTGGATGAAGACCTTGGGATGTTGATAGCATTACTCCATTATGTTATCACCCAAGTTGCGCAAGACTGAGCCTCACTCATTTTGGCTCTCCATTGAGACATAGATCCAGTTTGTTGTTATGGCTATGATCTCTCATTTTTACATGGATCCACGCTTGTATTTCAGTGGCCATGCTATATATACTTCTCCTAGTTATGTATTGGAGATCATGTTGTATCATGCTACACATCTATATGATGTCAAGATTGTAATTGCTCGCTTACCTTGATCGTTATTTCAGGTACTTTTGTGATTTGGTTCTGTGGTTTCTTGCTCCTCCTCTGACTTGGAATTATAATGTATTTCAGCCATCGTTTCCCTCTGACCTCACACATTAGGGGGAATCTGTTATAGGTCAAATCTGCACTTCTCTATCCGTGATCACATTTAGCTGTCGATCACGCAAAAGGACAACTTGGATTGAAGAGCAAGATTGGTCTAGGTGATGTATGGACCTGGATTACTCCTCTGCAGCTGACAAAACACTAATTTTACCTACATTTTGACATGAACACTACCGTACAGGCATAAGAGTAGCATACACCTTCTAGTATACTCTACTTTGCCTCTTACAGACTAGTGTACACCTCAAGAAACCTTGCAAACACTTGTTGTAAAGCATGAAAGTTGCATATTGTGCACTACTCCACTTGAGGAAACTCGCGTACATCTTAAAATGTAATCAAAAATAAATTAATTTGATGAATTGGGATTAGTTGAAGTTGGTTTGCAACTTCCCCAACCTCCCAATCAAACTACCTCTCAATCCAAACTGCCTACCTTGTCCCATAAATACAAGGGGGATGCATGAGAGAGAAGACTAGTTAGACTCAAATAGAGAACTAGGAAAAGGAGAAAGTATGCATTAAGGGTTGTTATGCTGGAGGAATTCCAAATTTAGTGTGAAGAGAAGGAGCCCAGAATCCGATTGCACAAGCACTCTGAATGATTAGGTATAATTGTACTAGTTATTTGCTTTTGACAATAAAGGTTGAAATACCCTTCCTGACCCAATCAAATGTCTAATGGATTGCATATTTGTTTGGATTAAATGCTTGATTGTATTTGATGTCTAAATTGCATTCCAATTTCATCATTGTTATATCAGCCAAGATACACTGAGGAAGGTATCTTTTGTATTGCAGGTTCATCAAACAGAAGATCAAGCGGAGGATCGAGCAAAAGCTAGGATCGAACATCGTTAATAAGGTATGCCTCTTAAGATCTTGATCTTTTTCCTTTTGTATAAGCCCATGTAATATGATAAATGTATTTACCTGTCACCCCCTAAGTTGGTAGTGTCCGCTCCTTGCTATAAGGTAGAAATCCTGAACAACAAGTATGCTTTTGGAACCTGGATTTGGCACTTTTGGAACCGGATTTGGCACTTTTGGAACCGGTTTGGGCACTTTTGGAACCAGATTTGGCACTTTTGGAACCGGTTTTGGCAGTTTTGGAACCGGTTTTGGCACTTTTGGAACCGGTTTTGGCACTTTCGGAACCAGCTTTGGCACTTTTGGAACTGGTTTTGGCACTTTTGGAACCTGGACTTGGCACTTTTGGAACTGGATTTGGCACTTTTGGAACGGAAATTTGTTTGATTTTGGGGTTTAGTAAGGTTGTTTTTGACCCGTCTTCAAAGTGACTTGGACTAGAATATGTCCCAAGTTTAATCAAATTGGCGTTTATTCTCCATAAGGTATCTATTACATTCTTCCCGATGTGCATTGTATTAAAGAGATGAACAAATTCTAGATGCTCATAGTAGGAGATCCTATACAATTTCTTGGGATAAATTTTCATTCCTCATGGAAGCACCTCATTATTGATTCCTTGATCATGAACTTCAATATGAAGCATAATTAAAGATATTTTAACAACACTTGTCAATTAGTAAAGTGATCAAAATGCATTAAAAATATAAAATATTCCAAACATTTCATGCATATGAGACATAGACAATTTGATCCACACCTTGATGATCAAATATATTTTATATTGCTTCTTCCATAGACAAGGTGTCATTCTTCGTGGTTTTAGTCTAGTCTCTTATTTGCCATTGAAAATATATTTTTCAGTTGTACGATACCCGTGGTTCTTAGAAATGAAATTCCTATACTAATCAAACACATCCTTTCGTAAACTTCTTGAACGACAAGATTTCATCTAAGGACCACAAACTAGACATGGAAATTTACCCTTTGTTTGAAGACCTGCAAGAAATGTATTAATTTGTATATCAATAATTTTAAGTATGTATAATGAAGGGATTATTTAAAAAACATGCATGATATAAAATTCATAAAATTAAACACTATTAAAGTGTAAGGAAACATTATTATAATATACCAAAAAAATGTGTTAGCCCCGAGGCATCATGAATTGTCCATACAAGCATTGCATGGAATTCAAATTCTCTTTGTGCGTTTGTTGGTCTAGAGATACCATACATAGTCACGCTCCTCCATAACTCTAGTAACTCATCGATAAGAGGCTCGATATATACATTCATATATTTGACCTAGTATTTACTTATTTGATTGAACATATAGTACATAATTACTACATATATGAGTAAATAAAAATGTATAAGACATTATTTTAAAACATAATTGAACATATATTAATAAAAAAAAAACATAACACATAATTATGAACCAAACAACAAAAATGGCATGTTACTATATTAAAAAATTATTCTAAAAAAATTAATACTTGGATTAATCATTTCCAACATTATGTGCTCCTTCTTTATTGACATCCATGGAGGAATGTTACTTTTAATAACAAAAATAGGCCACACCGAGTTAACATATATGATCTCTTTGAATGGATTGACACCGTCAGCTGCCAATGAAAACCTAATATTACAAGGTTCTTCTTTAAACTTTGGCCATCTTTCCTCTATGTTTGTAAAAATAGATCCATCTATAGGCATTCGAAGAACACCATCTTCACTTATGTTCTTTGCATGATAATACGTTAACTATGCTATGCTTTTGCACCAGGACAATTGCCACATATGTCTAATTATGGGAATATAACGAAGAACCTTGCGAGGCACCTGTTTTGTTACTTTATCGACTCAATAACTACTCTCTTCACATTTCAGGAATTTTTCTTTCGATGAATGTTCTCTATAATAGAGAATATCATCATTACGGCGTGCATGGATATCTTAATACTCCATTCCAACATATTTCAATAAGGCATGTAAATCTCGATATGTGCGAGGTAAAACATTTGACAGTGGTAACAAAAATTCACCAAACAATCTACAACATAAAAAGTAGTACTTGTTAATGTAAATGCTATTAGTCATACATATTGCATCAAAATTTTATGGTCGATGATGATCAACTAACGTCAAAAACAAGGGAAAAAAGGAAATCTTTGTCGTCATGTACTAAATGTGACAAAATATATTGCATACCTTAGGAGCTATGTCACACATGTGTTTGATAAACTATTTACAACCTTTATGCTCACCAGCAACAATATAGCAGAGAGAAGACTTGTTTCCGAGCCTTCATAAAGAGGTTCACTATCCCTATGAATTACAAGTATATCATAAGAACCATCAAACTGGTTGCCATCATCATCCATTCCAACATTATTAAATGTCTCCTAGATAAATCTATTTGTCCCATTTTCTTCATCCTCTTCAACTGTGTTATCAACATCATTATCTTCTTCCATAGGATAATTAGATTGATCCTCAATACTCTCTCCATGTTCATGAACATGCACATGTACAAACTGCACCTCTTCCTCCTTGAGCAATGCCCTGGGAGGACCAATCTTTATAGATACAAAAAACAATGTAATATTAGTGTATATAACAAATATGTAAATGATACCAACTTTTATAAATATAATATAGGAAAACAATGACAACTTATATGAGATAAAGAAACAAAGACAACTAGTCAACAATGAAGCTTGTGCAATTTATCAAGATATTTAAGAACATGTTGAAAAATATAGGAAAAATTAACTTTTCTTGACATGTAGGAAGGGATACACTTTATGAGATATATAGTCACAATAACCCTAAAAGAAACATATTGATCTTATTTTTCCTTCATCATTATAATGTCACATTCTTTCTTAATATCACTTGGAGAGCACAAGTTTCAAGTGGATGGAAACTTTCCCTAGCCCAATTTGTAAACCATGGTTTAATTTACAAGGGGATTATAGTTAAGGGATTGGGGGGTGTTGATTCCTCCATTGTGTAGGTGTTGGAATAGTGTCCAAGGAAAACATCAGGGGATGAAAACCCAGCCAAAGGCTTCAGATAATCCTGTGCAAGTTCTACCCTATCCTCAAGCTGTTTGGTGTGGTTAACACCCACAGATACAAAGGCCTCTGCTGGAAGTTATGTGTGTTTGAACCTAGAAAGGATATGTCTTCCTGTGAGGAAAGACAAGATTTTTGCTAATCCTAGGAGTTACTATAACCTTGAAAAATAAATCTAATCTAAGTTAGGCCTATTCTAAGAGGAGTGATTTGTTTGTGCACAAGATAACTTGATATGAAAATTAATAAATCCTTTCACCAATTTAACAGACATGCAAAACTGGATCTTGAATCAGTATCTCAAGATGTAATTAGTTAAAGACATTCAACCAAAAACAACTTAAAGAATTAAGTACATACAAACTTATCCTATATCTAGAATGTTAATTGACAAATTAGCATTAACTCAATGTTTTATGTGATTCATTTGCAGAAATAGATAAAATGTTTTAGATAAATACATTCATTTAAAACATCAATTACAGAGATCATAACTTGAGAGAAATATAAACTGTAAACCACTGTAAGTTACTGATTGCAAATAATAAACATTATTAGTGAATGTGTTGAAGCAAAATCACAATTTATCAAAGACATTTGACAAATTAGAACAAAAGAGATAACTGAAGAGAACTGACTATGTATTAAAAGCTTGCAAAACATTACATGGTCTGTAATAACAGAGCATCTCCAGTCTCTTATGGAGATTCTTTTCCTTCACCATCCATCCATCCCTTCCCTACGAGAGATCTACCCTTTAAATAATAATTACAAAATGATACAAAGAGTAAATTCCCACAAAAGTGGGATTACATAATTCGTATTAGACTAATGGCCAAGAAAATCTTGCCACTTGGCCCAAATCTCTAACAACTCATTTATATTTGGATAATTTGATAACTCAAGCCCCAGCTGAGCATCACACTTAAAAATTTCTATTTCATTTTTAGCCAGCTTATGCCAAATATAGATAAAAATGTGGATCTTTCCCTCTATGGCAACGGGTCGCCTGATTAATTGATCCACATCTTCAATATTGATATGCTCGAGACACTGAATCTTCTCTTTGTCCTCCTCACATCGACATTCAACCTGTTCAATCATCAATTTAGGAGGACAAGCGCTTTCAATAAGATCCATGATCGAGAATTGCAACACTTTCATGATATTGTCAACAACATAGCACCTCCTTTTGCAAATAGCTTGTGCTTTCTGGATAGTATCTTCAACCATATCATTGAGATCATGCCAAGCACGCAATGCAGTCCTGATAATATTGAGCTGAAAACTACTAAGAACAGGGAGGTCATCTGGTCTCTCCTTAATATACCTCTACCACCCCACAACATCATCATTGGCCTTAGAGGCTTGCTGTCCTTTAGCTATATTCCCATCAAGAGTAACAGACATCTTGCAAAAGCAATGTGAGTCTCTCAAATTTCATCCAGAGTGCCAAACAATTCAGTCAACAATTTGTAGTGTTCTTCATTGACCAGAATGGCCAAGTCCTTAAACTCCCGCTAGGAAAACCTAGA
The DNA here is from genome assembly GCA_027924585.1 of Larix kaempferi. Classification (NCBI taxonomy): domain Eukaryota; kingdom Viridiplantae; phylum Streptophyta; class Pinopsida; order Pinales; family Pinaceae; genus Larix; species Larix kaempferi. Next base: position 6,960,333 of record BSBM01000109.1, read on the forward strand.
GAAGGCAGAGGAGGCTGCACTTGCAGTTGCATCCTCACATTGCTTCTCAAGCACAACTATCCTTTGTGTATTGGTAGCATTCAAAACTTGTGCATTATATAATTGAACCTAGAGAGAGGTATTCTTCCTCTGCAAATCTTCAGACCTATCTTCAAATATCTTCCTGAGATCATAAACATAAGCTTCATGGTCCTCATTGGTTTTGGCCAATTGTTCTTCAAGCTTCTTCAATTCTTCCTTTTTCAAATCAATCTCCCTATTCAGTGTCTTCACTGAATCAAAATTTGTACCTGCAAATGCACCCAATGCTACATTTGTATCCACTGCTTCTGCTTGGACATCATCAGATTGCTTAGCCCATATTATTTTATCAGGAGTGGGTGCCTCCAATCCACCTTGATCCCTGCTCCTTTTATTTCCTCTTCTTACCACCGCCTTAGCTACTTTATTGTAGAAATAATTCCCAAGAGGGACCACAATATATTCTTCAAACTCAGCTACCAATTCAGTAAATGGTGTAGTCACATTTACTATTGAAACCAATGAAGATGTTTGAGTAGCAGTGGGACTAGGTATAGACATAGTGATTTGGGGAGTAGTTAAGGAGGAAGGGATATTTTGAACAACTTCTAGTATAGAAGTTGGGGAAGGGATTGAAGTGAAAGATTCAGAAACTGGAACATGGATGTCATCAACTGGTGATGAAGAAGGGGGGACTGGAGTTTGCTCATCAGTAGATGGTGGTGATAAAATAGATGGAGGTGATTGCAGAGGGACAATTGAAGACTGGATATCTACAACTATAGATGGAAAAACAAGAAGTGGAACTGAGCTAGTTGGAAATGGGGCAGTAATGGAAGTTATTGTATGGAATAGCCGAGATATGGAAGGTGGTACTGTTGATCTAGATGATAAAGTTGAGAGAACTTGAATAGATGACATCAGAAGTGCTAAGGTTGTGGGAACAACATCAGAAGTGGTTCCAAGGATCTGCTGGTCTGTGACAGAGTCATCCACTTCAATAGCATTCAATAAATCTGTAATTGTTTGTGAAGTTTCAGTCACTTCTTTAACCACAGGTACAAAAGGATGTACCTCATCTTCTACATCACAGTCAATAATATCTAAGGTAGGGATTTGAGATGCAGAAGCATGAGTTTTCTGCCTCTTAACTGATTTAGTCACAACTATCACTTGATCATCACAAGTCTAGGAAACTGCAACAGTCACTTGAGTATCAGCAATAGGCTTAGCAGCTGCAGCTGCTTGGGTGTCCAACACTGAAGTGATCTTTGCTAGTTCATGTTTTGATTGCTGAGATGCTTGCATCAAAACTTTCAATTGCTCAGCAGTCTTTACCTCTGAAGCATCTTCCATGAGGCCTTTTCCTTTGTCACCATCACTATAGGTCAGTATTAAGAGACCGGCTATTTTTTGAGCTTCCTTCTCTGCTCTTTCTTTTCTTACCTACTTAATGAGATTCAGTTCCACTGCTTTGTAGCTTAAAACCTTAGCTTTAAGCTCCTACTGATATAACATGATTTGGTTCTGTTCATCTATGTTCTTATCCCTAGCCAAAAATTCAGAAAAGGTATTTACTCCCTGATATATGGAGTCATCAGGAAGGTCTTCATGATGATAGCCACCCTTCACATTATTTTGCTTGAAATGAGCATCAAGAAAATTCTTAGGATCATGTCTTCTCTTGGCAGCATAGCCTAATTTCAAAGAAGCCATTTTCTCACCCAACACTATTGCCCAAGTTGAAGTTGGGATGGCGAATGGTCCAAGGTTCAAGGGAAACTCAGGCCATCCCTTCCTCTTTGGACTAGTGAGTTTTAAGTATACACCATATGTACAAGTATGATAGGAGACTTCTTCAATGACCAACCTGTCAGTAACTATCCTAGGTAGTAGGTGAGCAGAGTCACTTCCCCAAACTCTGATATATGAGAAGGATTCACCCACATACCAGTCACCAATTGTAGTAATGAAGGTTCTGGCATCAGCTGAGAAAGCAGGAGCCTGTTCTTTGAATATCTTAAAATAAATACTTCCAAGGAAGTGGTCACAAATGTCATATAACAAAGGTATGTAATTGTTCTCCCACAATGTAGAATGATAAATATGGACATGAGGGTCTGATGGAGTCCAAAGCCATCCCATGTTGGGATATTGAAATTCTATGCAAAATACATCAATGACAAAAGAAGAAAAGAAGAAATATGGCTTCCTTAGAGCCGATGCTTTCTGATATGCTTGAATGGTTGTCTTGAGTTCAAATGACAGGACAGACGCCCAAGGAAAAGATTCACCAGTCGTTAGGACATGATGGGCTACCAGAGGCCATTCAGCTTTAAATACCGAATAATTAGGGAAACCATACAGTCTGCACATCATGGTTTCTAACAGGGAATAGGGTTCTCTAAACCAGGAAACCGGGTATAGGTTATTATCCCTAGGCACAAAGATGTTAGGGTTATGCATCCATGACTTTAGTATTTTGTTAAAATTATACCTGGTCTTAGATGATTCCATGAACTAATCATTAAGGGGTTGGACTGTTGGTTTAAGAGCATAAGCTTTGATGAAAACCTTAGGGCGGAAGGTAGCCAATGGTGACCCCGCGCTCTCATTAAATGACCGGTCTTTAGGGTCGGCATGGTCCACAATCCATTTAACCGCATCAGTATAAGGAAGGATAGGGGGGCTGGAAGAAATGGCATGAAGCTGGGAATCCCTAATTTTCTCATACGCAAGTTGGTCATTCTTGATGTCCGATAGGTCATCGTTATCAAAAATTGACGAGATTTTGGACCAGTCAATTTGGTAGGTTTCAACAATCTTGTCACTAGTGTCTGAGAAGATACCAAAATTTGGGTCTTTGGTCAACAAGTCTTTGTGAGCAGTCTTGGACCGAGTATTCCATGACATTTTGAAAGAGTGAACAATTCTGATAAATAGAAAAGCACAAAATAAAAAATAATCCACAAACAGCAAAAACTGTAAACAAGAGAAATGTGAAAATGGCAAAAGAACAAACCTGAATTAACTGAAAACAATGAAAATAAACCCTGGTAAAAATCGCAATGAAAATCCACTCCGTAAGGTAACTTTTCGAAAATGAAAATGATAAGGAAAAATAGAAAAAACCCTATATTTATCAATTTTTCGATGAATAAAACCTAGGACGTAGGATTAAAACGAATCAATGGCTGAGATCAAATCTTTTGGGATGTGAGGTCAAATTGCGGGGGTTTATTTTACAACCAGTACATTCTTCCCACAATCCACAATCCACAATCCGCAATTACAGGTTGCAGGTTGCGGGATCGCAACTTAGAAAACCAATGGACAATAGAGTTTCCGCAATCTGAAATCTGCAATTGTGGGTTGCGGGTTGCAGGAACGCAAACAATTCTTTATTCAAAAATAAAAATAGTCTTTCCGCAACCCGCAATCTGCAATTGCGGGTTGCGGAAACACACAACATAATTTTGTTATTCAATATACTTTTCCACAGTATGCAATCCACAATTGTGGGTTGTGGGTTGCGGAACGAAAAGTTCAAAAACTATTTACAAGGCCTTCCCGCAATCCGCAATCTTGTGGGTTGCGGGATGCCAAAATCCCCCAAAAAAAGAAAAACCAGGTCCCGCAATCCACAATTGCAGGATTACGGGATGAAAGTGACTTTTAGAGAAAAATCAAGGCTTTCCGCAACTTCAGAAAAATAGTAAAAAAACTGCAAATCTTCAAAATGAAAAATCCTAGTTACATTAATCCGAATGTAAAAGTATGAAACCATAATAAACATGATGAAAAACCCTGTAATCATAAAGGAATTTTTTAACTCATTACCTTTGCATTTGAGAATCTTGGGGCTCCCATGTTCTAATGGAACATGGGATCTATTGTACCTACAACAGGGGGCTTAAATGTTTTGACAAGAAATACCAAGAACTCAAGGGTGCTAATATTACATGGACCATTAAGTTTGTTTGTTGCTTCCTAATTTAGTATTAGATGAAGATAATAGGTATATGTATGAGGATATTTATAAGGAGGAACTTACCATATTCTTTCCAAAAGGACAATATCCCAAGAACAAGTGGCTAGACAATCCATCATGGAAAGACGTGCTTCATTTGTCATGGAGATGGATATGGAAAAGTGATGTACTGTTTCTAATCCCAAGGGTCAATTACTTTAAATTTGGAGCTAGAGGATGAACTTGTCATTTTACTAGAATGGATATATGATTGAATTGAAGAGAATTCATATAAACATTAGGGGGGATCTAGTCGATGTACTAAGGACTAGTATTAGACTAAGACATTATATCAAGGCATACAACTAGGTCGGGTTACTATTCTTTAGAAGATTATGAGAATTGATATGTTAAATGGTGGTGGTTAAATGTTTTGAAGGTCAAGACTTAAAAAACTATTGTTATTCATAGGTGTATTGCTTTGAAAAACAATGTTAACTTGATAAATGATGCAAAAGATATGGAATTAGGGGCCTAGTTACTAAATGAATTGCAAATGTGATGAGGAAAACGTTACCTAATGGAGATTCTATTCCCTTTCATAGTTCATGTTTAGAACTTAGTTCCAAAATTATGTTAAGTTAATACAACTTAGAGTTTTACTAATGGTTTCTTTGGACAAGGGTGTTCAAAGACTAAGTTTTGGATACTTGTTACTAATGATCAAATGGATGAATAATTAGAAACTAATTCATTAAATGTTGCATTGAAACCTTTGGCATATATTATCGAAGTGAATTCACACTTGTTTGAGAAGATATTATTCACACATGTCTTTCAAGAACTAAACACTGAAGTTGCTACACTACCTAAGTTGGGTCTTATATCAAGTGCAAGGTCCTTGTGGATGGAGGAAACCATTCATGAGAGTTCAACAAATTCAAGACCTACATTTTGAATGAATTCCCTTAAGATCCAATTTTATGGATAGATTTAATTTTCGATGTCTTATTGCCAAGAATATTGGTTAAACTTTAGATTGGAATACTATAGTATATATAAATTGATAAACTACATGGTGGATTCAAGTTTTATATCCTAGAGGATGTAAATGATTATGATCACATTCTTGGGTATAACATTGTTATACTTCATGTTTTTGTAATAGTTCTTGAGGCACATACAGAATGTGTTTTCTATGCTTACTAGTCACCTAATCTCCTCCCAACCACCTAATCTAATCCCAATTGACTTATTTAAAATTATATAAAATAATGTAAATGGAATAAAGTGCTTCAATATAAGGTTATTAAGGGATTAAGTCTAATTAATCCCGCATGAGGGATTAAATCATGCAAGTCACTTTGCATGAGACAAATTAAACATGAATTAAATAAAATAGAGAATTGATAGTTAAATGGGAGAAGAGCGTTGTGAAAGAGGTATTCTTCTTTCAGCTAGTTTTTTCATAGGGATAATTTTTCTAGTAGTTTCGTCTATTGATTAATTTTTTCTTGATGTTCAGTGAAGTAGTTTTCCTTAAGTGTTCAATGTGGTTGGTCTCTTAGAAACATAAGCTCTATGTTATATTTTTAACTATTTATTGTTGTTGGTATTGTTCTATGTCTATGAATTGTTATAAAGGATTGAGGTTGTATGGTTGAGAGAGGGATAAATGCTAGATCAATTTGGTAAATATATTTTGTTGAGGAATTTATTGAAAGGGAAGGTTCGTTAGTATAATTTTAGTGGAAGTAGCTTTAACGTGTCATTGTTCTAAGCATTAGGGGTTAGGGTTTAAGATGGGGTAATTAGGGGTCATGGATAAGGGTATTACTTAATAATTTAGGGGTGTATAAGGGGTCAATGGCTAATGTCTTTGGGGTTAACATGTTATTGGACATCCAAGAGTCATGTGCACTTAGGAGTTGGTATTCTATATCGATCATCCAGTGTGGATGATATCATGAAAAAAACACAACAAATCAATGAGGAATTTTCATTTCCTTATAAACATTTACAAACAAAAAAAACTACAATACAAGAACATATAATGAATAACTTACTAATGGGTGATATTCATTCCCTCCTCCAACATGTCCATAGATGCTACAATGTCTTTTAGCTATTGTTATTAGAAGTCTCCTTATCTTCAAGCTCTTGCATCTTTTATAAGGGAAGTAACATTTTCGATCCTTCGAAACCCCCGATGCAGATACCATGTTTCCTTGGCCTACTTGAGGAATGTTATGTGACATTTTTCCTCACAAAGTACACCCTACAACCTTTGAAAACCATCGCAAGTATATCAACAATGTTGAGAATATTAGATATTTGGGCGTACGGATGTGAAAATAAATATTTATGTTAACCGTCAGTTTTTCGACACGATTATTTGGCCAATCGTTTGGTATCCGATGGCCTGTCTCGCATCCGATGAAAGTCAGGCTTTTAAAAAAAACAAAAAATGCATGTAACTTCCGACAATTTTTCCGATTTTCTTCTTACTATCACGAATTTCACCGTCGGATTTTCTGCCCATATGAGTTAGTGTCCCCTTTGCCACCAAATCACAACTTAAACACTATGAAATTGTATTCATCACTTCTGAAAATATGAGGAAAACAATTTCCCCCCTCCATCCTCTAAGATACATTCTTATGGTCCACTGGAACTTAATTCACCCCAAGGTTTTTGATAATATACAACCCTACATCCCATAAGAACTGAATTATCTCATCAATGCATTTTTTCCTTTTAAAAAGTATCAAAAATTTGTCAAAATAAACACACAGAGATTCTTCTAGAAAACAACCTTTCTCCGTAAGATGTCAAGTGCTTTTGCTTCCAATGGTTTAGCTTATCAAAGATGTTATTTTATTAATAAAAAATGTGTTTGAACACTAGGTTGAAAACCTTTCTGCTCCATCCCATGGAGTAGTTTAATAAATGCATCAAATTCATGTTGTTTGAAAAATATATCAATGAGTATGGTCCAAGCAATTTCACCTGGACTAAAAAATCTATAAATAACATTATCAAAGAATCTATTTTCCTCTTAAGTTTTTCCTTCTCTATAAAGACTAGGAATTATTGCATTATATATTGATAGAGTAGGTTCAAAGCCATTTTCATTCTTTGAGTGTAAAATCTCTAGGGCATGCTTATATTTTTATTGTTTGCAATACCTCATAGTAATATATTTGTATATTTATTTATAAGGAGGAAAGCCTCATGCTAACATTGTCTTTACCAACTGATCTTTCTCATGCAATTACATTCCCCCTTTGCATAGTCCAACTGTTAGTGCACTATAAGAATCTATAGTAGGATGGAAATCCTATTCTACCATTCTGTCCAAAATCTTCGGAGCAATATCAATATTGAGAGAATTTAATTCAAGATATGAATCCCTAATTGCTTCTTTGGAAGCAATAAATTTTACCTCCTGCGTCTTACTTGCACGAGGAATTCCATCATAAGTACACTATAAGTTCGATAATTAGGTTTGCATTCATTCCTTAAATGCATCTTATATTTCTTTGTCTAGGTCTGAGTAATTTTTCTTTGAATCTTTCTAGACTCTTGAATAAAATTGCAAGATCTCTTATGCCTTCCTTTTGTTTTTAATTCTTACTTGCTTAAGTACAACACCCATCCAATATTACTGTCATCTATTTCATAAATCTTGGGAAACTCGCCCATCTGCTACATGAAGAATAGGTGTAGTCTTGAGTCTAGCTTTGATTTTCTGTACAACCTTAGTATGTTCAAGTCCCCAAGGGACTAAATCCTTTTTGAATCATTCATTTAAGATCTTGTGATCTTTATCACAGTCTTTGTAAAAATGAATGACATAATTTAAACTTCCCAAAACGCTTTGTGATTGGGTATTGTCAAGAATTTTATCAGGAAATTTGTCAACAAATCAATTGCATGTTGTTGAAGGATCAGAGTGCCATTTGAGATTATATGGCCAAAGAATTTGATCTTGGTTTGAAACAACTCAAGATTTTTCTTTGATAGGACTAGACCAGCTTCTTTGATAGCCTTCAACAATGTTATCAAATGTTTGAAATGTTGTTCAACTGATTCTGAAAATACAAGGATTTCATCTATATACACTGTTATCCAGTCAAAATAAGGTTTCAAAACATTATCCACAACCCTCTGAAATTTTGAAAGAGAATTTTTCAATCCAAAGGGCATAACATTCCATTCATAATGTCCTATAGGGATACTGAAAGCAGTCTTGAATTTGTCTTCTTCTTTAATAGCCACTTGCCAAAATCCATATTTTAGGTCAAATTTAGAGAATATATTGGTGCCTGCAATTCTATTGACTAGACTATTATTATGGGGAATTGGGTAAGTATCATTGGGAAGCACTTTATTGAGGGGTTTATAATTTACAACTAGCCTAGTTACTCCCCTAATTAGTTTAGAATGTTTATTCACACAGAATCCATAACAATTCCATGGACTCTTGCAATGTCAGACTAAACCCTTTCTCAACAATCCTTTTATTTCTTCTTCACATACTTTTTGATAATAAGCATTCATTGGTATTGCTATGATTTTACAAGGTTTTCCTTTATAATTTTCTTTGTAGGGAAGTTGCATGAAATGCTTAGCCTTTTTCCAAAATGTAGTAGGATTTTTAGAACATACCTATCTTTCAAATTGTCTTTTGAGATCCCGAATCCTCTGCTGAATCTAGTGATTTTTCAATTCATCTTCAATTCTTCAAACTGATTTCAGATTCTTTATCTCATGTATCTTTTTCTCTTTTTGTTGAATGGTTAGTGCAATCTGTACCATTGTAGATATCTGGGGTGTAGAAACAAGTAGAAGAACAATCTTGACTCCCTTAACAGCTTTTGCATTCCCTTGGTGAATCTTTATATTTGGAACAATGATAAAATATCCAGCTTTTCCTTCATGTGTTATTTCTGAACCATTAGGTTCAACTGCTACAAGAAAAGGAGTCCCAAGTATACAAGCAATAGGTATTTCTGAAAGTAAAAACTTCATATCTAAGCAATGATGTTGGAAACATAAAGTTGCTTTGGGAATTTCATAATTCTTAGAGATTTGAGTATTCCCTACTCCAGTTATGGAGTGCGATGTTTTCCTCCAATATTTAGTTGGGATAAAATCCTTATGCAACATGTTAACATCTGCTCCTGAATCTATTATGGCTTTGAGTTTAAAGACCTGATATTGAATTCTCAAATTTATCAGTACCAGATATTTTTTATTTTGAATAGCAAGAACCTTCATATTATTCAAACCTTCTAAACTTGTTGTGTTGTACATGCTAATATTTGGATTTTCACGTTCTAGTACTTCTTCTAGAGGAGGAGGTCTCACTTCTTCCTTTAATTTATGAATTTCTTCTCTAGCCCAAAGATCAACTTTATAAGCATTTTCTTCAACAAAATTTCCTTCTAAATTTTGAACCTTTTGCTCTAGTTCTGATACCTCTTTTTTCAAAACATTTATTTCTCTTCCTAAGGCATTCAAGGTAAGGGGCTGTAATTTTTCATTTATGTTATGCTTGATGAAAGACTTAGTATTTATTTCAAATGAAGCATCAACAAATATAGGTTTTTTACCTGATGAAGATTCTTCACCTTTTTCTTGAAGACTTCCTTGAGTTGGTCTCATCATTGGTTTCAGAAATGAATCTAAAAGGGCACTTTTCATTAATCCTTCAGATAAATCTTGGATTTGTGCTAGATTTTGAGCATATTCTCCTATATTTCTTTGAGCCATACATACTTTGAGCTTTTGTACAACCTTTTGAATCTCATATTCTTTTTATGTGTCTTCATCTATGTCTGAACTCCCTGATCTTTCTGAGATACAAAGACATTTGTTAGGATATGAACATTTACAATTTTAAGATATAAATAGTGCATCTTGTTCTAGTTCAGACAAATCCTCTGTATCATACTCAAACTCAGATGTCTCAATACTGGAACTGAAATTTCCTTGAGCAATGTGCAAGTCTTCTTGCTTTATAAATGGATTATGAGGACATGCATCTATAATATGCATACTTGATCCACATCTATTGCAATGTATGGGAATTCTGGAACTCATTTCTCTTACAACATTTATTCTTTATTTATTTTGGGAGTCTCTTCCTCTAGTCTTCTTAGAAGCTTCTCCCCGTGGGCACCTAGTTGAAAGATGTCCTGGTTGTCCATAAAGCCAACATGTTAGCTTCTACCTCTCTTGTTCTTTGAAGGTGTTCAACTTGATATCATCAAGAGTATAATAATGAGTATTTGACATCTTTCTATAAAATCCCTTTTTGTTAAATCTCTTAGAATCTTTATTGAATCTAGAATGTTTGTGATATTTAGGGATGTTCTTGATTCTTTTCAGAATCCTTTTGTCCTTTCTTCTCTTTCTCATAGGATCTTCTATTGAAAGATCATATTTTTCACAGATAGAATTACTGTCAGGAAATATAGACATTTTCTAAATAGATTTATTCACTTTAGTGTTGGTACAAAGACCAACAAGAGCAGAAGTGATTATTGAATAAATTTCAACACAAGTGTATGTTTCATAAGGTTGTTTGAAGATGCCTTGAGATTTGAAATAATCAACATATTTACTAGGGATAGCAACAAGATGTGCTTGCTTACAAAGCAAATTTTTGATGTTTGCTACTTCATAGATGTGTTGCATCCATTCTCTATGGAAATCATCATAATGAGCCATGCTTTTACATTTGGAATTCATTAAAATCAAAGCATGCTTATCTGATATTTCATGTTTTGTTCCACACCAATGTTCTAATATCATTTTAGTGAGCGTACCAATCATTTTACTTACTGGATTTCCATTTTCATGATATACTACATCTCCACTTTCATCCTTTAAATTTTCTTTTTCCATTTTCTCAACTAATGCAGGAGATGATTCAATGTCCCACCATTTTTCTAAAGTGCTAATGAAACATTGTATGAGGGATTTGCATGCTTTTATTTCCCCTTTTCCTTTCACGCACATGATTATGTAGGAAACATACATTCTGTCCAATACTTGTCTAATTTTTCCTACAGACATATTATCAATATTCCATTCTAAATAATTTTCATCAAAAAATTGTGGGACATCTGGAAATTTTCCTTTTCCATACAAATCAGGGGCAGAAGGTCTAGACATAATCCATGGCAATCTTTCTTTCAAATGAACATCCCTTTCTGATTCTAGTTGGGTTACTAGATCATAATCTGAATTGATTTCACGATTTTCTATTGAGAAATGGAATGGGAATTTTCCCTTGATATTAGACTCTTCTGGATGATATATTATAGTAGAGATTCCTTCAACCGACCTCGGAAACAAACTGATTAAAGGAATTTCTTTGTCAGGTTTACATTTTGGGGAATATCTTCTTGGATTATCCTGACTCTATACTTTATATCTTTTGTTTTTTCATAAATTTCATATAATTTATCTATTACACCATAATAGTATAATTTTAACTCATTCAAATTTTCATTTTGTCTCTTATCCTGATTTTCTGCTTCATCTTTTGTTTGTATGACAATCAGAGATACTTTTGTTTTAATTCCTGAGACATTAAGAGAGAGGGAATTATTTAATGAAATCAACTCATTGGCAGAGACCTATAATTGATCAACATGTCTCCTTCAGGCATAATCATTTGTGACAAATGTATGTGCATCCATCCCCCTAAGGGTTACATTTGTCTAGTTTACCTCTTCATAAACAATCTGGATTCTTCTATCAGTATTATTCATTTGGGAATATTCTCTGGCCAGAAGTAGATTCAATTTGTTGTTCGTCTATACTCTTCCATTTATGCTTAGGGCTCTCTATTTATTTTCCCTTTTCTAACTGTGTCATTTGGACTACTTGTTTTTCAAAACTCTTTTTCTTCCATTCATAAAAAGAGATCGAACAATCTTGTTCTTTCATATAAGTCTGCCATTCTTCTACTAGACTCTTTTTATGTCCAGTGTGGACTAATGCATTAAACTCAATGGTTTATGGATGAGTAAATAAATCCCAAATTATCATTATTTTTATCCAAACTGGATTCACTTGCCATTTTTTACAACCCTTCATTAGAGTAAAGAACTTATGCATCTCAGGGATTGCGGGTTTTTTCATATCTTGTGGCAGAGGATTATTAAATCTGCAATCAAGAATGACTGTGTTTTATTGTTCAACATATCCCATTCCATACTTAGGAATTCCAAGGGACAACAATAACTAAAAAATTCTTTTAGTATGGGATCACCAATTTTCAGATCAAGGATTAAATGTATCATTAAGACATGATCATCATGAGGAAACTTCATGTCAGAGCATTTTGGATGTGGGGCAAGTTCTTTGGAAATAGTGGATGGTGAAATATTTGCTCTTGGATTATGATTTGCATGCTCAAAAAATTGAGAATCTTCACCAAATTGGGCTACTAATCTCTGAATAGAAACAAGTTGGGAGCAATTGTTACATTCAATAGAATATGGGACAAATCCAACTGATTGAGCAAAAAGTCTTAAAGAAGGATGTAAACAAGGGTTTGTAGGTGTGGATGTACAAGGAGTGGTAGGAGGAAAGGATATAATAGTAGAAGAGGATCCTTCCTGAATATTTGCTATAGTAATAGCAACACTAATTAGGAATTTGTGGTGTGTCAAAAAACCAATGACAAGGGAAGGACAATTGATCCCATTTAATAGTTTGATGTTCAATCTTCTGATTCAAAGGGTCAATAATAACAAGAGTACTGGACTAGGAATATTGACTTGGAGAATGTAAGACAACTAGATACATATAAGTATTCGTGTGGAGAAAGAAACCATGAGTCTGGATAGAATATTGGTCCTTTTACTTCTGATGTCGAATCTTGGAGTTTTGATCTGTAACATGATGATTTTGGAATGTGTCAAAAGTCACTTATTAGGATTGAACCATTGAGAGTGACACATGGAAAAAATATAAATGAAAAATCTATATGAGTTTGTCTAGTGGATTTTGATGAAAATTTTAATGATGATTAATGTGGCTAGTTATGGAAATGTAGTAGTTTTTCAAATAGGACTTGGCTAAGATTAATTTGGGAGGCCAGGTATGGATTCCTCCTATGCCTAATTTCACATAAAGTCAAGGATTATACATGAAGGATAATTGTGCATGTTTTGAATGCATAAATGGAATAAATTGTGGAATAATAGATTGCATTTGCAATGAAATACCAGATTAACTACTATTGATATTATGATTGCTAGGGTAAAGTCATGGATTTGACTGTGGGATGTTAAAGGAGGATGAAATCATTTTCCTTAAATTATGGTTGTATGAAATTTACTTTAGTTACATATATATATCAACATAAAAAACTATATATCAATCGGATAAAAGTAGAGAGTCATTAAGAAATACGAACTTGAAAAAATGATAAAAGTTGTAAAAGTATTGCTTGTAGTTGTTTTCCTTGTGACTACCTAAGAAGCTTTGGGGACTAATCTGATTTTGAACTTGAGTGATATCATACCTTGAAAATAATAATATAGGCATATTACTAATGCATTGATAATGAAGTATATTATCTTCATTAATATGGGAAGGTAAGTTTAATTTGTTTCTAAGCATTCCTGAATATGCTAATAGACCTATTATACTCTTACCTAATTTATGTTTTTATTTGCAATAATTGAAAATAAATATGCAAAACACATATGATTTAGTCATACTAATAAATTGTGTTTTGAATGGAATTATGTAAGAACTTCCTTCATCTTTGTTTTAAATATACCCTAATTGACATGTTTTGATAACATTGGAATGCATTATGATCTTGATACCTAGACAAGGATATATATATATATATATATATTGGAAATAGTGTAAAAATCAAGCACATCAGATCTAGGAAACAATAAAAACAGTTACTAGAGATGCATGTGGCAAATTGTGTCTCAAAATACTGGTGCAAAAGGTTTGCAGCAGTTCATGCATTATCATTAACTAAGAATATAGATTACAATGTGTAACAAATGGCAATAATAGCACGGAAATTCGAATCCTAGAGAGGTCATTCAAATTGAATGCATGAGAGTGGCTTACAGGTCAGTTAAAACCACTCGGCACATCAATTAACCACTTAAATACCAAGTAATTGACTCTAACAGACTCTGAAACTATCAAACTGAGTTTAACCAAGTCTAGAACTCAACTGATTGCCCAAAATTAGGGGAGGGTGTTGACACAAGATCTTTCGACAAGGGTTCACTCTGTCGTCAACAACACCAACAACCCCTTATTCACCGGCCTAGAAAGGAGTTATCCTTTCTAGCAACACCTGCAAAGAAGGTGATGTCTCACCTGAGGCAGATAAGGGTGCTGCAGGAACCAAGCTTCCGCAGTTACAAAGAAGATACGAGTGCTTTAACCAGAGATCACAATCATTCACTATAGTTCAATTATTCGCATAAAAACACATTAGTATTAACCAACAAAATGTTTTCACATTAACCAACGGAGAACATTTAAATAACCCATTATTGAATCATAACATAACACCAGAATTCACAACTGAACACCTTCATTCATTAACATCTGCGGAAAACCCGTCGCAGAGATATTCAAAACATGATATCGCAAGTACAATCAAACTCAAAAGATCGCATTAATCTTCTCAACTCTTCTATCCTTAGGCTTACAATATACTTCTATTTGTATGCTTCTATTCTATTACAAAATGGTCCATTTTGGCCGACTTAGCAATTAAGTATTCTAAACTATTCTTGTGCTTCCTTAGACTTCGTGGTAATTCCTTCTTTCGTGAGATTTGGCTTTTTTGCTTGTCGGCTTTCGCACTTCCTGTGGATCTATCTTGTGCCAATAGACCCTCAACACAAACTTGTGGCTCGTCCCGAACCACCTCAGCCGAACTTTGTTGTTTTGTGACCGCCTTGTACTGTGCTCGACCTCTGAAACTGTTCTTGATGTCTGGAACTCACTGTTGTGTTTTTGCTATCTCCATCCATCGGTCACTAGTTCGCTGTCATGTACTTCTTGCACTCCTCCGCCAGTCTCCTGGAACCTTCATCATCTACCTCTTGGGCCGCTACCCCGCCCTGCCTAGTGCTTGGTCCTGACTGATTAAAAGTTCATCTACATCACTAGGGTGGGAGACAGGCTGACTGCTCTAGCACATCTACTTCATGCCCTAGGAAGCCTTCTATCAGGGATGTGGAGCCTTTACTCCTAGCATTCTGGTGGTCCTTTGGACCACGGAGCTTCGCACTTCCGCCACGTACTTAGACATCTTAGATGATACCTCAATGGTGTTTTCCCAGAGTCTCTGTGCTGCTTTCCTCGCTGGTTGTGTATGGACACTCGTCGTTCTAGCTCTCAGTGCACTTGGTGTGCCGCCATGCGAAATGAAACGAACCATTTCCACAACCTCCTTGGAACTCCTTATTCAACTAACTATCTGATCAATTTGTAGCATGGATTTTCCTGAATTTTCTCTCCCTATTCATTGATACCTTGGCCTCCTCACTCGATATTTATGCTTGTGCTTCATGTCTGCGGGGTTGGTTACCATCATTATTCATACAATCGCGGCCCTCCACTTGCGTTTTAATCATCCTTTCCCTTTTACCGTCGATTGCAGTTGCATGCTCGGATGTGATTCGATCATCATTTCCTTCACCGTCTTCTGGCAATTCTTATCTGGGGTCGCATGCACAGGTATGGAGTCACATGTGCAGAGTGGACCTCCACACGTAGTGGTGACATGCGATCTGACTGACTGCCTCCTCCCATTCTACTGTCCTGGGATTTATGTCTTTGGGTTGGTCAATTAGTTTTCCTTTTTTTTTCCTTTTTTTCTTTTTTTTATAACCACGACGGATCACAGCGATAGGGATTTACCCTATTTCCATTCACCATGCGATGCAACAATACCCCATCTAAGGTCTATAGCCGCACTGCACCATCGTTAGTGACAATATTGATGATATAGGGTCCTAACCAGTGCATTTGTAATTTACCCGAGTGTTTCACAAACTTCTTGTCATATAACAACATCGTGTCACCTTTCTGAAAGTATCTTTGCTTAATGTGACGGTCATGCCATGCTTTCTGGCGATCCTTTTCGACCTGCTGGTGGAATCCTGCGATGAACCGATCTTCTTCTAAGTGTACTAATTGTGCTAGTCGTTCTTCCAACCCATTGTCATCGCTCATATTTGTGGCGACTGCAATACGCAAACTTGGAATGATGTATTCCATCGGCATAACCGCTTCCTTACCGTAGACTAATTTGAATGGAGTTTGGCTAGTTAATCGCTTGCATGTGGTTCGATAGGCCCAGAGGATCGCTGGAATTTTAAGGTCCCAATCGTCTCGATTTGTGTTGCATAGTTTTGTGAGTGCGTGTTCCGGGATTTTGTTGAATGCTTCTACTATCCCGTTTGCTTGAGGGTGTTAGGGAGTACTCTTCTTATGTTGAACCTGAAATTTCTTCGTTAGTGCTGCGATTGTCTTGTTCACAAAGTGCGCCCCTTGATCACTTAGTAAAATCTTTGGGCATCCGAATCGGGTGACCACGTTGTCCAAGAGGAATCTGGCAACCGTTGATGCGGTACAATCCTTAATTGGAGTAGCCTCCGCCCATCGTGTCAAATATTCTATCGCAGTTATGATGTAGCGTGATCCGGTGCGTTTTCCTGGAGGGTTAATGGGCCCTACAAAATCTATCACCCATTTTTTGAATGCTTGTAGCGTAACCTGGGGTACTAATGGCATCTCGTCCCATCTCGATGGTTTCCTTGTGCGTTGACAAACGTCGCAAGTTTTGGCATAGTCAGTGGCATCGCTATGCATGGTTGGCCACCATAACCCGGCTGTCAAGATCTTTTTTGCAGTGGCCCGACCTCCATAATGTCCTCCGGCAATGCCATCATGTGCCTTGGATAAAATCCATTCCTACTCATGTGGGAGAATGTAGCGGCATAATATCTCATCGGGGCCCATCTTGTACAAGTGTCCTGTGATTAGTTGGAAGTTCGCAGCCTTGACAACTAACTGCCTCTTCTGACTAGTGGTGAATTCCTCTGGTGCTTTTCCTGTTGCTAGGAACTGAATAATTGTTTCATAGTAGCCGTCAACCATTTCAACTCTAAATAGCTGAGCATCTGGTAATGCTTCATGGTTCCTCTACTGACTTGATCCTTGACAGGTGGTCTGGTCCTGCATTCAACCATCCTATTTTCACGATGATCTCGAAATCAAATTCCTAAAAGAGAAGTAGCCATCAGCAAATTTTCCCCCCCAACACAGGCTTGTTCACCAAATACTTCAACGTTGAATGGTCGGTGAACATTTTGAAGTGGCCCCCTAAAAGGTAATGTCGGAACTTTTGTAGGGTGTAGACCATCGCTAATCCCTCTCGTTTAGTGGTTGCATAATTCCTTTCGGTTGTCGACAGCTTCTTACTTGCGAAAGTTATTGGATGGTCGAAGTCACCTTCACCTGGTTCGGCCAAGATAACACCGAGTGCGATGGACGACACATCAACGTGGACATGAAACTATTTCTTCCAATCTGGGAAGGCAAGGATGGGTGCTTCCACCATCTTTGTCTTCAAAACGTCTAAGCTCTTATGGCATTCTTCATTCTATTCGAACTTCCTTCTTTAGTAGTTTCTCCATAGGTGCTGTGATTGTGGTGTATCCTCTGATGAACTTGCGGTAGTAGCCTATGTGGCCCAACGTCGCCCTGAGTTGCTTAACTATTGTTGGTTGTGGAAGGTCAATAATGATGGAAATATTTGCTGGATCAACTAACAGGCCCTCTTTGCAAACAATGTGTCCCAGCAGTATCCCAAATGGGGCACAAAAGATGCATTTCTTCAAGTTAATAGATATCTGGTGGTGACGACATCGTTCTAGCATTAATCTGAGGTTCACAATGTGGTTCTTGACTAGCCCATATACTGTCCAATCGTCCATGTATACCACGATAAATTTATGGATATAATCTTTGAATGTCGCAACTACCAGTCATGAGAATATTGCGGGGGCATTCTTCAGACCGAATGGCATCACTGTATATTGGTAACACCCCCATTTCATGACAAATGTGGTCTTATGCCTATTATCCTTCGCAATCATAATTTGATGGTATCCTGAGAACCCATCTGTAAAAGAATAAATTTCCTAAGCGCCAACTCATTCGAGTACCTCATCTATAAATGGTTTCGGGAATGGGTCGTGTAAACAAGCATCGTTCAACTTTCGTAGGTCGACACAAATTCTTACTTCACTGCTTTTCTTATCTTGGATGACCATCGGACTAATCCATTCTGACTCTTCGACTGGCTCAATGATGTTGGCTTCCAGCATTCTCTCAAGTTCATCTTGTACTCGTTCCTTGTGTCACGGGTTTAAGCGATATCGTCTTTGTTTAACCGGCTTCACACCAGGTTTTAGGGGAATCTTCATTTCGTCGAGGTCTCTAGAGATTCCCTTCATTTCTGAGAATTTCATTGGGAACAAGTCCTAAAGCTCATGCAGCAGATCTGTCATATTCATGATAGTCGATTCGTCCCAATAATCTCCAATGCTTGTGAATTTTGGGTTTTCTTCCGACCCGATGTTTACCTTCATAATCTTCAGTGGCTGGTTGTACTTGTCGGATGGCAGTTTAGGTTCATTCACATTGCGACTGCGTTCGGACTCTGGCACATATGTGGCTCTTGGTTCATTGTCATCATCATTCGGTTCTCCTGAGACATTGTAGTAGTACATCATCATTTCAGGTGTCATGGTCCATCAGAGTTCTGACAACTGCACCGTTGGTTCTATCTCAAAAATCTTCTTCTTAATTGCCTGAAGTGCATTATGGATGAAGGGATTTTCGTATGCGAAGGAGAACGTTTGGCTAAATCCAATCGTTAACTGATCCCAAGAAATTGTACCGAGTCACAGCTCCATCGCGACATACCAACTCTGTGGTACTTCATCCAACGTATGCACGAAGGCATGCACCCACTCCTGTTCCAGTCGCGCTGCCCATTGGTGCTAACAAGCCTTCACATGTTCATTTGGATTACCCTGGCCATCGTATCTTTGTCCGTACCATGTTGTGGTGTCGCCGAAACGTCCCTCTAAGAGGCGTCGGCATAGGGGCCAATTTGATATCCTTGATTTATGCGCTGCCCACCAGCGCGCAGGGGTAGGCTTCAAGGCTCCCTCCAAGGCTAAGAGTATTTGTGGTTCTGCTACCTTTCCTTCAAATAACATGATCTGATTTTTGAAATTAATGATTGCCTGATTTTCCATCGCCCAGTCGATTCCCAATAGTGCTAGATACGGACATGTGTTATCTACTATCTCTATCACATCGAAATTGGCATATGTTCGAAGTCCTTCGATTTCGACGGGAAGTTGACACACTCGGCCAAGAGGGGTGACCTTTCTCTGGTTTTCTAAGCGCAACTGTACTAGCAACCAGGTCATTTGTGGTTTTCCCATTGTTTCCCATGTTTATTTTGTCAGGATGTTCACATCTGATCCTAAATCCAAAATGATGGAGTCGACATCGAATGCTCCGATTTGTGCCGAAATCCTCATTTCTCTACCTGTCTTCCTTTTCTTATGTATGTGATTAACCCTGGGTTCCTGTCATCCGCCTTCCTGTCGACACGGTAACCTGGCTATTTCCTCCAATGCCTCCTCATCTTTTGCTAATTCCAAACAACTTCCGATGAATGCTCTTACGATACTGGCCTTGCGCCGTGATTTTGTTCGATCGAATGTTGGTGGCATATCGTAAGTCTCCACTTGAGGGGATGCATTCCTCTATCGCCCCGACATTCCTTATCGTGCCTTTGAGAAAACCTCTTTTGCAGCTTCCGCATCGAAGGTGACCTGTTTCACTGGTCGAACGGTATGGTGCGGCTGGTCAGCTTCTGTTGTTGCTTTTCCTCGTGTCACTATTCCTATTGTCGTAGATTTCTTTCTAGATTCCATTGATATATTTTGTACTGCCGGTTGGTTTTGGTTTTGGCTAGGCAGAGATGGTAGGATCTTCGTCTGCCATTTGGCAATAAGCTGTGGGAAATCTTTGATGCTATGGTCCATTCCACTGCAATACGTGCATTGTGAGGCCTGATTCGGGCAATCCCTTGCAAAATTTCCTTGTTGCCCACAATTATAACATGTAGGGGGTCTTTGGCCGCATCCAGCAGCTCCCCCTCTTCTGGTGCCACCACCATGTTATCCCCAGAATCCTCCACCAAATCCTTCGCGTGGTGGTCCGTACTGGGCCTGCTGGTATTGTGGCTATTGATATTGCGGTTGTGGGTATTGTTGATACAGCGGCTGCTGGTACTGTGGTTGCGGATACTACGGTGCGCCATACTATTTCCCATACTGTCCTTGGTCAAATTGCGGCATCTACATAAACTACGGTTGTTGCTGGGCATACTGTGGCTGCTATAGTCCTAGTTGTTGCTATTCTCCCTTTACCAGGTATGCATCCATGTTCTGTTCTTGCAGCAAATCCCTGCAGTCCTTTTCGTCATGCCCTACTGATCGACAGAATTTACAATACAGATTCATCGATTTCAACACCATCTTCTATAAGTATATGCAGTCCTCTGGTTGATTCCCTTTGGCCTGGAAAATAGGGCACCATGGTAGACTTTCCTGGTGAAGGGGGTTCGGCGCCCCTGAATTCAAATACTGCTGAAACGCTGAACAGTTATCCTTATGATGGCCTTCCATCCTACATCTGGTGCACCATATGTCTACGCGGTTATTTTTCCCTTGCTTAATGTCCTCCAATTGGAGCATCAATGTAGCCAGTTGTGCTTGAATCTTATCCATTCCAGCCCCAGTCTCTCCAATCGGCGAAGCCTCTAGCTTCATCGTCATTTCTAATGCTTCGGCTTGATCCGCAACTTTCTGCTGCATCAATGGTCCTCTAATATGTGGTACTAGCTCGGCGATAAACCACTCTTTATGCTGCAGGTCCTTTATTGGAAAACTGACTTTCGCTATCAATGTTTTTTATCTCTAATCAAACTCCCATACTGGTTCATTCGGGTATTGCCTAATTTCTTTGAGCTCAATAATGTACTGTGCTTCTGACTTGGGTTTTTTAAATTTCTGAATCATCGCTGCTTTGATTTCTACTAACTTTTTTCCTGGAACTTTAGTATATTTTATGAACCAGTCCAGCACACGGTCCCGAAAGGTCGTTGCCAACTATCCCTTTTTATGTCTTCATTTTGGACCTGCTTCGCATAAAAACCAAAATTGTTCGGGATCCTTCGTCCCGCTTCCTACAAAACTCGGCATCTTTGTATTGTCCTCCATCGTGGTGTTCCTACTATTGCTACTTACTGATGCGCTACTTTTTCCACTACATGTGGGACAACTCTGCGAATTATTTGTGGCGTTTCCTTTAGATTGATAGGTGGAGTGCGAGGTCGAAGGTATGTGATAGCTTACAATCCTCCCTTCTTCTGGGGTAGCCTGGTCACCGCCTTCTTCCTCGTAGTAAGGGAGCTCTGTCCTTTGTGGCCCTGTTGCATAGTCTTCCCTTCTGGTCCTCTCAGGGGACTCTTCCTCAGTCCTCCTCCTCTTATCAGGACGTTGGAATATCGTTCCACTTCTCAAGGTGCCACAGTCTTTCTCAACTTCCCTTAGAAATTCGTCGTTGCTCATGTCCATCTACCCTACATCTTTCCTTGCATATTTGTAACCATGCGATACCTATGACCCCTGCACACCAATCTGTCTACTCATCGGAAGTCATTTTCATCATCCCCTTTTCATACACCAGCATCTTAATCCACATGTTCAGCGATAGGACGAACCTACCCCTTGGTCCCCTGAAAAATGATCTCTCTGCGTCACTGTTAGAACTATTGGTATCTATCGCGAACTCAGTGATATACCCCTCTAGGATACTATTGATCCAAAGGTCAACAGCCCTTGATATTGTATTGTTGACTTGTTTCAGCTGTCAAATTAGTTCTGGGGTCCACTGATCTGATCCAATATTCTGGTTGCTATGTCCTTTGAATGTCAACTACGCGAGCCACTCCTGTAGTATTATTGGAAATTCGGCGAAGAATATCTCATGGATATCCAAGTATATGTTCTTTTGTAACCAACTTTCTACTATTTCTACCTAGTTCCTCCTTTCTTCACAAACTCTTCCGCTTTCTGACTGAACCACTCTTGGATCTCTGGTTTTGTTGGATGCCACAGCATATCCTCTTTTATTTCTTTTTAAGGTCCCGGCAACAGAACCATTTGTTGACATAGGATCTTTCGATAGGGGTTCACTCTGTCATCAACAACACCAACAACCCCTTATTCACCAGCCCAAAAAGGATTTATCCTTCCTAGCAACACCTGCGAAGCAGGTGAGATCTCACCCGAGGCGGATAAGGGTGCTGCGGGAACCAAGCTTCCGCAGTTACAAAGAAGATACAAGTGCTTTAACTAGAAATCACAATCATTCACTATAGTTCAATTATTTGCATCAAAACACATTAGCATTAACCAACAACATTTTTTCACATAAACCAACAAAGAACATTTAAATAACCCATTATTGCATCATAACATAACACCAGAATTCACAACCGAACATCTTCATTCATTAACATCTGCGGAAAACCCGTCACATAGATATTCAAAACATGATATCGCAAGTACAATCAAACTCAAAAGATCACATTAATCTCCTCAACTCTTCTACCCTTAGGATTACAATATACTTCTATTTGTATGCTTACATTCTATTACAAAATGGCCCATTTTGGTTGACTTAGCAATTAAGTATTCTAAACTATTATTGCTCTTCCTTAGACTTCGCGATAATTCCTTCTTTCGCGGGATTTGGCTTTCGTGCTTATCGGCTTCCGTACTTCCTGTGGATCTATCCCGTGCCAACATAGGGCTTTTTTGTGACTTCAGTTAACTTATTTTTAGGTGAAATTACCCAAAATTAGGTCAAACTGAGTAGGAGGGCGCCTTTCTGACTCCATTTAGCTGATTTTTAGGTGAAACACACCTCATTGGACTGAGTAGGGTGCATTAATCATGAAAATCACCCCAGTTAGCTCCCTAAATGATGGAGGAGGCCCCATTAACTGAATTTGATGACCCAGTTGGCTCCCCGAATGAAGGAGGAGGCCCAGTTGATTGAAACTGATGATCTGTTGATGATGTAAGCACATATTTCAGTCAAAATACTTAGGATAAGTGGTAAATTAGGTTTTTAATACCAAATAAATGATGTGTTGTTGGAAAATGACTCCAACACCCCCCATTAAGCTAATCTCATGTGGATGAGTAAAATAAAATATTAAAAGGGCCCCGATCAACAACAACCTTGGTTCGATAGACCCATTTTCATTGAACCAATTTCCTCCCAGGTGGAAGAGAAACTAAATCCCATGTTGCATTTTTCTGAAGAGAATTGTACTCTTCATCTATGGTAGTTTGCCATATCGGATCTCGGTGGGAATGATAGTATGATTTTGGATCTAATCCAACCATAAAAAAAAAATTGGACAACAATGGATCATCATATGAAACATCCATACCTGCTCATTGAAAGTCTACTCGAGTTCTTCTTGGATCGACGAGATTTCCAATGTTAGAACTAGCAGATGTGAGAGTCTTTTTTGCCCAATTTGGTACCCGAGGGGGCTCATCTGGATTTGAATCCAAACATGATATTTAATGTTCATTAATATCAGACATAATATCATAAATATCAAAACATAAAATTTTAGTATCTCTAGAATCTTCTTCTGGAAGAGGAAGCAATTTGGTAGTTTCTTCCTCCACTAGTTGTAGATCATGAAGCAGTTCTTCGAATTGGACACTTCTATCGATGAATATTCTTTTGGATATGATATCCATGATTTTTTATGCTTTGGATTCTTCAGCATATCCATTGAGGATGCACTCAGTACTTTGTGGTTCAAAATATCATCTCTTCTCAATCAGAATTATATCCCATACAGTGGACCCAAAAACCATGAGATGTGACACATCAGGCTTGTGACCAGTGCAGGCTTTGAAAGGAGCTGTAACTTTGACGAATGAGTGTAGAAATATGTTATGAATGTATGCAGAAACATTCATGGCCTCAAACAAAATATTTGAAGCCAAACATTTCGACTCAAGCATACAAGTATCCATCTCTTTCAATGCTCAGTTATTCCTCTCTGCTACACCATTCTGCTAAGGTGTGTAGGGGGCTGTGTGCTGTATTTGGATTCCATTTTTTGCACAAAGTTGCAGCAGCTCAGTTTTGATATATTATCCACCATTATCATATCTAAGAGTTTGTATCTTGCTCCCAGTAGAAGTCGTAACAGAAGCCTTGAAATTCTTGAACCTTCCAAGCACTTATGACTTGTTCTTGAGAAAGTAGACCCATGTGAATATGGAAAAGTCATCAATGAATGTGAGAACATACCTTGAGCCATTCATGGAGGGATTTGGCAATGCACCACTAATATCACTATGAATCAGCCCCAAAATACAAGAATCCCTGCTATCTTTTCCTCGATCAAACTTGTGCTCAGGATGCTTGCCAATGATGCAACCTTTGCATAACCGTTTTGAGGATTTGATGTTCGGAAGGCCTTCAACCATGGAATTATTTTGTAGAAGATACAAATATTTATAATTTAGGTGTCCAAACCTCTCATTCCATAGCCATATAACCTCATTTCCATGATTCATAAGGGAAATTGGATTTGAATACGACAAAAATTGGGAAAACTCGTATGTTTTTGCAACATGATTTACCTTGCTTGTTGCAATGAGGTAATCTCAGAAATTTCAACATCATTAGGGATGAATACAACCTTCTTGGGAAAACGAATGTGTGTCATTTGATACACATAAATCAGGTTCAAAGCTATATAAGGGACATATAGAACATTTTGTAAACTGCCATGTTCTAAATGAATAGTACCTTTTCCTTTCGATGAAATTTGTGAATCATATCCCATGTGGATGGAGATGAACCTGTCGAAGTCCAATGATGAGAAATATTCTTTTCTTACAACCATGTGATTCGAAGCTTCTGAATATATGAGAAGAGATTTTGAATTCAAAAAACTTGCCATGAGTGCATGACCTCTTTCTAGATGATCATTCTAGTCTCCATTTTCCTTATTCCTTGTGCCATCTGGAAGAGTAATATTGTTCTTCTCCAAGAGAAAGGGCATCTGATCAATAGTATTCTTCATGCATGATATTTCTAGATGAAATCCAATGTTGATGTATTTGTAACTTCGGAAGATATTCACTTGTTTATTGTATTTGTACTTTATTGTATCCCCAACGGAGATGTATTATTCCTCCGATTAGAAATGTCGTCAGTTGTACTTGCATGTGTCGCAAGTCATATTGTAAGTGTCGTAACTTATACTTGATGGGTTATTAGAACACCTTGATGGGGCCGGACCTGTATGAGTCATGTGGGTCAAAGGGTTATTAGAACACCCTAGATGGGTCGGCCCAGTTAGCATTATGTTAAGTGGTTAAGTTGGGGCTGACCTAGTTGAGTAAAGGTCAAGTAAAAGAAAGAGTATAAATAGAGAGTGTGACTCTCTCATTTGACACATTCTATTATTCACTCACTTCGCATTAGTGAGAGAAGAGGAGGGTGCGCACAAGTGGAGGAGGAGAATGTTGCTGAAGATATCTATCTCTTGGGTTTGATCATGGTGATCCTTGTATTGATGCTTATTCTATCTCTGAGGAATTTGCGTTGTTTTTCACCTTCTTCGTTTTACCCGGTGAAATGTTTTGTGTCTCTTGTCTCTTGTCTCTTATGCTTGCTATGTTGTACATGTTGTTCTTTCAGTTCAAATCCTATATCTATTGAATTAAATGATGAAAAAAATAACATGGTAGCAGAGCTATCCTGAAGGAAGGCATGCTATGGAATTTATGAGACTTGTTGCACTTGCGACAAATCGGAAGCTAGGGCTTGATATAGAAAAAATGAGTCATTGTAGCACATTCGCTATAAATCCATTTTGGAAAATTTTCAGGATCTGAAACTTTTATAGATCAAAGGTAACATCCCCATGTACTCTATGTCCTAAGGAAAACATCCGATTCGTTTCACTTTGTGAGATATGATCCATACAATCTACGGTTTCTGCCTTTTCCATATCTCAGTCATAAACAGGTGACCTAGGAAAAAGGGTCACAACTTGGGCTAGGAAGCTCCAAATGAAATTCTATAAAAAATGATAGTAAGAGGATGGATTGTAGTTTCTCAAGTAATTTTTTCAGTGGCTGAAGTTGCACCAGTGACACGTGGCACGCCGTACAAGTTTGCTCTCCTGTTTTATCCCATAAACAGGTCACGTTGTGACACTTGGCATAACTCTCTCACAGAGAATCCAATTGAGGTCAGACCTGTGGGATTGGAAATATGACAGGTCAGGATACCACAGGCCGAAGTTTCAGACCCTATGGATTCGTAATTTTAGATATGTACTAAAAACAATAAGGCACATATTTCTGTCAAAACATAATTGGATTCTGAGCACCTTCATTCTTGGCTTGTCACTGTTGTGGGAATTTAGGGCTTCAAAGAAAGTTGGAATTTTTTGAATCAGAGACCACGGTTGAATGATCCTCATCAAAATCAAAATTTAGAGACCAATATTAAATTTTTTGGTTGGGCGGAAGGTCGGGCTTGATCAAACCCTAGTTCGGGATTTTGATCGGAAAGGTGGAAAATTAGGGCTTTTGCAAAAGTTGGAATATTTTAAATCTGTGACCATGGCTAGAAGCTACTCAGAAAAATCAAAGTTTAGAACACAAGATCGAACCTTTTGGATGGGAAAAAGACTAGGCTTTATCAAACCCTAGTTCGGGATCCTGTCCAGAAGATCCGGAAGCTTCAAAGGCAATTTTGAGGGGTCAAATTTTGCAGTTTTCAAAATTGAAGTATACCTACGTGATCAGCTCAACAAGGTGCATCTTTTCATCCAATCAGAAGTTTGAAATTCAAAGTTTGAATTTTTAGGGTTTCTCTAACAAACCCTAATACAGCTCCAAATCCAGTTTCAGCAAATCAAAGTGGATTGGGTTAATCCTAGAAGAGAATGAATTGGACACCTGCATAAGTGAAGAAGTTCCAGTTCCAGAGGGAGATAAGGCTAAGGCCTTACATAAGAATGCTACAAGCAATATCGATAGGTATGACTTGAGGAGATACAGGTATGTTTTGAAATATGTTCATGATTAATTTTATGATATGTTTGTCTTCATATTACTGAAGTTAGTAGAATATTGATTTAATACTTGTCTTATCACCCTAGTAAAAGTATGAATGCATGTGAATGATAGAAGACATTCATTGATTAGGGTTATATGATTGTACTAAAGCACTGTGGTGTTGTATGAGGTTGATTTTGTCCGCTAACATGAAAGGTACATCAAAAAAGACAAATCAACTTCTAGATCAAGAAAATATGACCATGGTGACATGAAGACAAAGACTCATCCATAGCCATTATAGAAGCTCTACTTACGAGGTATGTATATTTTTGTTCTACAATGGTTAACTTATGAGTTATGCAGGTTACTAGCATAGGTCATTGAAGAGAACAAGAAGACATTATGTGGGTATGTTAGACATAACTAGCAAACATGATAACCAAATATGTTTTTCCTATATCAAGTTAGAATCCTACCTTGTGTTAGGATCTTATACTTTTGTATGAATGATTATTCTTGAAGTTAGAAGTTTAAGTAATCAACAGTTTATGCATATTATGTTTCTTACTTTGATTGATGATATGACTAACCAGAAGAGTCCTATGGTCAATAAGAATATGCATGAGTAATAGAAGTACTCCCTAAAACCTTGAATACTAATGCTTGTGATAAATTACCTGTGTGTGAAATGATCATGACCATAGATGTTAAGAGTATTTAGGATCATAATGTTTTGATAGTATTGAGTTTACACTAATATATGTATGGTTATGTATGAGATATTTGGGATAACAAAATGATGACACTAGCGCACAATTAAGCATGCATAGTGGTCCAGGTTGGATATAAGTTCAAAGACAGATAATCCAGGAAGCAAGGATCAAGAGAAAGCTCACTCCAGTAGTTCCTACAAGGAAGCAAGGATTGAGAGGGAGTCCACCAAACAAGCAAACAAGGATAAGTATTTGAATTATCATTTCCTATTACTTAAATGATGTTGTTCATTCATGTACATACTTATGTTCCTAGATTTAGGATGTACATTTTGTATTTTAAAAAAGTTGCATTAATGAACAAGATACTACTAATATACATGTAATGGGTAAGTGGCCTATGGTACTATACAACATTCCATTGCCACTTATCTAGAATGAAACCTCTTTGCTAACATGTTGGGAGTTGTGCACACTCTTAACAAATGTTCTGGTAGAGATGGAAGGCATCTAGAAAGTTACCGTGTGAATATGAGATATGGATAAACGTTGTATTGAAGCATTGGCTAAGATATTTGCATGACTGTATGACATATGTCTTTATGCATAAAAATGTGTGTTTTGAAAAACTATGAGGAGTTTCTAATCATGTAATTGAATTTGACTTGTAGGAAATATCGTGTACAATCACCTACAAAAGAAAGACTACAACATTTGTTCCAGCAAACAAAATTCAAAGAAAACTATCTATTGAAGATATTGAAGAATCTGAAGTTCCCAGGATTCGAGATGCAGTAATGGAAGAGTGCCATGATCAACGAATACCAGTCGATCATGAAGAATGATGTTTGGGATGTGGTCCCAAGACCTGAAGGGAAGTTTTTTGTGACTTCCAAGTGGATCTATAAGATCAAGCATGCTGCATATGGTAGCATAGAGGAATACAACACGGGATTTGTAGCTTGTGGCTTCTCCAAGATGGGAGGGATAGATTATGAAGAAACTTTTGCACATGTAGCCAAATACACTTCCGTACTTTCCCTGGCTGTAGTGATGAAGTGGAAGATACACCAGATGGATGTTAAGATAGCTTTCTTGAATGGTGTAGTCGAAGAGGAAGTGTATGTGGAGAAACCACTCAGTTTTGAGACACATGACAAGGTGTCACATGTGTGCAGATTGAAGAAAGTCTTGTATGGCTTGAAGCAAGCTCCTAGGACTTGGTATGGGAGGATATACAGCTTTCTATCCAGTTTGGGCTTTACTAAGAGTAAAGAAGATTCCAACCTTTACTACAAGGTTGAGGAAGGTAATCCAATGATCCTACTATTGTATGTGGATGACCTGTTTGTTATAGGTGAGGATAGATTGATTGCCAACACGAAGAGGAAGCTTGCTACCTAGTTCGAGATGAAGGACTTGGGGATGATGCATTACTTTCTAGGCATGGAGGTGTGGCAGAATGCAGATGGAATCTTCCTTGGACAAGGGAAGTATGAAGTAGATATCCTGAAGTGGTTCGGGATGATGGACTACAAGGCCATGGCCACACCTATGCATCGAACCTGAATCTTTTGTGTGATGCTTCATATGAGCCGGTTGATGCCACTGTGTATCGTGAGATGATTGGGTCCTTGATGTACTTGAAAAACACAAGACCAGATATTTGCTTTGCGGTGAACAGCTTGAGCTAGTTTCTAACAGATCCTAGACATGTTCACCGGATTGTTGTAACGCATATTATGAGATACCTAAAGGGTACGATGGATTATAGGCTCAAGTATGATGTGAATCAAAAGCTTAACCTGGAGGGTTATGTTGATTCAAATTGGGTAGGCAGTACTGCTTCAGTATGGGATCAGGTGTGATCTCTTGGTTTAGCAGGAAGCAGTCCTGCATAGCACTGAGTACAACTGAAGCAGAGTATGTCACAGCTTGTTTGGCCAGTTGTGAGGAAGTATGGATTAGGAAGCTATTGTCTGAGTTATTTGATCTCCCATTGGATGCTACCTGTATCTATTGTGACAACCAGAGTTGTGTGAAGTTGTCAGAGAACCTGGTGTTCCACGATAGGTCGAAGTACATTGAGATAAAATATCACTATATCAGGGATATGGTGCAGAGAGGAGCAGTGAATCTCCTGTATGTTGCGACGGATGAGCAAGTTGCAGATGTGTTGACGAAACCACTAGCCAGAGTGAAGTTTGAATACTTCAGAGAGAGGCTTGGTGTTCTTCAGATTGAAGATACTTCAAGGAAGAAGTGATGGGACACATTTGCAGGATCCATTCCAAACATGGTGATAGGAGGATCCTTCCCTTGGCTGTGGATGTAAGCGATGTGTGATGAGCATAAGGACAATGCTCCAGTTACTGCTTTGGATATGCATCAGTTGGATGCTTTGTATGATCAGTTGGATCATGTATGATGATATGCATCAAGACGATGCAGTGACAATGATCAGGATGATCATGCGATGATGATATGCATTAGGACAATGCAGTGACAATGATCAGGATGATCATGCGATGATGACATGCATCAGGTTGATGCAATGAAGATGATCAGGTTGATCATGTGATCATGTACATCACGATGATGTATGGTGAGTATTAGGTTGATACTCCGTGGTTGTGGACAGGTTGTGCAAGATAAGCATATAATAGCTCCCTAGGATATTTGCAGATACTATTTCAAGGTTTTTCCTATGGCATATAATAGCGCCTGGGATATCTGGCAAATGCTCTTTCGAGGTTTTTCTTGGGAGTGTTAAGTTTAGCCTAATTTCACAAGCAAGATCACTGAAAGAAACACAATCACAATATAGAAAAAGATTTGCTCTAGGAAACCCTCATGGGGTAGAAAACCCAGCAAAGCTTTCCTCAATATAGATAATCAACCCAATACAAGATGTAGTCCTCAACAGGAGCTCCTTCTCCTCCTATGCAGGCCTCTCTCTCTCCTATGCACCAATCACAAGTGAGTGAATGAATGAGATAAATGAGGAACACACCTCCTCTATTTATACTCATGTTCTAACTGAATTTTCACCCTAATGGGGCCGACATCTCCTAAGAGAGTCTAACAACCCCTAAACAGCTAACTCAGGGCCGACCTCACATGGGAGATCTAATAACCCTAGTTACCACACTTTCTCGGAGGAATAAACATCTCTGGATATATAATAGGGTCTCTTCGGAGGAATGAAACATCTCCGGAATAATAAAGTACAAATATAATATTCTTAGAAGTTACAATATTTCAACACTCCCCCTTAACGAGAAGGATATTATAACAACGTCTGTAGGAGCAAGGATTCATCAACTACATAATACATGATACATATATAATTCATTGGAATCTTTCTTCATACATCATCAGTAACTCAAACAGTTACTAGAACATCTTCAAGATCGTCAATACTAGAACATCAACATCTTCAGTATTGAGTCTTCATCTTCTGCAGCACTCAAACAGATACAGTAACATCATCATCTGGATCCCTTGATCAACAGCCTCATCGTCTGGATCTTCAGATCATCATCAACATCTGGATCTCTTGATCAACAGCCTCATCGTCTGGATCTTGAGATCATCATCAACATCTAGATAGCAGCATACCCTGCAACACACATGATCCAATTATGGGATGGTCAATCCCTCTCAATTTAGGACATAAGTCCAAGGATGATGCAATCCTACCACGTACATTTTGAACCAAGGGTTCCGGGATGATGCAATCCCCTCACGTACATTTTGAACCAAGGGTTCCGGGATGCTGCAATCCCCATCACGTACATTTTGATCCAATCATTCCGAGATGATGCAATCCCCATCACGTACATTTTGAACCAAGGGTTCTAGGATGATGCAATCCCCATCACTTACATTTTGAACCAAGTTTTCTGGGATGATGCAATCCCCATCATGTACATTTTGAACCAAATGTTCAGGGACGATGTAGTCCTACCACGTACATTTTGAACCAAGCGTTCAGGGACAATGCAGTCCTATCAAGTACATTTTGAACCAAGTGTTCAGGGACGATGCAGTCCTATCATGTACATTTTGAACCAAGCATTCAGGGACGATGCAGTCCTATCACATACATTTTGAACCAAGCGTTCAGGGATGATGTAGTCCTATCACATACATTTTGAACCAAGCGTTCAGGGACGATGCAATCCTATCACGTACATTTTGAACCAAACGTTCAAGGACGATGCAGTCCTATCACATACATGTTGAACCAAACGTTCAAGGACGATGCAGTCCTATCACGTACATTTTGAACCAAACGTTCAGGGATGATGCAGTCCTATCACGTACATTTTGAACCAAGCGTTTAAGGACGATGCAGTCCTATCACGTCCACTAGGGACTATACAATGACCTCATCATTTAGAACAGGTAGCCTCATCATTGACCTCATTGTTGGAACAGGTAACCTCATCAACGATACATGTATCCATATCAATACAGGTATCCTTATTATTGACCTTACCCTCAATATAGGAAATCTTATCATCGATACAGGTATCCTCATTGATACTAGTATCCAATATCATCATCGACCATATCACTCCCCCTTTTGAGGAGGGTCCTTCTGAACTACACCAAGCTTGTCTCGGAAATATTCAAACTTTACTCGAGATAGAGGTTTGGTCAATACATCAGCCATTTGTTTGTCAGTGCTCACATATTTGAGCTTGATAGCTCCTTTCTGCACCATATCCCGTATATAGAAATATCAGATCTCTATGTGGTTTGACTTATCATGGAACACTGGATTCTCTGTCATCTTGATACAACTCTAGTTGCCACACAGGATCATAGTGGGGTCCATCTCTAATTCAAACAATCTTGATAACAACTTCTGAATCCATATCGCTTCACAACTGGTAGAGCAAGCAGCTACATATTCCGCTTCAGCTGTGCTGAGAGCCACACTAGACTGCTTCCTGCTAATCCACAATATCATAGTAGATCCCAGACAATAACATCCACCCAATGTGCTCTTCCTGTTTGATACACTTCCAACCCAATCAGCATTTGTGTAGCCATACAATCTGAAATCATGATCTCCAAGATAATATAGACCAAAGTCTATCGTACCCTTCAGGTACCTCATCACATTCTTTGCAGCTATTAAGTGAACACGCTTAGGTTCCACTAGATACTGACTCAAGGTGTTCATAGCAAAGCATATATCTGGCCTAGTGTTCGCCAAATACATTAATGACCCAATAATCTACTTGTACAGAGTTACATCCACTAACTCTGATGAGTCATCCCCTAACAGATTCAAGTTGGAATCCATGGGAGTGGCCATGGATTTACATTCCAACATATCAAATCTTTTCAATATTTCCACAGCATACTTTCCCTAGTTGAGAAAGATTCCTTCTGAGCCTTTCCATACTTCCAGTCCTAGGAAGTAATGCATCAAACTGAGATCTTTCATCTAAAACTCTACAGAGAGTCTCTTCTTGCACTCAATAATCTGTTTCTCATTCCCAGTCAGAAATAGATCATCCAAATACAGCAACAACATGACAGGTTCATCATCCATAACTTTGAGATAAAGGTTAGGATTGGCTTTACTCTTTGTAAAGCCCAAGCTTGTCAAGAAACTATCAATTCTTCCATACCAAGCTCTGGGAGCTTGCTTCAACCCATACAAAGCCTTCTTCAGTTTTCATATGTGGGTTCTTCTATCTTCAACCTTAAATCCTTGTGGTTGTTCTATGTACACTTCTTCCTCAATCACACCATTCAGGAATGCTGTCTTTACATCCATCTGATGTAATTTCCACTTCATCATGGATGCAAGTGCCATGATGGTTCTAATGGAAGTGTATCTTGCAACTAGTGCAAATGTCTCTTCATAGTCAATTCCCTCTTTCTGAGAGAATCCTCTGGCTACAAACCTTGCCTTATATTTTTCAATGCTACCATCCGCAACATGCTTTATTTTGTATATCCATTTGGAGGATACCACACTCTTGTCCTTTGGTTTGGGAACAATATCCCAAACATCATTCTTCATTATTGACTGGTACTCTTCTTTCATTGCCTCTACCCACTCTTTCTTATGAACTACTTCTTCATAACTAGTAGGTTCTTGATCTACAAGATCACACATCAAAGACACATAATTGGAGAATGGATTTGGTTTCTTGCTCACTCTAGTGGAGCCTTCAGGTGCTCCATACTTTTCTGCTCCTAGTATAATATATCTAGCCCATGCTGCCTTTCTCTTTCTTGATATGTTTGTGATGGAGGGTTATTGTGGTTCTAAAATGTCATGGTCTTCAGGTGTCTCTTCTTCAGGGGCTGGTGCAGCTTCTGTAATTCTGGGAGGTGCATCTTCTTCATATACTTCTTCATACTGGCACTTCCTAGATATCTTGAGAGATGCTTCTTCATCAAATGTCACATCCCTACTAATTTCCATATGATGGAATCATGGGATGTAAATCCTGAATGCTTTGGATGCGTCACAATATCCAACAAATATTCCCTTCTTTCCAGAAGGGTCCAACTTACTTCTCTTTTCATTTGTTATGTGAATATATACAAGACACCCAAATATCTTGAGGTAGATAACCTCAGGTTTCTTCCCTGTGAACACTTCTTCTGGAGTCTTTAATTCAAGGGCACTATGAGATAGACTATTCTGTACATAGACTGTTGTCCTGGCTGCTTCAGCCCAAAGATACATAGGTAGGTCTTGGTCATGTATCATTGTCTTCATTGCTTCCATAATGGTTCTATTCTTTCTTTTCGCAACACCATTTTGTTGAGGATTGTAAGGAGTGGTTAGTTCCCTCTTGATTCCAGCTTCTTTACAAAAGACTTCAAAATCCTTTGAAGTGTATTCTCCACCATTATCTGTCCTGAGTACTTTGATCTTCTTTTTTGAGTGATTTTCTATCAAGGCTTTGAACTCCTTGAATTTTTCAAAGACTTCATTCTTCCCTTTTAGGAAGTATATCCAAGTCTTTCTTGAATAGTCATCAATAAATGTAAGGTAGTATTCATATCCAATCAAGGATGTAGAGGGAATTGGACCACATACATCTGAATGGATGAATTCCAAAGTACTTTTAGTCTTTGTTTCACTCTTTGGAAATGGGTTCTTGATATTCTTACCTTTTGCACATCCTTCGCAAGTGCCTTCATGTTCAATCTTTAAATATGGCAATCCTGTCACCACTTTTCTCACATAGGGTAGTGCTTTGTAGTTGATATGAGCAAGCCTTCTATGCCATAGCTCACTTGGACTAGTGGCTTAATGAACAAGGGCATCTTCTGGGTGACCCTTGAGTTTATATAGACCTCCTTCCTCTTCACCAATGACAATTGCATCTTTAATAGATTTTCCTTTGGACCACATGAGTACTTTTCCATCTATGAATGCAACCCTATAACCTTTCTTATCTAATGTTGAGATAGAAAGCAAGTTCTTCTTCAATCCTGGTACATATAAAACTTCCTTCATCTTCATGGGACAGAATCAAGCGTGTAGCTTGCTTCACCAATTCCCTTGATGAGATATTGATAATCATCTCCTAAAGATACTTTCTATGGGGATGTCTTCTCTTCAAGTTTTGAGAGAGTTTTCTTTTGACCTGTCATGTGCTTTGAAGCACCACTGTCAATAAGCCATGTATCTTCTCCATGTGTCACAGAGCCAGAGAGTGCAGAGAATAGAACATACTCTTCTGCATCTTCTTCTTCTATTCTAGCTCTTTTCTTTTGAGGCCTTTCCTCCTCTTCTTCTTCTTCACTATCATCTTCTGCTAGATGTGCTTGATGTCTTTTATGATGGAAACTCTTCTTTTTCTTTGAGGGACACTCCCTAGCAATGTGTCCTATTTTGTGACAATTGTAACATTGGAATGAGGAGAAATTTCTTCCTTGAGTAGTTCCTCTTTTGTTTTGAAATATTTGTGGAGGTTGAGACTCCTTGTGACTAGCCTTCTTGAAGTAGGATTTATTCCTTCTTCTCTTGGTGTGGGTGGCCAAGGCTTGGTCATCTTCTTTGAGCAAGGATTCTTTGTTGGCAACCCTAGCTTCTTCTTGAATGCAATCTTCCCATACCACATCAAACTTCATGCTTTCTTTTCTGGCACACATGGTTTGGATGAATGACTCCCAAGGTCTAGTGAGACCATTTAGAGCAGTCATGACTAGTTCATCTTCATCAAGCGTATCTCCAATGGCATCTAGTTGTTCCTTGAACTAGGAAACCCTTGAGAAATAATCTTGAATGGATTCTCCTTGATTCATCTTGGTGCTCTTCAATTGAGCTCACAGGTTCATCTTCCTATTGATGTTCTTTCCTTCATACATTCTGGAAAGAGAATCATACATTTCCTTTGGGGTCTTCTTGGGTGCCACTTGGGGAATCAAGTGGTCTTTGATAGAATCAGCAATGATTCTCTTTGCCCTAATCAAGTCCTTCCTATACTTCTCTTTGGCTTCATCTTCTTCAAGTTCTGCAATCTCATCTTTGATATATTGGACAAGATCATTCTCTTCAAGAATGAGACCAATCCTATATTTTCATGCCCAAAAATTCTATATACCCTCTAACTAGTCTTCAAGGTTAGTGCTTGGAGCCATATTATCCAGGGGGTCACAGAGATTGAAGTTTCTCAAGAGATAGAATAACACTTACCAGGAGATGTTCTTGAGAATACTGGTGTGTTCTGCTTCTGGAAACTTCAACTTTTCACCTTCTGGATCTGCAACAGAATTTATGGTTTTCTGGTCTTCTCTTTTCTGGTTTACTGGTGCACAGGTTTGCAACTTTTCTCGTTCACTGGTGCACAAGTGCGCACTTTTCTGGTTGACTAGTTTTCTACAATTTTGGTCCAAACCCCAAACTAGGGTTTGACTTTCTTGGAGTTGTACCCACTCAAAAAGTTTGATCTAGGGCTCAAAACTTTGATTTTGAGGAGGGCTATCCAGCCATGCAATCAGAATCCAAAAATTCCAACTTTTGCAAAAACCCTAATTTTCACCAGAGGAGGAGGGAGAGGTATTTTCACCTTGTGAAAGATGTCCTATTCAGGATAGCTCTGATACCATGTTAAGTTTAGCCTAATTTCACAAGCAAGATCACTGAAAGAAACACAATCACAAGATAAACAAATATTTACCCTGGGAAACCCTCATGGCGTAGAAAACCCAACAAATCTTTCCTCAATATAGATAATCAACCTAATACAAGATGTAGTCCTCAATAAGAGCTCCTTCTCCTCCTATGCAGACCTCTCTCTCTCCTATGCGTCAATCACAAGTGAGTGAATGAATGAAATAAATGAGGCACACACCTCCTCTATTTATACTTGTGTTCTAACTGACTTTTCACCCTAATGGGGCCGACCTCTCCTAAGAGAGTCTAATAACCCCTAAACAGCTAACTCAGGGCCGACCTCACATGGGAGATCTAATAACCCTAGTTACCACACTTTCTCAGAGGAATAAACATCTATGGATATACAATAGGGTCTCTTCGGAGGAATCAAACATCTCCGGAATAATAAAGTACAAATATAATATTCTTAGAAGTTACAATATTTCAACACTCCCCCTAAACGAGAAGGATATTATAACAACGTCTGTAGGAGAAAGGAGTCATCAACTACATAATACATGATACATCTATAAATCATTGGAATCTTTCTTCATACATCATCAGTAACTCAAACAGTTACTGGAACATCTTCAAGATCGTCAATACTGGAACATCAACATCTTCAGTACTGAGTCTTCATCTTCTGCAACACTCGAACAACTACAGTAACATCATCATCTGGATCCCTTGATCAACAACCTCATCATCTGGATCTTCAGATCATCATCAACATCTAGATCTCTTGATCAATAGCCTCATCCTCTGGATCTTCAAATCATCATCAACATCTGGATCTCTTGATCAACAACCTCATTGTCTGGATCTTCAGATCATCATCAACATCTAGATAGCAGCATACCCTGCAACACACATGATCCAATTATGGGATGGTCAATCCCTCTCAATTTAGGACATAAGTCCAAGGACGATGCAATCCTACCATGTACATTTTGAGCCAAGGGTTCTGGGATGATGCAATCCCCTCACGTGCATTTTGAACCAAGGGTTTCGGGATGATGCAATCCCCATCACGTACATTTTGAACCAAGGGTTTTGGGATGATGCAATCCCCATCATGTACATTTTGAACCAAGGGTTTTGGGATGATGCAATCCCCATCACGTACATTTTCAACCAAGGGTTCTGGGATGATGCAATCCCCATCACATACATTTTGAACCAAACGTTCAAGGATGATGCAGTCCTATCATGTACATTTTGAACCAAGCGTTCAGGGACGATGCAGTCCTATCACATACATTTTGAACCAAGCATTCAAGGACGATGCAATCCTATCATGTACATTTCGAACCAAGCGTTCAGGGACGATGCAGTCATATCACGTACATTTTGAACCAAGCGTTCAAGGACGATGCAGTCCTATCACATACATTTTGAAACAAGCGTTCAGTATGCTCGTAATCAGTCCTTGGATGCTCTTTCTAGGTTTTGTGGTGGGGTCACATGTAATAGCGCCCTGGGAGATCTTGGCGGTCATGCTTAGGCACATAAAGGATCCTGGGATACTCTTTCGAGGTTTTGTGACGCATGTAATAAGTCCTGAGGATTTCACAGTATGGCCAGTGATGATGAAGACCTACAGGAGGCTACGCCTACATCCAGCATGAAAAAGAGTTGGCTCTATAGAACTCCCTATGATGATAAGAATTTAGATATAGCCCAGTGATCGAGATTTTGGTACAGCAGCAGTGATGATGATGATGCTCTGTGATCCAGTGACGATGATCCAGCTCCAAAATTGAAGACTTGTGCCTATATGTATTGATGACTTGTATCAAGAGAATACCTTCCTAGTTAAGAGGGAGTGTTGATGTATTTGTAACTTCGGAAGATATTCACTTGTATATTGTATTTGTACTTTATTGTATCCCCAATGGAGATGTATTATTCCTCTGATTGGAAGTGTCGACAGTTGGACTTGCATGTGTCGCAAGTTATATTGTAAGTGTCGTAAATTATACTTGATGGTTTATTAGACCACCTTGATGGGGTCATGTAATGTCCCCATTTTGACGCCCTTTGCATCAAATCGTAAATGATGTAAATATTGTTATTTAATCATGGTGAGGAGCTCAAGGCCAAGGCCCCACCATTGATTTAGCGTTTTATGTATCGGCAATTAAAGAAATAGATGTCTATGGTTCTTGTGCTAGATAGGCACAATGTAAATAAGACATCATGTAAATACAAATTTTAATGAAAAACCCACAACTAGCTATGCAATGCAACAAAGAGAGGGGGGCATGATTCTACAAGGAATAGGGAGGGAAAATTATTCAAACCCTTGAGCCAAAGGTGTTAATCCATGTGTCAATGAGAAAACCCATAAACCACCAACTACCCATTTTGGGTTATGGACCCAATCATTTAATTCTTCCAGAAATTGGTTGAGGCAGTTAATGCCTTGGGAATGAAGAGGTATGGCAGCCAATTTCGTGTATGGGCAAGCCATCAACCTGGGAAATCGTATTTTGTCTCCTTGGGCAAGAAAACACCCACGAAATGGTGCCCAAAGCCATTCTAAACCCACAGTTTTTCCTCTCTCACGCAGTTGGAGCTAGCTGGGTCTTTCCCTACATGTTTTTCATCCAATTTCTGCATTTTTCCATGCCTGGGAGCTCGTTTTTGCATTATACAGCAGCTGGGAGAGAAGGGCCACGATTTGGGACTGTGATGGAGGTCATTTTTGCCCCAAAATACCCATGGGCATTTTTTTGAAAATGGTTTTTGCTCTCCAGGGTTGAATCCCCAATTGCCATTTCGTTTTTGGGTCTTCCCATGTTTTTCTGGGCTGGTAGAATCCCCATCTTTGGGCATCTCACTGTAAAAACGCCTCTTCATGCCCAGCACTTATACTTCTGTTTTTATGTGCATCCCTGTCGGATTTGGAGACTGTAAGAAAGAGATTGGAGTGGTAGTTGACAGAGAGGGCTTGATAAACCTAGTGGGGGAGATAACCTCTCAAGAAGATTGAGAGGGCTTTGGCTACTCTTCTATGCACACCCTAAGAGCACTAGATGGGGAAGGTATGGCTTGAGGGACTGTACAGTAGTGAAAATAATACTTCCTTGTGTTGGGTGTGTAGGTATTGTGGGTGCCAAGCTAGATAGATCTTGTATGGTTACGCCTGGCTCTGTGCTTGAGCTCACTAGCTTAGCCACTCTTCCTTTCCATTTCCTAGCAAGCCTGATAAACCCAATTGTAGATTGGCTTGGCTCATCTTGGTGTATGCTTGGCTATGAGTGAGTCTGTTGTTCCCTGGTTCCTTGTAGAAATTGTGCCCATCTCGGGGGTAATTGTATCAAGAGGTTGATAAGCACAACTGGCCTATGGTTGGATGGAACGTTGTAGATGCATAGCTAGTTGGCTTGGGACTACTTTGTTAAGATAAGTATTCTCTTTTATAAATTCTATAATGTCTTTATTTAATGGCTGTCACAAAAATCTTGAATGTATGATAGATATTAAACATGATTTTTAATTCCGCTGTGTTTCTATAACATGCACATGTATATGTCTTTTTATCAATGAGTTTTACTTAATAGATATGGGGTTAGATGCCCAGTTTTAGCATCACGTCCTCTCTATCATGCTGGTATGATAGGAGGGGACATTACAGGTCGTCCCTATATGAGTCATGTGGGTCAAAGAGTTATTATACCACCCTAGAGGGGTCGGCCCAATCAGCATTATGTTAAGTGGTTAAGTTGGGGCCTACCTAGTTGAGTAAAGGTTAAGTGAAAGAAAGAGTATAAATAGAGAGTGTGACTCTCTTATTTGACACATTCTATTATTCACTCACTTCGCATTAGTGAGAGAAGAGGAGGGTTTGCACAAGTGGAGGAGGACCATGCTGTTGAAGATATCTATCTCTTGGGTTTGGTCATGGTGATCCGTGTATTGATGCTTATTCTATCTCTGAGGAAGTTGCGGGGTTTTTCACCTTCTTGGTTTTCCTCGGTGAAATGTTTTGTGTCTCTTGTCTCTTGTCTCTTATGCTTGATATGTTATACATGTTGTTCTTCCAGTTAAGATCCTAGATCTATTGAGTTAAATGATGAAAAACTAACATCCCCTGCACAGTAATAACACTTTGTCTTCTCCTTTCCCTTTTGCTTGTCTTTTGTTGAGCCTAAGGGATCATCTGAATGCTTGGTCTTCTCCTTCTTCTTGGGATGATTAAACTTGGTATTCTCCTTTTGCTTTTGATTTCCTTTAGAATTCGTTGCCTTGGGTCCTCTGGAAAACAAGGCTTGATATTTGGAGGATCTCATGGACCCCATCTAAACAAGCATGTCATGCTCTTTGGTTAAGGACTCAATGAATGCATTCAAGGATGGCATATTCCAATTCATAATTGTGAGTTTCCCGGAATGGAAAGTAGAGACAAACACTGAATAATCTTCACCTAGATTTGAGAGGATTGAAAGGATCAACTAATCA
Organism: Larix kaempferi; assembly: GCA_027924585.1. Taxonomy (NCBI): domain Eukaryota; kingdom Viridiplantae; phylum Streptophyta; class Pinopsida; order Pinales; family Pinaceae; genus Larix; species Larix kaempferi. Next base: position 7,001,943 of record BSBM01000109.1, read on the forward strand.
TCCTTCTTCTCGACACCACATTGGTTAAACTAAAGCACCAAATTATTGAACTTGGTGAAAAACTGATTAATGGTCTCGAAATTTCATGTATTGAGGGAAATCAATTCATTCTCTAACTGATAATCCCTCATCTCATTCTGCTTGCTGAAGATTGTTGCAAGTTTTTCCAATACTTCTTTTGGAGTCTTCAATCCACTGAGATGGAAAAAAAGATCTTCTGAAATATTGAGACATAAGAAACCATAAGCTTCATCAAGCTTATTCAAAAACTTGGACTTCTCTATAGCTGCATTAGGCTCTAGTTTTGTGCCCATAGTGACTCTGTAGAGGCCCTTGGATCTCAATACTATCTCTATATCATCCTTCCACTGATGATAGCTGAAAGGAGTAAGAAGATGGTTTGAAGAAGAGTCCATATTAGCTATAGCGAATGCAATAGGAGGCTTTGAGAAACCTATAGTAAAAAACAAAAAAAACAATATTTAGGTTAACAACCTGCACTTTTCAAGTTGCAACAGACCCGACATGGCCTATCAAGCAAGCTTGATAAACTAGATGCACAATTATCCAGGATTTATGTGGAAGAATTTCATCTTCTGGTGCATTGTTGGAATAATTTTGAGCAATCTTGCTCAAGCTTCATATGTGATCTGGGTCAGAAACACTAGTTGCGTCGAGAGGCACTCTACAGCCCAGTATGAGGGAGATCTTGTAACATGTGTCACGTGTTTGTCCAGTTTGTCAAGTGTTTGTCGAGTGACAAAATAATACAAAGTAAACAAAAAATAATAATACAAAGTAAAAAGTAATAAATCATATGTCGGCCATAAACAAAAAAGAATAATACAAAGTAAAATGTAAATATGAAACTTAAACTAGAGACTTTAGAGCTTAGGATTAGGTGGTAAATATTATGTCGGCCATAAACAAAAAAGAATAATACAAAGTAAAAAGTAAATATGAGACTTAAACTAGTGACTTTACTTTTTACTTTTAATACAAAGTAAAAAGTAAATATGAGACTTTAGAGCTTAGGATTAGGTGGCTCAGGTATTGCACTCAAGGAGCTATTCAAGGAGAGGTTTGCACCTCGAGAGATTTGATCCCTCTCAGCGCTTGATAGAGCCTAGGATTTTGTAGAAACACTAGTGCAGAAAGCACTGGTGGAGATAACACAGGTGCAAAAAACACACGTGCAAAAAGCACTAGTGCAGAAAGACTGGTACAGAAACACTGGTGCAGAAAACACTAGTCCGGAAAGCTTCATCAATAGAAATATATAGAAGATTTTACTTGTTGTTGGCTGCTTATACGATTCTTAAGGTTTTCTATAAAGACCCAAGTTCTGCGTGGTTCAAGGAACCAACAAAACCCCTTTTCACCGGCCCTTTCGACAACAGCCTGCAAACAGACTGAGGTCTCACCCGAGGCGAAGCTAATGGGGAGGTTGCAGAATCAAGTTTCCACAACCGGGTGATGAGAGCTTAACAGACTGGAAATCAGCGTGCTATAAGAATCACACTGCGAATTGGGTACCGCGTGACGTTCACCTTCTCCGTGGCTAACACTTGTACCATAGCACATCCAAAGGACTGCGTGACTCGGAATATCTATTCGCTACAAGACAACACCATAGAGGATTGCACTTCCTCTTCAACACTTATGCACTTTAATAGACTTTACCTAGTGTATGTTATGCATTCAAAAATTTAATGGGTTGTGAGCCTTGCCAACTTATACACTATAACAACAACACTGTAACTGCACACTTCTAGTGCTGCACCTAGGGAATCACACTATACAGACTTCGCTGGCTAAGTGTTTACCCAATTAAATTATGCATTCATCTGACTTAGACATATTGGTGCATTCGACATTCATTCACATATGTTGTTACTTAACATATTATCCCCATATTTTATCCTTATGGTGAATACATACAAAAGCAAGAACACACGCATTCATAAACAAGATCTTAACCATTCACATAAGCAAATACACACATACAATCAATCACATAACACATAATTTAACGTGGTTCACCCCCGGGATGGGATCTACGTCCATAGGAACTGTTGTTATATTATTTATGGGAAGGGTACAACAGTTCCAGTCTGCGCACTCAACTACGGACTCTCTTCTCTCTCGGTGGGTCTCTACGTATGCAGCTTGCAGAGCCTTTTTACAATCGTCTCTCAACAAAGATCTAGATTCAACAATAGTCAAATATTCATGATTATAGATTCACCCTTTCCCTTACAAAATATTCTCTTTTTTAGATCGTGCTCGGAGGTCACATCTTTACAATCAAGTGGGCCAAAACCCTAAGGTTTACTCAAAACTGGTGCGGTTACCTGCCACCCTCCCTGTCACTACTGACATCCTGCTCCACATGCCTCTGGTTGTTCTACTGGACCACTCGCATCTCGGACACCCTTCTGACATTTGCAGTCTTCAAAAAATGGTTATACCTCATCGTGGTGTGTCGCTTTTCGCCCCTGTGGCCTTCCTGTCACTGTCAACTCCGTGGCTTAGCTTGTAACTATTTTCCACCACTCCAACTAACAAGTCGCTTTCCTCTCTCTCCACTCTACTCCTTACCCAACTGTCGAGAATCCTGGAGTCAGTTACCCAAAATAGGTCGCTTTCATCTGCTCGACCTTACTTATATTCTTTTCCCAAAATTGCGTAGTGCCTCGACTCTGCACTGCTTGTTGTGCTTCTGACTTCATGCTCTCGGACTGCGTTATTGACAAAACTGTGTCATTTGAGCTTTCGCAATCCGAGCTGCGCAGTTCCCAAAAATTGTACTTCATCAAAATTGTGCCCACTTGGGCCATGCCCAACAGGCCCCTAACACTTACTTGTGGATCATCCCGGAGCCACTTTCATTTGGTTGTTCCATATGCGCGTCCTTTGAAGTAGCTGATCGCACAGTGAACTCTTGAACATTTGCACTGAGCTTTGCAACAATTTCTTTTGTCTCTTTCTCACATCATTTTACCATGTCGAGCATTTCCTATGAAGCAGGTTCCAAAATTTGTTCCTTGACGTTATTGTCCGTTTCCCGAATATCTTGTAACTTGGTTTCAATTTCTTCGGTCAAGGTTAGTGCTTCCTCTTGCATCGGCTGTAATCTTGAGGAGGCTTCATCCTCCTTTTCTCTTAAAGTTTCCAGTTCCTTCTTAAGTGCCTTTCCTTCTGCAAACTTCTGCATCTTCTGTCATGCAGGAAAGTCCTTCATAGTAGCATTCATGGAATCCAATTCCTATTGCTTCCACTGCACTTCACCGTGGATACTTTGCAATTCTGGTTCTTCTTGTAATATGGCCCAGATATTAGAAATGTCATCCAACAGGTTTTGGCATCTCACGACTTCTGCGCAAATTCTTTCTGCAGAGGCCCTCAGTGCCTCTGCTCCTGCTTCTTCTTCCTGTTGCATAGTATCAGCTGGTCATTGAGCTACTAGCTCTACCATTTATGCTTGATGGAAAACTTCCATCTCTGCAATCTTAGCTTTATGGGAAATCTCTAGCCCCTTCATTTTCTCTTGCAGACTATCCAAAACAACGTCGATATGTAGGATAGCTGCTTTGATTTCCAACTCCTCATCAATTGCAGGTAGCTTCATGTAGACAGTTGATAATTCTTCCTTTACCCTGCGCCGTTTTTCTTGGGCATGGTCAAGCTCCCTTGTCTTCTATTCGCATTCCCCTTGTAATGGTCTATAGCTTTCTTCCAGTTGGCGGTGCTGACTATGTCAGAGGATTCCTCATTCATGTATTTCCTCTGCTATATGAGTGTGCAGATCATGCAGTCCCTCTGCAGGTAGCATTGCCACATTGATTTCCAATTGTGCGAGCCTCCTCGCGTTCTCAGCCATCTCATCTGTTGGGAATACGATGGACATTGGTGCAATATTAACGATGCGTGTCCTTGTTGTGTAGGCAGGTGGACTGCACATCTTCCCACTTGACTCACCTAAGTGGTCATTGTGATATGGTTCCTTAGCCAAGTCTCAATGGACTTGTTCCAATCTTATGACTAGACTATTTAGTTTGTTGACACTTTCCTTTACCTCTGTTTGGGCTGTCTATTCCTTGTTTTCTTTTAGTGACATCACATCTTCTAGGTATGTTGATACCCATGATGCAATCTGCTCGTAATCATTGTCGTGCAACTGCCTATCCAATGGTCTTCTTGTGGCTTTTGACTTCTTTTTTTGCGGCTTCTTTGGTATTTCTGTATCAGGCTCTTTTCTTTTCTGGCTTGCCCCTTGGTCAGGTCTTGGGTTTGGTGCACTTGTGGTCTCTATAATTTTGTCTGTTTCGTCCTCTTCTTCGATCTCCTCAGATGTAGTGACGAGCGGAGGTGGCACATCTTCTTTCCATTCCTTCGGCCAGTCCTCGAGCATCAGCTCAATCATTTGTGCATCGAGCTGATACTGTCATTCATACCATGTCTCTGCTGTTAAGCGTGGCTGTATATAGATGAAATGTAGGCCATCCTTGAAAATCATCTTTTCCTTATATATGTTCATTACCTCCTGTGTGATTCACGGAGTCTTCTCAATGACTGCGCATAATTGCTCAAAGTAAGTCAGCAACTGTAGGTTGCTTAGCTTTTGTTTTTCTGAGTTTGTGGATGCCCACATGTTCGCATATCACACCCTGCAGCAATCATCTTGTGCTACTGGAAGATCATTATTATATTTAGGTTCCTTCCAGCCTGCGAAAGCAATGAGTACCAACAACCAACTGAAGTGGAATGTTGATCCCTTGTCCTGAGTTTCTTGGACATCCACTAAAAACTCATTCAATAGATAGTTCACCCAGTTATATTGATGTATTTCCTTAGCTTTCCCAGCTAAGGCTACCACTGATGCTGAAACTTATTTTTTCCTAGACTTACTTATAAGCCTTCCTGCCAGCATTTGAATTGTGAACCGTAGAGGCTCGTTTTTAATTGGTTTAGTTTCATACCCTCTGTGTCCTCTTACTAGTTCGAATTAGGCTTTTATCTTCGCAGTTGTTGGCCCGGTTTTGCAACCAGGCTTAGTGCTATGGGCACCTGCTAACTAGTAGCAGCAGTTTCAATGGAAATAAATAACAATAAACTAATTAAACAAGACTATTCATGGATCTAAGCAAAGATATTAAGCAAATAACAAAAATAATTTAAAATCAAGAACAAGACAATGTAGAATAATGAATTTGTATTGAAAGAATGGGGCAAGCAAGTGCTTGCGGAATCAATACCTCTAATGGTGAGGTTGAATGGCTCCAAGGATGAGCAACTCCAATCTCCAATGGTCTCTTATCCAATGTGGTTTGCAATGGCTAAAATGCTCAAGGGAGATTTCAGCAGCATAAGGATGAGATAATGGATGGATGTGAAATGAGGAGCCCCTACCACCTTTTTATAGGTTTTGGTGGTGGGAAATACCATTTGTGGTTTTGTGGAAACCAAATGGTATTGACCAACATGGTTTAGGTACTTTTCCCTCCTTTTTCCTTTTTTGAATAAAAATAATATTTTAATTCCCTTTTTAATATTTTTGGGAATTTGGACCCTTTTTGAGGGTTTTTTATGCTTTTTTGGGAAAAATAATCTTTTTTAATGGAAAAAGGGGTGTACTCAGGTCTTTTGGTGACCTTTTGTTGGTTTCAGAGGCTCTGATAGTGAAAAAGTGGATAAATGGGTCATGTGAATAGGGAAATGAGCTAGTGAGCACTTTTTGGGTGTTAACAGATTGCCCCCTGATGTGTGAGGGCAGGAGCTCATCGTATGGTCGATAGACATCATAGTTCATTTGTCTTTTTCTGGGGTTTTAAGGGAGAGAAGAGATCGGTTGGAGACTGGAGCCACGGCCCTTGGAAGCTGCAAAAACAAAAAATATACATGGCCTCAATATGAATGAGGTATAATCTCTGATAAAGGACGAGGCGGGCATTCCCATGCTCGTATCAAGACATATACAAAACAATTAGTCCCAAGAAGGGGGATCTAATACGTAAAGAAATATACTGGTACATCATAATGGTCCAGAGGGGACATTATTGTGGGATATACTCATGATCATGGCTGATCTCAATAACTAATACACTGGAATAACCGTTGAACTGCTGAAACTGAAGGTGTCCAACATCTGTATGGAATCAATGACTGTGAGCCATCTGGAATACTGTCTCCATACGCAACCCGGATATCTATAGAAAAAATGTAACTGGTTGTATCCATAGGTAGACTCTCAAATGTGGAGGAGTCAGGTGGTATCCGGGGTCTTCGACTAATAACTGAACGGACCAATACCCTGTGCGAGTCTCAACGATGCGATCAAGGTGTTGAAGTCGAGCATGTGAGAAACAACCATTCGGAGAGGCACTGAGGATTCTTCTCGAAATGATTCGTAGGCACTCATCATAAATGGTAATGATTCCAAGACACAGGGACCTCTAGGTCTATCCTCTGGAATCAATGTGGTTGTCGTCGACAGAGGGAGACCAGCAACTAACAAGGCAATGATGTTTCCTTGATAGGAGCACGAGGTGTAGAACTGAAGTGATGTAGTACTGATGGTAGGGCTGACATACTTGTGGGGATGGGAAATAACTGGGTCAAAAAATGGGTAGACTCAAACTTCCTTTGTTCAGAGCATGATGACATGGTTGACCTGGCAGCGTAGGGAACTGACTTGTAGGTGTGGGGATCATTGCTTTGGCTGATTGGTATATATTGACTCTAGGGGGGGAGGACGAGCTGAGAGGTGTTGTCGAGGAATTATCAAGGTGACATATTGCAGAATACTCTGAACAAAGGCGACCGAAATGGGGAAGCTGCCTAAATGAGTAGATATGATCTATCATGGCGCCAAGAGGCACCATTGATTCCTTCTTCGTAGTTTTAATGAGCTCCAAGAAGGGATAAAAGTGTGCTCTGAAATGGTACGGTCCTGTGGATTTTGTGAGCCCAGGACGGCGCATGCTCATGGTTGCTTTCATGTTTAGAGAGTCTGAAAACGGTAAGTGGACTCTGTTGGTGTTTCTTTTTCGTAAGTTTAGTCTCCAAGGCCCGAAAAAACATAAAATGATGCGGATGGAGAACTCTTCTAGCCGATGTGACTAGAGTATACCTTTTTCGTAATTAGTCTACAAGGTCTGGAAAAGGGGTAAACTTATACCAGGTAGACTCCCTTTCAGATACGTTTAGCGAGCATGAAAGGAAGCAAGATTGCTCGGCGATCTTTTCATTGTTTTAGGAGTTAGAAAAGAGCTTAACAGAAACTCCCTAAGTGCCTTTTTCGTAAAAGGGGTTGCTCGGCCCGAAAAAGGGATAAAATTATACCGAACAAAAATGGATTGATGAGGGCGAGAAAAGGTTCAAGCATCGTCATCAGTGCGGAAAACTGGATCCGGTGACATAAGGATTGTCGAAAATGGAGAACGTTCGATGTGGCACGCAAACCGAGGTGACGAGGGGGCGTGGAAAAAATGCCCAAAAAATCTAAAGGTGAGAGCGAGAAATGATCTCGAGCATCATCACGAGCGCGAAAAACTGAATCCGGCGATATAAGGCACGTCGAAAACGGAGAACGGTCGATGTGGCACGCAAACCGAGGCGACGAGGGGGGCATGGAAAAAATGCCCTGACAATCGGGACGTGACAGCGAGAAATGATCTCAAGCATCCTCACGAGCGCGAAAAACTGAATCCAGTGATATATGGCACGTCCAAAAAGGAGAACGGCCGATGTGGCACGCAAACCGAAGCCACAAGAGAGGGCAAAAAATGGTCAAAAAATGGACCCCGTGAAAATGGGAAAAGGAAGGAACCTACATGAAGTTCTCACTGTGCTGATTCCAACGATACCAACGGTTTGAGGAATGGACTTCGTATGATCCCGCAATGGTTGTTTGAAAATTGGTGGAATTTCTATAAATAGGGCGTGGGGCCCAAATGACATGTCATTGTTACGTGCGAGTTTGATAGAGCTGTCAGAGCTATTTCTCGATTTCTGGGAGATTTCACCGTTGGTTTTCGATTCAGCGAGTTGCAGGTAACTCTATTCGCCTTAGCTTTGTCAATTATGTCTTTTTTGTTTGGCGACGGGCCCCCGAAGGCCGCGAAATTCCACGTTGACTCTCCAACGTGGAACTGCGCGGGTTTCAGGGCTGAACCCGCGATGAACCGCGCGGGTTTTAAGCTCACAGTCGCGAGGTTCATCGCGACTGTGAGGTCGGAACCCGCGATGTTCATCGCGAGTTCATGGGGGATAGTCACAATGTTCATCGCGACTGTCCGGCCAGAACCCGTGATGTTCATCGCGGGTTTTTGCATGGATCCCGCGATGGTCATCGCGGATTTTTGTGGAAAAGCCGTGATGGGCATCGCGGCTTTTTGTGTAAAAGCCACGATGGGATTTTTTTTTTAAATTTTTTATGCTGGGGCTAAAAATTTCTTCTGTTTTATTTGGCAGGATGTTGAGGAGACCACAGTCCTCGTGGCGGGAGCGAGAGATCGATGGTGATATTATGGAGAGGATTCTGGCTGATGCAGGGGTGAGACAGACTCTTGCTATGAGCGGACTTTTAAAGTTCGCTCAGATCCCGCTTATACGTTCAGTGAGACGGCTCCTGAACAAGCTTGTGCAGTGGTGAGTGCCGGCGGAGGGTGCCTTCATTATTGGGGGTGAGAGGTTAGAGATCACTCTCACGGATGTTTATTTTTTGACTGGGTTGCCTCGCTTGGGTGAGGTGGGTGATATCTTGCCGAGGTTTCCTCCAGGTGTAGATATGGAGGACCTATTATAGACTTTCTGCGTTGATGATGCTGTTATGGTAAACAGCTCTATTAGTCTCAGATCCCTATGTGAGTGGGATATGCGAGCTGTTGGTGCCTGCGTTCTGCGGATATTGGGTACTGCTGCACCACATCGTATGTCTGGGGGGCAGACGATGATGGTGGATTCCGTTCTTCAGGGTACTTATTATGCCTGGGCGCAGATGTTCCTGGCTGGTGTCCGGAGAGATCTGGACAAGGCCATTAGAGAGGGAGGCGAGTTTTGTTATGCCTCGTTTTTATGCTGTTTTTTCTTCGAGCGGGTGCCGACCTTGTGGCCACGGGTACCCGTTCGTGCTGGTCTTCCGAGTGAGCCTCGTATGATGAGATGGGGGCAGATGATTCCTCGTGGCGGTGGTGGTGTCCGCAGCTACTTCACGGAGGATTTCTATCAGCAGTGGGAGCAGATGCCTCTGGTGATTGAGGACTACCCCTACGCCGGCATGGACTACCGAGGTGACCCAGAGATGCCTCGTGCCCCAGGACAGGCCTGGAGTTTAGACGGTATGTTTTGTGTTTTATTTGATATTATATCATATGTTGTTTGGTTTATCATTGATGTTTTTTTTTTTTTTTTTTGTATAGTATCTGATGGCTTACTTGCTTTGTGCAGATGTGGGTCCAGTGCCACCACCTGACTACGTGGCTCGGCAGGGGCGGGCGATGGTGGTCGCCCATCCTCCTGTACCTGTACCTCCTCCGCGTGGTGGAGGATTTGCAGCTCGTGGGTGAGGGGTTGGCCCTCGTGATGACGCCATAGATGGTGTCCGACAGACTTTTGCCCGGATCCTAGCTGGGCTCCCCGAGGATGGTTGGAGAGACCTGGATCGGGATATTTTGCAGGGTTGTTTCGGTGCGCCGCCTGAGTGGCAGTCGCTCCTATTGAGGACAGCGGTGTTCATGGCGAGGCACAGGGATGGTAGACAGGATGATCCGGCAGGGCCGGCTCAGGGGAGGATACGTCTGCGGGACGATCCAGCGGGGCCGGCAGAGCGGAGAGTTCGGGCTCGTCATGACCCGGCGGGGCCAGCGGAGGAGGATTCGGAGGAGGAGCCGGAGGAGGAGCCTAAGGATCCTCAGGATCCAGATGAGTAGATGATACTATATCTGCCCCCAAATGCTGATGAGCATATGGGGAAGCATTTTTTGTATGATAGATGTATTTTTTGTATATCGGGTGCTGAGGGCACTTATAACATGTTGACTATTTGATTTATATATATATGTGGATATATATTTGGATATATTGTCGTGTATGCACGTGGATGCACCTTTGTCTTTTCTATATGCCCGTGGAGGCACATGTTATGTACTTGGTTGTAGTGTGTTGTTTATGTATGTATGCCCGTGGAGGCAGATGTTATGCACGTGGATGCATTATTTGGTTATTTATTTTATGCCCGTGGAGGCACATGTTATGCATGTGGATGCAATATTGTTTTTGGTATATGCCCGTGGAGGCACATGTCATGCACGTGGATGCATTTTGTTTATAGATACGCCCGTGGAGTATATGTTATGCACTTGGATGCATTTTGTTTATGGATATGACATGATGTGGTTGGTGTGCCAGTCGAGGACACTGTTGGCCATATTATCTGCTACACTATTGAGGTGTCTTGGGACATGTGTGAATGAAATGGATTCAAACTGTCTAACCATTTGTTTAGTGCACAGGAATTTTCTGAAGAGACAGGGATCACGTACCTGGTAATCATTGTTGAGCTGGGAAACTAGGAGCTGTGAGTCCAAGAAAACGTTGAGGTGACGGATGCTCATTTGGAGAGCAGCGGCCAGGAGACCGGTCACGGCATCGTATTCAGCTTGATTATTGGTAGCAGCACCTAAACATACTCCGTCAATGTGAATTAACTCATGTGAGGGGGAGTATATTACCCAAGCTGCGGAGGCGAGATTGGGAGACCAACGGCTTGCACCATCAGTGAAACCGATATGGCAGAGTGGAAGAGGCTCCATCTGTGGTCATGCAGAGAAAAACAAATATTTAGGTTTTTTGAATTTTTTGTGAACAAAGAAAGTATGCCTATACTAAAATGGACAATGGTGTCCATCAGATTTTCTATGGGTAAAATCGTTTAAGGTACAACCCGTTTCGTGGGTTGCGTAGGGTGTTTCCTTCTGAATTGGTCAGAATGTATGCCCCCTGCCCGAGGCAGGTGTGTATGATGTAGGGGCCTTGCCACATAGACACAAACTTTCCCTTTCCGGTTTTATCATGAGCTTGATCATAAGCGAGGACAAGGTCTCCCTTAGAAAAGGTTCTTGGGTGGACGCGTTTGTCATAACTTAGTTTGGATCGTTGTTTAGCTGCTTCCATGTTTTGAATGGCTGTGCGCCGATCTTCATCGGCCTGCTCTAGGAGTAGTAAACGTTGCTCGATCGGGGAAGTGTCCGGTAGGAGTTCAACGGTGATATGCAAGGCTGGGATCTGGCACTCAATAGGGAGGACGGATTCGACACCGTGAACTAAATGGAAAGGGGTAAAACCGGTGGCGGTTTTGGTTGAGGTGCGGTAGGCCCATAGTGCTGGGAAGAGCATGTGGTGCCAATTGGATTTGTGCTTGTCTACAGTAAGTTGGAGAATGGTCTTCAAAATTTTATTGATCGCTTCGACTTGGCCGTTTCCTTGGGGATAGTAAGCGAAAGAGAAATGGTGTTCAAATTTCAACATGGTTGATAATTCTTTCCAGACGGCATCTTCGAAGTGAGAGTCGTGGTCAGAGACTAGTTGTTGTGGTACTCCGAAACGAGCGATAACATGGTTGAAGAAAAATCGTGCTGCAGTGTCGGCTTTGCAATTATATGTCGGCATGGCTTCTGCCCACTTGGTGAAATAATCTACAGCCACAAAGATGTGTTTGTGACCGCCGGCTGACGTGGGGTTGCAGTCGAGGAAGTCGATGGCCCATTTGCAGAATGGTCCAACAGTGATGACTGGATGAAGGGGGGCGGGGGGGGTTCTTGCTTTGGGGGCAAATAATTGGCAGTTCTGGCAATGCTTGACTGCGGTGATGCAATCGGTAAATAATGATGGCCAAAAATAACCTGCCCGAATGATTTTCTGGGCGGTTGCCATGCCGGAGAAATGGCCTCCGCAGGCGCCGCTATGACAATCATTGAGGACTTGTTCTGCCTCACTATGGGATAGGCAGCGGCGTAAGATGGTATCAACGCCGCATCGGTAAAGTACATCCCCTATCAGGAGGTATCGGGGGGCGTGGTGTCGTATGCGACGGCGTCCATCACGATCGATGTGTGGTCGAAATTTTTGCGTACGAAGGTAAGTCAAAATGTCTCCGTACCAAGGGTCGTCAGACGAGATGATGAAGATCTACTCATCAATTAGGTCCATTTGGATAACGGGTGATGTTGAAGAGGATGGGAGGTCCGTGATGAGGTGAGCAAGCGCAAGGGCTTTAGTGCTTTTGGGAGTTTTGAAAGTTAGGTCATATTCCTGGAGGATAATGACCCATTTAGCAACTCGACCTTCTAGGAGCCGCCGGGTGAGGAGATAGACCATAGGGTTGGAGTCGGCCACGACCGTGGTATGACTGAGTAGAATGTAGTGTCGCAATTTTTGTACGGAAAAGACTACAGCTAGGGCTAATCTTTCCTCGTATGGGTAATGCAGAGGTGGGCCAGACAAGGTCTGGCTGACGTAATAGATCACATGCTCTTTGTGGGAGGCATCTTCTTGGACCAAAACTCCGGACACAGCATGTTCAGATGCCGAGACGTAAAGGGTGAAGTCTTGAGAGAAATCCGGTGGGGATATCAAGGGGGCTTGTGTGAGAGCTTTCTTGAGGGCTTCGAATGCCGTGTCTGCTTGCTTATCCCAAACAAAGGGTATGTGGGTACGAAGTAAGCGTAAGAAGCCATGCACTTTGGTTGCATAATCAGGAACGAAGCGCCTAAGGAAATTGGACCACCCCTGTAGACTTTGGAGCTGCCGAAGCGTGCGGGGAGGCGAAAGTTCTAAGATGGCTTTAACTTTCAGGGGATCGACAGTGATTCCGTTTTGGGAAACAATGAAACCCAATAAGCGGCCTGCCGGGACACAAAAGACACACTTGTGTGGGTTCAAGCGGATTTTATATTTGCGACAACGCAGGAAAACTTGCCGGAGGTCATTAAGGTGGTCTGATCGTTTTCGGGACCGAGCTGTGAGGTCGTCAAGATAGACTCGTAGGATATGGACCAAGTCGTGAAAGCAATAGGTCATGGCTTGCTGGAAAGTGGCACCAGCATTTTTAAGGCCAAATGGCATGACGCGATAGGCAAAGGTGCCCCATGGGGTGGTGAAGGCAGTCTTGTACTGATCCTCCTTGCGGATGTGAATCTGGTTATATCTGGAAAACCCATCCATGAAGGATAGGACTTCATGGCCCGCACACTCATCAATGAGTTGGTCAATGAATGGCGTGGGGAAATTGTCTTTTGGACAAGCGTGGTTTAAATCACGGAAGTCAGTGCATACTCTAAGGGTGCCTTGCTTTTTGTTGACGGGAACGGGGTTTGACACCCAAGTGGTGTATGGAATAGGGTAAATGAATCCTGCTTTGCGAAGTTTCTCGACCTCAGCTTTAACAGCGGGGAGCTTGGACGGGTGAATGGGTCGCTATTTCTGACGAACAGGGGGTACCTCAGGCCATGTATCAATGTGGTGTTCAATAATGGCAGGGTCGAGACCAGGCATCTCAGTATAGGACCAAGCAAAGACATCACGGAACTCTTGAAAGAGCTTTTTGTACGCCTGAGTTTCTGCTTGAGTGCAAGATGCGCCCAACGAGATGAGCTCAGGTTTCCCTGGTGTCGTAGAAATGTCTATCTGTATAGTGGGGGAAATGTTCGACATGTTCCCTTCTTCAAAGGCATTTGGTGCTGGGATGGGGTCCTTTAACCAATCGACTTTGGTGGGTATGAAATCTTTCGATTCGACCGATAGCTGGTCGGATGCAGTGGATGTAGATGCTTCCGGGAGGAAGTACGAGCGATGATGCATATCATTCCAAGGGTAGTCGGGTGCAGTGAGTGTCTCCAAAATTTTCTCATCAGTATTGAAGTAGTCAGACCATGAATCAAGGGGTTCTGGTTTGAAAGTTTTTGAAATCATATATATTGTATTGACTTCTTCCGACGAGGATGATGGCGGGGGGTGGATCTCCTCGATTAGGGTAGGAGATATCTCCAAATCAACATTGTTTAACTCGTATAGTGCTGCTCTATAGTCAGGGAGATCGGGACAATGGTGGGAGTAGTGGCCGTAAACACTGCATATGGCACAAGGATGGTTGGTGCGCAGTGATCTGTCGCGAGGCTGAGGAAGCGGCTCAAGTCTAACGACTGGGATACCGACGTCATCGTCCAACATATTCATATGCTCTTGGAGAGCCGGTAACTGTGGGCATTGATGAGTTGGATGGCCTATCTCATCGCAAAACGAGCATTTAGGGGGAGCTCGAAACACCGGTGGGGGTTTAACCGCCTTAGGAGGTGGTATAGCAGTGTATGGTTGTGGACCTCTGCCCCCAGTGGGCTTGATAAGAGGGGGAGGATTCGTTGACGACGAAGGAATATTGAGACTGGGAGGAGATTTCGTTGACGAGGAAGGGATTGCGACACCAGGAGGAGGTTGATTTGTGGTAACAATAGGTTGTACCGGTTGGAGGATGATGTTTGGTGTCGGCGGTGGAACTGGAGGCGAAATATACCACACGGGTAATCCCAATGTTAACCTGGGTAGACTAAGGGTAGCCATAACTGGGGAGCTTACTACACCCGAAGGAGGAAATAGAAAGGGGATTGTGTGGATGGGCGTAACCCCAATGTGACTAGGGATCAATGGTGGTTGACTACCGGATGTTTGTGTATTCTGTGAAAGAGTACAGAGGTTTGCGACATGAGTCTCGGGTGACGATGGTGGAATGGCCTGGAATGTAGAGGTCATTGGTGTATCTGAGTAAAGTTCGGGTCCCACAGACGAAACAAAGGAGGTAGTTGCACTAGAAGCTGGTTGTTCAATCATGGGAAGAAAATTTTTGGGTGCTGCAGGGGCATTGGGATCATAGTATGTGAGTTGGTCGATTTTGACCACGCGTCCCTCATGGGGGAACATCATGGTGCGGAAAACGGAGGAGGCGACCGCTTTCATGGCGTACATGTAACTACGACCCAGTAAAAGGTTATAATCGAGCTGGGCGTTAATGACCTCTATGTCGATGAGCACAGTTTTCCCACCCAATTGGACGGGAACCTTGGGTAGTAGACCTTGAGGTTGAGCTGACCGACCGTCATAGGCCCGCAATGCAGTGGTGGATTGCTGGAGAGTAGGGGATCCCAACTTCTGCCAAACAAATGTGGACATGACGCATGTGGAGGCACCCTCGTCGATGATACATCGATGGATGACAAGATTCCGAATAGAAACAGAAACTTGGACTGCTATGGTGGAAGGCAGACGTGGTTCGGACTGGTCCAAATCAAAGGTCATCAATTTCGAATCATTTGGGTCAATTTCCCCAATGGCGGAAAGTAAAGTCTTGCGCTGCGTGGGACAGTTTTTTAAGACTTCTAACGCAGACATGGCTGCGGGAGATTGAGCTAGGTCATCTACGATGTTGTAATTTGACGCAGCCCGTGCATTGGGGTTGTTGTTGATACGGTGGAGTGGGAAATGAGGTGCTTTAGAGGCGCCATCGAGTGGAAGAGGTGGTATCCGTAACGTCTGATCGGTGGGATTAGCATTAGTATCCTTATCGGCGGGGGGGGCTTCGGAGGTAGGGCCATATTGGTTCCGACGGGTTTGGATATTGACGTCGGCAGTGGACATCATCAATAAGTGGTGAGTGCCTGAATCAAACATGGGTTGATCAGGAGCGGCATAAGTGATTTGTTGTGTTTTCCCGTTGCCCTATGGGGGGGCTAACGGCTGAGTGTTCACCACTCCTTGTGTTGGGAAAGGGTTTTGTAGCACCAACGGCTGTTGTTGAGGTGGTGGAGGGTTGGGTGGTGGCTGAGGAGCTGCCTGCCCTTGACGATGGGCGTCATCTGTCCATAGTTGTCGAGCTCGCTCCAGATGTGGGAAAGCGTGGGTATAGTGGCCATAGACACCGCAAATGGAACAAGGATGGTTTGTTCGTAAATTAGCACTTTTGGCTTGCTTAGGTGGCCGATCAGGATTCTGATGAGCAGGCGCCGCGTTATTGTTTTGCGGAGGATGGGTAGGTTGTGGAGCTTGGTTATGGTTTTGGTTGTTTCCACGGTTACGTCCTCTTCCGCGGTTTGGTTGCCCACCCTGGTTGCGTTGGTTATTTTGGTACTGGGGCTGATGTTGTTGTGCATACACATGCCCTTGAGCATTGGGGGGATTCTGGGGAGCCGCAGGTGCGGGAGCAGGTTGCGGTGGGTAGTATGCAGGTGGAGCTGGAGGTGGTCCAGTTGCCTGTTGGGGTTGTTGGTACGCCTGAGCTATTGGATGTGGTGGATTAGCTGGTGCAGTTTGTTGTGGGTACTGCAACGGTTGTGGTGAGAACTGAATGGGGTTCTGTGTAGCAGGTTGAGCATAGTATGTAGGAGGTACATATGCTGATGGCGCTTGCCCATAACAATGTTGTGGACAAGAGGGTCCATGAATGTGATGGGTTTGATTTGTTGGAGCATAAGAAGTTGTTGCTCTGGAATTGGATGTAGCCCTAGAGAGGTCTGGGGTGGGTATGGTGCTCACCATGCTGAAAGGTTTAGGTTGCGGGGTGATTTGGCCAATGATGCCATCAGCGGCATGTGATGCCCCCGGTGCGTCACCACGTGAGGAGTCACCTCGTGGGGCATCAGGTATGATTGTGTATAGATAACCCGACTAGGCGTAGATGAGATCAAACTGTTGGGCTTTGAGGATGGCCTCTTCTTCAGACTGGGGTCTTTCAGATGCCACATCCTTCGCAATAAGGGGGAGGAGGGATTTTAGAAACCAATCTAAAAAGATACGGTCGTCTAACTTAATTTTACAGAGGCTTCGCCATCGACGCCACTCATGAATGTGGTCAGTGATGTGGGTGGTCGTGGTTTGTCTGCAAGACAGTAGGATCTCAATGCCCGCATCATAGCGGACAGGTAACTGAAAAAACTGCAGGAAGATCGAGGCAAGGGAGGTAAATGTGGCATGCGTCCCATGAGGCTGCTCGATATACCACTTGGCTGCAGAGCCAGTGAAGGTGTGTTGTAAAATCCGGAGGTGGATTGAGTCGTCCACTATGGAGTTGGAGGAACACCATAAATGGAAGGACATGATATGGTTCTGGGGGTCTTCCCCTGCCTTACCCTCAAACTTAGGGATGTCAGAGGGAAGTTTGGTGGGCATATGAGGCCACGCAGGATCATGTCTGATGGGGTCATTTGTTAGCCTAGCTAAGTCTGGCAGGTTCAGACTCGCCATGTATGGTAAGCTAGCAGATGTGGTAACTGGAACTGGGACATGCCTAGCCATTGTGGTATGGTGTAGGGGTCCAGTAGCGCCTAAAGGTATGCTAGGTATGGAGGGTATGTTCCCTCCAATAGGTGTAGTCTGGTATGGGCCAGCGCCTCCAAGTGCAACATGGGTTACACTTGGGTTAGGAATAGCAGTGGGGATTCCTGGGATAGGGTTTGTGGAAACCAGAGGGGGTGTGACCCCTATGTTGGGTATACCTATGACAGGTGGTGGCCCTGTGTTGGGCATTCCTAAATGTGGAGTGTTACCCATGTTGGGCATACCCAGGGGGGTGGTTGTTGCCATGGATGGCACCGCCGTAGAAGGGTCTGTGGATGTCTCACCTATGGTGCTTGTAAACAATGGATCAAATGGTGTTCCAGCCATAATGGTGGTTGGTGGTAACTCTGTGGGTTTTTCGGATTCTACCTCCAAATCAAAAGTGAAGTGAGGTGTGTCAGAATCGAATGACTGTGTAGTTGATTGACGATGTGTCGAATTAAGGGATAAGGCTCTGCGTCCGTGACGTGGAGAGCCAAGTGGACTAAACTCTGGGAGTTCACCCTGTAGACGATGAGAGCGTCTAAAATTCTCAATGGTGAGAATTAAGGTTTTATGTAAAAATTTGTTTAAGTATCAGGTGGTGATATATCTAAAAAAGACTCAAAACCATAATGCAACCGAGGGTGCAAGAAGGGGAGTGAAAAAAGAAGGCTCTCAGGCCAAAAATCAATCCTCAAAAAAGGCACTTCTTCTAGCAGCTGTGCTACAATAAGTGGAGGAATGCAACAAAGGGTCAGAGTACCAACATGCAAACGGCTTCTATAAAAAATAGGTGTAACTAGACCAAGGGTGGGTTGAATCATGCAAACACCTAATCTAAAAGTATTGTGACTCAAACAGACGATATCCTCTGCAAGGTGATGAAATCCAAGTCAGACAATATGAATGTTGAGACAACGGCTAGATATCCCCCTACCGGGAGGGACACCGGGTAATCAATCCTAAAGACAGGCTACTAGGATACTTCGTTCATGACGCGTCGAGAAAAGGTAAATCTGCCGTTTGGTCCTTTGATCGCAATATCCCAATACAGGGATATCCCGAGAACTGCGAATGGTAGCCCTTCGGTTACTGAATGGATTTCGGTATTCCACTCAGACTTCCGGAACCATCCTCGCGACTTCAACCCTCCTAAGGGAGAGGCCTTCCCACAAACCGGTTGTGACCGCGCCAAAAAGTACTAAGAGATTTTAGCTCCCTAATGGACAACTTCTATGTCTCAGATGTAATAACTGAGGGGTGTTATTGGAACACCTATCCCCCCAATACTACCTAGCTACAAAAGTTCTTTTAGTGTTCCCCAAGTGGGGTTAAAAGTGTGTTCAAATTAGGGTACGTTTTAAGGCTTAGTTCAATTAAGTGATCGTGTGAGTGCACGTGAGGTGTTGTAAACTGAACTTTGAAAAATGTAAATGCTTTATAGGAAATTTTCACAAAACAAAGGAGCTTTGAAAAAATAAAAAAGCAAATGACTTTTTCAAATAAATGGGAATTAAATTGCTTTGCAAATATCAACTCAAAAAATAATGGATCTTTTGATTTCTGAAAGCAAATAATAGACTTCTTTAAAAGAAATAAATGGATTTCTTTTTTCAAGTAAATTGCTGAGGGCAAGATTTTAAAGAAGTAAACAGGAAAAAATTTTAATCTAGATAAAAATGCAAAATGAGTCTTTCTTTCACTTTCTTGAAAATTTTTAACAAGACTTCTAGATATGCTTTTTAAATAGTAAAAAAAATTTTAAAGCTGTAAAATATGCAGAATTTAATACTATAAAAAATGTGCTATGGGAAGAAAGTACAGTAAAAATTAATTTTTAAAATCGGGATGGTCGAATGAAAAATTCAGCCGCGCGGGTTTTGACAGAAAAGCCGCGATGGACCGCGCGGGTTTCTGTCGCACAGTCGCGATGGACCGCGCGGGATTTGGGCACACAGGCGCGATGTGCAGCGCGGAAAAAATCCGCGAAGCCGCGATGTGCAGCGCGCAAACAGGCCGAGAAGCCGCGGTTAACCGCGCGGAAAAGGGGCCGCGCAGTCGCGATGTGCAGCGCGGTAAATGACCGCGATGCCGCGATGTGCAGCGCGGAAATCAGCAGCAAAGCCGCGGTGGACCGCGTGGAAATTGGCAGCAAAGCCGTGGTGGACCGCGCGGAAAAAAGGCCAAAGTCCGCGATGGACCGCGCGGAAAAAAGGCCGAAAGCCGTGATGGACCGCGCGACTGTCAGGCTAAAAACCGCGAGGCGAAAGCCGTGCACAGAAGCCAAAAAATGAACCCGAAAATCAAGAATTTCGGGCTGTTAATGGCAAAAAATGAGGCCAAAACTTAGAGCAGCAATAGATCTGTTGTCTAAGATGGCATATCTATGGATCTAAAGGTTAAAAACTAATAAAAAACTAAGATTAAAAGCAAAACTAGAGATCTATCGTTCAAAACCCAGCGGAGTCGCCAAAAACTGTTGGCCCGGTTTTGCAACCAGGCTTAGTGCTATGGGCACCTGCTAACTAGTAGCAGCAGTTTCAATGGAAATAAATAACAATAAACTAATTAAACAAGACTATTCATGGATCTAAGCAAAGATATTAAGCAAATAACAAAAATAATTTAAAATCAAGAACAAGACAATGTAGAATAATGAATTTGTATTGAAAGAATGGGGCAAGCAAGTGCTTGCGGAATCAATACCTCTAATGGTGAGGTTGAATGGCTCCAAGGATGATCAACTCCAATCTCCAATGGTCTCTTCTCCAATGTGGTTTGCAATGGCTAAAATGCTCAAGGGAGATTTCAGCAGCATAAGGATGAGATAATGGATGGATGTGAAATGAGGAGCCCCTACCACCTTTTTATAGGTTTTGGTGGTGGAAAATACCATTTATGGTTTTGTGGAAACCAAATGGTATTGACCAACATGGTTTAGGTACTTTTCCCTCCTTTTTCCTTTTTTGAATAAAAATAATATTTTAATTCCCTTTTTAATATTTTTGGGAATTTGGACCCTTTTTTAGGGTTTTTTATGCTTTTTTGGGAAAAATAATCTTTTTTAATGGAAAAAGGGGTGTACTCAGGTCTTTTGGTGACCTTTTGTTGGTTTCAGAGGCTCTGATAGTGAAAAAGTGGATAAATGGGTCATGTGAATAGGGAAATGAGCTAGTGAGCACTTTTTGGGTGTTAACAGCAGCCAATTCTTTATCATCTTTCTTACCGATGAACTTTGTGGAAGGGTCATCACCCCTCTTGCTCAAGCTTGTAATACTTGCTATAAGTTCAGTAGTAATGTTAACCTTTTAGTCTAGCCATATGTACCCTCGGTGCGTGCATGAGAGCAGAGTGCGCACCACAACATTGAGTTCATTGCTTCGCTCTAAGTGTGGGATTCGTAGCAAATTGAGTAGACCAGACTGGGACAGTGGAATGGCCCATTCCATAGGAACAACATCTATTTTCTTTGTGGCCTCATCGCTTTTGCAGTACATGTACCTGTCCGGTTGCAAGTTTGGAAACTTACCGTGATTCAATAAATCATGATCAGAAAATTTACAGTCAAGGATTTTACCAAGCAGGTTTTCTTTCACCCGCACATGTTTTGACATCGGCGGTAGTGGGATGTTGTATTGTGCATTCTTTTCAAGGTGTCTTTCTGGGGATTCATTTCTTCTCGGACTAACGTATTCTAGAATGAGCCATATAGGTGTCGGCGGATTCCCTTGTGGAGCCGACGACTTGGAAGTGCCTGGGGTATTGATTTTTTCTTTCCATGTGGCCTGATGTTTGTCTTTATTCTATTGTGGTAGTTGATTCTGCGTCAGGTTCTTGGACGAGCCACCCCAGTCTAGTGTGGCATGCTTTGCAAGTGTCTTCGTCACTCCACTTAGACCACAGCGGTTGAAGGTACCTAGGATCTCTTCCAACATCTGTTCTTCGGACATAAACTTAGTGAGCATTGTTGCTTCTGGCTGGTAAGTTCTTATGATTTTCATAGCAAGTAAAAGTTCAAACTTGTGGTAAAACGCATAAGTAACGGTTGTTTTCTATTTATTGAATTTCTACCCCGACAGTGTGCTCTTCAATGGTTAACTTAGAGATTAAATGTTGTATCCATTTGCAAACTATTGGATGGATCTCCTTCTTGTCTGGCATTGAATGTGTTCGGAACAGCTAGATTAGGCATTAAGTTCCATGCCTGGTGTATGAGATCTCGTTGGAATATCAATATTTTCTGTTGTTTATTATGTCCTGTCGGATAAACTTTCTTTAATGCCAAAGTGTAACGATACTGCCAGGCTGTAGGACACCCTAGTCAGAGATTAAATACCAAGTTTGGTGGCCGAATCCTGTTAGGATCTCGGTCATTTCATTCTTTATTATGCTCGAGTGGATAAGATATTATTTTAATGTCGGATTTTCTTGGTCCCGACATTTTTGGAAATGGTTAACTAACCGACCGACAACTATAGTGGTTATCTTTTTCCTTTGTGATGCACTAGAGGTTCTGACAAAAGGTTTTCTTATGCATGTGTGCTTTCTTGGCTTTAACTTCGCAGCTGCGGTTCCACTTCATGCCTCACATCACAGCTTCTCATTCTTCATAGTTGTCCTATTCCATTTGATCTGCGCAGCTACATTTTGAGCTTCATACTACGTGCTTTTTTTTTACTTCTCATTCTCTCTTTTTTTTTTTATCCGTGCAAATTCACTTTATTGCAGGTCCTACGAAGTAGGACTATCCCGATAGGGTTTTAGTTGACTTCCATTAACCAATCCGGTTATATTGTCTCCAGCTAACGTGGCTAACTGAAATGCGCCACCGTTAGTAACATGCATAACAGTATATGGGCCAAGCCAATGCATTTTAAATTTTTCAAGAAATTTCATAAACTTACTATCATACAGGAGGACTAAATCACCCACCTGAAAGGACTTGTTTTTGATATGGAGATCATGCCATGCTTTTTCTCTATCTTTCTGCACTTATTGGTGAAAGCCTACAATGAAGCGATCTTCCTCCAATCCCACCAAGTGTAGTAGCCTTTCTTCGATTGTTTGTTCATCCTCCATGCCTGTGAATGCAGCAATCCTTAAGCTTGGTACAATGTACTCCATCGGCATCACAAATTTCTGTCCGTAGGCCAATCTGAAAGGTGTATGTCCTGTCAACTTCTTGCAAGTGGTTATTTATGTCCATAACACAGTTGGAATGCGCAGATCCCAATCATCCCTATTTACATTGCCTACCTTTGTCAGCGCATTCTCTAATACCTTGTTGAAATATTCAACAGTTCCATTGGCTTGAGGATAGTATGGTGTACTCCTCTGATGATAAATGTGGAATTCTTCAGTAAGGGATTCAATAGTTCTGTTCAAAAGGTGAGTCCCTTGATCACTCATTAAAATCTTCGAGCATCCAAATCTAGTAAGGATGTTCTCAAAGATGAACTGCGCGGCAATAGATGCACTACAGTCCTTCACTGGTTTATCCTTTTCCCATTTGATGAGATAATCAGCCACGGTGATAATATATCTTGCACCAGTCCTCTTTCCTGGTGGGTTAATAGCTTCCACGAAATCAATAGCCCACTTATAAAATGCCTGTAGTGTCAATTTCGGTTTCAACAACATTTCATCTCTGCAAGATGGCCTTCCTATCCTCTGAAAGACATCGCAACTCTTGTAATGTTCCTTTGAATCTTTTTGAATTGTTGTCCACCATAGCCCTACTCTTAATATCTTTTGCGTAGTGACCTCTAGATACACATGAATGTGCATCAGCTAATATAAATGGATTCTCATGCTCCAACACACATCTGTGCAGCACTTCGTCTGGTCCCAACTTATATAAATGTCCTGCAATTATAGTGAATTATGTTGCTCTGACTACCAGCTGTTTCTTCTGCTGCATAGTGAATTCTGTGGGTGCCAATCCTAGAGTCAAAAAGTCTACAATATCCTTGTAATATTCATCTGCAATATGTATGGAAAATAACTGCACGTTAGGCAAATTGTCTTCAAGATTGGTGGGTTCTTTTCCTAACTCAATCCTTAATAGATGGTCGGGTCCTAGGTTCAATCTTCCTAGTCTAACAATGATTTCAAAGTCATACTTCTAAAAGAGTCACAAAAATCTGTAAATTATCCGCCCTAACACTGGTTTATTGACCAGATACTTCAAAGCAGAATGGTAAGTAAACATTGAGAAATGTGCCTGAATTTCTGCAATGCATACACCATAGCTAGACCTTCTCTTTCTGTGGTCGTATAGTTCTTTTCAGCTGATGAGAGATTTCTTCCTGAAAATGAAATGGGATGGTCAATGCCTCCCTCTCCTAGCTATGCTAGCACCACACCAAGTGCAATGGACGAAGCATCCATGTGTACATGGAATTTCTTGTCCCAATCCAAAAAAAAAAAAGTGCAGTTACCATTTTCTCCTTTAGTGTTTCTAGGCCTTGCTTGCATTCTATGTTCCATATGAACTGTGCTTCTTTCTTCAACAGCTTCTCCATTGGTGCGGTTATCTGTGCATAACCCTTGATGAATTTTCTATAGTACCCTGTATGTCCCAACGTGGTGTGAAGTTTTTCACTGAATTTGGTGCTGGTAGGTTCACAATAACTGCGATCTTTGCAGGGTCAACCATCAAACCCTGTTTACATACAATATGTCCCAATAGAATTCCATAGGGAACACAAAAGATACATTTCTTCAAATTCAAAGAGATCTGAAGTTGTCTACATTTTGCTAACATCATTCGGAGGTTCTCGTAGTGGTTCTCCAGTAAATCAAAGATAGTCTAATCATCAAAATAAATTTCTAAGAACTTATGGATAAAGTCCTTGAATGCAGCCACAACAACTCTGGAAAATATGGTAGGTGCATTCTTCAACCCAAATGGCATCACTTTATATTGATATGATCCCCATTCAGTAGCAAATGTTGTCTTATGTCTCTCTGCTTCATCAATCCTAATCTGATGGTATCCAGAAAATCCATCAGTAAATGAGTAGGCCTCATTTCCTCCAACATTATCTAATACTTCATCTGTAAATGGGGTAGGAAATGGGTCACGCAGCGAAGCATCATTCAACTTTCTTATATCTACATAGATTCTTATTTCACCTTTATTCTTTTTGTCCTGGATAACCATAGGGATTATCCACTCTGACTCTTCAACTAGCTCAATGATCCCTGTATCAAACATCTTATCAATCTCTGTCTTCACTTTTTCTTTATATCTGGGGTTCAATCTATAAGGCCTCTGTAATACCCCAATTTTGACCCTTAAGAAATATTGGCTTTTAATGTAAATATTTTATACATGCGATATATGTTTCCCCTAGCGTGGAGCACAAGGCCAAGGCCCCGCTAGTTTATGTTCGGATTTAATTTAAAATGGACAAGTATTTGATATTTTGTTATCCATGTGTTATTAATCCATGGGATATTGTAAGTGATGTAAATATTTGATATTGCTATAAAATACCAAAACTGGCTATGGAAGCAACGAATGAGAAAGGGCCATGTGAATTCCAATAGGGAGTGGTGAGGGGGTTGTGGGGATGAACCATATGCTGCCAAATGTCATTGTGAGAACCCATTTGACTTTCCTTGCTAACATTCAATTCAGTTGTATGGAAGTTGTTGAAGAATTCAGGCCATGGCTTCGATGGAGCATGGATAGCCCAAAAAATTGTATGGCAGGTATGGGCTATTTTTTTTTTCCTTATTTCTATTCCATTGTTGAACATCCCAGCATCAATTTTCATCCATTACACATGCCCAGCAGTGAGAAAAACCAAAAAATCGCAATTTTGTAAAAACCCACGTTTTGAAGAGCCATAAACGCCCAGAATTGGTATTTGACAGTGAAATCCAATGGGGAATCCATAGATATGAACCTTAGGGTGAAATTGAGAGTATTAGATACCCCAAAATCCATTGGAAAACCCAGTTTTTATAGCCCAGAAATCCAGTGACGGGATTGAGTTATTAGATGACAGATGGTGAGAAATCCAAGTGTGAATGTTTGAACAGAGGTTGGGTTTGCTTGATAAACCCAGTGAAGGATAGAATCTCAATGAATTAGCAACTGGACCTTTTTATTCCCACCCTGAAGAGAACTGGAGGGAAGGGATGTCTGAGGGACTGTGTAGTAGACAAGGGGACCTTCCTTGTGTTGGGAGTGGTAGGTATTGTGGGTGCCATGACTGTTGAGTTTAGTTGAGATGTATGTAGCTATGTGGTTGAACTCACTGGCTTAGCATCCTCCTCCTTTGCTTATTGCATGCTTGATAAACCCAACTGTGTGTTGACTTAGCATGACTGTTTGAGAGAAACCATGGCTGTGAGTGAGCCCATCTAGTTCCTCCTTAGTGGATACACAACCCAGCTCAGGGGTGATCTCTTAGTTGAAAGAATACAAGCTAGACAGAGATCTATGGTTAGGTGGAATGTTGCTCTCACATAGCCAGTTATTTGGGCAGCTTCATCTCAAAGATAAGTGTTCTCTGTGGTTTAAATTATATGATCATTATGTGTTCTGTTATGAATGTTAATTGTCCATCTTAATGAAGTTGACATGAAGTTTGTGCATAGCATGAGAACGAGATTGAATTCTCTACATGTGGAACCATTATATGCCTGTGATAGATATGTTGATGCAATATTGTGTGTGTGTTTGTAAATATTATTTAATTTCGCTGTATTTATATTGAGTATGAATTTGCACACAAATTTTTTTATTTATCCATGAATTTCTTAGTAATGTATGGGGCTGAGATTATCAAATAAGCCCGGTACGTTTAGTCATGTTTCCTTTCTTGCACTGGATTGATGGATGGGGACGTGACAGAGTGGTATCAGAGCCCATGTTGCAGCATTGTGGCTGTGTGGGCCAAACTGTGAGTTACAAGTATATAATGGAATGTTTTAACGTAGTATTAATGAAGTTTGGGCGGCATTTTTTATTAGAAAAATGTCAGGATAAGAGTTCTCAGGTGGGGCAGGGGACCAAATTTGCCTCATTTGGACAAGGGACGACGGAGTTATGAACCCCGCAAGTTGCAGGGACGGAGGTGTTCCACAGTTGCGGATTTCGGGATTTCGGGTTGCGGGAACAAGGATTTCCAAATTTTGCATTTTGGATTTCCACAATTCCGAACCCGCAATTTTGGATTTCGGGTTTCGGGTTGCGGGAATGACGATTTCCAAATTTTGCATTTTGGATTTCCACAAATCTGAACCCACAATTTTGGGTTTCGGGTTTCAGGTTGCAAGAACGAGGATTTCCAAATTTTGCATTTTGGATTTCCGCAATTCCGAACCCGCAATTTCGGATTTCAGGGTTCGGGTTGCGGGTTGCGGGAATGCAAAATTTTGAAAATTGCATTTTGGATTTCTGCAATTCTGAACCCGCAAATTTTGGATTTCAGGTTTCGGGTTGCGGGAATACAAAATTTTGAAAATTGCATTTTGGATTTCCGCAATTCCGAACCCGCAATTTCAGATTTTGGGTTTCGGGTTTCAGGTTCGGGTGAAAAATATATATATATATATATATATATAGCCCAAAATTTGATTTTTGGATTGCAGGGGCATGCGAAATTAGGAATGGATGAATTCAGTGGCATTCTGAGGCCATTAACGAAGGCCATGGAAGGTCCAGTGAGGATCCCGAGCCCATTATGCTTCAATTTGGCATAAATTTGGGATTAATGGCTCTTACAAATCGGTGTCCCGATGCTTGATAGAAGGTCGGATTGAGCTGAAACTGATATGAAGCGATCATGGAGTAGGAACAATGTTAAGTGTAGAATTTTGGAGCCAAACTCCAAAGGATGTGGATTCGGGGTGAGTGTGAAGGCCAAAAAACACTATTTTGGGCCACTTTTTGAGAAATTTGAAAAGCTTGCAATGGATGAAAGTGACCCTGTAATTAGGATCCAATAAAATTACTGAACTCAACATTTCTCATTCTCATGAAAACAGACATTTTCTATAAGACATAGATTTTCCAGAAATGCACCATTTGGGAAATAGCCATTTTTGGCCAAAAATTTGAAATTTTGGAAAAATGTGAAAAGTGAAAAGTAGTCAAACCCAGAATTTTATAAAAGATGAATGGTGCATCGAAACAGATATCTGTGAGTTGCGGAGTGTTCCTTGATATGTGAAATAACTTCTCCTGGTAGAAAATTTTTCCTGAATCTCTATATATTTGCTTCTATAGGTGGCTGAAGTTGGCAGTTCAGGATATTTTACAACTGTGTAAAAATGCGCAGAACGGTGGTGAAAATTGTCATTTTTGGAGTAATGCAATTTCCACACCCGATGTTGGAATGAAGCACGGGGATAGGCATTGGAAAGCTTATCCAATAGGGAATAATGGCACATCAGAATTTGAATGGGACTATCATACATCATAGATAATTAGAGCATAAAAGTGCCAATGAGTGTTTTGTCAAATTGTTGACAATATGGGCAATTTCCATAATTCCATGAATGGGAAAAAGAAATGAATGCATAACAGCTATGTGAATTATTCCATGAGTTGATTATGTTAAATAATGATTTTTGTAGATTTCTATATGCATTCTTATGATTTCTAACAAATATTTTCATAATGCACAATGTTTGCAACTCATAAGATTTAATAGTGTAGCAGAAGTAGCATACAGGGAGGAGAGTCTCCTAAGAAAAATGGTGACCATAAATGATGCTCAGGATCCTTATGAGCATGAAGAATATGTGATAAGATAAAATGTGCAAGAAGAGAATGTTGATACTGGATCCAATGGGATAAGGGAGCAAGTAACTCCTCAAAATTTGGTTGAAACCATGGTGAGCTTCAATGAAAGGTTGATGAAGGCTCGAGAAGAACAAAACCAACTCAATGTTGTTATTTTGCAAAGCCTCACTGATATGCAGCAGAAGATAAACCTTGGTTCCAACCCAAGCAATGTAGGTGAAGAAGGAAGAGATGCAGAGAGTCTCTCTAGAGGTTGTTCAAAGAAGAGGACTCCAAGCCCAAGGAAGAGTTCTGTGAGCAGAAAGCATAGAACACCTTCCTCTAGATCTTCTTCTAAAAAATCATGTAACTCCAGAGGTTCTCAAATAAGTCCAAGGCATATGCCCAGGAGATTTGATGGAAGAAAGAATTTCAAAGGCATCCCACAGGGAGAATTCAGGAAGGCAAGGCCTCCCACATTTGATGGACAAGACAAGACTAGCCAAGAGGCAGAGGCATGGCTTCTTGGAATGAAGAAATATTTCAGAATTCAGGACTACTCAGGAAATGAAAAGGCCAAAATTGTCATTTACAATCTAAATGGTAGAGCTTCCATTTGGTGGGACAACCTATTGCAAGTGAAAGGGATCAGTGAAAGGAAGATCAGCTGGGAGAGATTTAAGAAGTACTTCAAGGAAAAATACCTTTCTGCTAGGTATTATGACAGTAAGTAAAAAAAGTTCAATGAACTCAGGTTGGGACAAAAATCTATGGAAGAACATGTCCATAAATTTTTGGAATTATTGAGGTATGTAGATTACATTAAAGATGAGAGAGTAAAACTCCAATGCTTCCTTGGGAGTCTATCTCAAAGTTTCAGAGATAGAATTGAGTTTGTTAATCCACCAAGTCTTGATGAAGCCATTAGAATGGCAATGCATTGCTATGAGCAGAATAAAGGAAAATTAGAGGTTAACCCAACATGGAAAGGAAATCCAAGAGGGAGGTTTGATCAAAAGAGAAGTGGCTTCAAACCACCATTCAAAAGTCAACCCAAAACCTTTCCACAAGGGTAGCAAGCAAGGAGTGGATTCAAGCCAACAGTAGTAGCAGACAAAGCATCAAAAGGGCCACTTCATTGTTGGGGATGTGGAAAAAACCACATGCTAAAGGATTGTCCACATCGGAAATGGAATCCCTGGAGCTTGCACAACTTAAAGGGAGAAGCAACAGTGGAGAACATGGCAAGGGAAACGCCTCGAATTTATGCAGCATTGGATAATCATCAGGTAGACCATCAATCATCAGTGGTGGAAGTTGAAGGTAATATTGCTAAGCAATCTATTTCTATTTTGATTGATCCAGGATCTACTCATAGTTATGTTTCTCCAAAAGTGGTTGAAGGTTGTTCTCTTAGAAAAATGAAGCATAATAAGTCTTGGCTAGTTCAATTAGCCACAGGGACCAAGAGAAAAGTAAGTGAAGTGGTGGTGGAGTGCCCCATAGAATTGAATGGACTCCACACACATGTAGATTTAAATGTGTTACCATTAGGATCTTATGATGCCTTAATTGGAATGGATTGGTTGGAAAAGCATAGGGCCAAGTTGGACCATTATGAGAAAGCAATTGAATGCATTAATGAAGAGGGAAGACCAAGATTGGTAAGATAAATTTTCAAATAAGTTTCAGTAAGACAGATTTCAACCTTACAGTTGAAAAAGTTTTATAAGAAAGGTTTCCAATTATATGTAGTTCATATGTCGGATTCACCAGAGGACAAGGTCCAACGATAGAAGACTTCCCATTGTTGCAAGAATTCCAAGATGTACTTCCGGATGAAGTGTTGAGACTACCGCCAAAGAGAGATATTGATTTCACCATCGATCTTGTTCTGGTGGCAGCACCGAATTCCAAAGCTCCTTATAGAATGAGTACACCGGAATTGGTAGAGTTGAAGATGTAGCTACAAGAGTTAATGGACAAGAGGTATATCAGGCCTAGTGTATCTCCATGGAGAGCACCGGTGTTATTTGTCAAGAAGAAGGATGGGACTTTAAGGTTGTGTATTGATTACAAGAAGCTCAATAAAGTGACAGTCAAGAACAAGTATCCATTTCCAATAAATTATGACTTATTTGATCAAATGAAGGAAGCTAAAGTGTTTTCAAAGATTGACTTGAGGTCTGGGTACCATCAAGTGAGGATTAAGGAAGAATACATTCACAAAACAGCTTTCAGAACTAGATATGGTCATTATGAGTTCATCGTGGTGCCATTTGGTCTTACCAATGCACTTGCTACAATCATGTGTCTCATGAATAGTGTATTTAACAAATATTTGGATAAGTTTGTGATTGTGTTCTTGGATGGAATTCTTGTCTATTCAAGGAATGAAGAATAACATGAGGAACATCTAAGGATGGTGTTACAAGTCCTTAGAGAACATCAGTTGTATGCCAAGTTAAGCAAGTGTGAATTTTACCAAAAGAGGGTTCAGTATTTGGGTCATGTCATTTCTGAAGAAGGAATTGCAGTTGATCCAGAGAAGATTAATGCCATCATGGATTGGTCTACTCCAAAGAATGTTTCATATGTTAGATCTTTCATGGGTCTTGTTGGTTATTACAGAAGGTTTATTGAAGTCTTCTCCAAAATAGCTCATCCAATCACTTCATTGAAAAGGAAGAATATCAAGTTTGTATGGTCTAAAAAATGTGAGAAAGTTTTCAGCAGTTAAAGGAGTTACTTACCAGTGCTCCTATTTTGAAGATAGCAGATCCAAAGAAGGATTTTGTAGTGTGCACAGATTCTTGCATTGAAGGGCTAGGTGGAGTTCTCATGCAAGAAGGATTTGTGATTTGCTATGAGTCAAGGAAATTAAAAGAGCATGAAAAGAATTATGCCACACATGATTTAGAATTAGCATCCATAGTACATGCTCTCAAGATGTGGAGACATTATTTGATGGGAAGAAGATTCGAGCTTAGAACAGACCACATGAGCTTGAAGTATTTGTTTGATCAGCCAAACTTGAATGCTAGGCAAGCTAGATGGATGGAGTTTCTTTGTGAATTTGATTTTGAAATTAAGCATGCAAAAGGGAAAGAGAATAAGGTTGCAAATGCCCTTAGCAGAAAATTTCATGTTACAGCAGTAGTGCAGCAGTAAGTATGTGCAAATCAGATTTGAAGACAAGAGTTCTTAAAGCCCAAAACAGTGATGAAACTTGCCTTCAAATTAAAGAAAAGTTGCAGCAGGGTAATGTGGATGAAGCATGTGTAAGATATCAACTGGGTGAGAATGATTTTCTCATCCATCAGAATACCAGACTGTACATCCCAAATAGTGCAGATTTGAAGAAGCTTGTGATGGATGAAATACATCAAATGTCATACTCTGGACACCCAAGATATCAAAAGACTATAATAGCAGCAAGAAAGAAATACTTTTGGAATGGTATGGAAAAAGACATAGCTAAGTACATTGCTAGGTGTCAAAAGTGCCAACAAGTCAAGGAAGAGCACCAACATCCAGCAGGATTGTTACAGCCCTTACCCATTCCAAAATGGAAGTGGGAAGTAATCTCTATGGATTTTATAACAGGTCTTCCCATGACAGTGAAAAAGCATGATTCAATAATGGTTGTGGTGGACAAGCTATCCAAGGTAGCTCATTTTATTCCAGTCAAGTCCACTCACAAGGCTAATGACATTGCAAATATCTTCATGAGAGAGATATTCAGATTGCATGGATTTCCCAAGGCAATAATTTATGATCGTGATACAAAGTTCACTTCCAATTTTTGGAAAGGATTGTTTCAGGAATTGGGAACTAAATTGAATTTCAATACAACTTATCATCCTCAAACAGATGGGAAAACTGAGAGGGTGAATCAAGTTCTTGAAGACATGCTGAGAATGTATGTGATGGATAAACCATCCAAGTGGGAGGATTACCTACACTTTGTAGAATTTGCATACAATAATGGACATCATGCATCATTGGGAATGAGTCCATTTGAAGCATTGTATGGCAAAGGATGCAGGACTCTAGTGAATTGGGACAACCCGGTGAACAGGGTAGTACTTGGACTAGAGATGGTCAAAGAAATGGAACATGAAGTTGTTAAGATCAGGCAGAATTTCAAGGAAGCTCAAGACAGGAAAAAGAGTTATGCAGATTTGAAAAGAGTGCACAAGGAATTTCAGATTGGGGATCATGTTTATTTGAGAGTGAAACCAAGGAAAATTTCTCTCAAGTTGGGGAGTTGCGCCAAGTTGTCCCCAAGATATTATGGACCATTTGAAGTCCTAGATAGGATAAGGCCAGTTGCATATAGAATTGCATTTCCTGCTATTATAATAGCTCATAATGTTTTCTATGTATCTTTGTTGAAGAAGTATGTACATGATCCTAATTATATGATTGATTGGAATGTGATATAGGTGGAACCCGAGGGAGAGTTCCAAGTAGAGCCTATGCGCATCCTCGAAAAGAAAGTCACTTTGATCCAGAATAGAGCCATCGGGCAGGTAAAGGTCCAATGGGAACACCTTAGTCCTGATGAGGCTACATGGGAGCTGGAGGATGCCATGAAAGAGGCATGTCCATTTTTGTTCAGTTTTGAGAACACCGAGGACAATGTTGTTCTAAGGGGGAGAGGAATGTAATACCCCAATTTTGACCCTTAGGAAATACTGGCTTTTAATGTAAATATTTTATACATGCGATGTATGTTTCCCCTAGCGTGGAGCTCGAGGCCAAGGCCCCGCTAGTGTATGTTCAGATTTTATTTAAAATGGACAAGTATTTGATATTTTGTTATCCATGTGCTATTAAGCCATGGGATATTGTAAATGATGTAAATATTTGATATTGCAATAAAATACCAAAACTGGCTATGGAAGCAACGAATGAGAAGGGGCCATGTTTATTCCACTAGGGAGTGGTGAGGGGGTTGTGGGGATGAACCATATGCTGCCAAATGTCATTGTGAGAACCCATTTGACTTTCCTTGCTGACATTTAATTTAGTTGTAAGGAAGTTGTTGAAGAATTTAGTCCATGGCTTCAATGGAGCATGGGAAGCCCAGAAATTCATATGGCAGGTATGGGCTCTGTTTTTCTTATACCACAATTCACTCCAACTCATGGGATTGGGTTCTTCCTCATTCCCATTCCATTGTTGAACATCCCACCATCAGATTTCATCCATTACACATGCCCAACAGTGAGAAAAAACAAAAAATCGCAACTTTGCAAGAACCCGCGTTTTGAAGAGCCATAAACGCCCAAAATTGGTATTTGATAGTGAAATCCAATGGGGGATCCATAGATATGAGCCTTGGGGAGAAATTGAGAGTATTAAATACCCCAAAATCCATTGGAAAACCCATTCTTTATAGCCCAGAAATCCAGTGACGGGATTGAGTTATTAGATGACAGAATGGTGAGAAATCCAAGTGTGAATGTTTGAACAGAGGTTGGGCTTGCTTGATAAACCCAATGAAGGATAGAATCTCAATGAATTAGCAGCTGGACCTTTCTATTCCCACCCTGAAGAGAACTGGAGGGAAGGGACGCCTGAGGGACTGTGCATTAGAGAAG
The DNA here is from genome assembly GCA_027924585.1 of Larix kaempferi. Taxonomy (NCBI): domain Eukaryota; kingdom Viridiplantae; phylum Streptophyta; class Pinopsida; order Pinales; family Pinaceae; genus Larix; species Larix kaempferi. The sequence goes on from BSBM01000109.1 coordinate 7,035,660, forward strand.
TGGACTTTCCTTGTGTTGGGTGTGGTAGGTATTATGGGTGCCATGACAGTTGAGTTTAGTTGAGATGCATGTAGCTCTGTGGTTGAGCTCACTGGCTCAGCATCCTCCTCCTTTGCTTATTACATGCTTTATAAACCCAACCATGTGTTGGCTTAGCATGACTGTTTGAGAGAAACCATGGTTGTGAGTGAGCCCAACTAGTTCCTCCTTAGTGGATACACAACCCAACTCGGGGGTGATCTCTCAGCTGAAAGAATATAGGATGGACAAAGATCTATGGTTGGGTGGAACGTTGCTCTCACATAGCCAATTGTTTGGGCAGCTTCATCTCAAAGATAAGTGTTCTCTGTGGTTTAAATTATATGATCATTATGCGTTCTGTTCTGAATGTTAATTGTCCATGTTAATGAAATGAAATGATTATCTTAATGAAGTCGACATGAAGTCTATGCATAGCATGAGAATGAGATTGAATTCTCTGCATGTGGAACCATCATATGCCTATGATAGATATGTTGATGCATTACTATTTGTGTGTGTGTAAATATGATTTAGTTCCGTTGTATTTATATTGAGTATGAATTTGCACACAAAAGTTTTTATTTATCCATGAATTTCTTAGTAATGTATGGGGCTGAGATTATCAAATAACCCTGTAATTTTTGGTCATGTTTCCTTCCTTGCACTGGATTGATGGATGGGGACGTGACATCCTTTGCTTCACGGGCTTCATGCCTGGCTTGAGAGGTATTTTCATAACCCCCAAGTTGCCCAAAATGCCTTTCATTTTGGCAAACTTGGTTGAAAATAAATCCTGATACTCATGTAGGAGGTCTACAATCTGCGCGACCGTCTCATCATCCCAGTAGTCTCCAATGGATGCGAACTTTGGCTCTTCACTTGTGCCAATGTTCACTTTTCTTGTATTGACAGGTCTAATCATATCTGGAATTTCTAATGGAGGTCCTTCTATGTTGCGTGCTCCTTCTGATTTAGGTATATTGATGTTGCGTGGATCCTCCCCATCGCTCTCTTCTTGTTCTTCTTCATTTTCAGCAAGATTGTAACATTCAAGGGTATGTTCTATCTGTCTTTCCCATTATGGTTGTAGGTTTACAAGTACCTTTACATATTCAAATATCTTTTGTTTGATTTCCTCTAATGCCTCGTTTATACTTGGGCATTTGTCTTGAAATATCCTTTGTCTGATAACCTGCAGAGCTTCATTTATGCTTGGGATTCATCTTCAAAGCTAAAAGTTATCTGAAACTTTACAGTTAAGAGAGATCAATCTTTTGTCCCTCTTCAAAGCTCTGAGTCTATATACCAATCTTCTGGAATCTGCTCCAATGTGTGCACAAATAGATGAACCCATTCTTCCTGTGGTCTATTTTCCCATGCTTGTGAACAAATTTCTATGTGATCCCTCGGATCCATTTGTCCATTATACTTTTCGAATGTCAGCCCAATGTTCTCTATGAATCTAATTTGCATCATATGTCTACATTGTTCCCATGTGGTCAAAGTCTACTTATGCACAACCCACCATCTTGCAGGTGTAGCATGCAGTGCTATGTCTAATGCTAGTATGCGATGTTCAGCTGCAACTAATACATTATATTCTTGAATAAATGAATAGACATTAGTTGAACCATCATAAGTGGGGATTGGACTTACCTCTGTTCTGATCCATCACAGTGATTTGGTGATTTGTGCACATCTTCTTGCAGATACTTCATGCATTCAACTTTGCCAATTTTCCAGTCCTGCGTCAGAGTCTGACACGCAAGAACTGTCGCATCGCCAACTAAGTGCTCCATCCGCCATAGGATTAATGTAGTCATCCTGATTCGCAATCATCTTGTATATGCGATCAATATCTTATGCCCTGGATTATTCATGAACCGGATCACTGTATATTTCTCCTTGCGAAGGGTCCAGGGGTGCGATGACCCTAATATCCTACCCTTCAAAGATCATCTTTTTGGTTTTTAGGTTGATGATTGCGAGGTTATCCATCGCCCAGTCTGTTAGTTTTTCAGAATTTACTTCAATATGATCTAGGATCTTAACTGAGAGAACAACATGTACAACATATCTATAGCATACCAATCATGGACATAATAATGCAAGCACACAAGAGACAATAGACACACAGAGTTTCACTGGGGAAAACCATAGAGGTGAAAAAGCCCACAACTTCCTCAGAGATAGATAGAGAAATGATACAACCCAAGCATAAGAGATAGTCTTCTCCTAGCAGCAACTTCTCCTCCTCCACAAGTGTGCCACTCTCCAATGAGAGTATGAGTGAGGAAGTGAATGATTAAATAGAGTGACTCCCGCACTCTATTTATACTTGACTTGACTTGCCTAATAACCTTTACTAGGTCGGCCTCAACTTAACCACATAACATAATGCTGACAGAGCCGACCCCAATAGGGTGGTCTAATAACCCTTTTACCCACATGACTCATACAGGGTTGACCCCATCAAGGTGGTCTAATAACCCATCAAGTATAAGTTACGACACTTACAATATAAATGACGACACTTCTATATAAAGGAATAATAACATCTCTATAGGAATACAAACACTTCCATATAGAGGAATAATAACATCTCTATAGGAATACAATATACATGGGTGAAATACATTCCGAAGTTATAATTACATCAACACTCCCTCTTAACTAGGAAAGTATTTCTCAGCACAGATCTGCTAGCACAAGTCTTCTTCTCTGGATCATCGTCATCGAATCATCATCCTTGAATCATCGTCATCATCACTATTGCTGCTATCTCAATCAATCTTTGAATCTAGTCATCATAGGAAGTTCTACAGAGCCAATCCTTTTTTATACTGAATGTAGGCCCACCACCTGTAGGTCTTCATCATCACTGGCCATACTGTGGAATCCTCAGGACTGATTACATGCATCAACAAAAACTCGAAAGAGCATCCCAGGCATTTTATGAGCACATAGCTCAACCTATCGGATCTCCCAGGATCTTTTACATGTGACTGTCACAAAACCTTAAAAGAGTGTCTTTCCAAGCAAGATCTCTAAAGAGCATTTGAGGCCTTTTTCATCCTGTCCAGATCTCCAGGACTTATTACATGTGGTCCCCACAAAACCTTAAAAGAGTGTATTTCCAAGCAAGAACTCTAAAGAGCATCCGAGGCCTTTTTCATCATGTCCAGATCTCCTGGACTTATTGCATGTGGTCTAGCAAAACCTTAAAAGAGTGTCTTTCCAAGCAAGATCTCTAAAGAGCTGTTGATGCCTCGGATATCGTAGCATCAATCAGAAAGGGATTCTCCCCGATAGATGATCCCAATTAGATTATCCACCGTTTGGTGTAGGGAATCCGTCCGGTTAGCGGTTCCGGCAACCGTGGGTTTGGAGTTCAATTCCAAGTATATCGGTTATGGCCCGATCCACCTTTCTTTAGATTTTATATTTTTTTTTTTAATGAGATGCAAGTGCCTAATTTATATTTGATCTGAATGCAAAACTAAAACAGATCTAAGTCTAAAACTGAAGTAAATATACCTATCCTTGCAAGGAGCACATTTAAAGGATGAGCAATGAGCTGTAAGAGTTATCTTTAAAGAATGAACAGGTAGCCATTAAATCTTAAAAAGAAAGCTACAACTAGATAAAAGATCTCAGAAGATAGCTTCTAATTTAATATAAAACACATTTATTGCTCATGAAACAGAGAAGCAAGATTATTTAATCTAAATGCAAAACTGAAAGAACAGATCTAAATCTAAAAAAAAAAACACATGAAATAAAACTAATTGTCCCTGCAAGGAGCCAAATTAAAGCATGAGTAATGAGCTGTAACAGGTATCATAAAGAAAGAACAGATAGCCATTAATTCTTACAGGTAAAGCTACAGCAAAGATGAAAGATATCAGAAGGTAGCTTCTGATTTAATATAGAACACATTTATTGCTCATGAAACAGAGAATTCGTTTGGCACAGACAGGAGTAAAATCATTTGTTGTAAAGAAATAATTCAGATAACAAGAAAGATCTCACATTAAAGTATAGAATCCACCAGAATAATCCAATCCACATCCATTCTTTATTCCCATGCAAAACGTCCTCTCCAGGCTTTCATTAGAAGATTTTACTTTCATAGAACATACACAAGATAGCTCGTACAAGTCTGAAAATTAAAATCCCTGCCAAAAGTCTTGTCTAATCCTTCCTAACTTCTATTTATAGTTACAAAATTTCCCTTTGGGCTGCCACCTGGCTTCTTCCACTTGTCATCTACAGGAATTTCCTCTATAATAAACCAAAATGTGACTACTCCTTTTACCAAAAAATATTTAACAAAAGAAAAAGGATAGCTGTCCCATAGCTCACGCTTTACACATTTGAGAGCTTAAAAATACAACGTATCAGAAATAATATTCTGAAATCAGCGATTTCACTCTTGTGCGTGAGCTTCTGCTGGAAGAGGGTCGCTCAAATTGGCTGCTGCTGCTGCTGCTTGGGAAGGAGGAATCGAGCCCACTATCTCTGCTGCTACTGCTAGGGAAGAAGAAATCGAGCCAGCTAGAGTTTCTGTTACTGCTGGGAGAGAAGAGCCTGGGTTTGTTGTTGCTCCTTCCACTGCTGCTGCTTTCTTCTCCTCCTCCGCAATGTAACTATACCAAATGCCAGTGTCCCTTATGATTACGTTTGCGGAAGCAGGGAGCAGGATTTTCTGAGAAGTCACATTTTTCCTAAGCTCTGCTCCAATGCCTTGAACTTCCGCCACTGCAGCTTGATGCACTTCTTTAAGCAAATGGATGTGGACTGATGACATTCCAATATAATGTTGGAGGTCGTCAATTGCTAGGACATCAATTTTCTTCACATATTCGGTCTGGATTCCCAATTCTTCTTTGAGTTCAGCCAAGCGTTGTTCTTCACTTAGGAAGTCATCGAGGGATTGCGGGAAATTCAATTTGCACCTGTCATGCACTCCCTGGATTTTTTGATACAGACCGTTGATCCTATCCCTTGTCTCTTGCACACTGGCCATTAGCTTACTGCCACAGCTTCTGTAGAATTCCAGAAGGGCTATGTCTTCATTAAAACCTTCCACAGACTTAAATGGGAGATGTGTGGGAAATCCCCCTTTCCTTCTCGCCATTCTATCTGGATCAAGATATTTGCCTTGACACGGGTATGCTTAGCTTTGAGCCTATGGGCCTCCGCATTAATTTCTTTTAACCTGACCACCATGGCCTTGAGCTTGCAAACTTCATTAGTGATTAGACCCTGAGTCTCATGCATTTGCTTCAGGATGTTGCAGGACAGCTCATGGAAGGGAGATATATCCATCGTTCTGCTCTCAGCTTGCTCTAATTGCTCAGCTAATGCCCGCTTATCTGCTTCTAGCTGGGATGCTTTATCTTCCGCTTCATTCTTCTCTGCTTCCACAATCATTATCTGGAGTGTTAGTTGGTCCTTTTCCTCCTCCAGCTGGCTATACTTGCCTGATAGCTCTTTATGCTCGGCATACAGGCAATTATACTTATTCACCACAAGATCCCTGTAGGCTTGCTCATTAGCCACAGTCTGTTGTAGCGTACGAACCCTCCTCTTTGTCAATTCATTTTCTCTGACTATAACACCTACATTGTCCAGTGATGCTTTGTTGTTTCTACAACTGCGGATGCCATAGCTAAGGGATCCTTATCTGTATTCTGCATTACAATGATCTCCCGGTGGGTAATGATATCCTCCTGGAAGAGTCTTTTGATCCTCTCTTCCGATTTAAGGACCATTGCCTTCCTTTTCTTATCATAAACAAATTCATTCCACCTGGACACCGTATGTTTTCCTGATGGAGTGTACGGAACAATTGGGAGGTCCATAATGTCCATTTCTTCTTCAGTTGGTGGAGTCCGGACTCCCTGAGCTGGATCTGTTCCCACATTTTGGGTACTAGAGCCACCTGCTTGAGGAGCGTCTATTTCCATGTCTTGGACCCCGGATCCACTTACTTGGGCATCTTCTCCTGCTTTCAGCTCTTCTTCCGCTTTCCGTTCAGCTTCCTGTCCTCCTTCCCCTCCTTCCACTTGTGGCTGACCTTCATTTCCTTTCTGTTGCGTTTCATCTTCAGCCTCCTTCTGTTGTTGGGATTCCTCGGCTTCTTTCTGCAGCCTCTCACTTTCAGCTTCTTGTTGCATTCCTGCCACTTCAGCTTCCTGCTGCAACCTAGCTTCCTCAGCCTCCTGTAGCAATCTTGCTTCCTCTCTTAATTTGAGCTCTTCCTAAACTCGGGCATCATCAACTTCTTTCTCCTTCTGCTAGCTGGTCTTCTAGACCTTGGTTGAGCTAGAGCCTGCTCCAGTGCCTTGGCGACAGATCCGCAGCTCAGCCATGTTGTTGATGCCTCTGAATGCCTCTTCCTCGGCATCGGGATAGTGAGAGTACTCAAAATGAGCATAGATTTCCTTACAATGCTCGGCCACTTTTCCCTTCCTGTCATTCCTTTGGAAGATCACCTCGCTGAAGTGAAAGGCCTTCAGTTCCTGAACAAACTCCTCGGCTGAGGCAACCCCTGAGAACTTGTAAGCTCCTATGCAGAAAGGTAGAGGGGGAAAAGAAGCCTTATGCTATTTGTGGAGCATTGCTCCAATTCCATCCAGAAAAATCTGTCTTAGTGCCTCTTTAAGGACCACATAATCTGTAGCATATCTTGGAAAAATATATGGAGCTTTAGTTCCTCCAAACATTCTGAGATAGGTGCCTTTCTCCGAGAAATAAAAATCTCCATAATTTTCAAGGACTTCCATGGCATTCTCCAACAGGCAGTTGGGCTCTTCCTTGAATAGCTACTCATATAGGGGCATGATGAACCCCTCACAGATGAGTTTGTAGCTAGGTTTGTAATTCTGAGCCCACAACATCCTGAAAGCGGTATAGACCGGGGTGGTGGCCTTATCCCATGTGCAGCCCAATTTGGGGAAATCCACCTTGGCCAAAACACAATCAATCAGATATGAGGACATGAAAAATTCTGCCTTCTTCAAGGCTAGTCCTTCTCTTGTAGCAACTATCATTGAGGCTAAACTATCTAACAGGAGAGTGGCCCAGTCAAACATAGTTCCTTTAAATGCCACGAAGTGGATGATAGGGACCCACTGAATCTAGTACACGGTGCCATCTGGCATGCCAAAGATTCTGCACAACATCAAGGCAATCAATCTGAAAGGAGGTCTCAGATTCTGGACGTCATATTCGTCATTTCCTTTCTTTCTCAAATGCTTGCCTACGACCAATATCTTTTTGGCCATCTCAACGTTGTTCATCTGGCCCAGCCATTCATCAGTCAAAGATTGCTGGGCGCGGAGAAATTTGTAGGCCACGGCCAGGTATGCTCGGTGAAACGAGGCAATGGCTGTCTTCCTGCTGTCATGAATTACTCTCCCTTCCGCATCGGCATGTTGGAGTATCCACCCGATTACTTCAGAACATGGGAATAGTTCAGGGCGGGTAGCAGCTCTAGTTATGCCTGAGGCTTTGATATTTAGATAAATCGGCCCTTCTTCTAGCAACATGTCCGGGATATCCTGGTCTTGGATCATTCTGTAGATATCACCCCATCAGATTTCAGGAGGAACACCGGTGGTGCACCTAGTATCCTGGAGTGTGGTCTCAGTTTTAAGTGGTGCAGGCTGTTTTTCTGTCATTTTAGCCTTCTTCCTATTACCTTTTGGCATTTTGACTTATCCCTGATAGCAACCAAATATAAGCCATTATAAAATTGAGCAACATACTGTGAGATTTTAATAGAGAGCATCACCATTTTAACATGTCAATGAGATAAATACAATGTGAAGCTGCATGTTAGGAAGCCAAAATACACCATTCCAAACAAGAATTCTAGATTTTAGTCATCCGAATTCTTTTAAAGGGGTAGGTTTGGAATGCTCCCGCGAGGATAAGCATGTTGCGGAAGCAACCTGCTCTTGGTCTAGCTCTAGGGGAAAGGGTGTCCTTCATTTAGGTTCAAATGGTAAATGGTTGGTTAGCTTGGGTTGATAACAATTTAACACAAAGCTAGAGATGGCTCTCCGCGCTTATGAACAGGCGAGGGGCTCGGACGGCCGCCAGGGCTTAGTTATCGTAGTTTGACGTGAAGCTCTATGGCCATGCTTAGGAATCTGAACGGGGTGGTGGCTGGTGAATACTTGGGCGGCCACTCTATGGTTTTGGCTAAAAGGAACGAGACGTTTGACGAGACTTGTCGACTTTAAAAGCAAAATAACGACGCATGTGGTCAGGGTAGGAATTTGGAAAGATTCCACCCGTTAGAACTGATTTTTTTACACAACGTTTTCACAATTTCTTTGCTTTTATATGACGGAAAAAATTAATTAAATTTAAACTGTATTGATGGGCAAAATAGCCCATGACGGACATTTTGCCCGTCAAAATCCAACCAATTCCTATCGTCTTCAAAAAATCCCAAACCAAAGGTAACTTGACGCGTGGAAGAAACAAATTTAACGGTTAAAACCTCCTACCTGGCACCGTGAAGAGGGATGAATGAGGTGGCCGTGAACGTGGACGAGTGAGCTGAGCTGGAGCAGTCGCACGACGTCCAACAGTGGTTTGCCAATCGACAAATAACAATGTGTTGGCTCGCACCCCCACCGTTTATTTAAATAGACCGAGCACGTGTGAGTTTAATGTGGTGGTTGGCGTATTTAAAACGTGGTTTAAATACATCATATGCCACGGTCACGTCAAGAAATTTTGATCTACGTGCAACCGCCATTCGTGGGACCGACTCGCGAACTTCACCCGCCACTGCGGCAGGTTACGCTGAACTCCTCCGACGTTTCGAGAGAGACCGATTAATCTTTCCGCAATTCAATCTTTGGAGGCTTAGCTTCGGGAGGATTATGGATATCCGTTCGCAATTTCAACGAAGGTAAGTGGATAACTTGCGGAAGCAACCTGCGAAGTATCCCGCCATTTCGGAAGGAGTTGGCGAACGGCTTCCGCAGAATGGAACGTGAACGATTAAGTCTTTTGGCGGGATGATAACGTGGAAGCTTCCGAAATTGCAGAAGGCTTTCGCAAATAGCTTCCGCAGTTTCAGAAGGCTTCCGCGAATGTTTCCGCAAAGGCTTCCGAAAACTTCAAAAAAAATTTCTAAGTATCGGCCGCTCTTTGAGAGAGCTTCGGAAAGCTTTTGCCCTTAGCTTCCACTATTTCAGAAGGAATAGGTGAATGGCGTCCGCCATTTCGGAAGGCTAACGTGAAGGCGTCCACAACTGCGGGAGAAAAAACCAAAAGGTTCTGTCAAACTTCCTCGGTGAGGTTTCGGGATGAAAACGCGAAGGTTTCCGCAGTTGCGGAAAGCTTGGGTGAATGGCTTCCGCGGGTTCAAGACTTAAAAGATTTTTAAAAAACTAAGTCACTTGGCGGCCGCGGGGAAAGCTGGCGAATGGCTCTCGCAAGTTTCGGGTGGCTTCCTCGAATTCTTCCGCAAACTTCTAAATCTTTTCGGGAGGTTTATGCAAACGGTTTCCGCTGTTTCGGGATACAAAGCTAAATGGTTCCGTGGATCTTCCTTGGCGCGTTCCGCAAACTTTCGAAAAATCTAAGTCCCTTTTCGGAAAGCTTATGCTAAATGGCTTCCGTCGTTTCGGACGGAAAATCCGAATCCCTCCGCAACTGCGGAAGGTTTTGACGAATAGCTCCGTCGTTTCGGAAAGAATTATCCAATGGCTTCCACAACTTTCCAACGAAATTTTCTAAGTCTTTTTTTTGGGAGGTTTATGCGAAAGGCTTCCGCCACTGCGAGGCTTTATCAAATCATTCCGCGATTTCCAGGAAGACTTCATGAAAAAAAAAATTGTTGAGAAACAAGATTTTCTGGCAGACTTGGAGGGGTTCATGGCAATATTTTCTATTAAAAAACAAAGTTAACAGCTGGGGATGGCTTCTTAAGGCAGCCTTTCTACAAAAAATGAAAGGAGGGGCCCCAATATGTACAAAATTTTTGGGGGGGATGTTGCTGCAACAACAAGAGCATCTGAGGCCTTTTTCATCCTGTCTAGATCTCTAGGACTTATTACATGCTACCCTTGCACAACCTGTCCACGGCCATAGAGTAGCAACCTGATACTTCACCATACATCGTCCTGATGTACATGATCGTCATGATCATCATCACTGCATTGTCCTGATGCATGTCATCTGGAGCAACATCCTGAAGCTTGTCATCTATGATCATCCTGATCATACAATGCATCCACCTGATGCATACCAAGTATCTACCTGATACATATCATCATACATGATCCACCTGATACATACACAGATACATGATCCACCTGATCATACAATGTATCCACTGATATATATCAACATACATGATCTACCTGATCATACAACATATCCACCTGATACATATACAAATACATGGTCCAAGCATCCAACATGATGCATATACATATACATGATCTAACTGATCATAACAAGCATCCAAAATGATGCATATACATATACATTATCCAACTAATCATAACAAGCATCCAACATGATGCATATATATATACATGATCCAGCTGATCATAACAAGCATCCAACATGATGCATATACATAACAAGCATCCAACATGATGCATATACAGAGCAGTGACTAGAGTATCGTCCTAATGCTCATCATCCAATGGTTACATCCACAGCCATGGGAGGGATCCTCCTCTCACCATGCTTGGAATGGCTTCCAGCAAATATGTCCATCACTTCTTCCTCGAAGTGTCATCAATCTGAAGAACACCAAGCCTCTCTCTGAAGTACTCAAACTTCACTCTGGCTAGTGGTTTCGTTAGCACATCTGCAACCTACTCATTTGTCGCAACATTTAGGAGCTTCATGGCTCCTCTCTACACCATATCCCTGATATAGTGATAATTTATCTCAATGTGTTTCGACCTATCGTGGAACACTGGGTTCTTAGATAGCTTCACACAACTCTGGTTGTCACAAGAGATACCAGTAGCCTCCAGCAGGAGATCAAATAACTCAAATAGTAGCTTCCAGAACCATACTACCTCACAACTAGCTGAACATGCTGCAACATACTCTGCCTCAGCTATACTCAGTGCTACACAGGACTGCTTCCTGCTAAAACAAGAGATCACACTTGATCCTATACTGAAGAAACACCCAAATGTGCTCTTCCTATCTACAGCACTGCCTGCCCAATCTAAATCAACATAACCCTACAGGTTAAACTTTTGATTCGCATCATACTTGAGCCCATAATCAATTGTACCCTTCAGGTACCTCAGAATATGCTTTACAGCAACCAGGTGAACACTTATGGGATCCGTCAGGAACTAGCTCAACGTGTTCACCGCAAAGCAAATATCTGGTCTCGTGTTCGTCAAGTATATCAAGGACCCAATCATCTGATGATACACAGTGACATCAACCGGATCAGATGAAGCATCACACAGAAGCTTCAGGTTCGATGCCATAGGTGTGGCCATGGCCTTGCAGTCCATCATCCCGAACCTCTTCAATATCTCTATCGCATACTTCCCTTGTCCAAGAAAGATTCCATCTGCACTCTGCCACACCTCCATGCCTAGAAAATAGTGCATCATCCCCAAGTCCTTCATCTCAAACTCGGTAGCAAGCTTCCTCTTCATATCGGCAATCAATCTATCCTCACCTGTTACAAACAGGTAATCCACATACAATAGTAGTATCACTGGATTGCCTTCCTCAACCTTGTAGTAAAGATTGGAATCCACTTTACTCTTAGTAAATCCCAAACTGGGTAGGAAGCCATCTATTTTGCCATAATAGGTCCTGGGTTCCTATTTCAAACCATACAGGGCTTTCTTCAGTTTGCACACATGTGACTCTCGGTCATGTGTCTCAAACCTGAGTGGCTGCTCCACATACACTTCCTCTTCAACTACACCATTCAAGAAAGTTGTCTTGACATCCATCTGGTGTGCCTTCCATTTCATCACTACAGCCAGAGCAAGTACTGATCTAGTGGAAGTGTATCTGGATACAGGTGCAAAAGTCTCTTCATAGTCAATTCCTCTTTCTGGGAGAAGCCACAAGCTACAACCTCACTTTGTATTTCTCCATGCTACCATCTGCAGCATGCTTGATCTTATAGATCCACTTGGAAGTCACAACAAACTTCCCTTCAGGTCTTGGGACCACATCCCAAACATGATCGATTGGTACTTCTCAACCATGGCATCCTTTTACTGTATCCCATATCCTGGGAACTTCATATCCTTCAATATCTTCAATAGATAGTTTGAACTTCATTGCTAGAACAAATGTTGTAGTTCTTCTTTTGTAGGTGATGGTATATAATCTTTCCTACAAAACAAGTTAAATTGCATGATTAAAAACATCTCATAGTTTTCAGAACAAATTCTTACACATAAATAAATATGTCATATAGTCATGCAATTATTTTAGCCAATCCTTCAATACAACATTTATCCATATCCCATTACTTTCTAGATGCCTTCCAATCTCTACCAGAACATTTGTTAAGAGTGTGCACAACTCCCAACATGTCAGCAAATAGGTTTTATTCTAGATAAGTAGCAATGGAATGTTGTACAGTGCCATAGGCCACTTACCCATCATATGCATATTAGTAGTATACTGTTCATTAATACAATTATTCTAATATGCATAATACACACCCTAAGTCTAGGAACATAGGCATATACATCATTGAACAATATTATTTAAACAAACAAGTATGGAAGAAATGACAATTCAAATAATTATCTTTATTTGGTTGTAGAGTGGACTCCCTCTCAATATTTGTTTCCTTGCAGTAACTACTGGAGCATGCTCCCTGTTGATCTTTGCTTCCTGGATTACCTGTCCTTGGACTTATATTCATCCTGGACCACTATGCATGCTTAAGTGTGCACTAGTGTCATGATTGTGCCATCCTCAAGATCTCATACATAATCATACATTCATTAGTATAGATACTAAAACAACATAATCTTAAACATGTATAGTCATGATCATTTCAAACAAAGATAATAAACATTAGTATTCAAGGTTTCATGGAATACTTATTTTACTCATGCATATTCTTATTGACCATAGGACTCTTCTGGTTAGTCATATCATCAATCAAAGTAAGAAGCATAATATTCCTAAACCCATGATTACTAACTTCAATGAATAATCATTATCAATCATGCCATGTATACTTATATAAGAGATTCTAACACAAGGTAGGATTCTAACTTGATATAGAAAAAGCATACCTGGATTAATATGTTAGTTGGTTATCGTCTAACATACCCACATGATGTCTTCTTGTTCTCTTAAGTCACTTGTGCTAGTAACCTGCATATCTCATAGGTTAACCATTATAGAACCAAGTTATACATACCTCGTAAGTAGATCTTCTATGTGATCCATGGCAGGGGATGAACCTTTGTCTTCATGTCACCATGGTCATATGTTCTTGAACTAGAACATGATTTGTCTTTCTTGATGTACCTTTCATGTTAGCGGACAACATCAACCTGATACAACACCATAATGCATTAGTACAATCATAAGTGTCAAAACCTTAATCAATGAATATCTTCTATCATGCATTCATAATTTTATTAAGGTGATACGACAAGTCTAAAGTTAATCAAGATTGTACTAACCTTAATGAAGACAAACATACCATAAACTTAATCATAAACAGATTTTGAAACATACCCGTAAGTCATACCTGTCGAGATTGCTAGTAATCTTCTTATGTAAGGCCTTAGCCTCATCTCCCTCTAAAACAGGAACTTCTTCACTTATGCAGGTGACCAATCCATTCTCTTCTAGGATTAACCCAATCCACTTGCTTGCAAAAACTGGATCTGGAGCTGGATTTGGGTTTGTCAGGGAAACCGTAAAAATTCAAACTTTGAATTTAAAACTTCTGAAAGGATAGAAAGATGTGCCTTCATGAGCTGATCAACCTGGTATACTCAGAATTTGAAAACTGCAAAGTTTCACCCCTCAAAATTGCCTTTTAGATTCCCGGATTCACTAGGGAGGACCCTGAATTAGGGTTTGAGTTTCCCGGAGCTTCACCCAACCAAATAGTTTGATCCAAAGCTCTAAACTTTGATTTTTCCAAGGTGCTTCCAGCTATGGTCACAGATTTCAAAAATTCTCATTTTTGCAGAAGCCTTAATTTTTCACTTTTCCGATCAAGGTCACGAACTAGGGTTTGATCAAGCCTGGCCTTCTACCCAACCAAAAAAATTGATCTTGGTCTCTAAATTTCAATTTTGATGAGTAGAATTCAGCCATGGTCTTTGATTACAAAAATACCAACTTTCTCTGAAACCCTAATTCCCAAAGCCATGAATGAAGGTACTCGAAATCCAATTCTATTTTGACAGAAATATGCACCTGGTTGTTTCTGGTTTAACTCCGAAATTATGAATCCACAGGGTCTGAAACTTTGAATTGTGGTCTGACATCAATTGGATTCTCTGAGAGAGAGTTATGCCAAGTGTTGCAACATGACCTGTTTATGGGATAAAACAAGAGATCAAACTTGTACGGCATGCCAAGTGTCACTGGTTCAACTTCGGCCTCTCAAAACCTTACTTGAGAAACTACAGTCCGTTCCCTACCTGTCACTTTTTACGAAATTTCATTTGGAGCTTCCTAGCCCAAGTTGTGACCTTTTTTCCTAGGTCACATGTTTATGACTGAGATCTAGAAGAGGTAGAAACCCTATAGTGTACATATCATAAAACACAAAGTACAACGAATTAGAAGTTCTACTTCAAAAAAAAGGTACATGAGGATCTTATCTTCGATCTATAAGAGTTTCAAATCCTAAAACCTCTCTGAAATGGATTTATAGCGAAAGTTCTACGATGACTGGTTTTTTCTATATCAAGCTCTAGCTTCACAAGTGCAACAAGTGTCATAAATGCCATACCATGCCTTCTTTTAGGCTAGCTCTGATACCATGTTAGTTTTTCAGAATTTACTTCAATCTGATGTAGGATCTTAACTAAGAAAACAACATGTACAGCATATCTACAGCATATCAATCATGGACATAATAATGCAAGCACACAAGAGACAATAGACACACAAAGTTTCACTGGGGAAAAACATAAAGGTGGAAAACCCCACAACTTCCTCAAAGATAGATAGAGCAATGATACAACCCAAGCATAAGAGATAGTCTTCTCCTAGCAGCAGCTTCTCCTCCACAAGTGCGCCACTCTCCAATGAGAGTATGAGTGAGGAAGTGAATGATTAAATAGAGTACCTCCCATACTCTATTTATACTTGACTTGACTTGCCTAATAACCTTTACTAGGTCGGCCTCAACTTAACCACATAACATAATGCTGACAGGGCCGACCCCATCAAGGTGGTCTAATAACCCATCAAGTATAAGCTACGACACTTACAATATAAATGACGACACTTCCGTATAGAGGAATAATAACATCTCTATAGGAATACAAACACTTTCGTATAGAGAAATAATAACATCTCTATAGGAATACAATATACATGGGTGAAATACATTCCAAAGTTACAATTACATCAACACAGTCTATCCCCAATAATGTTGGATATGGGTTAATATCATTTTTCATCTCGATAACCTCGAAGTCTGTGAAACTTCTAACTCCATCGATGTCCACAAGTACATTCACGAGTCTTCCAAAGGGAATCACTTTTTACTGATTTTCTAATCTCAACTGGATAGGTGACCATGCTAACCTTGGTTTCCCCATCTGTTGCCATGTATTCTTGCTCAAGACATTTACCTCTGATCCTAATTCAAGGATTATCTCATCCATCTCATAATCTCTAATCTGCGCACTAAGCCTCATTTATCGGCATGTTCTCTTATGGATCTTTAAATGGTGAACTGCGCTCTGAGGGGTATTCGTGGAACTGCATAGTTCATATTGATCTAGTAAGTTCTGCAATTCCACTACAACATCTGTGCTCTTTATAGTTTCGTGCAGCTCTGTAGGAACTACGCAACAGAAGTGCATGTTTCTGCTGTGGTACTGGTTTGATCATACGCTACTGGCATATCTTGTATGTGCGCTATTTCACTTCGCAAAGGGATTCTTGGCGACATAGGTGCTATCTCTTTGAAGATGTCTCGTGCTTCTTCAAAGGCTTCTTTATTTGTCTCCAAATTGAAAGCAGGTGTTTTCCCAGTTTCTTTTCTGATCTAGACCGCTTTAGTAGGGGTGTGCTTGTTTGGTGATCTCTAGAAGTCGAGGCTTCTGGTTCTTTGTCTTTTCCTGTGGCAACGCCACTTCACGTCACAGCATTAATATGTGGATCTCGAGTCCTTTTCTCTACTACGATCATCTGAATATTCGGGTTAGGTGCTTCTTGCTTCCTTTTTTGCATTTCTGCTTCTAACACTGGGCATGACTCAATGACATGATCAAAATATTTACAATAAATACAAGTAGTACATGCATTGGTACAGTCTCTAGACAGATGACCAAGTTGACCATAGTTATAACAGATCATCTGGCCTCTTCCTCTTCCTTGTCCTAGGCCAGTGTTTCTTCCTCTTCCGCGGAATCCACCACGGCCTATGTATGCGCCTTGATCATACTACGCATTATCCTTGTTCTATGGTGTTTCTTCTTGAACTCTGTACACTCCACCATGCATATGCTTTACATCTTGATTTCTTTCCATCATGAGATCATATGCTCTATAGTTGGAATCATCATGTCCAACAAATTTACAGATTGTGCAATATAAATTCTTAGGTGTTCACACATAATTCTGGATTAAGTAACAATCTTCTAGCTAGTGTCCTCTAGATCTACAAATCTCACAACGTGGCCCTTGGTTCTGATTCAGTGGATTTGGTGCACCACTATCTAGGTAATCTTGAAACAAAGGACAACGTTCCTTCGAGTGTCCTTCTCCCTTCCATCTGGCACACCAGATTTCTTCTCTTTGTTCTTTTCCCTTCTTATTGTCCTGTAACTGTAATGTCAAGGTAGCTAGCTGGTTTTGGATATGGACCATTCCTGTGCTAGTCTCTCCTATGGGTGAAGCTTCTAATTTCATCGCAATCTCTAAGGTTTCTTCCTGTGAAGCCACCTTCTGCTACATCAACGACAATCTGATATGGGTAAACAACACAGCTGTGAACCACTCTTGGTGTTGTTGCGGTGCTATGTCAAAACTGACCTGGTCTAACAATGTTTTAAACTTCTAGTCAAATTCCCAGACGGTCTCATTAGGTTTTTTCTTAATCTCCTTTAGTTCTGTTATACATTGGGATTCATACTTTGGCCTCTTGAACTCTCTTAATAGGGCAACCTTAATCTCCACTAGAGTTATGTTCTATCCCTATGAATACTTCATAAACCAGTTCAAGGCTCTATCTCTGAATGTAGTGATGAGATGCACTTGCTTAGCAGCATCACCTTGAACTTGCTTGACATTCCACATAGCTTCACACAGAACCCAGTGTTGCTCAAGGTCTTCTATACTCGTTCCTTTAAATATCAGCAATTTAATATCATCAGTCATTCTCCTTCTTGGTGGCACAGTGTTCTATGCAGTGGTCTGTGCGGTGCTAGGGATATTACTAGGAGGAATGTTCTGAATCAAAATATTATTAGCCGAGATGGTTTGAGTTCTCACTCCTACGGTGTTACTAGTATTGATGTTCTGAGGATTGGGAATATTAACGACTGGAGGATTCTATGGAGTGATAGGATGATAGGTAGCTGATGGAGGTGTTGTCTGGCTATCAGGCTCTACTTCTAAATCAGTGTCTACGCGGAGTGCACTCTTCTCGGTAGTATACTTATATATTTTTCCACTTCTTAAATTGTGTGTATCTTCGTCAGAGTCACTATAGATGTTTTCTACCATTACAGATTCAAAAAATTCTAGGAATCTTATTGCATTCTTAAAAATATTTTCTCAGCTAAAAGCATTTTGATATATAAACTCAGATTCTTCATATACTTACCTCTGAATCCTTTGAAGAACTATGCCTCTACTGTGCTGTAGGATTTCAGGGTGTCCACAGTGAAGTCTGTCAAGAAGCATTCAAGAATACTGTCAACCCAAAAGTCGACTGCTCGCAAGAGTGGACTATCTACTTCTTTAATCCTTTGAATAAGTTCTAGATTCCACTCGGTAGGTGCTCCTTCTTGGTAAAAATTCTTTCGCTCTATGAGTCTTGACAACCACTCGTGCAACTTGTTTCCAAAACATGCCCAAAACATTTCATGAATATCCTTCCAAAGGTATTTATTTAACCAATCTACGTCACAGAGATGCGGATGTCTATTCTCCTTTCTTGCAAAATCTCTTTCTGTCTTGTCCACCCAGTTCCATATTTCTTTCTTGTCTGGATGCCAATTTTCGGTACTCATCACTAGTTCAAGCGTGGAAATGGAACCATTTGTTGGCTGCTTATACTGTTCTTGAGGATTTCTAGAAAGATGCAGGTTCTGCACAGTTCGAGGAACCAACAAAACCCCTTTTCACCGGCCCTTTCGGAAATAACCTGCAAACAGACTAAGGTGAAGCTAATGGGGAGGTTGCGGAATTAGGTTTCCACAACCGGGTGATGAGCGCTTAACAGACTGGAAAGCAGTGCGCTAAAGAACTCACGCTACGAACTGGGGACCGCGTGAATTTCACCTTCTCTACGGCTAACACTTGTACCATAGCGCATTCAAAGGACTGTGTGGCTTGGAATATCTATTCCCTACAGGAAACGCCACAGAGGATTGTGCTTCCTCTTCAACACTTATGCACTTTAATAGACTTTACCTAGTGTATGTTATGCATTGAACAACTTAATGGGATGCAAGCCTTGCCAACTTATACACTATAACAACAACACTGTAACTGCACACTTCTGGTGTTGCGCTCAGGGAATCACACTATACAAACCTCAATGGCTAAGTGCTTACCCGATTATCTTATGCATTCATCTGACTTAGAAATATTGGTGCATTTGACATTCATTCACATATGTTGTTACTTAACATATTATCCCCATCTTTTATCCTTATGACGAATACATATAAAAGCAAGAACACATGAATTCATAAACAAGATCTTAACCATTCACATAAGCAAATACATAGATATACACGCATACAATCAATCACATAACACAGAATTTAACTTGGTTCACCCCCAGGATGGGAGCTACGTCCACAGGAACTTTTTTTATATTATTTATGGGAAGGGTACAACAGTTCCAGTCTGTGCACTCAGCTGCAAACTCTCTTCTCTCTCGGTAGGTCTCTACGCACGCAGCTTATAGAGCCTTTTTACAATCGTCTCTTAACAAATATCTAGATTCAACAATAGTCAACTATTCATGATTAGAGATTCACCCTTTCCCTTACAAAATATGCCCTTTTGTAGATCATTCCCGTAGGTCACGTCTTTACAATCAAATGGGCCAAAACCCTAAGGTTTACTCAAAACCGGTGCAGTTACCCACCACCCTGCCTGTCACCGCTGATAGCTTTCTCCACACACTTCTGGCTATTCTGTTGGACCACTCGTAGCTTGCACACCCTTTTGACATCTACAATCTTCAAAAAATGGTTATACCTCATCATGGTGTGTTTCTTTCCTCCCATGTGGCCTGCCTGTTGATGTCGACTTCGTGGCTTAGCTTCTAACTGTTTTCCACCACTCCAACTGATAGATCACTTTCCTCTATCTCCACTCTGCTCCTTACCCAACTGTCGGGAATCCTAGAGTCAGTTACCCAAAATAGGCTGCTTTCATCTTCTCGACCTTACTTATATTCTTTTCCCAAAACTGTGTGATGCCTCAACTCCGCACTTCTTGCTGCACTTTTGACTTCACACTCTCAAAATGCGCTATCGACAAAACTATTCCATCTGAGCTTTCGCAGTCCGAGCTTCGCAGTTCGCAAAACTTTACTTCATCAAGATTGTTCCCACTTGGGCCACGGCCAACACTTGTCCTGCCATGGATCTGATACCATGTAAAATTCAAGCACAATAGATCTAGGAAACAAGAACAACATTTACTAGAGATGCATGCGGCAAATTGTGTGTCAAAACACTGGTGCAAAAGGTTTGCAGCAGTTCCTACATTATCATTAACTCAAAAGATAGATTACAATGTGTAACAAATGGAAATAATAGCCATGCAATTCGAATCCTAGAGAGGCCATTTGAATTGAATGCATGAGAGTGGCTTACGGGATAGTTAAAACCACTCGACACATCAGTTAACCACTTAACTTCCAAGTAATTGACTCTAATAGACTCTGAAACTATCAAACTGAGTTTAAATGAGTCTAGAACTCAACAAATTTCCCAAAATTAGGGGAGGGCACCTTTCTGACTTCAGTTAACTAATTTTTAGGTAAAATTACCCAAAATTAGGTCAAACTGAGCAGGAGGGCGCCTTTCTAACTCTAGTTAGCTTATTGTTAGGTGAAACACACCTAGTTGGACTGAGTAGGGCACATTATTCATGCAAATCACCCCAGTTGAACTGAGTAGGGCGCATTATTCATGCAAATCACCCCAGTTGGCTCCCTGAATGATGGAGGATGCCCAGTTAACTGAATTTGATGACCCAGTTGGCTCCCCAAATGAAGGAGATGGCCCAATTAACTGAAACTGATGATCTGCTGATGATGTAAGCACATATTTGAGTCAAAATACTTAGGATAAGTGGTAAATTAGGTTGTTAATCCAAAATAAATTATGTGTTGTTGGAAAATGACTCCAACAAAGCCTTCAAATCATAAAGAATTGATTGAAAATCTCTCGAGATTCATTCAAAATAGAAAAAAGGGGTATTCCAATGTGATACCTTGGTAAAGGATGATAATCTAAGGAAGTGAATTTTGCAACTCATATTATTAAAAGATGACATAATGTGAAATTAAAGTATTTTGAATTCAAAATGACAAAACATTGAATAATTGAGCATAAGATAATATGCAATCATGTAGTTGATTTGTACATATGCTTGATGTCTCAAAATAATGACAAACTTATATTGGAAATGCATTCTCAAAAGCAATGCCATAAGAAAATTTACCGTGGAATAGTAAAAGTGAAGTGACCAATAAAACAGGAAAAGAAGAACCTCTGAAATTATGGTGAATTGAATGGTACATGTGTTCATTGTGTTTTTAGAACATTGGTTGTAATGAAAATATATAAGAGAAGTAATATTACTCTGCATAATGACTAAAAATCATAAATGAATTATAGTGGTAGGGAGTCAATGACTGAAAACATTGAATAATTTATTGTGAATTGAAATCAAAATTATGAAGATGATGGATTAGGGATTGATACCTTGAATGGTGAAAAATTATGTAGAATGTACATATAATTAATAATATTTAAGTTGATCACAAAAAGAATAACAAGTGGAAATAGTGGTGAGCCTATTTATTTTGGTTATGGATTGATGAGATCATGTACTAATAGTATGTTAACTATTTTTGAGAAAGTTGTAGGAAAAGGGGGTTGGATATGGGAAAAATAGTAAGACTATAACAAAAACCAAGGTCCTGCAGCTGCAAGAAGTCAAACATGATGAGGGAGATTAACCTCATAAGCATGAAATCTAGTTTCTATAAGAATGTAGAGTCAAGAAGTAAAATAAGTAAAGGAATAAATGAACAAGTCTAAGCTATTAAAGTATAGTTTATATCTAATATTAGGAATATTTAAACATTAATAGAATAAAAAATTAAATCCTTGAGATATTGATATTTATTATTGAATTTAATTATTGGTTGTTTAATATTTCAATAAATTGGTAGTTAAACCAAATCACATAAAAAAAAGTATTAGGAGACATTACAAAAGTGATGTTCTATATAGCATTTACACTTTAACAATAAGAAAAAGGGAGGAATATGTTGAACTTTTGTTGTCATTGATGTTAAAGTGTCTATGTGCCAATTTGAAGAAGTACATAAAAATATGTGTGCAAGTCCTTAATCCCACCTAGTCATGGTACTCCAGTGCACAAGTCCCACTAAGACAATGAAATAGTGTGTGCAAGACCCACAAAGATATGGTACTTCATTTACGCAGGTTAATACAAGTGTCAGATGCTTGGGTAAGCTTGACCATAACGAAAGGAAGAAGGGGTGTTACCATTTAGATAAGCCATGACTTGTGGACACACTGTTTGAACAAGTTGAGTATAAATAAGAGTGATGTTGATGAATGAGAAGTGAGCTTGGAAGAACACATAGAGTAAAATTATGAATTCGAAATAATCGATTAGATGAAATGCTTAGGGGAATCAGAGGAAATATGATTTGATGAAGTGAGTGAGGTAACAATAAATGCATAGACACAAGGAACATGTGTGCAAATATGAGCATTTGTGAAAGGCCCAAGAAGCATGCAGATATATATGTGCACATAATATGTATTATAGAATGAAACTGTTGCAGAATATAGTGTAATAAAACCGTGATCAGAGTTGAACCAACAGAAGTGCACACGGTTGAAAGGAAAGCAGAGGACAAGAATAGTGTATGCATATTTGAAGTCAGCGAATAACAATATCTATATCTCAAGGTTGTTGGACGGGGAAAGGAAAGGATATTGGTGTCTGCACTCAGATTGTTTCCTCAACACTCCAAGTTGGGGCTTGCATAGAGGATTGGTGTCCTCACAGAACGGTTCCTGGTTCAACAAGTTGGTTCTTGCATGGAGGATCGGTGTCCTCACAGGTTGAAGCCTGCATTCTACAAGTTGGTGCTTTCATGTGGTATTTGTGTCCCAATCATAGGGATATCTGAGTGAGTTGGTGCTCACATCAGTGGATATCAGCATCTCCCATATATCTCTATAGATTCATTTTAAGCACACACACATAGATATCTATTTTATTGTTTGTTCGATTTCCCGTCACTCGGGGATGGTAGCAATGAACCATTAGTTAATAAATGCAACCCAAGGGCATCTAAGCCGTCAAAGTCAGTCAAGGATCACACCCGGCATGGGCCACACCAACCCTTATGATCGATGGATTTTGGGTGTCTCCTCCCACTAGCTCACCCCTAAGGGGAATTGAACTTGGATCGTCTCGTTGATGAGACCCGCACCTTAAACGAATGAGCTAGTGAGAATTCACCACACACACAAACATATAATTTTCTTCAATATGTTCCCACAACTTGTTTTTATTGATGCGGTTTTAAATATCAATTGATGCATTTTTTAAAAGTGAATTATTTGTAAAATTTCACATGATACTAATTCATCCCACTCTCAATATCATTGAAAATTCCAACAATTGATATTAGAGTGGGTTGCTTCAGTAAAAAATTAACAACTAGAAGAAAAATATGACTACGCATAGATGGATAGGAAGGAGGGAATTTCCACAAATAAAGCACTAAGGTTTGTTGGGTGTGGCCCAAGTAGGCACAATTTTGATAAAACATAATTTGGGGAACTGCGCAGTTCGGGCTGTGAGGTCAGATGGCACAGTTTTGCGGAGTGCGTAGTTTGGATTGCGTAGTCAGTTTTGGCACAGTTGAGCTGGTGCATAGTGCCAGCACATCAGTTATTTTTGGGTAAAGAGTATAAGGGAAGGTCAAGCTGGGAAAGAGACCTATTTCAAGTAAGAAGCAAAGCGGAGAAAGAGGAAAGCGACCTGTCGAGAGAGTGGCGACAAGCAGTTAAGGAGATAGGCCACTAAGTCGACGATGACAGTCAAAATAAAGGGGTGGAAAGTGACAAGCCACGATGCAGTTGTAACCGTTTTGTTGATGACTGCGGCTGTCAGAAAGGCGTTAGAGCCACGAGTGGCCCAGCAAGGAGGCCGAAGCGAGTGGAGTAAGTTGTCGACGGGATAGGAAAGGTGGTGGGTAACCGCACCAGTTTTGGAAACCTTAGGGTTTTTTCATACTCATTGTAAAGACATGACCTATGGGAATGATCTATAAAAGGGCACATTTTGTAAGGGAAAGGGTTAATATTCATTGTATAATCTTGAGCAATACTTGTTTGTTTTGTTGGAAGCCATTGTAAAGGCTCTGCAAGCTGTGTGCGTAGAGGCCTATTGAGAGAGAAGAGAGTCTACAGCTGAGTGTGCAGACTGGAACTGTTGTACCCTTCCCAAGATAATATAAAAACAATTCCTGTGGACGTAGCTCCCATCCTGGGGGTGAACCACGTTAAACTCTGTGTTGTGTGACTAATTATGTGTTTTCCTCTGTTTATTTGCTTACGATGAATGCTTAAGATCTTGCTTATTATTTTGTGTGTTTTACTTTATATGTATTGGCCACGAAGAATGAAGATGGGAATAATATGTTAAGTATCACATATGTGGATGAATGCTAGATGCACAAGTAATTCTAAGTCTGTGAATGCATAAATCAGTTGGATAATCACTTAAGTAGGTAGAGTTCGCGCAGTGCGACTCCCTCGAAGTGCAGCACCGGAAGTGCACAGTACCTTGTATTCCGTTATATTGCATAAGTCGTAATATTAATAACCTAAGGATGGATGACCGGATAGAACATACTAAGTAAAGTCATTAAAGCTGGTTAAGTCCAGAGTGGAAGCGCAATTATCAATTGTGATGTCCTGTTGTCGTATATCCACTGAACCGCGCAGTATTTGGATGTGCGAGTTGCGTAGCATTCTAGCTTATAGAAGTATTAGCCACGAAGAGGGTGAACTTCGCATAGTCCTCAGTCCACAGCGCGATCCCCGTAGCTCGTTGTCCATCATATCTGTTTATTCACTCATCACGTTGTTTTGGAAACCTGATTCCGTAGCCTCCCCATTACTTCGGCTCGGGTGGGACCTCAATCTATTCGCATATTGTTGCCAAAAGGTCCGGTGAAAAGGGGTTTTGTTGGTTCCTTGAACCGCGAAGAACCTAGGTCTACATTGGAAACCTCTAGAACAATTACTTAAGCCAACAAATGGTTTCGTTGCCGCGCTAAGAATATGTGATGAGTTTCCATGCTTGAAATAGTGATGTGCTCGGAGGAAAAGGTTCTATTGATTGCAAAAACTTAGCACCTTGACAAGAAAGAGATTTGGGCCTAGTGTGACAAGATAGAAAGAGACTTCGCAAGGAAGGAAAATAGACATCCGCGTCCCTCTGACGTAGAGTGGTTGAAAAAATACCTGTGGAAAGATATTCACAAAATTTTTTGGGCATCTTTTGGAAATGAGTTGCACGAGTGGTTATCGAGGCTCATAGAGCAAAAGAACTGTTTCCAGCCAGAAGTAGCAACGGAGTGGACTCTAGAGCTTACTGAGAGGCTCAAAGCGATAGATAGTCCACTATCGCAGGCAGTCAACTTTTGGGTTGACATCATACTAGAAGGATTTGTCACCAAGTTCATTGTGGACACGTTGAAATCCTACAGCGTAGCCAAAGTAGAGTTCTTCAAAGGATTCATAGGTAAGTATCAAAACAATCTCATTTTATACATTAAAATGCTTTTAGCTGAGAAAGGCGTTTTAAAAATGCAGTGAAATTTTTGAGTCTGTCATGGTAAATAGCATATATAGTGACTCTGACTCCGCGTAGAGAAATATCCTAGACCGCATGGACTCCGCATAGAGACTGAAATACCATGTGAGCTGAATAGTTAGACCGCACCTCTATCAGCCTATTACTCCTCAAAATCCACTGGTTGCGAAGACCGCGCCCCCTATTTCTCAGAATCCATCAGTTCAGAACCCTCTCATTGCTAATATTCCTAATCCTCAGAGTGTCAATACCAGTAACATCACAGGAGTAGGTACTCAGGCCATTCCGACTCAGACCATTCTGAATCCGACTATTCCATCTCAAAATATCCTGATTCAAAACAATCTGCGTAGTACTATCCAAAATCCTACTCAGAACCCTACGCCACCAAGAAGGAGGATGACTAACAACATCAAGCTATCGATATTTAAGGGAATGGGTCTAGAAGACCCTGAGAAACAATGGTTCCTATGTGAAGCCGTGTGGAGTGTTAAGAAGGTTCAGGATGATGCTTTGAAGAGAGTGTAGCTCCTTACTACGTTCAGAGATAGAGCCTTGAATTGGTTCATGAAGTACTCTTGGGGGCATAATAGAACTTTAGTGGACATTAAGGTCGCGCTATTGAGCGAGTTCAAGAAACCGAAATCAAAATCCCAATGTATAAAAGAATTAAAGGAAATTAAGAAAAAGCTTAATGAAACAGTTTGGGAATTTGACCAAAAATTTAAGGCACTGCTAGACCAAGTCATCTTTTTCATAGCACCGCAACAGCGCCAAAAATGGTTTATAGCTGCATTGTTTCCCCACATCAGATAACCGTTAATGCAACAGAAGGTTTCTACACAGGTAGAAGCCTTGGAGAACACAATGAAGTTAGAATCTTCACCGATAGGTGAGACTAGCACTGGAATGTCTCAGATCCAGACACAATTAGCTACCCTAACACTACAATTACAGGATATGAAGAAGGGAAAAGAAGAGAGACAAGAAATCTGGTGTACAGGATGTAAGGGAGAAGGGCACACCAGAGAGTACTACCCTTTATTCTCAGAATACCTTAACAGCGGAGCACCAAATCCACTACATCAGAATCAAGCATCATGGTGTGAAATCCACAGAACTAGAGGACACCGGCCTGAAGACTGTTATCTAATACAGAAGTACATCCAAACCCCTAAGAACCTATACTGCAACTTCTGTAAGTCAGTTGGACATGATGAATCCAACTGTAGGGCATATGATCTCATGACGGAAATAAAATGAGACATGGAGCATATGCGCGGTGGAGGAGTATACAGAGTCCAAGAAGAAAATATGTTGAAACAAGAGAATGCGCAGTATGATCAAGGTGCATATAGAGTACGTGGAGGATACCGCGGACGAGGAAGAAATGTCGGCCTAGCACAAGGAAGAGGTCGAGGTCAAGTAATATGTTATAACTATGGCCAACCAGGTCACGTATCTAGAGATTGTACTAATGCATGCACTACTTGTAATTATTGTAAATATTTTGATCATGTTATTGAAGACTACCTAGTGTTAGCGGCAGAAATGCAGAAACAAAGCAAGATACACCTAACCCGAACATCCGGTTGATCGCAGCAGAGAAAACGGCTGTGGATCCAAGTATTAATGTGGTGACACAAAGTGACGCTGCCTTAGGAAGAGATAGGGGAGCAAAAGCTTCGACTTGTGGAGATTTTGACACTAAGCAGACCCGTTTTGAAACCATCTGGATCAGAAAAGCTATTGGGAAAGCACCTGCTTTCAACCTGGAGAAAAACAAAGAAGTATTTGAAGAAGAGCGGGGCATATTCAAAGAGCCAGCACGTATGTCACCAAGAATCCTGTTGCGCAGTGAAATACCACATACGCAAGATATGCCAATGGCATATGACAAGACATGCACCACAACAAAGACACGCACTTCTGTTGCGCAGATCCTACGGAGCTGCATGAAACTATTAAAGAGCACAGATGCTGTAGTGGAATTCAAAAAATTGTTGAACTAGTATGAACCATGCAGCGAGAAGGATACTGCCGAGAGCATAGTTCACCACACTAAAAGCTATAAAAGAATAGGCAGAGAAATGAAGCTCACTACGCAGATAGGAGATTATGAGATGGATGAAATCGTCCTTGACTTAGGATCCGAGGTAAATGCTTGACTAAGAAAACATGGCAATAGATGGGGAGACCAAAGTTGTTATGGTCACCCATACAGTTGAGGTTAGCAAATCAGATGAAAGTCATACCTTTTGGGAGACTAGCCAATATTGTTGTTGACATCGATGGAGTGCGAATTCATGCAGACTTCGAGGTAATCGAAATTGTGGATGATAGCCAGCCATATCCAGCACTATTGGGTATAGATTAGGCTATGGATAACCTTGCTATCATAAACTTGAAAACAAAGAAGATTATCTTTGAAGGTTAGGACATAAGGGTCATCGCGTCATTAGACCCTTCGCAAGGTGAAAGATACAATGAGCTAATTCAGGAAGAATCCAGAGCTCAAGACCTGGACCACATATACAAGATGACTATGAATGGTGCTGACTACATTAACCCTACTTCCGATGGAACACTCAATTGGCGATGTGACAGTTCTTGCATCTCAGACTCCGATGCAGGACTGGAGAATTGGAAAAGCTATATGCATGAAGTATCTGCAAGGAGATGCACACAAATCACAAACTCACTGTGCTGGATTGGAAGAGAGGTATGTCCAATCCCCACCTATGATGGTTCATCTAATGTTTAATCATTTATCCAAGAATATACTGTCTCAATTGCAGCTGAACACCGCATACCAGCACTAAACATGGCACTACATCAGACACCTGCTAGATGGTGGGTCATGCATAAGGAGACCTTGACTACATGGGATCAGTACAGGAAGATGATGCAAATCAGACTCATGGAAACCACTGTGCTGACCATGGTAAAGTACAATGGACAGACAAGTCCAAGGGATCACGTAGAGATCTATTCAGAAGCATGGATAAAGAGACCGCATACAGAATGGGTTTATCTGTTTGTGCACACATTAGACCGTATTCCAAAGGATTGGTATCTAGACACAAAGTTGCGCAAAGGAACCACAGACTGGGCAATGTTGGATGCGAACTTCTAGAAAAATTTCAGCTTTGAAGACGAAATTCCAAGTATAAGTGAAGCTTTGCAGGTCATCAAGGAAAGCATATTCAGAGCAGAATTCCCAAATATAAACGAGGCATTGCAGGAACTCAAAGAGAGAGTGTTTGAAAATATCAAAGTACCTGTGAACCTATATCCAGAATGGGACAGGAAGGTAGAACATGCCCTTGAATGCTATAACCTTGCTGAAAATGAATAACGAGAAGAGAGCAATGAGGAGGATCCACGCAATGTCAATATACCTAAGTCAAAAGGTGTGCGCAATGTAGAGGGACCTCCACTGGAAATTCCAGATAGGAGTGGACCTATGAAAAATGAGAAAAGTGAACATTAGCACGAGTGAAGAGATGAAGTTCGCATCTATTGGAGACCGTTGGGATGATCAGACGGTCACGGAGATCGCAGACCTGCTACATGAATATCAAGATTTATTTCCGACAAAGTTTATAGAAATGAAAGGTATTATGGGCAACTTATGGGTTATGAAAATACCTCTTAATCCAGGTGTGAATCCTGTTAAGCAAAGGCCTTATAGATTGAATCCTAGATATAAAGAAAGAGTCAAGGAAGAACTTGATAAAATGCTCGATGTGGGGATCATTGAGCCGGTTGAAGAATCGGAGTGGATAAGCCCAATGATTATCCAAGACAAGAAGACTAAGGGTGAGATCAAGATCTACGTAGATCTCAGAAAGATGAATGATGCTTCAATGCATGACCCATTTCCTACTCCTTTTATAGATGAAGTGCTAGACAATGTTGGAGGAAATGAGGCATATTCATTTACTGATGGATTTTCTGGATACAATCAGATACGGATTGATCCAGTGGATAGGCATAAGACCACTTTTTCCACATAATAGGGCTCGTTCAAGTATACAGTGATGCGCTTTGGTTTGAAGAATGCATCTACCATTTTTTCTAGAGTTGTTGCAGCATTTAAAGATTTCATGCATAAATTTTTAGAAGCATATTTTGATGATTGGACTATCTCTGGCTTGCTGAAGAACCATTGTGAAAACTTGAGAATGATGCTAGCGAAGTGCAGACAACATCAGATTTCCTTGAATTTAAAGAAGTGTGTTTTATGTGTTCCTTATGGTATTCTTTTGGGCCACATAGTATGCAGACAAGGCTTGATGGTTGATACTGTGAAGATCGCAGTTATTGTGAACCTGCTAGCACCAGATTCAGTAAAGCAGCTTCGTACCACATTGGGGCATACAAGATACTATAGAAATTTTATAAAGGGTTATGTGCAGATAAGCGCTCCAATGGATGATTTGTTGAAAAAAGACGCGTAGTTCATCTGGAACACGGAATGTGAGCAAGGCTTAGACACATTAAAAGAGAAAATGGTAACTGCGTCGATCCTAGTTTTTGTAGACTGAGAGAAGCCATTTCATGTACATGTTGATGCTTCAGGTATAGAATTGGGCATTTTGCTTTCTCAGCCAGTTGAAGGGGGTATTGATCACTCCATTGCATTCTCGAGTAGGAAGCTCTCATCTGCTGAAAAGAATTATACGACCACTAAGAGAGAGGGCATAGCTATGGTCTACACACTCCAGAAACTCAGGCACTATTTGTTGGGTGCGCACTTCTCTATGTACACTGACCATTCCGCTTTGAAATACTTGGTCAACAAGCCAATGTTAGAGGGGAGAATCTACAGATGGTTGTTACTCTTTCAGGAGTACGACTTTGAAATAGCGTTTAAGCCAGGTAGATTGAACCTAGGACCTGACCATCTCTCAAGGCTCGAGTCAGGTGAAGAACCGACTAATCTTGAAGACAATTTGCCTGATGCGCAGTTATTTGCTATACAGATCGCAGACGACTACTATAAATACATTGTCGATTTCTTGACTACTGGGTTGGAACCCACAAAATTTACTACAAAGTAGAAGAAGTAGCTGGTAGTAAGAGCGGAATACTTCACCATAATTGTAGGACAATTATACAAATTAGGACCGGATAAAGTGCTGCATAGATGTCTGTTAGATCATGAGAAACCATTCATATTGGATGATGCACATTTAGGAGCATCAAGAGGTCACTATGCGGGAAGAGCCACTATGTAGAAGATATTAAGGGAAGGGCTATGGTGGCCTACTATTCACAAAGATTTGAAAGAACATTGCCAGAACTACGATGTCTGTAAGAGGAAGAGATGAAATTCCACTGAACCCGCAGTTGACACTTCAGGCATTTGAAAAATGGGCTATTGATTTCGTGGGACCTATAAACCCACCAAGGAAGAGAACTGGTTCGAGATACATCATCACTACTACTGATTATCTCACCAGATGGGCAGAAGCGAAGCCAGTGAAGGATTGTAGCGCAGCTACTACCGCACAATTCATTTTTTAGAACATCTTTACTAGGTTCAGATGTCCGAAGATTTTTATGAGTGATCATGGCACTCATTTTCTGAACATAACTATTGAGGAACTGACTGAAGAATTCCATATTTACCACCAGAGAAGCACGCCATATCATCCACAAGCAAATGGAACTGTGGAAGCTTTCAATAAGGTACTGGAGAATGTGCTAACTAAGGTATGCAATGTCAATAGGGATGATTGGGATCTATGCATTCTAGTTGTTTTATGGGCGTACAGGACTACTTGCAAGAAATTGACTGGCCATACACCTTTTAGATTGGCCTATGGACAGGAAGCAGTAATGCCTATGGAATACATTGTACCCAACTTGAGAATAGTTGCATTTACAAGCATGGAAGATCGAGAGGCACTAAAAGAACAACTTCTACACTTGGTTGGGTTGGAGAAAGATCGCTTCATCGCAGGCTTTCACCAACAAGTGCAGAAATACAGAGAAAAATCATGGCATGATCGCCATGAACAAGACCTTTCAGGTAGGTGATCTATTCCTCCTGTACGATAGAAAATTCATGAAATTTTATGGAAAGTTTAAAATGCATTGGCTTGTCCCATATACTGTTTTGCATGTTACTAATGGTGGTGAAGTTTAGTTAGCCATGTTAGCAGGAGATATGTTACCAGGCCTAGTAAATGGAAGTAGACTAAAACCCTATCGGTATAGTCCTACTTCGCAAAACCCTCAATGAGTAGGAAAAAAGGAAATTTCTAAGTGTCAAGTATAGTTGAAATTGGGCACTAGAAGTGGGCAGAGTCTGTACACCATTTTGGGTCGATACGCGAAGTTCGATACAAAGCATGCATGTATCACACAGCAAGTGGAGCTACGTGGATTAAAAAATAAAAAAAACCACGTAGCATGAAGTTCAGAATGGAGTTGCGCAGATTAAACACAGATAGACAACTGCGAAGAATGATAAGCTATGATGAGAGGCATGAAGCAGAAGTGCAGCTGCGCAGTTAAGAGACAAGAAGCCCATGTGCGCCAGAAAACTGTTTTTCAGAACCACCAACGCATCACAACGGAAACATGTAACCATGACAACTGTAGTCTGGTTAGTGAGCCGTTATTAAAAAATGGCGGCAACAACAAAATCCTGCATTAAAAGAATATCTTATCCGTTCGGGCATAATAAAGACTGAAATGATCAAGATCCTAAGGGGATCCGGCCATTGGACTTGGCATTTAATCCTTGACTAGGATTTCATTGCGAAATTCAGTTCACATCCAAGATCTATTCAAGAAATTACACTCACTCATAAGAAAATCTCACACAACTAGTCAAAGACACAAAAATTATGCACAAGAGTAGAATTCTATACTAACTTCTCATGAATAAAATACATTAGCCAGCCTTATAAAAGTAATAGGTTTCTGTTATATAACATTACATTACATATTAATTAACCATAGGAGATTAATTAATGCATCTAATGTAATCAAATGACATGGAAGGAAGATTTAATATTCCAATAGTCATACGTCTCACCAGTACCGTTACACCTCTGCAATTAAGGAAAGTTAATCTGACTCGACATATTTAACAGCGGAAAATATTGAGATGCCAATGAGATCTCATCTAGCACACTTAGCACTTAATGCCTAGTCTAGCCATTCCGGAAACAATCAATGTCACATAAGACGAAGATCCAGCCAAGATTTTGCAAACGGATACAACATTAAATCTATAAGTTAAACGTCGAAGAACGCAACGTCGGGATAGAAACTCTATAAATAACAATCAACTCTTACTTATGCATTTTACCATGAGTTTGAAATTTTACCAACTGTGAAGATTGTAATAACTTATCAGCCAAAAGCACCAGCGCCCACTAATTTTATGTCCGAAGAGCAGACGTTGGAAGAGATCCTAGGCACCTCCAACTGCTCTAGTTTAAGTGGAGTGATGAAGACACCATCAAATCATACCACACTAGACTAGGGTGGCTCTTCTAAGACCCCGAAGTAGAATCAACCACAACAACAAAAGAAGGACAAGCATCCGGCCGCAGGGTAGGAAAAACCAAAGACACCAGGCACTTCAAAGCCGGCAGCTCCGCAAGGGAACCCGCCACCACCTATATGGATCATTCCAAAATATGTCAGTCCAAGGAAGAATGATGCCCTAGAAAGGCACCTTGAGAAGAATGCACAATACGACATCCCGCTACCACCGATGTCAAGACATGTGCAGACCAAAGAATATTTGCTCGGTAAGATCCCTGACTGCAAATTTACTGATTATAATCTAATGAATCACGATAAATTCCCACACTTGCAGCCTGAAAGATACATGTATATAAAAGGCGGTGGAACCACAAAGAAAGCAGAGGTTGTTCCCATGGACTGGGATGTGCCACTATCCTAGGCTGGTCTACTCAACCTGCTCTGAATTCCACACTTCGAGCGCATCAGTGAGCTCAATGCTGTGGTGCATATTTTGCTCTCCTCCATGCACCAGGGGTACATTTGGTTGGACTATAAGGTTAATATTACTATCGACCTTATAGCACTAATCACATGACTGAGCAAGAGGGGTGATGAACCTTCCAAATAATTCATTGGCAAGAAAGACGATAAAGAGTTATCCGCGAAGATAAAGACCAAATTCAACTTGGTAAGAGGGCACGGAGGGTATGAAACTGGCCCAATTAGAAACGAGCTTCTACGGTTCACCATTCAACTACTGGTGGAAAGGATTCTGAGAAAAGCTAGACCAAAGGAAGTTTTGGCATCAATGGTAGCCTTAGCTGCTAAAGCTATGGATGGACATGAATATAACTAGGCCAATTTTCTATTGAATGAGTTTTTACTAGAGGTACAAGACACGCAAGACAAAGGGTTACCTTTCCACTTCAATTGGTTGATAGTACTCATTGATTTCGTGGGGTGGAAGGAACCTCACCATCAGAAAGGCCTGCTGGTAGCAGTAGATGACTATCGTGCGGTCCGTTATGCGAACATGTGGGCATCCACGAATGCAAAGAAGCAATGGTTCAGCAACCTACAGTTCTTGACTTATTTTGAACAACTATGCACAGTCATTGAGAAGACTCCACGCATCACAGAGGAGGTGATGACCAAATATAAGCCAATAATGATTTCAAGGTTGGATTGCACTATATCTACATATAGCCCCGCATGACAACAGAGACATGGTATGAAGGACAATATTAGCTCGGCACGTCGATGATTGAGATGATCATTGAGGACTGGCTAGAGGACTGGAAAGAAGATGCACCAGATACTGGTATCACTACATCCATGAAGGAGGAACAAGAGGACCAAACGAACAAAAATACAGAGGTCCAAAGTACACAAAACCCAATACCTGCCCAACAAGCAGGCGAGAAAAGAAAAGAGCCGGATACAAAGACACCGGATAAGCCACAGAAGAAGAATTCGAAAGCAACAAAACCACCGCTCGACAGAATGTTGCACAATGATGATTACGAGCAGATTGCATCACGGGTGTCAGCGCACCTGGAAGATGTCGTGACACTGAAGGAAAACAAGGAAGAACCATCCCGAACAGAAGTCATAGAAAGCATCAACAAACTGATCAGTCTGGTCATTGTTAAATTTTCAAAATTTACTTCAATCTGATCTAGGATCTTAACTAAGAGAACAACATGTACAGCATATCTACAGCATATCAATCATGGAGACAATAATGCAAGCACAGAA
The DNA here is from genome assembly GCA_027924585.1 of Larix kaempferi. Lineage (NCBI taxonomy): Eukaryota > Viridiplantae > Streptophyta > Pinopsida > Pinales > Pinaceae > Larix > Larix kaempferi. Next base: position 7,070,478 of record BSBM01000109.1, read on the forward strand.
GAGACACAAAGATTTACTTGGTGAAAACCATAAAGGTGAAAAACCCCAATAACTTCCTCAGAGATAGATAGAGCAATGATACAACCCAACCATAAGAGATAGACATAACCGAGCCGCAGATCCTCCTCCTCCATAAGTGTGCCACTCCTCCTTGAGTGCATGAGTGAGAAGTGAGTGAACAAATAGAGTGCCTCCCGCACTCTATTTATACTTGACTTGACTTGCCTTGTACATAAATCATGTAGGCTCGAACTTAACCACATAACATAATGCTGACTGGGCCGACCCCCACTAGGGTGGTATAATAAACCTTTGACCGACATGGCCGACCCCTAATAGGGTGGTCTAATAACCCTTTGACCCACATGACTTATACAAGGTTGACCCCAACAAGGTGGTCTAATAACCCGTCAAGTATAAGTTACGACACTTACAATATAAATGACGACACTTCCGTATAGAGGAATAATAACATCTCTATAGGAATACAATATACATATATGTGAAATACATTCCGAAGTTACATATACATCAACACTCCCTCTTAACTAGGAAGGTATTTCTTAGCATAGGTCTTCTAGCACAAGTCTTCTTCTCTGGATCATCGTCACTGGATAATCGTCATTGAGACATCATCATCGTCACTGCTGCTTCTATCTCAATCAATATCTGAATCTACTCGTCATAGGAAGTTCTACAGAGCCAGTCCTTTTTCACACTGGATGTAGGCCCACCACTTGCAGGTCTTCATCATCACTGGACATACTGTGGAATCCTCAGGACTGATTACGTGCGTCACAAAACCTAGTTGCAGCATCCCAAGCTATTACGAGCACAGAACTCTACCTGTAGGATCTCCCAGGAGCACATTACATGTGACCCATCACAAAACCTAGCTGAAGCATCCCAGGCTATTACGAGCTCGCGACTCTACCTGTCGGATCTCCCAGGAGCACATTACATGTGATCTCACCACAAAACCTAGCTGAAGCATCCCAGGCTGTTACGAGCACACGGCTCTACCTGTCGGATCTCCTAGGAGCAAATTACATGTGGTCATGGCAAAACCTGGCTGAAGCATCTAAGGCCTTTTTCATCCTATCCAGATCTCCCACGAGAAAATTGCATGCCATAGGACAAAACCTTGAAAGAGCATCTGCCAGATATCCTAGGGCAACGAATTACATGCCATAGGAAAAACCTCAAAAGACTATCTGTAGATCTCCCATGGCACAAATTATATGTCCTCCCAAGCAAAACCTCGAAAGAGCATTTGCTAGATGTCCCAGGGCACCGAATTACATGCCATAGGAAAAACCTCGAAAGACCATCTACAAATCTCCCAGGGCACAAATTACATGCTTACCTGCACAACCTGATCCACAACCTCAAAGTATCATCTGATACTCATCATACATCATCCTGATGTACACATGATCACCCCGATCATCATCACTGCAACATCCTGCTGCATGTCATCTGGAGAAGCTCATCATCCACGATCACCCTGATCATACAATGCATCCATCTAATGCACACCATGTATCTACCTGATACATATCATCATACATAGTGTATCCACCTGATACATAGATACATGATCCACACAATATATCCATCAACATACATGATCTACCTGATCATATCTGATACATATCAATATACATGATCTACCTTATCATACAATGTATCCACCTGATACATACACAGATACATGGTCCAAGCATCCAACATGATGCATACATACATATAAATGATCCAGCTGATCATATCCAACATCCAACATGATCCACACATACATATAAATGATCCAACTGATCATATCCAGCATCCAACATGATGCGTATATACATATAAATGATCCAACTGATCATATCCAGCATCCAGCATGATGCATACATACATACATAAGAATGATCCAACTGATCATATCCAGTAGAAACCAGAACATCATCCTGATGCTCATCATTCAGCGCTTACATCCACAGCCATGTGAAGGATCCTCCTTCCAACATGCTTGGAATGGCTTCAACAAATGTGTCCATCACTTCTTCCTCGAAGTGTCCTCGATCTGAAGAACGCCAAGCCTCTCTCTGAAGTACTCAAACTTCACCCTGGCTAGTGGCTTCGTCAGCACATCTGCAATCTGCTCGTCCGTCGCAACATATAGGAGCTTCACAGCTCCTCTCTGCACCATATCCCTGATATAGTGATATTTTATCTCTATGTGTTTCGACCTGTCATGAAACACTGGGTTCTCGGACAACTTCACACAACTCTGGTTATTACAGAAGATACCAGTAGCATCCAACGGGAGATCAAATAACTCAAACAGTAGCTTCCGTAGCCATACTGCCTCACAACTAGCTGAACAGGCTGCAACATACTTTGCCTCAGCTGTACTCAGTGCTACACAGGACTGCTTCCTGCTAAACCAAGAGATCACACTTGATCCCATATTGAAGCAACACCCAGATGTGCTCTTCCTATCTGCAGCACTGCCAGCCCAATCTGAATCAACATAACCCTGCAGGTTAAACTTTTGATTCACCTCATACTTGAGCCCATAATCCACTGCACCCTTCAGGTACCTTAGAATATGCTTTACAACAACTAGGTGAACACTCCTCTGATCCATCATGAACTGGCTCAATGTGTTCACTGCAAAGCAAATATCTGGTCTTGTGTTCATCAGGTACATCAAGGACCCAATCATCTGATGATACATAGAGACATCAACCGGCTCAGATGAAGTATCACATAGAAGCTTCAGATTCGATGCCATAGGTGTGGCCATGGCCTTGCAATCCATCATCCTGAATCTCTTCAGGATATCTATTGTGTACTTCCCTTGAGCAAGGAAGATCCCACCTGCATTCTGCCACACCTCCATGCCAAAAACAAATAGTGCATCATCCCCAAGTTCTTCAACTCGAACTCGACAGTAAGCTTCCGCTGCATGTCGGCAATCAATCTATCTTCACCTGTAACAAACAGGTTATCCGCATACAAAAGTAGTATCACTGGATTGCCTTCCTCAACCTTGTAGTAAAGGTTGGAATCCGCTTTACTCTTGGTAAATCCCAAACTGGATAGAAAGCTGTCTATCCTACCATACCAAGTTCTGCACATATATGACTCGCTGTCATGTGTCTCAGAACTAAGTGGCTGCACCACATACACTTCTTCTTCAACTACACCATTCAAGAAAGCTATCTTGAAATCCATCTGGTGTATATTCTATTTCATCACTTTTATATTTCTCTATGCTACCGTCTGCAGCATGCTTGATCTTGATAGATCCATATGGAAGTCACAACAGACTTCCCTTCAGCTCTTGGGACTGCATCCCAAACATCGTTCTTCATGATCGACGAATCATGGCATTCTTCCCGTATCCTGGGAACTTCAATATCTTCAATAGATAATTTTGTTGCTGAACAAATGTTGTAGTTCTTCTTTTGTAGGTGATGGCATACGATCTTTCCTACACAACAAGTTAAATTGCATGATTAGAAAACATCTCATAGTTTTCAGAACAAATTCTTACACATAAAGAAATATGTCATACAGTCATGCAATTGTCTTTGCCAATGCTTCAATACAACATTTATCCATATCCCGTAACTTTCTAGATGCCTTCCAATCTCTTCCAGAACATTGTTAAGAGTGTGCACAACTCCCAACATGTCAGCAAAGAGGTTTCATTCTAGATAAGTAGCAATGGAATGTTGTACAGTTCCATAGGCCACTTACCCATGCATATTAGTAGTATACTGTTCATCAATGCAATTATTCTAATATGCATAATACACAACCTAATTCTAGGAACATCAGTATATACATTATTGAACAGTATTATTTAAGAAATAACAATTCAAATACTTATCTTTGTTTGTTCGTTGGGTGGACTCCCTCTGAGTCTTCGCTTCCTTGCAGGAGCTACTGGAGTCATAATCTGAAGTAACTTCTTCTACACCTTTTGTTGTGGAATGTAGAGAGATGGTCAACTCCCTCTGAATATCTGCATCCTTGCAGAAACTACTGAAGTGTGTTCCTTTGCTTTCTTGCAGGAACAACTGGAGTGTGCTCCCTCTTGATCTTTGCTTCCTGGATTACATGTTCTTGAACTCATATTCATCCTTGGTCCCTATGCATGCTTATTAGTATCATGATTGTGTTATCCTCTAGGTCTCATACGTAATCAAACATTCATTAGTATAATCTTAAAACACAATAATCTCAAGCATGTATAGTCAGGATCATTTCAAACACAGATAATAAACATTAGTATTCAAGGTTTCAGGGAAGTCTTCTTTTACTCATGCATATTCTTATTTGATCATAGGACTCTTTTGGTTAGTTAAATCATCAATCAAGATAAGAGATATAATATGCATAAAACCCGTGATTACTCAAACTTATATCTTCATGAATAATCATTATCAACAACACAACAGTATAAGATCCTAACACAAGGTAGGATTCTATCTTGATATAGGAAAAACATACCTGGATTAGCATGCTAGCTAGTTATGTCTAACATACTCACATGATGTCTTCTTGTTCTTCTTCAATGACTTGTGCTAGTAACCTGTATATCTCATAGGTTAACCATTATAAAACCAAGTTATACATACCTTGTAAATGGATCTTCTATGAGATCCATGACAGTGGATGAATCTTTGTCCTCATGTCATCATGATCATATGTTCTTGAACCAGAACATGATTTGTCTTTCTTGGTGTACCTTTCATGTTAGTAGACAACATAAACCTCATACAACACCATAATGCATTAGTACAATCATAAGTGTCAACACCCTAATTAATGAATATTTTCTATCATGCATTCATAAATTTGTTAAGGTGATACGACAAATTTAAAATCAAGATTGTACTAACCATAATAACATGAAGACAATCATACCATAAACTTAATCATGAACAAATATCGAAACATACCTCGATGAGTCATACCTGTCGAGATCGCTTGTAATATTCTTATGTAAGGCCTTAGCCTCATCTCCCTCTGAAACAGGAACTTCTTTACTTATGCAGGTGACCAATCCATCTTCTTCTAGGATTAACCCAATCCACTTGATTTGCAAGAACTGGACCTGGAGCTGGATATGGGTTTGTCAGAGAAACCCCAAAAATTCAAACTTTGAATTTCAAACTTCCGAAAGGATAGAAATATGTGCCTTGATGAGTTGATCAAGCTGGTATATTCAGAATTTGAAAACTGCAAAGTTTCACTCCTCAATTTTGCCTTTGAAACTTCCGGATTCACTGGACGCGACCCTGAACTGGGGTTTGATGAAGCCCACTCTTTTTCCCAATAAAAAGGTTTGATCCAAAGCTCTAAGCTTCTATTTTTCTGAGGAGCTTCCAGCCGTGGTCACAGATTTCAAAAATTCCCATTTTTACAGAAGCCCTAATTTTCCACTTTTCTGATCAAAGTCCCGAACTAGGGTCTGATCAAGCCCGGCCTTCTGCCCAACCAAAAATTTTGATCTTGGTCTCTAAATTTCTATTTTGATGAGTAGAACCCAGTCGTGCTATCTGATTACAAAAATTCCAACTTTCTCCGAAGCCCTAAATTCCGGAAGCCATGAATGAAGGTACTCAAAAATAATTATGTTTTGACAGAAATATGTACCTGATTGTTTCTGGTGTAACTCTGAACTTTTCAATCCACAGGGTCTGAAAACATTTTCTGAGATATCCCGACCTGTTGTCTTTCCATCCTGATAGGTATGACCTCAATTGGACTCTCTGAGAGAGAGTTATGCCAAGTGTCGCAACATGACCTGTTTATGGGATAATACAGGAGAGCGAACTTGTACGGCATGCCATGTGTCACTGTTTCAACTTCAGCCTCTGAAAAAAAATTTTGAGATACCATGACCTTTTATCTTTCCATCCTGACAGGTCTGACCTCAATTGGACTCTCTGAGAGAGAGTTATGCCAAGTGTTGCAACATGACCTGTTTATGGGATAATACAGGAGAGCGAACTTGTACGGCATGCCACGTGTCACTGGTTCAACTTCGACCTCTGCAAAATTTTACTGAGATAGTACAGTCTGTGTACTACCTGTAAATTTTTACGAAATTTCATTTGGAGATTCCTAGCCCAATTTATGACCTTTTTTCCAAGGTCACCTAATTTTGACTCAGATCTGGAAGAGGCAGAAACCCTATATTGTACAGATCATAAATCACAAGTACAACGAATTAGAGGTTTTCCTTTGGACACAAGGTACATGGGGATTTAATCTTTGACCTGTAAAGATTTCAGATCCGAAAACTTCACCAAATCAGATTTATAGCGAAAGTGCTACGATGACTGGTTTTTGCTATATCAAGCCCTAGCATCGTAAGTGCAACAAGTGTCATACATGCCATATCATTCCTTCTTTCAGGCTAGCTCTGATACCATGTTAAATTTTCAGAATTTACTTCAATCTGATCTAGGATCTTAACTGAGAGAACAACATGTACAGCATATCTACAGCATATCAATCATGGAGACAATAATGCAAGCACACAAGAGACACAAATATTTACTTGGGGAAAACCATAAAGGTGAAAAACCCCAATAACTTCCTCAGAGATAGATAGAGAAATGATACAACCCAACCATAAGAGATAGACATAACCTAACAGCAGATCATCCTCCTCCATAAGTGCCCCACTCCTCCTTGAGTGCATGAGTGAGAAGTGAGTGAACAAATAGAGTGCCTCCCGCACTCTATTTATACTTGACTTGACTTGCCTTTTACATAAATCATGTAGGCTCAAACTTAACCACATAACATAATGCTGACTGGGCTGACCCCCACTAGGGTGGTCTAATAACCCTTTGACCCACATGGCCAACCCCCAATAGGGTGGTCTAATAACCCTTTGACCCACATGACTTATACAGGGCCGACCCCAACAAGGTGGTCTAATAACCCATTAAGTATAAGTTACGACACTTACAATATAAATGACGACACTTCCGTATAGAGGAATAATAACATCTCTATAGGAATACAATATACATATATGTGAAATACATTCTGAAGTTACATATACATCAACAGTCATCAGAATGGAGCAATTCCATCGCAACTTGGCTAAGGAACTAGACCACAACAGCCACTTATGTGATTCAAGTGGGAAGATGCGCAGTCCACCTGCCTATACCATAAGGATGCACGTAGTTAAGATCGTGCCAATGTCCATCATATACCCAACATATGAGATGGAAGAGATCGCAAGAAGGATCAAACAATTGGAATTCAATGTGGCACACTACCTGGAGAAGGATTGCATGAGCTGCACACTCAAATAACAGAAGAAATCCATGAACAAGACATCATCTCGCACAATCAGCACCACCAACTTGAAGAAAACGACAAGAAATTACAAGGAGAATGTGAGCAGAAGACAAGGAAGCTTCAACACGCACAAGAGAAACAGCGCGGGGTAAAAGGAGCAGTATCAACTGTCTACACGAAGCTACCTGAAATTGAGGTAGAGACAGAAATTGAGGAAGCTATCCTACAGATCGGCGTTGTTGCAGATAGTTTGCAAGAACAAATGAAGGGACTAGATATTTCCCACAAAGATAAGGTTGCAGATATGGAAGTTTCCCATCAAGCCGAAATGGCCGAGCTAGCAGCTCAACGGCTAGTTGACACAGCCTAGCAGCCGAAAAAAGCAAGAGCAGAGGCGCTTAGGGCCTCTACAGATATCATCTACACAAATGTTGCGCGATGCCAAAACCTGCTAGATGACGTTTCTAACATCTGGAGTATATTGCAAGAAGAACCAGAATTGCAAAGCATGCACAATGAAATGCAGCGGAGGCAACAAGAACTGGATACCATGGACACTACTATGAAGGACTTGCCTGTACGACAGAAAAAGAAAAAAAAAATTCAAACCAAGGCACTTAGAAAGGAATGAGAAACCTTAAGAGCAAAAGCAGTTGAAACATCCGCAAGGTTACAACCACTGCAAGAAGAGGCACTCACCTTGACCGACGAAATTTAAACAAAGTAACAACATATTCAGGAAACAAAGAATAATGTCAAGGAACAACTCTTGGTACCTGCCTCAGATGAAATGCTCGACATGGTAAAAGGATGCCAGCAAGAGATAAGGGACATAGTTGCAAAGCCAAGTGCTACTGTTCAGGACTTTACTGCACGATCAGGTATTTCAAAAGATGCACAGATGGAACAACTATATTGAGGTGGCTCGGGATGAGCCACAAGTAAGTGTTAGGGGCTTGTTGGGTGTGGCCCAAGTTGGCACAATTTTTATAAAACATAGTTTAGAGAATTGTGTAGTTTGGGCTACGAGGTCAAATGGCACAGTTTTGCGGAGTGCGCAGTCCCGATTGCGTAGTCAGTTTTGGTGCAATTGAGATGGTGCATAGTTCCACCACAACAGTTATTTTGGGTGAAGAGTATATGGGAAGGTTGAGCTGGGGAAGCGACCTATTTTGAGTAAGAAGCAGAGCAAAGAAAGAGGAAAGCGACCCGTCAAGAGAGTGGCAACAAGCAGTTAAGGAGCTAGGCCACTAAGTCGACGGTGACAGGCAAGTTAAAGGGACGGAAAGTGACAGGCCACAATGCAGTTGTAACCATTTTGTTGATGATTGCGGCTGTCAAAAGGGTGTTAGAGCCACGAGTGGCCCAGCAAGGAGCCCGAAGTGAGTGGAGTAAGATGTCGACGGCGACAGGAAGGGTGGCGGGTAGCCACACCAGTTTGGGAAACCTTAGGATTTTTGCCTACGCATTGTAAAGACATGACCTACGGGCATGATCTATAAAAGGGCACATTTTGTAAGGGAAAGGGTTAATCTTCATTTTATAATCTTGAGAAATACTTGTTTGTTTTGCTGGAAGCCATTGTAAAGGCTCTGCAAGCTGTGTGCGCAGAGGCCTATTGAGAGAGAAGAGAGTCTGCAGTTGAGTGCGTAGACTGGAACTGTTGTACCCTTCCCAAGATAATATAACAATAGTTCTTGTGGATGTAGCTCCTGTGTTGGGGGTGAAGCACGTTAAATTATGTGTTGTGTGATTATTTATGTGTTTGCCTCTGTTTATCTACTTACAATGAATGCTTAAGATCTTTCTTATCAGTTTATGTGTTTTACTTTATATGTATTCACCATGAAGAATGAAGATTGGAATAATATGTTAAGTATCACATATGTGGATGAATTCTAGATGCACAAGTTATTCTAAGTCTTTGAATGCTTAAATTAGTTGGATAATCACTTAAGTAGGTAGAGTTCGCACAGTGCGACTCACTCAAAGCGCAACAGTGGAAGTGTGCAATACCTTGTGTTTTGTTATATTGCATAAGTCGTAATATTAATAACCTAAGGCAATGGATGACCGGATAGAAAATACTAAGCAAAGTTGTTAAACTTGGTTAAGTCCAGAGTGGAAGCGCAGTTATCAGTTGCGTTGTCCTGTTGTCGTATATCCGTCGAACCATGCAGTCCTTGGATGCGCGAGTTGCACAGCATTCTAGCTTGTAGAAGTATTAGCCGTGAGGAGGGTGAACATCATGCAATCCTCAGTCCACAGTGTGATCCCCGCAGCGCATTGTTCATCATATCTGTTTATGCACTCATCACGTGGTTGTGGAAACCTGATTCTACAGCCTCCCCATTACTTCGCCTCGGGTGAGACCTCAATCTATTCGCATATTTTTTTCGAAAGGGCCGGTGAAAAGGGGTTTTGTTGGTTCCTTGAACTGCGAAGAACCTGGGTCTACATTGGAAACCTCTAGAACAATTACTTAATCCAACAAGGTTTGATGGGTCTAACTACACTTTTTGTAGCATAAGGATGGAAGTGTATTTACAATCACTAGGAGCTGATGTCTGGAAATCAATCATAAGTGGTTACAAAGTTCCCAGTATTCCTCTAGTTGATGCAGCTGACAAGAGGTAGTATGAATGCAATTCCAGGGCCAAAAATGCAATACGATGTGGTGTAACAGACTCAGAATTTACCAAGGTTATCTGGTGTACATCATCCAAAGAGGTATGGGACAAAATCAATAGAATCTATGAAGAATATGAGAAAGTTAAGAAAGCAAAGTTTCAATCTTGCTCATGACAGTTTGAAACCATCAAAATAAAGGAATAAAAAAACATTGTAGCTTATCTCCTTCGAGTAGATGAACTTTTTAATTCAATAAGAGGACTTGGAGAAGAAATCATTAAGAAATTAGTTGTGAAAAAGGTACTAAGGTCCTTTCCAACAAGATTTTCTACCAAGGTATCGGTTCTAGAGGACATAAGTGATTTGGACAAATTAAAGATGGATGAACTTCATGGAATTTTTAGAGCATTTGAGATGAGGACTTAAAAGTAAAATCCCACAAGAAAAGATACAGATTTCAACGCCTCCAAGAATACAAGTGGAAGCAAAGAAGAGTCCAATAAAAGTCTCTCTGATGCATCAAATGATGAAGAAGCAAATTTTGTGAAGAATTTCAAAAGAGGCCATGGAAGATACATAAGTAAGTTACCTTTCAAGTGTTGTAAATGTGGTAGAGTAGGTCACTTTGCTTCTAAGTTTCCCTACAAGGAAACCAATGATAGTGACAGTGAAGATGATCTTAACTATAGAGAAAGAAGAAAATCACACCAACAATCTAGGGCTAAACATAAAAAGAAGAAGAGTTTGTATTTGAAAACAACAGGTCATCTATTGAAGATGATGGTGATGACAATTCAAGAGAGGTAATATTTGTGACAATGGTAGATTAACTTGAATATAATGGCCCAGATGAAAAGTAGAACTGATACTCTTTAGTAAAAAATAAATCATGTAGAAAGGAGATAGTTTCAAGTAAGTCTTGTGAAAGACAAAGAGATCATATTGTAGAAACAATCTGTAAATATGTCTACAATGGGATTTTATTTTCACCTTTAGAGTCCTCTACTAATTCCTATAATATTCCTGACATGAGTAATTGTTGGATAGAGTTTGAGAGAAAAGAATAAATTACTGATTATGAAAATGAAGAAAATGTAGAAGTTAACCAGGAAGGTGAACTGATCAGTGCACTAGATGAATTAAGGAAAGTAAGAGAAGAAAATCGGTCTACGAAGGTTAGCTTGCAAAAATATAAAGAGTCTTTGGACCTACATAAGGATTAGTTACTCAAAGATGATAGAATAATTGAGTCCAAAAGAGCAAAAGAAGCACTAGTTACAAACAAAGCACATGAAGAGGAAGAAAATGAGAGCATCAAACTGAAGAAACAACTAGCATGTGCATAGAATGGAATTAAGAAGCTTGAAGAAAATAATTTCCTATTGGAAGCATCACTGTAAGAAACAAAAAAAGAAAATGAGATGCTGGAAAAATAACTAGCCGAATCAAAGACAAAAGAACAACCTTTGAAAAATACATGGAACCTTTCTTTTGAAATGAATGGGCTTAAAAAAAAATCCAAACTGCGTAGAGGCAAATGATGATTTTTTTCTAACATGAAAAACGAATCTAAGTTTAAAAACAACTTATTAATTTTGGATGAGATACTGAATAGCCAAAGGTCACCAAGAGACAAGTTTGGTCTTGGATACAATAAGACAGAAAGTGTTTGCGACAACAAGCATGTTCTAGTTGCAAATCAACAAGTTGGGTCATCTAATAAAAATAAACTTAGGTATGATAATGAATACACTGTTCCTTGTTATAAGATATAGTTTAATTCACAAATATGCTTAAGATGAAAGTATTATGGATACACTATGAAGTATTTCCATACTATAATATGTTATGCTTTTGATGAATTTGGGCATAAAGCTCAAAATTGCCAAAGATCAGCAGAACAGTCAGATGGGAACAATGAACATAGTGCAAGATGTGTTAGTTTTTCATCATTTAATTCAATATGATATAGGCTCTTAACTGAGAGAACAACATGTACAACATATCAAACACAAGAGACAAGAGACAAGGGACACAAAGCATTTCACTGAGGAAAACCAAGAAAGTGAAAAACCCCGCAACTTCCTCAGAGATAGAATAAGCACCAATACAAAGATCACCAAGATGAATCCCCAAAAGATAAACGTCTGCAGCAGCTACTCCTCCTCCACTTGTGCGCACTCCTCCTCTCTCTCACTAATGCGAAGCGAGTGAAATGAGTGAATGTGTCAAATGAGAAATGAGAGAGTCACACTCTCTATTTATACTTTTACTTTCACTTGACCTTTCCTCAACTAGGTCGGCCCCAACTTAACCACTTAACATACTGCTGACTGGGCCGACCTCACTAGGGTGGTCTAATAACCCATCAAATATAAGTTATGACACTTACAATATAACTTGCAACACTTGCAAGTACAAATGACAACACTTCCAATCGAAGGAATAATACATCTCCGTTTGGGATACAATAAAGTACATATGTCATACATACAATATATAAGTGAATATCTTCTAAAGTTACAAATACATCAACAGTCCCTCTTAACTAGGAAGGTATTCTCTTGACACAAGTCATCAATACATATAGGCACAAGTCTTCAATTCTGGAGCTTGGATCATCATCACTGGATCATGGAGCATCATCAGCACTGCTAATGTGCTCGTCATCTCAATCACTGGTGCTATCTCTCAATTCTTCTCATCATAGGAAGTTATACAGAGCCAACCCTTTTTCATGCTGGTTGTAGGCCTAGCCTCCTGTAGGTCTTTAACATCTGTGGCCATCATGTGAAATGTTGTTGGCAGAGAAAAACACCCTATAGTAAGGAAACTGATACTATCAACTGGAATGGGATGACAGGTAAGCGTATTAACTGCATTACAGAAATGTTCATGAAAAGAAATAGGTTATAGGCCATGAGAACATACCTTTCGAATGACATTCGATCCTAGCTCTTATTTGATCTTGCGCTCGATCCTCAAGTCCACCTCCCGTTCACTAAACCTGCAATACAAGTACCTTTCTCAGCGTATCTTGGATAATATATAATGATTGAAAGAGACAAAGCAATTTGAACATTCAATATTAACCAAAACAAATCCAAACTAGTATATAACTTCAATGAACACTTAATTTGGGACAAGAAAGACGCTTCAACCTTTTATTGTCAAATGCAAATTGATGTTACAAATATACCTGACTTTGTGACATGCTCCTGCAACTTGATTCTGGGCTCCTGCTCTTCTCTGGCTTGGATATCCTCCAGCATAAACTCCTCCAATGCAAGTTTCTCCTTAAAGTCTCTTAATAATATTCATGTCTCTAACCCCTCTCTTTATTCTTCCCTGTATTTATAGGATCAGAGAAGCAGTTCAGGTCGAGAGATGGTTATGGAGGAAGTTGGGGAAGTTGGGAAACCAACTACAACTAATCCTCTTCGTAAAATTAATTATTTTTTAATCATCTTTTGAGATGTACGCTACTATTGTTCATTGAAGTAGCGTTTAGGGTGCTACTATAGTGCTTGTAAACTAGTGCTCATTACTTTTTAAATGTTGAGCGCTACTCTGCTGAAGAGGAGTAACGCTCATAAGGCTTTGAGCGCTACTATTACACACTGGAGTAGGGTACAGGCACTAGTCTATTGAAATAGAGTAGCGCTCATATCTCAGAATGACATTTCTTAGGGTTTTCCAGTATTATCATGAAGTGGAGTAAGTCAAAATCTCATCTAGGGTCAACATGCTCCTCCATCCAAGTTGTCCTTTTGTGTGATCAACAGCTCAAGCTGATCACAGACGGAGAGGTGCAGGTTTGACCTATAATATATGCCCCCTAATGTGTGAGGTCAGAGGGAAACGATGGCCAAAATACATTATAATCCAAATCCAGAGGAGCAAAGAACCATAGAAACAAGTCACAAGAACACCTAAAACAAAGATCAAGGTCAGCAAGCAATTACATTTTTGACATCATACAGATGTGTAGTGTGGTACAACATGATCTCCAATACATAACAACGAGATGTATATATAGCATGGCCACTTGGAATACAAGCGTGGATCCATGTCAAACTGAGATATCATAGCCATAACAACAAACTGGATCTATGTCTCATGGAGAGTTGAATATAAGTGAGGCTCAGTCTTGCGCAACTTGGGTGATAACAAAATGAGGTAATGTCATCCAAAATCCCAAGGTCTTCATCCAAAACAACTCTAGGTACAAACCCTAACCATGTGAATAGATGAGCTGACAGTCAAACATGGGGGGTATCGTTTGATTACCGGTCATTGATTACCGGTCATTGATGTATATGATTCTTCCTCAACGTATTCTAGGTCACTTGGAAATTCTAAGATTAACTCAGCGAACACTAGTGATTTCTTCGACTTGGCCGATTGGAAGACCAATTCGAACTCCTATAGGATTACAATCCATTTATTATATTTCCCACCGATGATTCATCGAGTGAGAACGTACTAGAAAGGATTGACTTTTGCTATCACAGTAGTAGTTCGTAAAAGTATATAGTGACGAAGCCTCTGTACCGCATAGACCGCGGCAAGTGCTAACTTCTTGACGTGCGAATATTTAACCTCAGGGGCTATCAATGCGTGAGAAATATAGTAGACAACATGCTCTTGGAGCGTATCATCTTCCTGAACCAAAACTATACCAATTGTATTAAGAGACGCTGCCATATATAAAAGAAAATCTTTTGTGTAGTCTGGCGGGCTCAACAAGGGTGCTGAAAGTGCCTTTTTTAAGGCTTCAAAGGATACTTGAGCAGCTTCATCCCACACAAAGTAGGAGTCTTGTTTGAGCAGCCTCATAAAACCTTTAGTAATTTTAGCATAGTTTATGATGAATCGCCGTAAGAAATTAGACATGCCTTGCAGACATTGGAGTTGTCGCAAGGTGCGAGGAGGAGGCAAATTTACAATCGCCTCTACTTTCAGCGGGTCGACCATTATGCCATGACTGGAGACAATGAATCCCAGTAGACGTCCCGATTCGACACAGAACACACACTTATTAGGATTCAAACGAATCTTATATTGTCTGCATCTTTCAAACACCTGTCTAAGATGAGCTGGATGATCCCGTCTCTTTCAAGATCACGCTGGGAGATCATCCAAGTAAGGTTCTACTATGTGTTTGATATCATGAAAAGTGAAATTCATCGCACGCTGGAAGGTAGCTCCAACATTCTTCAAGCCAAATGGCATCTTCCGATAAGCGAAGGTCCCCCACGGGCAAATGAAAGTTGTTTTATGCTGGTCTTCGGGTTTGATTTCTATTTTATTGTATCCCGAAAAACCGTCCATGAAAGAGAACATCTCATGTCCCGCACAAGCATCTATGATTTGATCGATAAACGGTGTAGGATAGTTATCTTTCGAACAAGCTTTGTTTTTGTCCCGGAAGTCAGTACAGACTCTAATGGTACCTTGCTTCTTATCAACCGAAATGGGGTTTGAAACCCATTCCGTCATGTCAATCGGATAGATGAAACCGGCTTTCAGCAACTTTTCAACCTCCGCCTTGATGGCGGCCACTTTTCTAGGGTTCACGGGGTGGAGCTTTTGTCTCACAAGTTTTGCATTAGGGTATGTCATGATGACATGCTCCACGATGGCTAGGTCTATACCTGGCATCTCCTCATATGACCAGGCAAAAACGTCGCGGAATTCTTTAAAAAGTTTTGTATACAGAGCGATCTCTTCTGGAGAATAGTCTGCACCAATAAAAATGTTTTCCACGACCCCGGGTTTGGTGGAAATGTTGATTAGAATTGTTCTCGATATATTAGCCATATTTCCCTCAGCATAAACAGCTCTCGAAGTAGAAGGAAAAGATGACAAATCAATCAATCCACCGAGTCTCACAAGGAATTCCCCTCTCTCAATCCTATCTAGATCTGGAAGCATGTAGGACCTGTGATGCATATGTTCCCATGGTTGGTCCAGGCCCATCATGAATTCTAAGATGGCTTCATCAGACGGCAAAACCGTATCTAAACAATCAAACGAGTGAGTGGAATTCAGTGACCATGCCGAAGCATAGTCCATATCTGACTCAACAGAGACTGGCGGAGTCATGATATGTTCCATTGCAGTATGTTGTGTTTCCATATAGGCCACTTCTGCAATGGATGGAGGCACAAAAGGTTCTGACGTAGTGGGAAGGATCCAAGGATCAGTTCTTAAACCAACCGTGAATGTTTCGGTAGCGGTACCCACATCAGAACGCATAAAAAGAACAGGGGAGGGGAGGTCGAAAGTGCCTATTAACAACCCGTATAGCCCTGCTCCTAAACTCTCATTAACCGGGGTGATTTGATCAACTAAGGGAACTGTGGTCTCTGAAGAAGTTTGGTTGTTTCTCTAAGTGAAAGAAAGCTGATCGACTGTAACGACCTTACCTTCAAATGGGAACATAACAACTCGAAAAACTGCTGATGCAATGGCTCGCATGGCATAAGTCCAGCTCCTGCCTAATAACATATTGTAATCAAGTGGAGCGTCCAGAACTTCTACTTCTACAGCAACTGTCTTATCGGCCAATGTGACATCAAATGATGGAAAAACCCCATGTGGACAGAAAGTCCTGCCATCACATGCAGTAAGTAGTGTGTTAGAAGGGGCTAACTCGGGGGAACCCAAAGCTTTCCAACAGGAAATTGACATTACGCAAGTCGACGTGCCCTCATCTACGACAGCTCGTCTGATGGTCATTGGGCCATGGACGACTTCAATCTGAAGAGCAACGTGTTAGGGCAACCGGTATTTGATATCAGTCATATCAAATCGCGCAGACATGTTAGAGGATTCCATACTTCCAATAGCTGCCAAAAGTGCATTTCGTTGTAAAGGACAACTTTGCAAGACTTCTAAGGTAGACATGGCACAAGGAGTCTGGGCTAAATCTTCAACCACATTGTAGTTGGAGGCAGCTCGAGTGTTGGGATTATGCGATGCCTGTTTCAAGACACCTTTCGGGATCTTGGGCATTGGGTCCACAGGTATGTGGAGTGGAGTGGAGGATTTTGGAATCTCTTTATCCTTTTTCAGTGCATCCGGGGTATAAATCCTGGCTCTCGTTTGTAAGAGTACATCCGAATTAACCATGTTAATAAAATTTTGATCAACCGTGGCATGTGTGGTGCCCCCAGTGTTGGAGGTGCCAGAAGTTGAGCTCTGCCCTTTAGGGAATGGATCTTTTAGTACGGAAGGCTTCTTTTCTCTTAATAGCTTCTGGGCTTCTTCTAGCAGAGGTCATTGGTGAGTAAGGTGGTTCTGCTTGCAAAGTTTACAAGGGAACTTAACCTTCTTTTCCTCTTTGTTACCCTCTTCGACATTCTCTTTTTTGGGCTTCTGTTGGTTCCCCTCTCCTTTCTTGCCCTTCTTTTTGTTATTGGGATGTCGAGGGCCCTTTTGATTGTTCTGAACCTGGTTGACAGGCTCAGAAGTAGAAGGAGAGGTTGTGACGGAAGAAACATCTGCAGACGATTATTTGACAGGTAAGGCATGAACCTGTTTGGTCAATGCTTCGAAAGCTGCAAAGTCAACTGAACCCACTATGCCGTCAGCATGTGGTCCAGGTTTAGGTCTACTGAGATCAGTATTCGATTGTGGTGCATCAGGTATGATCTCATACAGTAACCCAGATTGTGCATAAACGAGATCTAACTGCTGGGTCCGTAGGATGGCTTCTTCCTCGTTAGACACTCCGGACGTAGCTACTTCCTTAGAAATGTAAGGAAGGAGTGATTTCAAATACCACTCGAGAAGGAATTCTAGAGGTATGTTGGCCTTAATGAGCCTCTTTCGTCTTCGCCACTCCTGAATGTGGTCAGATAAATGAGTGGCTTTATTTTTCCTAAATGTAGACAAAAGGTATGTTCCGACATCATACCGAACAGGAAGCTGGAATTCATTCAAAAAGGCAGTCGCGAGATCCCCAAAATTAGAGAATGTAGCTGCAGGTAACTCAATGTACCATTTGGTTGCAGCGCCGGTTAAAGTCCTTTGGAACAGTCTCAATCTAATGGAATCTTCATTTAATGAGTTCGAGGAACACCATAAATGGAAAGTAGTGACATGGTCACCAGGGCCTTCACCTGTTTTTCCTTCGAACTTTGGAATGTCCGAAGGTAACTTGGTAGGAACTGGTGGCAATGTAGCATTATGATACACTAGATCGTTGGTCAGTTTGGAAAGATCTGGCAAATTTAAAGTTTCCAAAAATGGTAAACGAGGCCGGTAAGACGGTACTTGATAAGCTAGGGTCGAAAAAGGGGAACCACCCATAGTTTGACCCGTAAACTGCTGGTAGGGGTTGCCCCCAGCCGTTTGCTAGTAGGGGTTGCCCCCAACCATCTGTTGGTAAGGGTTTCCCCCGGCCATCTGCTGATAGGGGTTTCCACCTACCATCTGTTGATAGGGGTTGCCCCCAGCTACTTGTTGGTAGGGGTTGCCCCCTACCATCTATTGTTGCACGAAAGTATTATTGAAATTTCCCCACCCATATGAAAGTGGGTTAGTGCTTTGTGGGTTCGTCCACTGTGGCTGGGTGTTAGCCCCGCCATATTGCTGGTTAAATATATTACCCCCTCCCCCTGAAAATAAGGAAAAAGGAACATTACCTGCAGGCATATTACATTGATTCATGTTGGGACCTGCAAAGGTATTGAAACCAGTGGTAGCCGACGTAGACGGTGCGGTCATGGTACTCATGACAGGCACAATTGCAGAAGCACTTGGCCCTACATCGGGTGTGGAAATCCAAGTACTGGGTATCTGATATAGTGGTTGAAATGCAGGAGGTGGCACTAAATTGGCTATACTGCTAGGTCCAACAGTAGGTGTAGAGGTAGATGCCATAGTTGTTGAACTTGGCATACCTAACATACCAGTATTAAAACTGAAAGACGAAGTGGACACAGAGGTTGTCTGTGCCGGACTCGGTGTAGCAGTAAAAGGAGGATTTACCGTGTTAGTGTTCATACCTATGGTGGGAGTTTGTGGAACTCCCTGTTCACCTCCTAGGGTAGACATCAGATGTACAGGAAAGAAATTATATGCACTGTAATCGGGATGCTGGAAACCAACAGGTAACAGAAGTGGATTTCTAGGATTGGTCAGAGGAGGATTGAAGGGAGTGCTATACTTCGCAGAAGTAAGATCTTCAATCTCAACTGAACTAAAGTGTCGCTGATATAGAGTACCTGGTTATGGTTCCTTAGGAACCTCTATTTCAGGGTTTTCTATTGTTGTTTGTTGTTCTTCAGGAAACTCAATTTCAAGTGGTAGTTCCTCAGGAATTCCTATTTCAGGATTTTTCGTTGTAAAAATTTCCTCAGGAAATTCTGTTTTAGGAATGGTTACTAAAGCAACACTGGGGTTTACTTGTTGCCGTCTAGCTGGCGGTAAAGGTTCTGTTCTAACTGGCGAAAGGTTTTGAAGCCTTCTCGATCTACGAAGTTCTTGATTCTCCATGATTATATATGTAAAATAAAAAACTAGAACCTAGTGGCCACTATGACTAGGGGGAAAACAGCACGCCAACTAAAAAAGTCCTAAGTATGCAAACCAAGCAAACTAGATGCCTTCCGGAGAAGAGTCTGGGATGATGAGGGCCCAGAACATATCAACAAAGGAAGAAGAACAGTTACCCGAGGTCCACAATACAATGACTAAGGGTGCAAGCGCGCGAATCACCCAACCACCCTCCCAAAGACCTGCAAGGGATTTCCTCCCACGTCTGTCGTAGGTACAGCAGATCTACACTCCGCTGTCACCTGTGTATGAACCTAAGGTCAGATACTAAGGATACCACAACACCAAAAACTCCTGGGGGAACAGTCGTTGGTCGAATCAGAAGGCGTGGGCAGGGTAACTGAGCCCGAAACTCTAAAGAGTCCCCATACGCGATCCAATCCTGGTATATGCTTGAAACATAAAGTAGGAGGAGTATTCCCAACAATCTGATCTCACAAGACCTACTGCATAAATCCCAGGCAAGCTTTGAGTGAAATGGATTTACCTGTGATAGTCGAACTACGATTTTTGCGTAATGTGTGATCTTGAGTGGTTTAAGGTGATTTAAACTCAAGATCCTAACCAAGACTAGTTGGTGTAATGTATCCCTAAAAAAGAAAAATTGTTTCTATTTCATTTTATTAACAAAAAATTAGGGCTGTTATTACTCAAAAGGTAGTGCGTTTGTGTGGCGTGGTTGCAACAAAAAAGCAAAAATGCATAAATTCTAACTTTCGACAATAAAACTCTTTTTTTATTTTTTCATTTAAAATTCTTTTCCAAATTGAAAAAACTGAGCAAATCTACTTAAATTCCTTTTTTGTTTTCTTTTTTAAATTGTAAACAAAATAACCTATGCTATCTTGTACCAAACATAAGCCTTATTAAACTTAAACTACCAATTTTTTGCTTTTTCTGTTATCATAAACGAAAAAGAACTATAAACATGGAAAGAAAATAAGACTTGTGTGCAATGTGTAAGTATGGCTAAAAATGGTTCCTAAGCTTATAGTTGTCAAGGCACTAGCTCAAAAAAGACTTGACCTACAGGTTTTTTGCAAAAGAAAAAGCCTCTATACTCGGAAACAAAGTGGGGAGAAAAAAAAGGAGATAGATACAAGAGGACATACCTAAAGCATCCAACCCTAGCAAGACCACTATGCCAAGCAAAAAGTAGGCAAGCAAGCTACCAACTACCCTACTAACACAAGGACTGAGAAATGAATCAACCTAAAACACTTTAAACACACTTGAAACCAGAAAAGACAACAAGTCACAGAAGGTTGGAAATCAACAAGTTTGGAAGACACCCTAAAGGCTCCAAAACAGACCAAACCCTAAAACAAAGGATAGGATAGGTGAAGAGCAAACAAATGTTGCTACAAACAACGGATACAAAAGTATGTAGGTTTGTAAACCAGCAACATACAGTCAGGGCAAGAATAAGCTGAAGTGTTCACCACAAGACACAACCTAGTCTTCCAAAAGAGTTATAAACAGTCCAAACATTCTATAGGTAAACAAGTGATCTAAAGATGGTAAAAAGACTCAAAGAAAGGTTCTATGACTTAAAAAAAAGTTTAAAACCTCAAATACCAGTTAAGGAGATCTAACAACAAAGTCAGAAGACCACCAAAAAGGTTAAAACTCAAGCAAACCACTAACAGAAGACTACAGGAAATATACCCTACTGTGCAGTAGGGAAACTCGCGCTCCTAAAGAGATCAGCACTACTGTATGTATAGCACAGTAGCATATGGGAGCTACTATATGTACAACAAAGTAGCGCTCAGGTCTTAAAAGCTTAAAAACTGACTTTGAAAAGATGCAAAAAGACTGAATGAAGCAGAGAAAAACAGGCAAGGGGTACCTATAGGGTTTCTCGGCACATAAAAGGAGTTAAAACAGTTTTGGGAAGACAAACAAGAAAAGGTTTCCTAGAGCAAAAACACAACTATCCCCAGCAGAGTCGCCAGTCTGTTGGCGGGGAAAAACACCCTATAGTAAGGAAACTGATACTATCAACCGGAATGGGATGACAGGTAAGCGTATTAACTGCATTACAGAAATGTTCATGAAAAGAAATAGGTTATAGGCGTTGAGAACATACCTTTCGAATGACGTTCGATCCTAACTCTTATTTGATCTTGCGCTCGATCCTCAAGTCCACCTCCCGTTCACTAAACCTGCAATACAAGTACCTTTCTCAGCGTATCTTGGATAATATATAATGATTGAAAGAGACAAAGCAATTTGAACATTCAATATTAACCAAAACAAATCCAAACTAGTATATAACTTCAATGAACACTTAATTTGGGACAAGAAAGACGCTTCAACCTTTTATTGTCAAATGCAAATTGATGTTACAAATATACCTGACTTTGTGACATGCTCCTACAAATCGATTCTGGGCTCCTACTCTTCTCTGGCTTGGATATCCTCCAGCATAAACTCTTCCAATGCAAGTTTCTCCTTAAAGTCTCTTAATAATATTCATGTCTCTAACCCCTCTCTTTATTCTTCCCTGTATTTATAGGATCAGAGAAGCAGTTCAGGTCGAGAGATGGTTATGGAGGAAGTTGGGGAAGTTGGGAAACCAACTACAACTAATCCTCTTCGTAAAATTAATTATTTTTTAATCATCTTTTGATATGTACGCTACTATTGTTCAGTGAAGTAGCATTTAGGGCGCTACTATAGTGCTTGTAAACTAGCGCTCATTACTTTTTAAATGTTGAGCCCTACTCTGCTGAAGAGGAGTAGCGCTCATAAGGCTTTGAGCACTACTATTACACACTGGAGTAGGGTACAAGCGCTAGTCTATTAAAATAGAGTAGCGCTCATATCTCAGAATGACATTTTTTAGGGTTTTTCCAGTATTATCATGAAGTGGAGTAAGTCAAAATCTCATCTAGGGTCAACATGCTCCTCCATCCATGTTGTCCTTTTGTGTGATCAACATCTCAAGGTGATCACGGACGGAGAGGTGTAGGTTTGACCTATAACAAATGTGCATCAACAAAACCTCGAAAGAGCATCCCAGGATCTTTTACTATCACACAACTTAACCTATCGGATCTCCCAGGATATTTTACATGTGACCACCACAAAACTTGAAAGAGCATCCCAAGACTTTTACGAGCACACAGCTCAACCTATCAGATCTCCCAAGATCTTTTACATGTGGTCAGGAAAAACCTTAAAAGAGTGTCTTGCAACCTGCAAGATCTCTAAAGAGCATCCCAGGACGTTTACGAGCACACAGCTCAACCTATCAGATCTCCAAGACTGATTGCATGCCTCCCATAGAAAAACCTCGAAAGAGCATCCCAGGACTTTTACTAGCACACAGCTCAACCTATCGGATCTACCAGGATCTTTTCTATGCTACTTGCACAACCTGTCCACCTCCACGGAGTATCAACCTGATACTCATGATCATACTGATCATCATCATATAGTACATCATCTTGATGCACATCATCATCACATGATCACCCTGATCATATACGCAGCATCATCCTGATGCATATCATCTGGAGCATCGTCTTGATGATCATCATCATCACATGATCATCCTGATCATCATGGCATCGTCCTCTTCAGATCATCTCATCATCCATGGAGCACAGCCCAGATGCACATGATACAACACTTACACCACCGACATGGGAGAACACATCTACCACCATTCGGAGAAGGATCCAACCCTTACTTTTTCACCATGGGAGAACACATCTACCACCATGTGAAAAATGGATTCATCCCTTACATCTACACCATGGGAGAACACATCTACCACCATGTGAGAATGGCTCCAGCCCTTACATTTGCACCATGGGAGAACACATCTACCACCATGTGAGAATGGCTCAGTAATTACATCACGACCATGGGAGAACACATCTAAAACCATGTCAGAAAAGCTCATGTGCATCTGCGACTTTCGGACTCATCACTTCCCCTTGGAAGGAATCTTGATATGAAGTACACCAAGCTTCTCTCTGAAGTACTCAAACTTCACTCTAGCCAGCGGCTTGGTCAATACATCTACAATCTGCTCATCTGTTGCAACATACAGGAGCTTCATTGCTCCTCTCTGCACCACATCCCTGATATAGTGATACTTGATCTCGATGTGCTTCGACCTGTCATGGTACACCGGGTTCTCAGACAACTTCACACAACTCTAGTTTTCACAGAAGATACAGGTAGCATCCAACTGGAGATCAAATAAATTAGACAGTATCTTCCTAAGCCATACTTCCTCACAACTAGACGAACAAGCTGCGACATACTTTGCTTCGGATGTACTTAGTGCTACGCAGGACTGCTTCCTGCTAAACCAAGAGATCACACATGATCCCATACTGAAGCAGCACCCCAAAGTGCTCTTCCTATATGGAGCACTACCTTCCCAATCTAAATCAACATAACCCTCCAGGTTAAACTTTTGATCCACATCATACTTGATCCCATAATCAACCGTACCCTTCAGGTACCTCAAAATATGCTTTACAACAATCAGGTGAGCATGTCTAGGATCCATCAAGAACTAGCTCAATCTGTTCACCGCAAAGCAAATATCTGGTCCTGTGATCGTCAGGTACATCAAGGACCCAATCATCTGACGATACATCATGGCATCAACCGACTCTGATGAAGCATCACTCAATAGCTTTAGGTTTGATGCCATAGGTGTGGCCATGGCCTTGCATTCCGTCATCCTGAACCGCTTCAGGATATCTACTACATACTTCCCTTGTCCAAGGAAGATTCCATCTGCACTCTGCCACACTTCCATACCTATAAAGTAATGCATCATACCCAATTCCTTCATATTGAAATCGGCATCAAGCTTCATCTTCGTATCGTCAATCAACCTATCCTCTCCTGTCAAAAACAATTCATCCACATACAATAGGAGTATCACTGGATTGCCCTCCTCAACCTTGTAGTAAAGGTTGGAATCCGCTTTACTCTTGGTAAATCCTAAACTAGACAAGAAGTTGTCTATCCTATCGTACCAAGTCCTGGGTGCTTGCTTCAATCCATACAAGGATTTCTTCAATCTGCACACATATGACTCCCTGTCATGTGTCTCAAAACTGAGTGGCTGCTCCACATACACTTCCTCTTCGACTACACCATTCAAGAAAGTTGTCTTGACATCCATCTGGTGTATCTTCCACTTCATTACTGCAGCCATAGCAAGTACTGTTCTGATGGAAGTGTATCTGGCTACAGGTGCAAAGGTCTCTTCATAATCTATCCCTTCTTTCTGGGCGAATCCACAAGCCACAAACCTTGCCTTGTATTTCTCTATGCTGCCATCTGCAGCATGCTTGATCTTGTAGATCCACTTGGAAGTCACAACAGACTTCTCTTTTGGTCTCGGGACCACATCCCAAACATCATTCTTCATGATCGACTGGTATTCTTCGATCATGGCATCCTTCCATTATTGTATCCCTGATCTTCAGAACTTCAGATTTTTCAATATCTTCAATAGGTAGTTTTCTTGAACTTCCTTGCTGGAACAAATGTTGTTGTCCTTCTTTTGTAGGTGATTGTACATGATCTTTCCTACAAGTCAAATTCAATTGCATAATTAGAAACTTCTCATAGTTTTCATAACACATTCTTACATATAAAGACACATGTCATACAATCATGCAATTATCTTAGCCAATGCTTCAATACAACATTTATCCATTTCCCGTAACTTTCTAGATGCCTTCCATCTATACCAGAACGTTGTTAAGAATGTTCACAACTCCCAACATGTCAGCAAAGAGGTTTCATTCTAGATAAGTAGCAATGGAATGTTGTACAGTACCATAGGCCACTTACCCATTACTTGCATATTAGTAGTATCTTGTTCAATGCAACTTTTCTAATATGCATAATATACATCCTAAATCTAGGAACATATGTACATGACTGGACAACATCATTTAAGTAATCATATATATAATAAATGACAATTCAAATACTTATCTTTGTTTAGTTGTAGGGTGGACTCCCTCTTGATCTTTGCTTCCTTGATTATTTGTCCTTTAACTTATATCCATCCTGGACCACTATGCATGCTTAAGTGTGCACTAGTGTCATCATTGTGTCATCCTCAATATCTCATACATAATCATACCATTCGTATAATCTCAATACTATCAAAACATCATGATTCTAAATAATCTTAAATATGTATCGTCATGATCATTGCATACACATGTAATTTATCACAAGCGTTTAGTATTCAAGGTTTCAGGGAGTACTTCTTGTACTCATGCATATTCATATTTGACCATAGGACTCTTCTGGTTTGTCATTCATTAATCAAAGTAAGAAGCATAATATTCATAAAACCATGATTACTCAAACCTATAACTTCATGAATAATCATTATCATTCATACAAAAATATACTTATATGAGATCTTAACGCAAGGTAGGATTCTAACTTGATATAGGAAAAACATACCTGGATTATCATGCTTGCTAGTTATGTTTAACATACCCACATAATGACTTCTTGTTCTCTTCAATGACTTGTGCTAGTAACCTGCATATCTCATAAGTTAACCATTGTGGAACCAAATTATGCATACCTCGTAAGCAAAGCTTCTATGTGATCCATGACTATGGATGAGTCTTTGTCTTCATGTCACCATGGTCATATGTTCTTGATCTAGAACTTGATTTGTACCTTTCATGTTTGCAGACAACATCATCCTCATACAAAACTAAAGTGCATTAGTACAATCATAAGTGTCATAACCCTAATCAATGAATGTCTTCTATCATGCATTCATACTTTTACTAAGGTGATAAGACAAGTCTAAAAATTAATCAAGATTGTACTAACCTCAACATTATGAAGACAAACTTAATCATGAATGGATTTCAAAACATACCTATATCTCTTCAAGTCATACCTGTCGGGATTGCTTGTAATCTTCTTATGTAAGGCCTTACCCTCATCTCCCTCTGGAACTGGAACTTCTTCAATTATGTAGGTGTCCAATTCATTCTCTTCTAGGATTAACCCAATCCACTTTGATTTGTTGAAACTGGATATGGAGTTGGCTAGGGTTTGACAGAGAAACCCTAAAAATTCAAACTTTGAATTTCAAACTTATGATTGGATGGAAAGATGCGCCTTGCTAAGTTGATCAAGATGGTATACTTCAATTTTGAAATCTCCAAAATTTTACCCCTCAAAATTGACTTTGAAAGATTTGGATCTGCAACTTCTGTCAAATTCTGATTTTCTGGTCAAAATCTTGAACTAGGGTTTGATAGAGCCTGGGGTTCTACCCAACCAAAAACTTCAATCTTGGTCTCTAAATTTTGATTTTGATGAGGAGCATCCAGCCGTGGTCTCAGATTCCAACAATTCCAACTTTCTCTGAAACCCTAATTTCCCACAACAGTGACAAGCCAAAAATGAGAATGCTGAGAATCCAATTCTATTTCACAGGAATATGTGCCTTATTATTTCTGGTTCATCTCTGAAATTTTGGATCCACGGGATCTGAAACTTCGACCTATGGTATCCTAACCTGTCATCTTTCCAACCCCATAGGTCTTACCTCAAATGGATTCACTGAGAGAGAGATATTCCAAATGTCGCAACGTGACCTATTTATGGGATGAAACAGTATAGTGAACTTGTACGGAGCTCCACGTGTCACAGTTTCAACTTCGGTCTCTAAAACCCGGACCTGTGAAACTACAATCTGTTCTCTTACTGACACTTTTTACAGAATTTCATTTGGATATTCCTAGCCCAAGTTGTGACCTTTTTTCCTAGGTCACATGTTTATGACTGAGATATGGAAGATGCATAAACCCTAAATTGTACAGATCATAAAACATAAAGTACAACGAATCAGATGCTATGCTTCAGACACAAGGTACATGGGGCTATTATCTTCGACCTGTACAAGTTTCATATCCTGAACCTTTTCCAAAACTTATTTGTAGCGAAAGTGCCACGATGATTGGTTTTTGCTATAACAAGCCCTATCTTCCAATTTTTTGCAAGTGCAACAAGTGTCATAAATGCCATATAATTCCTTCCTTCAGGATAGCTCTGATACCATGTTAGTTTTTCATCATTTAATTCAATATGATCTAGGATCTTAACTGAGAGAATAGCATGCACATCATATCAAACACAAGAGACAAGAGACAAGGGACACAAAGCATTTCACCAGGGAAAACCAAGAAGGTGAAAAACCTCGCAACTTCCTCAGAGATAGAATAAGCACCAATACAAAGATCACTAAGATGAATCCCCAAAAGATAAATTTCTGCAGCAGCTACTCCTCCTCCACTTGTGTGCACTCCCCCTCTCTCTCACTAATGTGAAGTGAGTGAAATGAGTGAATGTGTCAAATGAGAGAGTCACACTCTCTATTTATACTTTTACTTTCACTTGACCTTTACTCAACTAGGTCGGCCCCAACTTAACCACTTAACATAATGTTGACTGGGTCGACCTCACTAGGGTGGTCTAATAACCCTTTAACCCACATGACTCATACCAGGCCAACCCCACCATGGTGGTCTAATAACCCATCAAATATAAGTTACGACAGTTAGAATATAACTTGTGACACTTGCAAGTACAAATTATGACACTTCCAATCAAAGGAATAATACATCTCCGTTGGGGATACAATAAAATACAAATGTAATACATACAATATATAAGTGAATATCTTCCGAAGTTACAAATACATCAGCAAGATGTAAGGATAGGTTTGTAGAGTATCAATAGAAACCCACCCACACACAAAAATGGGTAAAGAAATGTTCACATACTTGCAAAATCAATAATAGTAATGAAAATACTCTTATGGTAACATATAATTGCTACTTATTCTGAAAACTTTCACAATATGCAGATAACACCCTTGAATTCAAACGGCCATGTGAATTCAAGGAAACTATAAAAGTGTATCCAAAAGTGACCTAATTGTGGTCATGTAATATTCATATGTGAAAATGTTACAAGAATGGTATACATATATTAGTCTCAAGTGGCTGACAT
This sequence comes from Larix kaempferi, assembly GCA_027924585.1. Classification (NCBI taxonomy): domain Eukaryota; kingdom Viridiplantae; phylum Streptophyta; class Pinopsida; order Pinales; family Pinaceae; genus Larix; species Larix kaempferi. The sequence goes on from BSBM01000109.1 coordinate 7,099,050, forward strand.
TGTTTTCACCATCAATATAATAGTCTCAATAAAAGTTCTAGTTTTTCTAAAGAAAAGAACAATAGAAAGGATTACTAACAATCTACACATAAATGCAAAGGAGTTGCACAGCCAAGATGAAACCAAAGTACATTTGATTTTATATTCATGTCACATAAAAGAAAAACTAATGAAAATGCCGCACAAACTGATTTATATTATGTAAAAGTAGTGTTGTTACAAAATATAGTATATACAAAATGTTCCCTTATATCTTGGGAAAATATGACAATTACAAAATCAAATTAGAGACGATGTTCGAGCTATGGATCCATGACATGATTGGATGGTTGTATAAATAAATGAAGCTCTAGGTCAAGTGAAGGTCGCTCGATGAACTCATTGTTAAAGTTACATCATCATGAGTCATTCTCCAAGTCAATATTGTGTGTCAATATTGATCCTCATGTGTCGAGGTAGTGACTTATAGAAGCCTAAGTTGGACTTAGGAAACTTGGGGAAGAATATTGATTTGGACTCAAGAATGAATAAGCCTCATGTGTTGAGGTAAGTGATGGTGTTGTACAGTATTGTTTTTCAAGACTAAGGTCTTTTGTGTCAAGACAAATCCTCATGTGTTGAGGCAATGCTTTGCATGTCAAATCATGAATGGTGTGTGATGTAATACTATCCATGGTTGAGATATTAAGTCTCCTCTAGGGATTGATGACCTCTAGAGTGAATTACTTTAGCACATCACCACTTGGAATGATAGTAGAACAAGATGATCACATCATTGGAAAAATCTCCTTAGTATATTTGATATGATAGATAAATTAAAGTTGGCACACGTGGACCATGCAGATAAGACAAGAGATAAATATAAGATGTGATAAGGTAAGAGAGAACTCGATTTTATCACTTCAATAATGATAAATAATTCAATTAAATAAGATAGGACTTGAATTGTTAAACTTAAGTGATGTTAACGAGAAATAATTCAGTTAATTAAAGGATAAATCAAATTGTTCACTTCAGTGATGTTATCAAGAATGACTTTAGTTAAAAGAGTTAACTAAGTGTTAATAAAGAATATCTAGTTAACCAAAGTTTTTTTCATGTCAACACTTAATTTGAACTAAAAGACATCACTTGAGTTACGAGACTTGAATTTGGACACTTGAGTTACGACACTTGAGTTACGACACTTGCATGACAACACTTGAGTTAGAAACCTAACTAAGTGATCTAGCATCCAGATGAAGGGCGAGTTCATCCTAAAGTCAAAATTAGATAAAAATAGAATCCAAAGCATGAGAAGTATGATATATATATGTTATGCAGGATTGATGAATTCAATGTGAGATCAAATTCTCTTCTCTCTTGAAGGAAATTCGCATTCATTGTGCATGTGACCAAAATCAACTAATTGATTTTTGTGTAGGATAGTATTCTGAATTATGTTCTTCCATCTTCTCTCTTGCCCTGTTATTGAACTAGGGGTTCTTGGTATTTCTCTTTGATAATGCACCAGGATTGCTTGATGTAATCTACTCATTCTAAAGACATTATCTGCTATCTATCAATACTCTAAGGAATATTTTGATGGGTTTTCTCCCTCAAGTACTAGAGGGTTTCCCTAGGCTAAATATTGTGTCTCATGTGAATGATTATGCTTGTTGATTATTAATTTGATTTCAAGTACTACTCTAATTTTGGATTAAGACAAAAAATTAACACTTAGGAGCTTGCAGAAACTGGTAGAATAGTAAGGTTGAAGAAGACTCGTTTGCATTACATTCCTCCCGCTAAACTAGATTCAACACAATAATAATCTGTATCTGGTTTTTCTCCAAACATTCAATTCGTCTCTTCAGAACCAATATATCCTCTGAGATGCCTTGATTAGTATAAGACTATTTATACCACTTCATGACATCTGAATCCTTCATTTGGGACTGCCAAATTCCCATCTCTATCTTCATCTTTGCAAAATCAACTTGGTGCGATTGAACCAGTGAATAGATACTACCTAATGAACTGCTAAATATTTGAAATTGGCTAGACATTGCAGAAGGAGTCACAATGCACAATATTGAAATCTAAAGATGAGATCGACAAGGGAAGCATCAACGAACCAAGATGAATGGAAAAATCACACTCAGAGCATAAATAAGGCAAGTTGCAATTCAAATTAATCATGACTGAATGCCATCAAGGATTTGAACATATATTGAAGCAATATAGCCTTAATGAGACGACGACTAGATAAAATGAAAAAAGTACATATGAAAGATGACGAACAACATGAATGCCAATTCAATTCAAATCCCACTGTATGCGAATTTTGAAATTCGAACTACACTATATCCCAAATTAATGAAGCACGTGACATGGAAAATTTGAATAACAAATGCGATGACATTATAAATGTCAACTCAGCTACTATATGTGAACTAAATTACATTAATCAGAGTGGCATGTGATTTGGATAAAATACAATCAAGATTGAATTCATTTGATTGCTCCATATGAATGAGTTAATGATTATTTCACTACTCACTTAAAATATGAAGGGTGTAAAATTATGTCAAATGATGTATTGACGAAGTTGACAATCACAATTCATTACGAATCTTGATTGTGTTAGAAAAAAGTGAAATTCACATAAATAAAGGATAATGTGACCATATAAGGTGCAGTCAAATCGAAGAAATGAGAAGCATGAAACCAGGAGGCTACAACAAAGAATTATGAGCAAAAACAAGCAGACATGAAATCATACTATATAGAATCATCCAACACAAGAATACAATTATGTGATGCATCATTGATACAAAAATTTAAATGTGATTAAATCAATACAAGACAGGAATATAAGATCAAGATGAAAAAAAATTTGCAACTACGCAAGGGGAGCATACCAATAAAAATTGTGATTGAAACAACTACAAAGATAGTGATATATGAAGCAACAAAAAGGGAAATGAAAGCATAAAGACATAAGGAGTATCCATTTTACATTGATTTAAAAGGGGGAGAGACTCTATGAAGCATGTATCGATGACATAGAAATGCATAGGAAGCATGAGAAAGATAGAAGATATTATTGATCAAAGGTTGCGCTAAAGAGTAAAGGGTAAATCTGGAATGAATACAAGGGGATCACTGTATCTTGTGCAAGCAAAATAGAAGAGTTCATGATCAAGAGGAGCAAAATTTCATAAGGTGTTGACATCAATGCCAGGAGCTTGTTGAAATTTGGTTTTCATTGATGTCAAAGTGTCTATGCATGAGTTTGAAGAAGTACATAAAACTATGTGCGCAAGTCTTTAATCCCACCTAGTCACGGTACTCTAGTGCACACATCCCACTAATAAAATGAACTAGTGTGTGAAAGACCCACAAAGGAAAGGAAAATCATTCATGTGGGTTAAGACAAGTGGCATATGCGTGGGTAAGCTTGACTGTAAACAAAGGAAGAAGGGGTGTTACTGTTTAGAGAAGCCCCAACTTTTGGACACTCTGTTTGAACAAGTTGAGTATAAATAAGAGTGATGTTGATGAATGAGAAGTAATATTGTAACACATGGAGTAATATTATGAATTGAAAAGCTTTGTTTAGATGAAATGCTCAGGTGAATTAGAGCAAATATGATTTGATGGAATGCACGAGGTAAGAATAAATTCAGAGACATAAGGAGTAGGAATGCATATATGAGAATTTGTGAACGGTGCAAGAATCATGTGGATATATACGTGTGCAAAATCCGTATTGTAGAACGAAACTGTTGTAGAATATTGTGTAAGAAAATAGTGATCAGAGTTGAACCATCATAAGTGCGCACATTCAAAAGAAAAACATAGGACAAGAATATTCTGTGTAGATCTAAATTCAGCGAACAATAATATCTATATATCAGGGTGGTTGGACCAGGAAAGTAAATGAGATTTATGTCTCCACTTAGGTTGGTTCCTAAACACTGCAATTTGGTTCTTGCATAAAGGATTGGAGTCCTCACAGGTTGGTGCTGTAACATCCCAAAATCCTTGTCTCTTTTAAGAGGAAATGGGAAGAATTTTTGTTTTTGTTTTCAAATAAAAATACTATCCATATCCATACAATCGTCAATTCACCTACCCAGGTGAATGACCTTTAGACAAACAGATACATAGTTTTACTGCAATATGGAAAAGTGTTTCCAAGCACAAATGCATGCGAACCAAGTTTCTCTTTATAACATTATAAAGCAAATGCTAAGTGGAAAATCACTTTCAACTTCGCATATAAACTGGGGTACGAAATACCATACCATTTCTAACTTGGTGCAACATAGAAGAACACTCCTTCTATGAAATAAGTTAGCTTCATAACTCGATGTTAACTTTAACACAACACTCTCAACTAGAGTCATTTAACATCAGAAGCATGCCTATGTACCGTAAGTATCATATAATTATAAACCAAGACATGCACCTATGTTTCCATATAATGACATGTAATACATTAAATCAATAATGAAATATATATCACAGTGCGGCTACTTGTAGAGTAATAACTCAATTCCATACTCAAGCATACTTGGTAAATTATAACATTAATTACAACAGTGCACAAACAAACATTCATGTGATAGGTTCCAATTCATACAAAGATACTCATTCAATAATTCACATACTTAATCGACCTTTAGAAAACTTGTCGACGCATCATTAATGCCTAATGGAAACTTTTTTGAGCACATGAATATGCCAACCAAATAATATTCAACATCATGGTGTCGTAATTTCATTAATAAGAAGTTAATCTAACCATGAGATGAAAATGCACCGTAATTATCATCATATGTAAATGAGTACAAAGTCATACACCTATATAACAATATGAGAACATCTCAAGTATTTGTCTTACACCCAAAGCATACTAAGCCAACCATAGATCATGTCAAAGGTGTAATTCTAACCTTAAGCAGGTTTGGTTAGGTTATGTTGACTAGTCTCCTTTTACACATTCACAAGAAGCATACAAACATGTTCTTTTCACACATACTCTTACATAGATCATTATCAAATGAAAACTGATCTAAGGTAAGGCCTCATTCATAGTCCACAAAAGGTTTTACACATTTAATTCCCAATGTACACGAAGCTTAACATTTATTCTATTGCAATCACAATCACATGCGTGCACATTAAACATAATCTCTACTATATGTTTTCACATCAAAGACATGGAATTATCAAACCTTAAGCATGTGTGTGATACTATTTCTCCCTAGAGTTAGCATCATACCCAATCTCTTCTTTGACAAAAGGTATCCTCTTTCTCATGGCCATCCAACCATCAATTTTCTTACCACTTTGGAAATACTGAGGAGTGGTCATTCTTGTTGTCATCTTATTCTTGTATTCATCATTTATACTCACAACACACATTAGTACAATAACACATACTACAACAACTATACATGTCGTTTCATTAATCAAGATACATCAAATTAATTTATAAAAATAAATCATTTGAATAAGGGGAATATTGTGGGAAATGCAATGCTCCACCCAACCGTAGGCTCTTCGACGGCCTATACTCCATCCGTCCAAAGGCCACCCCCGAGCTGGGCATGGTGATCCAAAACGGGATAGGGAGTCATAAGTTTTGTCGTACTAGAACTAATCACACATACCTCTAGACATTAATGCAGTACTCCTGCAATTCAAAGGTAGTACTCCTACCTAGACACTTCTCATGTCCTAACCTCGTGCATAGCTTGTGGTGTTGTTCTCGGTGGCCCAAGTCTATACTCCAGAATTTCCCGTCTATGCCTCATGACATAAGCATGTGTTAACCGACTCCCATTCATGACAGTCATACCATTAGTAACATGAAAAGTGCACTAGAAAAGCCAACCAAGCATTCTGACATGCACTCCAATCATTCGCCATGAAATCAAATAGCTATCATGAAGATACAAACATCATAGAATACATAGGAAACCTAAGAAACATGTTCGACATGCCCATAGTGCATGCGACACGCAACCACAAGATATCCTGCATCATAAAATAGGTGTATGTGCATAAGAGATGCTGTCGAAATGTAATAATTCATTCGAAAAGCATCAAAGCACAATGTAATGCCACTATCAGGAATATGTAGATCAAACATAAGAGGTGCATTCGACATGCAAGAGTGCATTCGACATGTGACCCCCGGGTATCATGCGATACCAACATTAAAAAAAGGTAAATGATCATGAGAGGTGCAGTCGACATGCAATCCATCAACATAATGTATTACAATTTAACATGAACATGCATGTATGCAATATTCCCATGCGTTCGACTTCCAACGAGTATACACCAGGGAATGTAACCAGTAGACATAAAGTGTTACTTAAATCATATGTATTACAACACAACCATTGTACAACCTATATATACAAATTCTATCCCATACCATTCTTTGCATAACTACCTATAACACGCCCATGGTATAATATACACACACAACATCCTCATTGTATAAACTATGTGTATAACACCTTATGCAATACAACCATTGCATAATATATAGGTAGTAACCAACTTGTATAATGTACATAACATATATCATTGTTGTTACCATAAGGGAGACATAACCCTTTTTACACATTATACAAAACGTGAACACTTTAAACTATAAATAAATGAGTCCATGGTATGAAATATGCATATATACAAACCTGTCACGCCATAAGTTTGAAACACAACCCTTTCACACCTTATATATATCTATAAACATATATAAAACGTAGGCATACAGTTAAACTCTTTTACATACTTTATAAAAGCATAGCCATATTATGCCCTATGTTTACAATGTACCTGTCACATTAAATGTTGAAATGTATAATACAAAATCAACATAATTAAAATCGTGTTTTCGTCTTAATTGGTAATAAAACCAAACAACAACAAATAGAGCTTCCACCACTCGGACATAAACCAGTGCAGAGCATCCCAACTCTCATCATTCACGCAACACAGTCCGTAGATAGCTCAGCATCAACCTAAATGGCCCTCAGGGTTGCTCCTTCCCAATGGGTTTTAGTGAAGCAACTGTGTAATGATTGGGTGTATTTCCAATAACAAACTTTCAAAGTAAAAGAATATGTTTCAAGTAAACGAACATCAATCAATGGAGGGAACATCTGCGTAGCTCACTCGAGCGAATGTGCTCTCACCCCAACTACTATCCCAATGCATAAATATCAAAGAAAAGCTTACAAAGCATGGTGCGCTTCCAGCCATCGACGATGTCCTCCTTAGCCACAAGAAGGAAGCACATAGTTAAAATGAAAACAGAGCATTCCATGTTTACACGGAGCATTCACATTCACACAGAGCATAAGTGAACCACGGGTTTCTACGCAGAGTACCAACAAACTTCAGTATCCATGCAAAGTACAACCCCCCCTCAATGGTATCCTATGCAGAGCATAACGAACCACTGTATGGATGGCAGCATAAGCCGTACTAAACAGGTCCTCTACAGAATACACAGAACACTAGGAAAAATGCGAAATGTCTGAGCATCCATACATGAAGAAACAATGAAGAAATCATAGGGCCACAAGCTGCACCAACTGCACCCTTCACCATAAGTCGTTCACATGAAAGTAAAGTTAAACAAGAAAATAAACCTGAATGCAAACATACAGAGTACTCAAGCTCTGTTTCAAACTTCCACGCAGTCAACGGAACTGTCAACGCAGAGGTTTAACCTATGGAAAGAACCAACGCCAACTACAGTGCTCACACTATCACAGAGTGGCGTCTACCATCCTTCACACAGGAAGCAAGGTCAAGAAAAATAATACATAACAATCCACGCATAAATTTCAAGTAGACAGAGATGCCAAAGAAACAAATTCAGAGACCTGCAAGGTGTTTGATATGCAATCAACAAAGCCATATATGCCCCACTATGAAACATTTGTCCTTCCCATGAAATAAACCAAAACAGAGATAGTTAGGTTCTAAATATGTTCGTCATGTAGATAGACAAAAATTAAATCATTAAAATATTTTACCCGAGATGGAGACATGACAAAACTCTCCCTCTTGGAATAACGTCGTCCCCGGTGTTGTGTCACGTTTGCACTATTTCACCTGTGCATCTTTCTCTCTTGCATTTCTATCGCATGCAACCCAATTCTCTTTCCAATATATGTTAGCGATACAACAATCATATAACAAAAACATCATAAAGATATGGTTTTTATACCTATAGTGCTTATCTCTCGCATCGCTATGCTCCCTATCTTGGAAAATTGCAATTACGTTGCAATGTTGGTACCGGTCCCACCTGGTTCACATGTTAGTCCCATAATATAAAACATAAAACTTGGGAGCCGCATGCTCCCATGCATAGTCATTTACTATCTTATTGTGCTTGTTTATTTTACTTGCATTGTCTTGCTTGTATTTTTGCATGTTAGTTTACAATATTAAGTTTTGCAATGTTATATTCAAGTTTCTCAACTTCGGCCTGAAACTGTATTCACCGAAACACAAAGATACTTAGCATCCCTAAGTGTTTTCATTCTATCATGAAACAAAAACAACTGTAACACCAAGTGACCATATCACATCCAATGTGTCAGAAAACAATCTACATGCATAATGCTATCAGTATACCAAGTACAATGTTAAACCAAAACATTACATGTACTTCAATCTTTTACATTTAACAGTAGCATTTCATTTGAGTAGCCACACTATGACACATTCAAGTACCTCAACAATACAAAATACATCACAGTATTTTCATTTCAATTTATCCATTCATTAATTCACATATACATGGATTTAAATAAACATATTTTTGCCACAAAATTTTCCATTTGCGTACCTGTGGTATAGCCATACTAGTCATAGCATCGTTGAGTGTATCAACATGTGATCTCAATATTTTCCATTCAAGCCCTCTCACTTGAATTCCAAAAAATTTCCTTTCCCCTCAAGCCCTCTCGCTTGAGTCCAGGACCACTCTATTTCCCCTCAAGCCTTCCTGCTTGAGTCCAGGAACTATTTTTCCCCTCAAGCCTCCTCGCTTGAGTCCAGGAAAACCTTTTCCCCTCAAGCCTCCTCACTTGAGTCTAGGAAAACCTTTTTCCCCTCAAGCCTCCTCGCTTGAGTCCAGGAACTCTATTTCCCCTCAAGCCTCCTCGCTTGAGTCCAGGAACTCTATTTCCCCTCAAGCCTCCTCGCTTGAGTCCAGTAAAACATTTTCCCCCTCAATCCCCTTCGCTTGAGTCCAGGAAAAAATATCACACCTTCTTGACGTGTACCGAACACAAGATGGTACTCAACACCTCCTCGGTGTCATGCTCCTCAGGGCATGCATCACGCACATGATGATGCCCAACAATCACCCAGTGCTCCTGAGTTCCAGAGTGCTCCAAGGACTTTGACGATGCCCAACACTCACCCAGTACTCCCAAGTTCTAGAGTGCTCCAGGGACTTATTCGTTACTAAAATCATGGAACCACCTCTCACAGCTATTCAGGGTAACACGGTGCTCCTGCAAACTTAGGGTAGTTCTCCTACCTACACACAATCAAGTGGCCAAGCCATACCCAACTGTAGGTGTTCCTTGTGATCTGGACCAGTTTGGTACTCCCAAATCTATCCTCCATCACATGTCTTTAGGACCAGTTTGGTTCTCCCAACTCTGTCCTCATTTGTCTCAGGTTGTGGTTCATGTGATGGTGAGGGTGTTGTTTTAAATTTTTATGTTAGTGTGTCATTTTAATTTGTCCCTGGATACTCTCAATATTTCCACTTCCCATTCATAAGCTCTCATGTGCATGTAACAATGTCTCATAACATTGCATTAATGAACCCCTTGGTTCTCAATGTGGCTTTCATGCCACTATCATGGCTAACTGGCTTGACATCACAAGCTGCAAGTTAGACCTACTGCACATAACCATATATGAAATGTAACAACCATGTGGAGGCATTCACTTACAGTGATTTTTACAAAGCTCTTTTGATCTAGCGATTCTCTCGCCATTGATCCACTTTGGCTCTTAACTGCCAAGCCCTTGCTTCGTGCAATCAATTCCTCGCACACAAAAACCAAATTTACATATTAGTTTAAAGCCTCATGGATTTCCATAGTCAACCACGAAAACATAATCATAATAACATTTTTCATGATTCATATTTCATTACAACTCAAAGTCTATGTTGCAGCATCAAACATAAATGAGCCTATAGGTCCTAGAGTAGGAACCATTGCTCTCATACCATATGTAACATCCCAAAATCCTTGTCTCTTTTAAGAGGAAATGGGGAGATTTTTTGTTTGATTTCAAATAAACATACTATCCATATCCATACAATCGTCAATTCACCTACCCAAGTGAATGACCTTTAGACAAACAGATACATAGTTTTACTGCAATATCGAAACATCTTTCCAAGCACAAATGCATGTGAACCAAGTTTATCTTTATAACATTATAAACCAGATGCTAAGTAGAAAATCACTTTCAACTTCGTGTATAAACTGGGGTACGAAATACCATACAATTTTGAACTTGGTGCAATATAGAAGAACACTCCTTCTATGAAATAAGTTAGCTTCATAACTCGATGTTAACTTTAACACAACACTCTCAGCTAGAGTCATTTAATGACAGAAGCATGCCTATGTACCATAAGTCTCATATAATTATAAACCAAGACATGCACCTATCTTTCCATATAATGGCATGCAATACATTAAATCAATAATGAAATATATATAACGGTGCGACTACTTGTAGAGTAATAACTCAATTCCATACTCAAGCATACTTGGTAAATTATAACATTAATTACAACGGTGCACAAACAGACATTCATGTGCTAGGTTCCAATTCATACAAAGATACTCATTCAATAATTCACATACTTAATCGACCTTTAGAAAACTTGTCAACACATCATTAATGCCTACTGGGAACCTTTTCGAGCACATGAGTATGCCAACCAAATAATATTCAACATCATGGTGTCGTAATTTCATTAATAAGAAGTTAATCTAACCATGAGATGTAAATGCACCATAATTATCATCATAAGTAAATGAGTACAAAATCATACACCTATATAACAATATGAGAACATATCAAGTCTTTCTCGTACACCCAAAGCATACTAAGCCAACCATAGATCATGTCGAAAGGTGTAATTCTAACCTTAATAAGGTTTGGTTAGGTTATGTTGACTAGTCTCCTTTTACACATTCACAAGAAGCATACAAACATGTTCTTTTCACACATACTCTTACATAGATCATTATCAAATGAAAACTGATCTAAGGTAAGGCCTAATTCATAATCCACATAAGGTTTTACACATTTAATTCCCAATGTACAAGAAACTTAACATTTTTTCTATTGCAATCACAATCACATGCATGCACATTAAACATAATCTCTACTATATGTTTTCACATCAAAGACATGGAATTATCAAACCTTAAGCATGTGTATGATACTATTTCTCCCTAGAGTTAGCATCATACCCAATCTCTTCTTCGACAAAAGGTAGCCTCTTTCTCATGGCCATCCAACCATCAATTTTCTTACCACCTTTGGAAGACTAAGGAGTGGTCATTCTTGTTGTCATCTTATTCTTGTATTCATCATTTATACTCACAACACACATTAGTACAATAACACATACTACAACAACTATACATGTTGTTTCATTAATCAAGATACATCAAATTAATTTACAAAACATAATCATTTGAATAAGGGGAATATTGTGGGCAATGCAATGCTCCACCCAAACGTAGGCTCTTCGACGGCCTATACTCAGTCCGTTCGAAGGCCACCCTCGAGCTGGGCATGGTGATCCACAATGGGATAGGGAGTCATAATTCTCGTCGTACTAGAACTAATCACACATAGCTCTAGAGGTTAATGCAGTACTCCTGCAAGTCAAAGATAGTACTCCTACCTAGAAGCTTCTCGTGTCCTAACCTCATGCATACCTTGTGGTGTTGTTCTCGGCGGCCCAAGTATGTACTCCAGACTTTCCCGTCTATGTGTCATGACACAAGCATGTGTTAACCGACTCCCATTCATGACAGTCGTACCATTAGTAATATGACAAGTGCACTAGACAAGCCAACCAAGCATTCTGACATGCACTCCAATCATTCAACATGCAATCAAATATATATCATGAGGATACAAACATCATAGCATACATAGGAAACCTAAGAAATGCGTTCAAGATGCTTATAGTGCATGCGACACGCAACCACAAGATATCCTGCATCATAAAATAGGTGTATGTGCGTAAGAGATGTCGTCGACATGCAATAATGCATTCGACAAGCCATCAAAGCACAATGTAATGCCACTATCAGGAATATGTAGATCAAACATAATAGGTGCATTCAACATGCAAGAGTGCATTCGACATGTGACCCCTGGGTATCATGCGATACCAACATTTTAAAAAGGAAAATGATCATGAGAGGTGCAGTCGACATGCAAGAGTGCATTCGACATGCGATCCATCGACATAATGTATTACAATTTAACATCAACATGCATGTATGCAATATTCCCATGTGTTCAACTTGCAACAAGTATACACCATGGAATGTAACAAGTAGACATAAAGTGCTACGAATGTCATGTGCATGTATATGTAATGTTCCCCCTGCATGTGACATGGATCCTAAGTATTTGGCATGCAACCAAAAGATGTCATATGATACTAACATTAGTTGTACATCTACAGAAAAAATACAAACTTAAAACATATGTATTACAACACAACCATTGTACAACCTATATATACAAATTATATGCCATACCATTCTTTGCATAACTACCTATAACACACCCATGGTATAATATACACACAAAACACCCTCATTGTATAAACTATGTGTACAACACCTTATGCAATACAACCATTGCATAATATATAGGTAGTAACCAACTTGTATAATGTACATAACATATATCATTGTTGTTACCATAAGGGAGACATAACCCTTTTTACACATTATACAAAACATGAACACTTTAAACTATAAATAAATGAATCCATGGTATGAAATATGCATATATACAAACCTGTCACGCCATAAGTTTGAAACACAACCCTTTCACACCTTGTATATATCTATAAACATATATAAAACGTAGGCATACAGTTCAACTCTTTTACACACTATATAAAAGCATAGCCATATTCTTCCCTATGTTTACAATGTACTCGTCACATTAAATGTTGACATGTATAATACAAAATCAGCATAATTAAAATCGTGTTTTCGTCTTAGTTGGCAATAAAACCAAATAACAACAAACAGAGCTTCCACCACTCGGACATAAACCAGTGCAGAGCATCCCAACTCTTATTATTCACGCAGCATAATCCGTACATAGCTGGGCATAAACCTAAAAGTTCCTCAGGGCTCCTTCCCGATGGGTTTTGGTGAAGCAACTGTGTGATGATTGGGTGTGTTGCCAATAACAAACTTTCAAAGTAAAAGAATACATTCCAAGTAAACGAGCATGAATCAGCTGAGGGAACATCTGCGCAACTCACTCGAGCAAATGCGCTCTCACCCCAACTACTATCCCAATGCATAAATATCAAAGAAAACCTTACAAAGCGTGGGGTGCTTCTAGCCATCCACGATTTTGTTCTCAGCCACAAGAAGGAAGCACATAGTTAAAATGAAAACAGAGCATTCCATGTTTACACGGAGCGTCCACATTCACAAAGAGCATAAGTGAATCACAGGTTTCTACGCAGAGTACCAACAACCTTCGATATCCACGCAGAGTACAACCCCCCCTCAATGGTATCCTATGCAGAGCATAACAAACCACTATATGGATGGAAGCATAATCCACACTTAATAGGTCTTCTATGGAATACACAGAAAACTACGAAAAATATGAAAGGTATGAGCATCCATGCATGAAGAAACAATCAAGAAATCACAGGTCCACGAGCTGCACCAGCTGCGCCCTTCACCGTAAGTCGTTCACATGAAGCTAAACAAGCAAATAAACCTGCAGGCAAACATACAGAGTACTCAAGCTTTGTTTCAAACTTCCACGCGGTCAACGAAACTGTCAACGCAGAGGTTTAGCCTATGGAAAGAACCCGCGCCAACTACAGCACTCACACTGTTACAGAGTGGCATCTACCATCCTTCATGCAGGTAGCAAGGTCAATAAAAATAATAGATAACTATCAACGCATAAATTTCAAGCAGACAGAGAAGCCAAACAAACAAATTCAGAGACCTGCAAGGCGTTTGATATCCAATAAACAAAGTTGTGATATGCCCCACTATGAAATGTTTGTCCTTCCCATGAAATAAACCAAAACAAATATATGCCCAACTGTAAAATGAGTTTCCTCCCAATGAAATGCACAAAACAACGATATAGAGCTGCCAAGAATCGATTGCATCAACAGAGAACTTCCCCAACACAACGTCCAATCCATTGATTGAATACTGGGAGGAGATACAGGGTGAAAACGTTTTTCTCTCCAAGAAAAAAACGAGAGTAGAGACGCATACCGCGTTTTCATTGAATTCACCCCCCGAATACCGAGCTTCTCTAGATAGTTTAACTAGCAAACTAAAAAAAATGGAGATGTGCAAAGGCTGTGTCCTCCTCTGCTCAGTACCCCCAAAACAAAATCGCCCACCTCCTTAGGTCAAGGTATTCTAACCATTTTAATTTAAACTATATATATATATATATCAATGCTAAAAAAAAATTATGAATGATCTAATCCATATGCTTTTTATTTTTCTCTAACATAAAACCCTCCTTTCAATAAACAATGCTATATGCCCCTTTTATAGCATTGCACCATCAAAAAGTAGAAATGTAATTATTAAAGTACCATATATTAGTACTAAAAAACTATTTCCCCCAAGGTATATTTAATATTTATTGCCCCGAGAGGCGCTCTACAGCCCAGTATGAGGGAGATCTTATAACATGTGTGTGTTTGTCGAGTTTTTCGAGTGTTTGTCGAGTTTTTCGAGTGTTTGTCGAGTAATAAAATAATACAAAGTAAACAAACAAACAAAATACAAAGTAATAAGTAATAAATATTATGTCGGCCATGTGGTTCACCATGCCCTTTTTCACTCTTGGTTGCATTGTGGGAATTAGTTAGGCTCTAAATAGGTCGTTCATGTAGATAGACAAAAATTAAATCATTAAAAGCTTTTACTAGAGATGGAGACATGATAGGTGCCTGGTTCAACAAGTTGGTGCTTGCGCAGAGGATTAGTGTCCTCACAGGTTGAATCCTGCATTCTGCAAGTTGTTTCTTGCTAGTGGGATTGGTGTCCCAATTAGAGGAATATCTGAGTGACTCGGTGCTCACATCAGTGGAGATTGGTGTCTCCCGTATTTCTTTGTAAATTCATTCCATTTCATTTCATACACACATACATACATACATACATACGTACATACATACATACATACACATATATATATATGTGTGTTTCTTTAATATCCGTGCACAATTTGTTTTTATTGATGTGGTTTTTAAATATCAATTGATGCATGTTTTAAAAGTGAATTATTTGTAAAACTGTGCATGATACTGATTCACCCCCCTCTCAGTATCATTGAAAATTCCAACAGACTATGTGAATCCTATAGCAGATGGATCTACAAGTTGGAGTAGCATTCACTCCTTTAATAGTGATTTTGAATAAGCATTAGATGATTGGTATAATGAGTGGCATGAACTATCTTCTTGATGTTGCACAATGATAAATTTGGTCCGATCGATCAGAGTATAAATTTTGAATCCTCTAGTATACGATGGTGTCAACAACTTGGATGGATTTCTTTAGAAAATGAATACATGTTTCACGAAGAATTATCAAATGGATGTCCTAGATACAACACTCAGAGGTACTCTCGTGAGATGGAGGTAATCACATAAGGATGATATACTAACGCAAGGCGCCTTATTCAATAAGGTTCTTGCTTAACAATACACACGACACAACCACAATGCTTACACGAATAGGGTGTAAAACAGGATGCCAGAAGTGGCTTATATTACTTCTCAATTCGGTTGCAATGCGGAATAATTGAAATGAAAATAACTAACTAACTAGTCGGCCTCAGCCGTTACAACTCAGAAGTAACTCTGGTGTGCTCTCTCAGTGTGTCGACCTCACCCTCTCCTGGTTCGCTACGGAACTCTGAGTTATGGCTCGATCTCAGCTCTGTGTCAACATGTGTGAATCTTCTCTATCACAACTTTATAACTCCCCGCTCTGGTTCTCTCTGCTACTGATCTCCGTCTAGTGTCCCCCAACTGATCCCTTTCTCTCAGGCTTTCTACCATGCTACTGTTGTTCCCGATATCACTGCAATCCCCAAAACATGCATCCTCTTGTCCGTCGATTCTTCCAAATCCTACAGACCTGCAACTGTCAGCACCCTACCATGCTGCACAGCCTCTACCTGTGACGACATTTGTCATGTCCTTCACCTACCTGCAATAACTGTATTAACTTCCTCAGCAACCCCGAACGGCTACCAGGTACAGTCTTCTTGAATTTCTGCTTCCCCGACCCTGCTACAGTAGTTGGTCACATCTTGACCTTTCTTTCGGTTCATCCTTACCTCCTGCGGTTTACCAATCCTTCCCTTCCTCCACGGTTGGCTCCGCCAAACTTGTCGATGTCGCGATTCGACAACACGTCGACCTTCCTACGACTCTACAGTGACTTTTGTCCTGTCGAGTGTCGTATGTCGATATTGGCATGTCGACTCTCGACCTCTTAACTCCTATCGACTGCTTCCACAGCTTCTGCTTGACTTATTGACTTTGACGAGTCAATCTACTTCACGTACCAGCGGTTGTCGGCACTCCCTCTGGTCGGCTCCCTTATGTCGATCAACTTCGACTGATCTGCCTAGGCATCGATGCTCCTGCATCAGAATCCCTAGGTGAAAAAGAACTCGACCGCTCCGTCCGTATTCTAAACTCTTCTTCTAAAATCCATGTCGCCTCATGCAACTCATCATCCTTCCATCGCACTAAGTATTCCTTCTTTCGCATCCTACAAGTACACCCAACTTCGCGTTCCTCTATTACTTCTGCGATCTCTTCCTTGGGTCGATCTGGAATTTGGTCTATCCAGTCGATGTTCGACACTTCTTCGCTTCCGCTGCTCGACCCTTCTTCAAATTTGTAAAGATCTGAGACATTGAACGTTGCTAAAATGTTCAAGTCATCCGACAGCTCCAACACATAAGCGTTGTCCGAAATATTCTTCTGAATCTTACATGGTCCAATCTTCTTCAGATTCAGCTTATTGTATGTACCTATCGAAAATCTCTCTTTCCACAAATATGCATAGACTAAGTCTCCCTCACCAAATGACTATAGCCTCTTTTTTCTGTCATCCCTCAACTTGTATGTCGCGTTACTCGTTTCTATGTGCTTCTGCACATATTCATGGACTTCTTTCATGTGTTTTGCGAATGATTCTGCATCCGCGATCCTTTGATTTATGTTGGCAACTCGACCAAATCCACCACTCTGTCTGGGCTTCTTCCCTGAACAATCTAGAATGGGATCAAACCTGTCAACCAATTCACAAAATTGTTGTATGCGAATTATTCCTATGCCAACACATTCTCCCACTACTTGGGTCTGTCGGCCATCAGACATCTCAGAAGGTTTCCCAAACTTATGTTTACTACTTTGTTATGTCCGTCGATCTACAGATGGTATTCCGAACCAAACTGCAACTTCGTGCTCAATTTCTTCCATAGGGTTCTCCAGAAATTCCCCATAAACTTGGTATCCCGATCTGACATGATACTCTTTGGAAATCCATGCAATCTGACCATCTCCTTGAAGAATAGAACAGCAATCCCTATGGCATCATTTGTCTTCTTACACGGAATAAAATGTGCCATTTTTAAAAATCTGTCGACTACAACAAATATTGAGTCGTTTCCCTGTTGTGTCTTCGGCAATCCTAACACAAAATCCATGCTAAGATGCTCCCAAGGGGTATTTGGTACTGGTAAAGGTGTATACAACCCCGTGTTCTGACTTCTCCCTTTTTCCAACTAGCAAACTCGACACTGTCGAACCCACTTTCCGACATCTGTCATCATTCCTGGCCAATAATACTTTTCCTCGACCAATGTTTTAGTCTTGTCGATGCCAAAATGACCTGCTAATCCGCCGTTATGCAACTCTCGGATTAGGTTCTCCCTGATGGATCCTTTGGGAATACATAGCTGACTTCCCATGAACAAATAGTCTTCTTGGATAAAATAACCCAAATACGGAGTCCTGTCGACACTCCAAGGTTCACGACAAGCCTTCCACGCCTTCGCAAAATCCTTGTCGATCTCATACTCTATCTTCACCAACTCTATTCTTCTTTCCTGAACAATTTCCTTGTTCAGCAGTGCAACTCTCTTACTCAGCGTGTCGGACACCTTGTTCGACTTGCCCGACCTATGTCGCAACATGAATGTATATCCCTGTAGGAATTCCACCCATTTCATGTGTCGCTGATTTAACTTCGACTGAGTATTCAAATACCTCGGTGCTTGGTGATCTGTGTATAACACAAATTCCTTGGGCAACAGATAATGCCTCCACTTCTTCAATGCTTGGACAATAGCATAAAATTATTCTATTATGTATAAGTTTTCACTAAAGAATGCAATTGGTAGGCCTTCCTGGCTCAACGCTGCTCCAATTTCCATTCCAATCGCATCACAATCGACCTGGAAAACTCTGTCAAAGTCTGGGAGCACTAACACTGGGCTCTCAGTGACCTTTTACTTCAACTTGTCGAAAGCCTTATGGGCAGCATCCATCCACTTGAACTCGCCCCTTTTCATGCATTCTGTCAATGGTGCACAAATCTAACTGAATCCCCGAATGAACTTCCGGTAGAAACTGGCAAGTCCATGGAAACTCCTTACTCCCGTCGCACTTGTCGGTTCCGGCCAATCCACTATTGCCTTCACCTTTTCTGGGTCCATCACTAACCCTTTACATGATATTAAAAATCCCAAGTATACCAATTCCTTCTTCATGAAGAAACACTTTTGCAAGTTCACCATCAGTTTCTCCTCCTGTAATCATTACAATACATGTCGAATGTGCTCCAAGTGTTCTATCTTGGTTCGACTAAAAATCAGAATGTCGTCTAAATAGACTACAACAAACTTTCCCAATAATGGTTTCAATACCTCATTCATCAATATCATGAATGTACTGGGTGCATTAGTCAATCCAAATGGCATGACTAACCACTCAAACAGCCCTTCTCTTGTCTTGAATGATTTTTTCCATTCATCTCCTTCTCTAACCCGAATCTGGTGATAACCGCTTTTCAGGTGTATCTTTGTTAAGTATGTCGTTCCACTCAGGAAATCCATCAAGTCATCCATTCTCGGCAATGGAAACCGATACATGATCGTGATCCTGTTGATGGCTCTAGAGTCTGTACACATTCTCCTTTCCCCACCCTTCTTCGGCATCAATATTGTTGGTACTGCGCACGGGCCCAGATCTCTCTGATCAACCCTCTGTCCAACAACTCTTGGACCTGTTGGTTGAGTTCCTGACCTTCCGTCAGACTCATCCTATGCGGTGCTTTGTTTGGCAGACTCAACCCTGGAATCAAGTTGATCTGATGGGATATGCTCCTTGTCGGCGGAAATCCTGTCGGTGTCTCCTCGGCCATTATGTCGCAAAACTCTTCAAGCATCTTTTTGATTTCAACTGGAATCTCTTCCTCCATTGTCGTCTTCTCGACACATGGTCCTTTTGGAATGATCGCAAAACATCCCAACTACTTCTCCTCTTCCAAGAGGAATTCTTTCACTGAGCTCATCATCGCTCTCTTTTCCCAAAGGTTGCTCTCGCCGTTGTTACACAGAAATCTTCCACCGTGTGAGCATCAGCATTCTTTAGCCTGTAGGATCCATTTCAGTGAATTAGATCCATTTTCATCCTTCAGTGATACCAGTCTATCCTATTTTTGTTCCTACCTGCATGTTTCATCACTATAGCATGCGTACCCGCGAGTTGCATCCCTATAGCCCGTGGGTATCAAGTAAAATGGTAAAAACCACTATTTTATTACTTTTTACTCCCAAAAAGCGGTCATTGGGTGACCTTTGGCTCTCCATCTGCCCAAGTAACGTCTCGATGAGTCCTTTCACCTACCTTTGAGGGGACTATATATTGAGCACATATGGCTTATGGACAGGAGGAAGAAGAGAATAGTAAAGGCACTTTAGTGGATTTCTGCCCTATCTTGAGTCTGCACTCATTGATCCTTGTAGTTGTGAACCAGTTATGTTCACCTTCCAAATCCTTTCTAGTTTTAGTTTGCCATTCATGGAGGATTGAAGTGGTGGAGGCACAAGTGGATTGATCTAGATCTTGGTTCAGATTGGCTGCCGGCAAGAGGTCGTATCACTTTGTACTTCTTCTTGTTCATTAATAGAAATACTCATATTCTCGTCCATTCATGGTGTGAATGTCATTTAGTATACATTGGGTTGCATTTGCTTATGATATTATGGACCATTGTTATTGATAATGTTAATGTTATTTATATATCACATGTACTTGTTAGATATTGGTTGTCAAGACTAATCTGCAGATTACAAGTGCTTGGATGTGCGCGGATTGAAAGCTCCAACGGGGATCTACATCAAACGTTGGATCGAGGTTGGTTACATTTCTCCATTGTTTTAACATTGTCATTTATAATAGCATTGTTTTTTAGAATTGAGTAGATTTCTGGTAGTCACCAATACAGAAATGGTGACTCTGTTGGGGAAAACATCCATGTTTGGGAAAAATTTTGAGCATTAGTCCATAATTAGAGTTGTTGTTTATCGAAGCTCTGTGTCACTGATTGGCCGTTAAGATACACTGTAGAAAACTTGCTTTTTCTGAGCCTCTGGACTCTCTGTTTGACCATTTGTTGTTCCTCACCCGCGGGCTGGCTTAGTTCTGCCTGCGTATACCCACCTCTGTTTACTCTACTGCTCGCTGGTACCTGCAGGTATTCCTTCGATAGTAATGTGTAACTCCGGCTTTTGTTGGTTTATGGCTATTAGTTTTTGCTGGGTGAATTTGGTTGATTCCTGAGTCTTTGTTGGCCTCTTTCTTGACTGTTCCATGCCTTGGTTGTGACCAGATCTCTTCGTTTCTCTTGGTTGAGCCTTCTTGGTTTTTTACCAGTCTTTGGTTTTAACCTCTTGGTTTTTTCCTATTGAGCTCATTCCTTTGGCTGAGTCTTGCTGTTTAGGATCTGTTGGGTTGTCTTAGTGATCTTCTCGGCACTTCAGTGACTGAATAGTAGGATTTTGCTTGCATTTTTTCATTCCATATATATTGAAAAAATACAAAAATATTCATTAGTTTTTTTTTGCATTTTCCTTTCTGTTTATAAGAGAAAATACAAAAATATTTTATTTCCATGTACTGCATTTTGCATTGAGTGCTTGTTGCCTTCATTTTAGGTTCTGCTTGTGCATTGAAAAGATAAAAGTTTGCATATTTATTTCGGAATTGTTGGTTGATTTTGCATATTAGTGACATTGTTTTATTGGATAGATGAGTCTAGGATTGGATGATGTTGCATACTATTGAGTCTACACATCACTAGTTTCATGACCATATCCCTTTAGTAATCATAGCCACTAAAATTAACACTTAATCATAAAATTGATTAGACTTATTTTATTTATAGGGTACACCAACTAGCATAGGTTTAGAGTCTTGGAATAGATCATTGTGAGTTAACAATCCAAGACTACTGAACGAAACATTAGGTGTCTGACCAGGGAGTGGAGGAATCCATGGTATAGATCGGTGTTCTTAGGAAAGCTCTACTCAAACCAGAGTTAAGCACGAGGTCAAGGGAGATTGGTTGAGGAGATATCCCTCTGATACCGACTGAACGTGGGAGATATATCCAGGATTTGTTCGTATCTGGGGGTACTGGAGGTTTGTCCTCTTGTGCTTCGGGCTTAGCTACCCTACCCATACGACGGGTCCCACCTGCGACTGTCCCCCTGAGCATTAGTTATATTGTGGTAGACATAGTTGCCTTACCTAGGTACCACACAGGGTACTTGCAGTGGTTATGTTGTTTGTGTCCTAAGTCAGATAGGGATTGGATAGCACAGTTGTGTTTGTGCAGTGGACTTGACCCTGTCGACACAGTGAAGCCTGGGTGTCTCTATAACTGATTTAGTTACCTTTGGCTATAGTTTGGGAGTCTCAAGCCTCTCCTAGGCGAGACATACTGGCTCTAGTGTCGGGAGCTCATTTAGCCACTCTGTCTGTCTGCTCTTGGCTATAGATTCTCTAGGTGTGTGCTTTTGATTTACTATTTTTGGATTGATAGTTGGCCTTTAGGAGATGTTGTGTCTCTCTCTAGAGAGAACATGGTGTGGAGCCCTACTCTCCGCCGGTCCTATCGTTTGGATGGTTTAAAGCCAACTTTGGTTACACAATGTATTACTAGAGGACGTCGGAGGGCTCCCTCTAAGTCTTCAGATTCTTACATGACTTACGTTGAGGATTACATGGCTACACATCCCGATATCGGGCAAGACCTTTCTACTCCTTCAGGTAGAGTTGAACATACTTCTGATCCCCAAACTCCTCGTGAGGATTGGGGAGGTGATCCACCTATGACTCAACCTGGTTCTATTTGGCCTAATCCACTTGATCGAGATCTGTTTGATCGTTCAAATCCGGATAATTATATTTACGGGATGCCCGACTTACCCAAGGAGGAAGAACAGGACGAGCCTTTCGTTCCTTCGTTTCCACGCGATTCTAGATATAGGAGGCCTAAGACTCATGATGATTCTGGCCCTATGGTCAACACCACTGCACTCTCTTTTGGTATTCCTAGTCACAATACTGTCAAACCTTCCACTATGGTTGGTACTCATGCTGGCACTAGTCAAAGTGTTAGCCATACTATACCCACTGGGTGCACTACCCTAGTTGGGGACACTATGTTGTCCACCCACTCACATAGTATGGGGACTGGTCAGATTCCTAACCATGCTAATTTTGGAACGCGACCACCTCCTAGGAATACCCAACCTAATCGGATTGTTGTCCGAAACACAACTCGCCATCCACCACCTAATACAAATGTCGCTACTCGTCAACCCAGGACCACTTTTGCACATAATACCATTCCTCCCAACCACGGGGGTGGACACATACTGCATACTTTTGCGTTCACTACCGCCGCTAGTAATAGTAATGTAGGGGGTGGGAATATTTCATATCCACATGGGCATCACACCACCAACCCTGCTACTAGTCACGCCCATATTGGTCCCGGGAATACTTCTCATTCTTATGGTCATCACACGACTGCTCAAGCTAATCCGAATATTGGGGGTGGGAACATACCATACCATTACAGTCAATACAACATGGTTCCCACTATGAATAGTACATACATGCCCCATACCCATGGTGGCAACCCTTACTACAACATAGTCGGTGCTGGCCACCAATATCACCCACCACCCCAATACGGTGCTCAAAATGCTCACATACCTACTTACTCTCAAATGGGTCAGGTAGGGGGAGGTTATCCATCTTATGGCCATGGGAAAGCTTATGGACCGTCAGGTCCTCAGTATCAGCAGTTTAACCCTCATGGTCAAGCTTTTGGTCCATCGTATAACACAGTTCCATTCAATCAACCTTTTATGGGAGCTTATAATCAATCTTTCCAGCCGCAGCTCCTGTTCCTTGCACACTTGAATCTCCCGGATCTTTCAAAGCTCACAAATGATTCGGTGTGTCACGACCCTACTTGGCCCCCGGTCCCTACCAATCTCCCTTCGGACATTCCAAAGTTTGAGGGGAAAGGTGGTGAGGACCCGGGAGATCATGTCACGACATTTCACCTTTGGTGCTCCTCCAACTCTTTGAATCATGATTCCATTCGATTACGCCTATTTCAACGCACCCTCACGGGGGCAGCCGCGAAATGGTATGTGCAATTGCCTGAAAACACCTATAGGGGATTCAACGAGATTGCTTTGGTTTTCTTAGACCATTTCCAATTGTTGGTTCGCTATGATACTGGTACTGAGTTGTTGTCCACCTTCCGTCAGAATAAGGCCACACATATTTCTGACCACGTTCAAGAGTGGCATCGGTGGAAGAGATTAGTGAAAGCCAACATTCCTCCAGAGTTCATGTTGGAATGGTTCCTTGAGTCTTTACTTCCATATATTGCTAAGGATGTTTCAATGTCCAGCATTATGATTGAGGAACAAACTATCTTGAAAGTCCAGCAGTTAGATCTTCTTTATTCTCAGTCTGGCATTTTGTATGACATTATTCCTGACGCACTGAGAACAAGACATGAGCCCACGTCAGTTCCTGGACCACATTCCGGTGGCATCGTGGGGTCCACATGCACTCGCCCTGTAGACTTGGTAGCTAATCAAATGCAAAATTTTCCGCTAAACCAGTATGCACCCGGACAGGTTCACACCTTGTCCAATTCCACTCCTTCGTCTGATGTACACAATGTGCAATCAACGAAACCGTCGGGTAGCCAGCAACTTAGTGGTAAGAAAAAGGAGAGAAATAATCATAGGTATGGAAACAATGGAAGTAACAACAATAGCAATCGTAATACTCCTCGTAAAGAGAATGCCAACCCTCCTCAAGAAGGCAGTAATGCTGGCGAGGATCGTAAACCTAGGCGTAAGGTGAAATTCCCTTGCAAGATTTGTGGGGAGGATCATCTTACTCACTTATGTCCTCGTATTGAAGAAGCATCGAAGCATTTGGCACAGAGCCCAGCTGTGTTGAAGGATCCCCTACCTCATCACCAAAACATGGCTTCGCATGCTCCCACCACTGGTTATGGTACTAATGAAACGACAACGTCTTCTTCCAATACTAGTGGTTATGGATGTGTGAATATGGTTCAGTCGGAGGTTTGTGTTGCTACTCGTCAACGTGATTATGGTGCACCACGACCGAATTTGGGGAATGAGCCTCCCCCTCCTCCTAATAATTTCTTGCATATTTAGAAGCCTTCTATTATGCCATGGATACCAAAAGGTGTTCTCAAGCACTCCACGCATAATCCTAATGTTTGAGCCGCCCAGAACTACTTCATCGTAGAATATTTGGGCCAAACTCCGTGTGCCATGTCGGCTCTTGAAGTTTTGCAAGCTTGTCCTTCTCAGAAGCATGCCCTTTTGAGTGCCTTACGAGTTCAGGATGGGGGAATTCCTAGTGTTATCAAGTTCGATACTATTGATGTCCAACCTCACTTGCCTTACCACGTGGCTTTTCAAATCCAGGTGGTTTGCCTTAAGAGCTTCGTCAAATGTACTATGGTTGATGAAGTTGCTTCCGCGTCAGTAATGTCGTTAACTTGTTGGAAAGCTCTTGGCTCTCCTCCTCTACTTGCATCTAGAACTACACTCACTGCATTCGATGGTAGATATTTTACGCCGCATGGAATTATTCCTTCCCTTGTTGTCTCCTTGGGAGGTAAGTCCGTGCCTATTGAAGTCGAAGTGGTTGATGCGCCCATCGACTACAACCTTTTACTAGGTCGAAACTGGATGTATTCTATGAAGGCTGTCGTGTCTACTGTATTTCGAATTATTTGCTTTCCCCATGAAGGCAAGATTGTGACGATCGATCAGCTGGATTATGTTGGCACTCCTTCCACAACATCCACGGGATCAGTAGTCCCGCAAGTTTCTGATTCTCATTCGGCAACTGGGAACATAGGTGTTGGAATGTACCCCTTGTTGATGGGAACTTTTAACCATTTTGCACTTGTGAATTTTATTGGAACCATTTCCGACAGTGCGCCTCCTCCTTCGA